>JALPQD010000196.1:1642212-2242212 GCA_023101885.1 Typhlomys cinereus
ATGATAGAGGGTGAAGGTTCCCCTTGCATACCCACTCTCTCTAGTTGAATCCTTACAACCAGCGGGGTGTTTTGCAAGCATAGAGGCTGTGGCTCAAGAAATAAAAGCATAGACAGCAATTGGCAGGCCCAGGGTTAACAGCCCAGGCCTGTGGGCTTCAGATCACAAAATTCAGTCTTGGGCTGGGAGAAGGGCTGGCCCGTAGCTCCCATTTCTTCCGACTTCAACCATGCCTTAAGGTGGCTAAGGGAAGGCAGACGTGTTCTGGCCCCACGGCTCCGGAGAATGTCTTCTTCTGACACAGAGGAACATGATGTGACCAAATGAGGTCACTCGCTGAAGGATGGAGAATGACCATAGTAAGTACCCTGCCTGCTGGTCAGCTCCTTGCTTTGAAATGGGTCAAGCCCTCTCCTGAAGTATCACAGGACACTTCCCAGGTAGGTATTCTCAGCCCTCAGTGCCCTTCTCAAGAAGATCTAACCTGCTTCCGTGACGCTCACCCACCACTCTTCCAGCTCTTTCCTTCCCTTAGCCCTTCTTTCCTTTTTTTATTTTTTAAGACAAGGTCTCACTCTGCAGCCCCGCCTTGAACTTACATTGCTCCTGAGTGCCAGGACCATAGGCATGAGCCACCACACCACAGTCTACTTCCAAGCCAGGCCCACTGCCCTTCACTCATGGCATATCCTACATGTTGAGCCCTCCAGAATGGCAGGCCCTGTGCTGGGCACACAGGCAGCCACTTAATGCTAACCTCCAGCTTCTAAGAAGCCTGCCCAGACCTTCACAAATGCCGATACCGCCTACAACTACCCTCATTTCCAGGGTAGAAAAGGGGGTACCCTTTACTGATGGGAACGGCAAAGTCTTCCCCAGTCCACACTGAAGAGAGACAGAGCCAGGCAGGAAATTCCAGGGTTAGCAGAGAGTTGCCCTGCAGCTGTGTTACTTCCGTGAGCATTCTATGTTCTCCTTCCATCAGTCCCACTGTGCCTGGCCTCAGGGACCTGGGGGAGGGGCTGTGGGGTAGTTTCTCCACACTTGGAGACCTGCCAACACATCCACCACCGTCAGCCCCAGAAGAGGCCCTTGGTCGCCCAGATGCAGGTGGCTATAAACCCTAACCCTCACCACACTCTTCACAACTCCAGCAGCCCAGTGGGAGGAAGTCCAGTGAACAGCTGGAAACAGTGGAGTGTACTCAGTAGTTCCAAAGGGTCACGGACCAAGGCTTCCTATGTTTACATGTGTGAGTAACGTGTCATAGGCAGTGCATGTGTGTATGAGCATGAAAATGAGCATGCATGTCTGGGTACCCTGGTTTGGCACACACCACGTGTCTGACACATGCATGGTCTTGCTTATATATACATGGCTGCATGCCATTCTACATAATGTCATTATGAATATCTTTTTGGTGAGTATCTGGTAAGCCTGGGATAGGTGTACGAGAGTTGGACACTTTCTGTGGAAGAGGCAGTAGCGGTGCGTGGGTGGTGAGCATGCATCTGCCGCCGAGGGAGGTTGGGCATCTGAAGCCCCACAGATGCTGGCACGTGGATGTCTGTGCGGGTTTGTGTCTGCATCTGTGTGTGGACTTTGGGAGGTGTCTCTAGGCCGTTCATCCACATCTGGGACCCATCTAAGTGTGTCTCAAGGCATGTGAGAGAGCGTGCTTCCTGGCCTGGGAGTTGCCTGCCACTGGACGCACATCTCGTGGGGCAGCATGTAACGTGATGAGTGAGTCTGTGCCCTGGGATCTTCAGGGAGTATGCCTGCAAGGTCAGCTTCTCCAGGAAGCACACAGCACACACGTGTCCCTGGCAGTGTTCGTGAGCCAAGCTTGAGTGGCTACAGGCCTCTGGGCTGCAGTTTTGACTGAACGCGTGTTTGTGTATGCGGAGAGTGTGTCCCAGGACACAGGCCCGGCCCCTCGGCAAGGAATGCTGGCAGTTCTGGCAGCTCTTTGGTCTCCCAGGCCACACAGCTGCCGCCTCTCATTTTCCACCTCATTTTCCCTCCTACTGCATCTGTGCACATGCCCCTCCCCCAGAGGCCAACCCTTTCCCTCAGCCACCTCAGAGAGGCTGGACCTGAGGCTGGGATCAGGGGATTGTTGCTGACTTGGTGAAACCCTTCTCCCTTACCCAGCGACAGACTAGACCCCCCTTCCCCCTCCAGCTCCCAGGAGCTTTAAAGAGCTCCAGGAAACTCTCAGAAACTGTGTGAAGGAGGAAAGAAGGAAGAAGGGAGGAAGGAGAGAGAGAAGAGAATAAGGAGAAGAAAGGCCGATTGGCTCAGAAAAGGTGACACAATTACTAGGAAATGAATATGAACTCTCATATTGACTCATCTTTGGGTTAAGTCCCAGCTTTTTCCTTTCCTTCCTTTCTTCCATTCTTTTTTTTTTTTTTCCAGTCAAGGGCTCAAACTTGCTTCACAGTCAAGGTGGGTCTTAAATTTCTAAGCCATCGGTATTCCTCTTACCAACTTTACCCCAGACTAGACAGCCAGGAGCAACTAAGAGCTCACTGTTGTTCTGATCACACTGAAGAGGAAACAGGGCCCTACGTTCCAGCAGGGTGGAAATCCTGGAGCCTCCACTTACCCATCTATAGACTGGTAATCAGAAGTCAGTGAGGGGTTTTCTCTGTTCTGCCCCATTTTGGGGTGTGTGTGTGTGTGTGTGTGTGTGTTACAAATGTATAGGTGTGCACCCGTGTGTGGGGGTGGGAGTAGGCATCCGAGTACATGCATGTGGAGACTTAGAGGGAATACATTGGGTATCCTCCTCTATCCTGCTCCACCTTATTCCCTTGAGAGAGAAAGGCCTGTCACTGAATCTGAAGCTCACCATTTCTGTTAGACTGGCTAGTCAGTTGAGTTCCTAGAATCTGTCTGTCTCTGCCACCCAGCTCTGAGGTTCATGTCTGGCTTTTATGTGGGTTCTAAGGATTCAAACTCAGGTGTTCATGCTTACACAACAAGCACTTCTCAGCAGCAGCTATCACTCACAGCTGGAACTCCCAGGTAGGAGCCTGGTTCCCTGTGGCCTACACGCGCATCAGAGAATGCAATCTCGCCTTCCTGTCTACCCCGAGCAGCTCCTGATTTACCAACATTCTAGTGCTAAGGAAACACACCCTCTTGGCTTCTCCCAGTTCCTCCAAGAAGGAACACACAGACATCCTGTCTGTTCATTGGCTAAGAATCATAACAAGTAGCACTTGTGTTTTTGTTGAACTGGCAGACAAAGACATAAAGACAGGTATAAAAATAAATCCCCTTTTGGAACCCAGAGCTTATTGTTCAGTATGAGTTTGATTATGTATTAGAAGGAATATGATGCTAAAGGAAAGAAAAAAATCCTAACAGTCCCTTGTGAGATGCAGGGCAAGATGCTTTCTTGATCATCCCCATCTCCCTGATTTTTTAGAACAATCTTTGACACTTATCCAGGTTGGCTCCATCATCTCCATTATAGACATGGAAAAAACAACAACAACAAACAACAAATAGTTTAGAGAGGCTAACCACTTGCCCAGTAGCTACACAGTGGTCAAGTTTCAGGGTCTTGGAACCTTAGCAATCCATGCTGTTCCTTGACCAGAAGGGATCAGACACTCTATAGCAAGCACCGCACAAATCTTCCGAGTGCTCCTAGTGATCCCAACCACCACCATTCAGACTGTTTGCAAACTGCTTTCCAGAAACCCTCGTCCTATATCCAGGTTATCCAGACACTTTCTGAATAAATCAAATGACAGCAAGCTCACTACTTTCCCTAGAGAATCTCCTTCTGTCCTATTGTTGGAAGAGACTTGTTCCATTTATGCTTTTCTTAGTTAGACTCCAGGGCAGGATCTTAAGAGATGAGAAATATGTTGCATCCCATGGGTCCCTTCCTGGTTGATACCGATACTCCCCTACCCTCGACAACTGGTTCTAACCAGGGTCACCCAATGAAGTCCAGGGCACTCCCCTCAAAGCAAGTGTCTGCAGTAGTGGACATACGAGGGACTTGCAATCTTTCCTTTTTACCCAGTTTCTACGCATCAGCTGCGAGTGGCCCAGAAAGGCAGGAACCTGATTCTCTCCCATTCCCAGCTCTGACTGCCTGGAGTTCTTCACTTCTCTGGACAGTCTACCCTCTGTAGTGTGACAGCGCCTACAGCAGGAAGCCCCAACTGCAGCCATGTTCACCTTCTCCAGATAGGTTTCTAACCTGGTTGGATAATCCGGAAGCTGTGGGAAGCATACCTGCAGAGCAGCCCCACGTATACACCATGAGTGGGCATGGCCTACCTACTATTAGCTTTTTCCAGCTTTCCTCAGCCTGGAATGTTCTGACTACAGCCTCTTATTCCACTGACCCACCATCCCTCAGCTCTTGGCCTCCCGAAGCCTTGGCCCCACTTTATGTGCTCTTGGCACACTTAGCTTCCCTACCTTTATCACCACCTGCGTTGTGCTTTTTATTATTGCATAGGTATTGTTTGATCTTTGTCTTCCCAAGAAAGCTCCAAATGCACACTTGACCCTGGTTCACAGCTATGAAGCAAGCTCTAAGCAAACACTTGGTGAGCAGATGAGCGAACGAGTGAATGAATGTGAGACTGAGAGGAAGAGCTGAGCATGCTTCCCATAGGAGGAGGATCTACGCTGCTCCCACAGAATCAACAAGAGAACGGGAAGGCAGGTACACATGGAGATGCAGTCCCTACCTCTTAAGAACTGCAGTGATCTCACCTGCTGCCATCTGAGGTTTACTACATACCCTAGCACCTGAGCATTTTGCACATGGTATCTTATTTAATCCTTAAGGATAGAAAGTATGTAACCATCTAATCTTGCCAATAAGAAAAGTCGGGTCTAGCGATGCCATGGAACTTGCCCAAGATCACAACAGAGCGAGGAAGCTAAAGACTCCAGAACCAGTCGTGGCCCAAGGCTTGTGCATGATGCCTCAAACACTGACTAGATGGTAGAAACCAAGATTTAACCCTGGCCAAAGTGCTGGCACGTCCCAAGCAGGCCCTGACCCCTGGGAAAAGCTGATTTCGACTGCAAACTTCCTGGGATCACTCACTCACCCACCTGTGGTCACAGGTGATTCAAATGAACTTAGGGACACTGCCTGATGACTTCCTGGAAGCCCAGGGGCAGATCCAGGGTCGGAAGCAAGAGCTATGAGCCCTCCTCCTTTGACACTGTAGGCAGTAGAGTGAGGGGTTCAGGTAGGGGTCTGGAACAATCCAGGTGAAGAATACAGGAAGCAGTTCAGCAGGTCAAAGCATCCAGGAGACGGGGCCTCAAAGGCCCACAAAGGCCCTTGTCACCTCCTTCCTTCCACACTCCCTTTACCACTGAATTTGAAAGAGTGTGTACTGACTGAACTCCTGATTGTCAACACTGAGTGGGCCCTTTGGAAAGACTCATCCTACTGTTTTTAACAGACAAAGAAACAGAGCCCTGGCAGGGGAAGGGCTCAGGCTGCAGTGTCAGGTTATCCTTTAGAGAAACCATGTTTTTTTGTGTACAAGTGTTTACTGAGCACGTGCTGGACAATAGATCCAGAAGGAAAAAATAAGCAAGAAAGCAAGATCCCCAACATGTTAAGGAGGGGAAGCCACTTTGGCCAGACGAGCCACATGGTACAGTTAAGCGTCGCAGACCAGATGTTGTCTTTAGAGTACTGTGCACTCCATGGCTCCTGGCCAGGGCACTCAGTGTTGTGCCAAGCCATCAACTGGCAAGTGCAGACAACACTGCAGCCTCTTCCAGATCTGCCCAGCAGTGGCAGCAGAGCCTATGAGGATTCCAACCTTTCATGCCAAGGTCAACATGCCTGGGCTGGGCTGTCTGTCTCTACAGCTGCCAAGGTGCCATGGGGCAAGCAGACAGACCCTAGTTTGCATTTGGGCGCTCAGGCACAGCCTGCTGTTCCTAGACAGTTCTAGGAACACAGGGAATACACCTATTCAGCAGGGCAGCAACTCTCCTCCTGCAGGGAACACAGGAAGGACAGGGGCAGTGGCTACAAAGGCCAATGTGTGTCCGAGCCTTTTTGCAGAGGAGACGTTCATCCTGGGATTGAGGAAGTGGCTCTGAACTGGTTCTCCCACGACATCATCTCCCAGGCTGTGGGACCGTTAGACTGGGCGGAAGTGGACTCCAGCCAAGGGGATGTTCCCATATGTCATGCTTTCAAATTGGACCCGCCCTAAAGGCAGGCAGGGACAGGCCTGGCCGGGGAAGCCCTGGGTAAGGGCTTCAGGAGAGGGTTCCTGCCTCTCCTTGCCAGGGGATGGCCACAGGTTTCCCTGGAAGGCACCCAAATCCACACCAGCCTCAGAATGAAGAGCTAGGGAAAACAGAGGACTTGGCTGACGACCCACACCTCCCAACTGAGCATCCCCCAGAGCAGCTTTCTCCAGTCCCCTGTCCCCAAATCAGAACTCTGCAGTCGGTGACCTATCCAAGTTCCTCCGTAGGAGAGGGCTTCGCAAATACATTGAGGAGGGGGCATACGAAAGAGAACTAGGCCAATCTCCCGGTGGTCTCGGGGGTGCAGGATCTGGGGCGCTCTCCCCATCTTGTTCAGTGGGAAAGTAGCCAGTTGGAGCCTCAGGTCCTCGGGCCGGGGCATAGGGTGAGCCTCCCTGCGATTCCCTTTCCCTCTTAAGCCCCCAACCCACCTTGAGATAGTCGTTCTCGGAACGCAGCTCCTCCAGCTCCCGCATGAAGCCGCCAGGCCCGCAGTCCAGCATCTCTTCGGTGAGGTCGGAAAAAGCCAGTGAGGCACTGAGTGGAAGGCGGCTGCTGCCCACCGACGACGCGGCCACCGACGGCTCATCCGGGGAGGCGGGCGGTCGCGGAGGCTGCTGGGCCGACGGCGCGGGTTGGGGCGGCTGCCCGGTACGGGCCCCCGCCGACCCGCCGGCCGCCGACTCGGCGTCGCTGCTCAGCGCCAGCTCCAGGCCCAGCAGGCGCGCCTCCTCCGACGCGCAGTCCGACACCTCGGAGCTGCTGTCCGTGAGGCTGGGCGGCGGAGGTGGCGGCCGCGGTCCGGCACCCGAGCGCGGGCGACCCTTGGCACGGACCCCCGTGCGGACCCCGGCCACCCGCGGGCCTGTGCTCCGCGCCCCGGATGCCACCGTGCGCCCCTTCTTGTCCGGCCGCGCTGAGGACGCGGCGCTACAGGCGGCAGCGGCACCCGGGCCTGGGCCGCGGCGGCCCTTGGCTAGCGACCAGCCGGCCACGTCCTTGGGCCGAGCTGGCGACGGCGCGCGGTGGCTCTTCTTCCTCTCCGGGACGGGGGCGGGCGGGGGGCCGCAGCCCCGCGCTGGAGACTCGCCCGCCGGCGCCTCCATCACGGTGTCTCTCGGTCTCAGCGAGCGGCGCGCATGGCCTGGGCCCGCCCGGTCTGGGTGCCCCTGGGGATGGTCCCGACGAGATTCCGGTCGCCCGGGCTGCAGATCCTCTCGACCCACCTCAGCCCGGGGACTGCGCTCCAGCCCCGACCCCCGCCGCACGGCCTCTCCACTGCTCTGAGCGCGGAGAGAGCGGCCCGATCGCCTCCAGGCACCTCGACTCCGACTCCGGCTCCGCCCGGCGCCCGCCCCCTCGGCCTCGCCGCGCCCCCGAAGCGCTCCGGGGCCTCGGCTGCTCGCACGGCGATCGCTGCTTCGGGCTGCCAGTCCCGCAGCGGCCCGGGACCCGGCTCCGCCCGGCGCGGCCCGCCCCCCGCGCAGCCCCGCCAGCTCCCCGCCCCGCCGCCTTGGCTCGGGGGCGCGCGGCTCCGCGAACAAAAGGCGGACGCGGCGGGAGCAGCGGGGAGGGACGCAGGCAGGGAGCGAAGGAGGGATGTGCGAGGCAACAGCGACCCCCTCGAGGGTCAGGCAGGCCCGGGCAGCCGCGGCCCCGGCTCCCTCCTGCTCCGCTTCGCCGCCGGCCCCTCCCCTGCAGGCCGTAGGATCGCACCCCTCCGGGACACCCCTACGCCCAGTGTCGCCGCCTGGGCCTCGTGGGCGGCGGGAGCGGGGATTCCCCGGCAGAGGCCCGGCGGACCTGAGAACGCCAGAGCCAGCATCCATGCACACCCCACCTCGCCGCACGCCGCACGCCCCTTGTGGGTGCTGAGCGTGCGCGAACTCCGCCCCTTCTACCTAGCCCAGCCAGAGGAAAGACCCCATCGTACAGATGCGTAAACTGAAGCCCAACTCTGACACTTGCGGGCTTGGTGGCAGAACCGGGATGGAGCCCAATCCTCGCGCCTCCAAAGGTTGCTGGCGAGGCCGTAGAATCCTGAGTGCACGCTCGACTCTGCACGGTCTGGACGCCTGGGGGCGATTCCAGATAGAATCCCCTCACTCCAAACCCAGATTCGGGCTCGTTGCGACTAAAATGTAGGCGGTCCCTTGCGGATATCAGACAAGTGGATGCTTGGACGTATGGCGTGGGTTGAGAACAGAGGTTTTGATTCCCCAGACATAGGTTGTGGTAGACTGGTTTCTCTCCTTCTGGATCTACTGGTGACTCTCTGGTCCTGATTTCTCCGAGTCTTTTACATCGTCCTGACCACCTTCGCAGCTCCTCACTGCTATTTCCACCTAAGCCGCCATAAGAACCAAATTAAAGCGCCCGGACAGGGCACTTGCTTTGAGATGTCTCCCCTCCGGATATCCAGGAGGCCAGAGTCTGTGATCCCTATGCGGTCTCTTAACACTCACCTTTTCCCACTTTTTCTCTCCCATTCTCCTCCTCGTCTCCTTTTCCATGTGTTCGTCTCTCCTCTTCTCTCCCTTGTCCATCTTCCCCTTCATCCTTTTCCTACTCTTTCATCCCTTCCTCTAGTCAGTCCACAAGTCAACAGTGCAGGTCTACTCTTTTGTTTCTGATCCACGGCACACAATGAATATGCCCTCACCTGAGCCATGGCTTCATGAGGATCCAGGGATGAGTACCCCTGCACGGGATTCAGGGGTGAGTGCTCCTATACAAGATTCAAGTGCTAGTGCTCCTGCACCAGATCCAAGCCTGAGTGCTCTGTAACCAATTCAGGTTTCAGTCCTCTTCCACCAGCACATCTTTCCCATGCTCCTCATGGATCCAAGAAAGCAACATGATGCCAGCAGGTACTGGATACACTTTTGCAGCATCCTGACAGAAACCCACACCACCTCATTATCCACTTACCCTGTTAGCATCATGTGACATCCTGAGGGACACTGAGGTACTTGGCAGTGATGTGAGAGCCTTGTACTAGTAAGTAACTCATGGCAGGTCTTTTACTTCTGGGCCTTAGAGCCCTGGTGACACAAAGTGGTGTAATGTGCCAGATGGTAGACTGTTCATTTCTGATGTGCCTGCTTTGTGTGTGTGTGTGTGTGTGTGTGTGTGTGTGGAGGGGGCACTGTGTGTGCTTGTAGAGGACCAAGGGTGACTCTGGGAATCATTGCTCTACTTCCTTTTCGCTGGATTTCCCAGGCTCCACCCTCCAGGGCCAGAAATGCAGGCCACTACCATTTCCACCTAGTCGTTTTTATGTGGGCTCTAGGGTCCAAACTCAGGTCCTTCAGCTTGCAAGGCCGAGGTTTAACTCCTGAGCCATCTCCCCAGCCTCCTCATGTCCCCCTGTTCTTGTGCAGCACAGAAGGATGTTCTTGGGAAATATTGTCTCTCTCTGCTTCAGTTTCTTTACTTATGCAAAATAAGGCTTTGTAGGTGTGAATCTACTCGGGGATTCATTGTGTCAAACTGTCTTAGCCTCCCTTGGGAACCTGTTCCTTTGCTTACAGGCCAGGGCCCAAGTTCTAGCTGTACTATTTGTCTACTCTGTAGTGGGCAAGGGCTAAGAACTCTTCCTGTCATGAGAAGCTTTGTATTTGAGAGCAAAGAGTGTATACTGAAGTTCCAGGGGAATCTCAGGAATGGTAGAGCCCAAGTGGGAAGAGACCCAGGAATGAGGTAGAGGTAGAATGGATTCCTGGTCACTTCAGTACAGGGATACTACGTAAAGGGTAAAAGACTTACTGGGTATCTAACATTAGTCACATGCAGACATGCAGGTGACCGTCCTTCAGCTGCCAGCCAAGCCCGCAGCTTGGGTACTCATTCATCGCCCTGTGCTCAGTATTTCAATAAAGAATCCAAGGAAGATATTCTCCCCATCCAGGCTGCTTGAATTCACAGGCTCGAGGCAATCCTCAGCCTTCCAATAGCTAGGACTACAGATGTGTGCCAACACATCTGCCTCAGAAAGGTTAAAGAATAAGTAGCTGATTGTGTTTTCTAAAAAGCGGCACAGAGATACACGTCCTGTTGCAATCAATCTTGTTATACTGTGACACAGCTCAAGTGCAGGGTCTGTCTTCTCGGCCCTTCAACCTGGGCAGACGTGTCTGCTTCACTTAGTAGAGTGGTGAACTTTCAGTTATGTCATAAAAATTAAGGCCTCTCCCCCACCCCACTTCTGCTCCAGCGCCACGTGGGAGGAAGCTCAGATCTCATGGAGTGACCACGTGAAGACAGTCCACTCATCAGTTCCAGCCCCAGTCCCTGCTGGCCGCCTGGCATGTGAGAGAGTGGCCCTGCAGATGATTCACCCACAACACGGGAGCCGCCCAGTGACTACAAGTGCAGCAGAAGTGAGTTGTCTCACCAACCCTGCTTGAACTGCAAAAACAAATGTTGTTTTAGGTCACCAAGCGATGGAGCCATTTGTTACACAGCGTTGGGTAACTGGAATGCATAGCTGAGGTCATACAGCTTGGAAGTGGCCTGATGGGGCCACACAATTTCAGGGTCTGTTGGGCTGTACTACTGGTGCAAACTGTCCAGCTCAGACACCCAGTGTGTGCTGTATAAATTTCTGGTTGAGGATGAGGTATTCAGTGTTGGTAAGAACTGCATGACAGATTGTAAGAAATGGAGGGGACGAGTGAGTATCCAAGAAGAAAAATAGTTTCGGTTCTCCGATTTGAACTGCAACGCTGACCCATACGATGGAAACCCAATGGCAGAGACAAACCCTTGGAAGGCTTCCAGGAGGAGGTGATTTTTGTGTGTGTGTGGTGTGTGTATGAACTGAAGTGAAAGTTGTTTCAGGATACAGATCACGAAAGAAACAAGCCCCTGACTTGACAGGGAAATCTGCTTGAAACTGGATAAATCAAGGAAGCTTCTCTGAGAAGGTGGCCTTTAAGTAGGTTATTCAAAGAGCTTGAAGAAGAGAATCTGAGGCAAAGACCCTGGAAGAGGAGCGAATGTGACAGATGCTTAGGGAGAGGTCAGTGTGACTAGAATCTCCCCTGGGACGTGGAGCGAGGGAAAGAAAACAGAAGTAAGAAGCAGGAAGCAGGCGGGTCGTGGGAGGGGATTATTCTTGATGCAGTGACAAGTACTGGAAACCGTCGGCAGGGAACGGTAAGTGACACTATCTAATTTATGTCTGGAAGAAGATCACCAGGCTGGCGAGAGCAGATGGGTTACGGGCTGCAGAACCTGACCGAGAGTTAAGGACAATCAGACAAGCTTGGAAGTTGCGCAGTAGGGAGGAGATGGCGCTGAGAGAGGTTCTGCCACTCCGAAGAGCTCGAAGCCTTCAGCTGCACGTGAGGAATCTCCGGTCTCCCGAGGTGGAGAACAATGATGGCACCGTTCCCTGCAGCGGCCAGACGGGCTTGGAGGTGTCCAGGAGCAGAGAGGCGTGGTTCGGAGAGGACGTGTTCCATTAAAGCATCTGTGCAGACCCCCGGTGGGCACTGGAGACAAGTGTTGTGCAGGTATGGAGCCAGGGCAGCCGCTGGGTTTGCAGCAGTGAAGAGTCATCAGCATTCAGAAAAGAATTCCCCTTGACACCAGCCGAGGTTGCCCAGGGCGAGAGTTTGGAGAGAGAGGAAAAGCTGACCCGGAGTCTAGCATCAAACATTTCTAGTTTGACAAAACAGCTGAAAGAAGAGAAACCAGCTGTAAAAGACCTCATGTGCAGGCAGCCCTGGGTTCGAGATCCGGCACCACATAAGCCCCGAAGAGTCGCACACTCCTGTTATCCCAGCACTGAGGAGGCAGGGACAGTTCAAGGCTTTCCAAGGCTACAAGAGACCCTGTCTGGGAAGCCAAGGGATCAAGCAGGTGGGGAGGAGGAAACAGAGGACTTTAATGAGATTGAGGACGTGGGGACAGAACCCTAGGGAGTGGACCAAAGAGTGAGCAGGAGAAAAGGAGCCAGCCCCAGACCAAGGCGTCATCAGGAGGAGCAGGAGGCAGGAGAGGGAGGGAGTGCGCCTGGCTTTGGAAGCAGGGCCGCCCCTCCACTGTCCCTTGGGAAGGCAGAAGGATGGGTGAAGGGCAAGGCTGACTGATGTGTGACCCGTTGTGCACCCGTGTGAGCTTCAGAGCAGAGTCAGGCAATCCAGGGAACATGAGTGTGTTCATTTTTACTTGGGTGTTATCAAGTTTCTTTTGCGTTACTAGAATCAGCAAGTATAGAATGGTGTATGTGTTTACATGTATTGAGTAGAGGGGTGCTCATCTGTGAAGGAGGTTGACCTTGGGTATCAATTGTTCCACTGTTTTTGGATCAAGCTAGTCTGTTTGGTTAGCAAGTCCCCAGGGTCCACCTATCTCTACTCCCCTCTCCCAACACTGAGTGACAGACACATGTGCTGTACTGGATATTTTCATGGACACTAAGGATCAGAACTCAGGTCCTTATACATGCACAGCAAGCACTTTTGCCACTAAGCCATCTTTTCTATCCCATGAATATAAAATTTTATACTCCGCTTATTTTCATCTTAACAGAGCAGTGAGTGGAACATTTCCCATGTGTCCCTAAACTCTGTGTAAGGTTTGCCTTTCATGTTTGGAAATGATTTTCTCAACAGATATCCCTTGGGTTATTTACCATTCCCCTTTGTTGGGCACGCCCCCATTTCCTGGAAGTGATGGCAGGAAAATACTTACCCTAATCCCAGTACTCAGGAGGTGGAGGCAAGAGGATCAAGAGTTTTGAGACCAGCCTGGGCTACACAGTAAGTTCCAGATAGTCTGGACTACATAGACCCTCTCTCAAAAATAAAAAAAAAAGGGGCTGGAGAGATGGCTCAGGGGTTAAGACTCTGCCTCACAAGCAGAAGGTCCTGAGTTCAGATCCCAGGTCCCACATAAAAACTCCAGGAAGAAATGGCGGTAGCCTGTACTTACAGCTTTAGTGGGTAGATGGAGACTAGGAAATCCAAGAACAAAGCAAGAAGGTAGAAGCAATCCAGGATGATTCTCGAAGTACCCTTGGCCCTCCACAAAGACACATGTGCCCTCTAATAAACACACACGAATGAATAAAGTTTAAAAAAATCATAGAAAAAAATCGAGGACTGGCGATACAACTTAACGATATAGTATTTGTCTGGCATGTTATGGCTCTGGGGTTCTTTTCCAGCACCACATACAACAGAATCAGTTTCAGGGGATGACTGTCATGTTCTGAAAGAGGCACTGCATTGGAGAAGGAAGGTGAGCTGCAGACAGAGCAGGGCCCTCAGGTCCCAATGCCTGGAATCCTGGGCTGTTATCCTCAAAAGGAGTTCCTGCCAGGTCAGTTTCTGAACACAGGAAGACAGAATGGGAATGCCAGGTACACCCCACGGGCCTCTCTCATAAGCCAGTGCTCAGTGGTCAGGTGTTGGGTGTGGGGAAAAGGGAACCAGAAGAGATGGGGCGGGGGAAATGCTAAGCTGTGACTCCTGAACTGTTTACAGCTCAAACACACATTGCAACAGCCATGTTTGAGGTGGAAACAGGGCCCCTTCACTTGTCTGTTTTCCCTACAATACAAGCCCTTTGGCATCCTATACTTCCCTGAGGGAACGAGGCCCCAGGTCATCTGGTCATGGGATCCAAGTCTTCCCCGAAGGCCATTAGGAGGACAGTTGCATCCATCTGTGTCCGCTGCACCACCCAGGGGATGTGGGCTCACCCAAGCCAAATAACACGCTTTCCTGAGGATCCAGGCCAGTTGCTCTGGGGCTAGTTGATGCCCCTTCCGGGTTTGTATATCCTGCTTCAATCACATAGAGCTTGTTACAATCCTACCATGAGTCAGACAGAGAAGTAACCCCATTGGAGGGGTTCTTGAGCCCACCCTCACTGAGTGCACCCAGGCAGATGCAGGAAGTCCTCGTCCCACCTGGAAGGGGAAGTAGGCAGGGTCAGAGCCTACTCCTGGGCTCCCTTACATTAAGTGATCAATGGGGAGGCCTCAGAACTGTCCTTTCCTATGTCATTTGCACGTCACAGACTCTAATCTCCAGACAGGATCCTCCCGTAGGGGACATTAGATGGTACTTGGAAGCTGGCAAGAGGCTCCGAGTCAGAACCAGGAAGTATGGTATCTCTCATCTCTTTTGGACTGCTGGGGACAGAGTTGGGTGCTGGAAGAGTGACAAGGTCTTTTGTGTCCTGAGTTTCTGATATGGGATAATCACTGACCTTCCTGGGTAGAACTAGCCTGGCATGGGGCCAGGGCCTGCTGCCTCTGGCAGTGTAAGAGCCAGGGAGTAGGGGTGGAGCCAGGGTAGAACAGAGCTGCAAGACACTCAATGGGCACACCATTTGGGAGCCTAAGCCACTGTGTACAGCCAGTCAGGTGGGCAGGCCTGTTCTGGGTGTGGCCTTCTCTCTGGGTATCAGAGAGGTGTGCTAAGGAGACTGTCTCTAGATGAGCTGCCGGAGGTCACCAGGGACCCAGGGCTTGGCGGGGTGAGTACCTTCACCCATCTCCCTCCACAGTTCCCTTCCTCCACTGAGCGCTTCATCTTATATGTGGCCAAGAGATGCCCAGGTATCAGCTGAGTGTCCACTGCCCAGGGATTCAGACACTGGATCTGTCCAAGAGGCAGTGTGTGTCCGAGAAGGCGGGGAATAAGTATCGTTATTTATCAAGCCACATTGAATGCCACGTGCTATGGGTTATCTCACAGAACTGAGGACTAGAAGTGTGAGGTTGGAAGCTAGGGTTACATCCTGATCCTTGGGCATTACGTCCATTTATTCTTTTAACAGCCTGTATTTTAGATAGGACAGTAAAACAGAGAGGTATAAGTAACTTGCCCTAGGTTACATGACCAAACGAGTGGCAAATTTTTCCCTCTCTCTCTTTCTCTCTCTCCCCCTCTCTGCACCAGTAGTACTAGGTATCAATCCTAGGGCCTCATACACAGTGGGGGCAAATTACCCTGGTACCTGGGCTAGAATCACCTGCATGTGCACGCGTGAGTGATTTGCTGCTGCCGCTAAGCTGTATCTCCAGAGGAGCAAAACCATTTTTTCCTCTTTCCCTTTCCTTTTCTTCTCTTCCCCTTCCTTTTCTTTCTTTTTCTCCCCCTCCTCTTTCTTTCCTTTTTTCTCTTTCTCCTCTTGCTTCCTTCTCCTTCTCCTCCTCTTCCTTCTTCTTTGGCAGGGGGTTGAACCCAGAGCCTCACACATGCTAAGCAAGCACATTAGTATGGAGGATGGAGTTACATCGTCGTTACTATGCTTTTAAGCAGTGGGTTCTGTTAGTCTTCCCCCTTCAGGCTTCTGTGGTGCACTCCTTGGCTTTGAGAGCGGTTCGAATTGCAGGCTGTCAGTCTTGGAGGCTTCTGAGATGATCTGGCCCAATGTATTGATGGTGCATATAAGGAAACTGAGGCCTAGGGCTGCAACTGGGTTTATTTGCAGTCATACAGGGAATCGGAGGCCCTGGGCCTTAGCTATCCTGTTGAATCCTCCCAAAGAGCCCGGTTCTGAGGTCAGGTTGCTACACAGGGAGGGATGACCAGAATTTGCAACTAGAATTTACTGTGTGTGGTTAACATGTGTTAGTTGCTACCTGCCATCAAGGCCTTGAATGCCAAGTTGATCCCAGACCCACCCAGTGGCCACAGCCTGCGGGTGACAGGTGAGAGGGAGCAAAGAGCAGCTGGGTAGGCATGGAGCCAGCTGGGCGCGGCCGGGTCCCTCCTCATCTCCTGGCCTCGCCTTGTGCACTTCCTTCCCCAGGGCCAAGGACTGTCCCCTGCGCTCAGCTGTGACAGGAAAATGAAAGGTCTCCGCTGGCGTTACACTCGGCTGGTAAGAATTCAGCTTGAGCAGTGGGTTCTCTCAGGAAGGGGGGGACAGTGTGTGTGTGTGTGTGTGTGATCATTATACTTCTCAAATCCTTCCTAACTGGCCAGTGTTTTAGTGCAAGGACCAATTCTGGAACCTGGGTCCAGGCCTTCCACACCTAGGCCCATGTTCCGGAGACCCTCCAAGAGGACATTACTGTCCTTTCTGGGGCCCCACGGTGACTCTTCCAAGCCTGAGTTTGAGAAACAGGGAGGACAGGGGAGGGTTCCACACTTCTCCCCTGAGCAGTCTCTCCTTCCTATGAAGAGCCTGACGTTGCTTGTTCTTACACATACATACACGTCGACACACACTCAAAACACACCCTCGTAGAGTGTGGAAGCTCAGTTGTGTGTATGAAGATGACTACACCAGCATACATGCCCGTGATACACACACACACACGCTGATATGCCACACGCCCATCTACTCTGCACACCTGCTCACAATGTCCAGCCCACAACTCATAAACAAACACACATTTGATACAGAGTTACTTCAGACGTGACCACTTCACCTCACTGACTGAGGGTGAGTCCCAGGGCTTCCCTGTGTGGTGGAGACATCTTGCAGGACCTTCTTAGGATTCAGGGAGAATTCAGAAAGACTGCTCCACAAGCACACCTCACGGGCCTGGTCACATCTGGGCGGTGCCCGTGTCAATCACAGTCACGATCATTGCTTTTGTCACTGTTTTCATGTCCAACCCACACTGCTGTAGCCCTGGGCTAGGCCACCACCTGCCCTTCTGCCCTCTTAAAGCTTGGAACCTGGCACTTGGAACCAGTCCTGGGAACTGAACAGGTTGGCAACAGGCCACAGCGCTTCTTGGAGCTGCACCGTGCCAGAGGCAGAATCCTGCCGTGGTGGGTGCTTCCCAGCTCCTCAGGGCTGGGTTTGCTGAGGCCCGGCCAGCGGCTCAGCATCGGGGTTCAGAAGATGATGTCAGCTGGTACCTTTGTAGCTCTCAATCCACTGGCCCTCTTTGTGTCTTTGTAGCCCACCCAGATGGAGGACACCCTATCTGCGGAAGAAGATGAGGAGGAGGAAGAGGAGGAAGGAGAGACAGCCCCAGCTCCAGCCCCGGAGGACCCCGTGGAGCCCCACCTGACAGAAGCCAGCCAAGTCCTGAGTGCCTCTGAAATTAGGCAGGTCGGGCAAGGTCTCTGAACCTCTTTCTTACACAGACTGTATCTGGGGCTCTGCGGTCACGGCCGCCATGTCCCCAGCTGACTGTTACCTCAGGCCAACCATGTCTCCTCACTAGGCTTCCCTTTCCTTTCCACCAGAATGCTAGCGCCACTCTCCTTGGTAAGAGGGTGAAGCGTAGGAGACATAGGTCCTAAGGAATGAATCCAGAGTTGGGGTCAGATGGTGACGTGAGGAAGCACTGTAGAAGGGAGAGTCATAAGAGCTGTGTTGTGGGTTTGATTCCTGACTCTGTCGTAGTCTTGATCTTTCTGGGCCTGTTTCCTCATCTGTAAGATGGGAACAAAAGCCCTCCAAAGGCTGTAGCTAATGGGTATGGAGGCAGAGCGAAGCACCATGCCCGTCTCAGTGGTTGGAGGAGGGTGGATGGAGTCGATGCCCTCACTCATCTCCAACCCTGCCTTCAGCTCAGCCTCCACCTCCCCCCGAGAGTCAGCGGCCTTCCCTGGAGTCTGGTCTTCTGCACGTCGAGAGATGGCTTCAGTCTGCGGAGACTGTACCGGCAAATGGAGGGTCATAGTGGGCCAGTGCTGCTGGTCCTAAGGGACCAGGATGGGCAGGTGAGCTGGGCTGGGGCTCAGGGGGCTCCTAACCAACCAGTGGGTCCTGCCCTGGGGTGAAGGTAGAGGAGACAAACTCACACTCAGGGTGGCACTTGCAGCCAGACCCTCGTTTGTACACTCATGTATCAGAAGCCACTTCTGTGCAAATAATCTGAGCAATTAATAGCAATTAATTGACCACGTGTGAAACCCCCATCCTTATGCTCATCAGCACAAATGTGTGGAGAGATTGTTTTTGCTTTGTTTTGAAACAGGGTCCTACTCACTATATAGCACAAGTTGGCTTGGAGTACTATACAGCGTTGGATTCCAGATCCTCCTCCCTGCTTCAATGTTGAGATTAGAGGCAGGTCCCACCATATCTGATTCTTAGGAAGGGATTTCAAGCCAGTGAGCTACACCTTAATGATCATGCATATTTTGAAAACATCCCAGCTGGTGGGGAAGAGTGGATTGGAGAAGGAAGGGATGGAAGTAGATGGAGGTAGCAGCCCAGGCAGTTCCTGTTTGTTGTAAGAGGAACCTTGACATACTTGGATGCCTGAGGTCCATGTGGTTACTGCAGTGGTGGAATTTCAGGCAGGTTGTCAGTGTAGAGGAGAAATGAGATTAAGAGCTAGTTTCAAATGCTGTCTTGGGGCTGGAGAGATGGGTCAAGGGTTAAGACTCTGTCTCGCAAGCAGAAGGTCCTGAGTTTGGATCCCAGGTCCCACATAAAAAACATGCCAGGTGGAAACAGCTGCAGCCTGTACTTCCACTTCCAGCCCTGTTGGGTGGAGCCTGGAAAATCCTAGAGGGAAGCAAGAAGGAGGTAGAAGCAATCCAGGATGATTTCTGAAGTTACCCTTGGTCCTCCACAGGGACATACAGTGCTCTCTCTGTCTCTGTCTCTGTCTCTCTCTCCGTCTCTCTCTCTTTCTTTCTCACACATACACAAACACAAACACAATTTTTTTTAAACTTGTAGTAAGAACATATTGACCTGGGGGCAATATCAGGAGTCCTAGAGGATTCCTCTTGAACAAGAGAGCCTATCTCAAAATGTTGCTGGGAGAACTTCCCACCTGAAGGCCAGAAGCCCCTTCTGTGCAGAACACTGTTGACTATGAGGAAGTTTCTCCTAATATTAAGCTTAAACACTATACTCCACAGCTGCTCCAAAGACCCTTCCCCCACCAGGCAGCACTGTGAATCCTAAAAGACTCATGTGCCTGGTACCTATTGTACAAGAGGAATGACAGCTAGGTTGGCTGAGCTCTCACTGTGCAGGCAAGGAACATGATGCAGAACCTTAGGGATCAAACTTTAAATTATAAATGACATTCTTGAGACAGCAAGCAAGGGAAGATCAAACAGATGCTAGTTGATAGATAGATGATAAGAGAGATGAATAGATAGATGATGGATAAATAGATGATAGATGGCACTGAAGTTGTGTAAGAATTAAGTCCCCAATGTTTAGGGGTAAAGCGTCTTTACTATCCACCACTTACTATCAGAGAAATGAATAGAGAGAGAGAGAGAGCAAGTATGGCAAACTTCTTCCCAGTTGGGCTCTGGGTAGGGGGAATCTGAACTTACTTCCAGCTTATTTTTCGCTGCATTGCCGCAAGCCAGGCAAGCATTGTAGAGCTAAGCCAGCTTCCTGGCCCTGAACTTTTCTGTATGTTTGAAGTTGACTCAGAGAAGTGAGAGAGAGGCAGCTTACACACCAGCTGCTTTACAAGGTCTCGTTTTGTAAGAAAGTCTGTACACTGGCATTAAACAGATGCCAGAGGGAAATGTACCAAATGCTATGAGACGTCATCTTGGGTAGAAGGGGCCTTGAGGGATAGTTTGTTTTCTCTCTGCTTGTATGTAATTTCTAGTTCTTCTGAAAGGATTACTTGTATCTTGGGACTGAGGAGATGGCTCAGTTGGTAAAGTGTATGTCATGCAAACATGAGAACCTGAGTTTAACCCCCCAGCACCCACATGAAAAGTTGGGTATAGTGGCACATGCCTTTAATCCTAGCATTGGAAAAACAGATTCCTGGGGCTCACTGGTCAGTCAGCCTAGCCAAATTGGTGACTTCCAGGTTCAGCAAAAGATCCTGTCTCCAAAAGTAAGGTGGAGGGAACACAGTGGAAGGAGAGAATGAACATCCATAAGTTCCCCTGACCTCACTTCCACATGTGCACTGGGGTGCACACACCAGTATGTATGTGTTGTGCACATACCTTTCTATCTCTAAATGTAAGAACGAAAAATAAAGCAGAGAGTGATAGAGGAAGATGCTGATAAAGGAAGACACCCAATGTCAACCTCTCTAACCCAAAATCTAGTCTAAGAAACCCAGAAACCCAGTCTAAGAAAAAGTAGACTGGACTTACAAAGTACCTGTAAAGTCTCTCAAGAAAGTTCCAGACAAGCTTTGGCTACAGAGCAGGATCCTTAGCGGGATAGGAGGGGGAGGAAAGAATTTGTAGATGTAGGAGCGTCCTGACAATTTGAAGGTGCAGTCCCAGGCTCTTCTCAGGGAGTATTGGAAAGGACTCTTGCTGGTGGACCACGGGACTTCCACCCCAGCTCTGCCTGTCCTCTGGGCCCCTGGGATTGATCTGCATTATCAGGCCTGGATGATAACTGGTGGGCCCCTCCTCTTTTCCTGCTCTCTCCTTTCCAGATGTTTGGTGCCTTCTCTTCCTCTGCTCTCCGACTCAGCAAAGGTTTCTATGGCACTGGCGAGACCTTCCTTTTCTCCTTCTCCCCACAACTAAAGGTAAGGCTCACTGCCTTCCGAGAGGGAGGGAAACCACGGAAGACCATATCTTTGGGGATCCCAGGAGCCCCTGGATCCAACCCCCAGGCTAGACTGCCTGCCGCCTGCCTCTCCACAGGGAGAATGTGTGGGGTTGTGATGGGCAGAGCTGTGGGGGTCTCCAGCAGTCCCAGGCTGGCAGGGAAGGGGAGGCATGTTGCTCTGATGCATGCTGGAGAGACATGATGGAACCGAGTGCAGGTAAACCTGGGGTCAGGCAGGAGAGACACATGTTCAGTGGCTTCTGGAGGTGGGGAGGAGGTCCCTGTGATTGGAAGGGGAGCACTACAGAGCACTGATGAGCAGGACAGCTGGGCAGTGGCAGGCGGAGGTCGCCCAGCTACAGCAGCACATGGCTTCTCCTCGGCCAGCCTGGTGTAATGCGGCAGAACTGATCCTTTCGCTAAGCTTGAGAGAGAAACAACAGGGGAGAATGAAAAGGGAGCGAAATACCAGATGGACCATAAGGTCAATACTGCACAAGAAGCAAGGAAGCCAGAGAGGGCAGGGATGAGACAAAGGTGGGCTTACTGTGTATGTGTGT
Source organism: Typhlomys cinereus (assembly GCA_023101885.1). NCBI lineage: Eukaryota > Metazoa > Chordata > Mammalia > Rodentia > Platacanthomyidae > Typhlomys > Typhlomys cinereus. The sequence continues at coordinate 1,663,485 of JALPQD010000196.1, forward strand.
ATGGGGGGGGGGAGCTCTTTTAGATAAAAAATTTGGAGCAATGACAACAGCTGAATAATGTTCAGGATACTGTGAGCCGTCTGAGGGCCGTTTGGTATGAATGGGAAAGTTTCCCTGATGAGGATGAGCGTCCAGATGGGACCATGAAGACAGCCACTGAAAACTCCCAGAGATGGGGGTGGAGGGGGAGGAAGAGGAAGGGGACTGAGCAGATGGGTAGGCTCATGGGTGGCTAGTCCACCAGGAAGCTGGGAAAGGGAGGGACCAAGACTCAGGGCTCATGTGTCCAATGAATGAGTGGAAAAGAGGCCACAGGAAGGCACAGGTGTCCCAGATCTCAGAAAGCACAAGTTGCCAAGGAGCTGGGGCTTCTGAAGGAAGAAGTGAAGAGTCCCAAACACCTTCCATCCAAAGATTTTCTGTGCTCAGATTCCCAACTGAATGAAAGTGCACGCTAAGTGTGCTATATACTGCTTTTTACCACAAATAGCAGTCACAGCAGTTCATGAGTCTGAGCTGACCTCACAAACCCACACGTGCGGTCAGCGCAGAAATTCCACAGGTGTGTACTGTCCTCGTCTCCATCTTATAGACGGGAAAACCAAGGAACAGAGAGGTTGAATAACGGCCAACTCACGCCGCTAATCAGTGGCTGTCTGAAGTGTGGACAGTTCCTGACTCACAATGCTCTATGTGTGCGTGCATGCGTGCGTGCGTGTGTGTGTGTGCGCGCGTGCGCGTGCACGTGTGTGTGTGTGTGTGTGTGTGTGTGTGTGTGTGTGTGTAACAATACTGAGTATCATGGAATACTGAGTATCATGGGCTGGGAGGAAACGCAGAAGAGTGCCTATATCCAATGGCAGCAGAGACCATGAGAAGCTTCCTGGAAGAGCTGGAGCTTGAGAGATAAATCAAAGACCACCAGGAAGCCTTGAGTGAGGGGGAGAAGGGGAGAGAATATATTAAGGAACCCTAAAGATCAAGGGAGGTCAGAATGAGGCAGGTCATAGTGTGCTCCTGAGAAATATTTGTTGACACTTTGTTTAGCAGATGGAGGATCTGCTATGGGACAGCTCCTGCTGGTGCACAGACACGGGCCACACAATCACCTGGCCTCGCATCAAAGAGGCCACAGGGGGTGTGACCACCTTGCTGAACACAAAATACAACCCATCTGTTATACTGCCTCCCTGAGCCAGCCGGCTGCCTCCCCTTCCCAGGAGACAGGCGAAGGGTCAGTTACACCAGATGACAATCATCTGCTTTCCTTTCTGCGTCTCATACTTAAATCCCAGAGTTCTAGAATTTTCCTCCTTGTACTGACAATTGCTTACTAACCGCTCCTGCTGGCTTCTCATCTCTGTCAAAGCTCCTCTTCTGTAATCTCCCTCACTTCCTTTGTGGCTTCTCATGCCATCCACAGATTGGTGGCATCTTCCCTCCAAACCCACATATCTGCACTTGGATCTAGAACATGGCATTTCGAGCTTAGTGCACCCCTTGACTAAGCTCCTGTCCCCCCCCCCAAAAAAAACCCTGCTGTGGAGAACAGAAATCTTAAACTCTTCCCTTTCTCACACATCTGGGATGATAGTTCTGCTTTGCTGTCTGTAGGCAGAATCCACCTCTGCTAATCACCCCTTTGCATTACCCTGGCCCAAATCTTTATTGTCATGTCTATGTTCCTGAAATGGTGTCTGAATGGGTCTCCCTGCTTCTGCCTTTAGTCACCACAGTAACTAGAGAGATCTTTCTAAAAAGGAAGTCAAAACATGCCACATCTTGGCTTCCTTTTTCATCCAGAGAAAAACTGAAAGTCTGCACAATAACTTTCAAGTCCTTGTACGCTCTGGCTTCTTTCTGATATTGCTTATTTTTCTTCCTCCCCTCACTCTGCTATAGCCACACTGGTCTGAACTGGAGAGCAAACATGCAGGCCTGCTCTTGCCTCACAGCTTTTGCATGTGCTCTGCTATTCCAAATGCCTTTCCCCTGGATGTATGCACCTTCTTCAAGACTGTCCTGTTTTGGAGTTGATCTCCTGGCTGTGCTCACCAAATATTGCGGGGTCACTCTCTAAGAGTCTGTATGTATTCAGGTTCTTGTGTTCAGAGTTGAAGATTGAAACCAGAACACATGTAAAGAATTAGGTAGAGTTTATTAGAGGAGATAAAGAACAGAACTCCACACGTGGAGTATCATGAGGGGCTAAAGTTGCCTGGAGAACTCATGGACTTCAGGCATGGAATCCATGAGGGTCCCAGAGCTAGAAAAGAATTCATGGACTCTAGATGGGGGGGAAGATGGCTACCAAGGTTAGGTATACTTATATATTTAGGCAAAGGGGAGGATGGACTTTTCTTCATTGGTTAGCTCATACTGAGGCCCATCCCAGTTGATCTTGACTCTGACACCTTGGTAGCGTTTATCTGTAGTGCAGAACTAATCTCCACATCCTTTCATAACCTTATCTCTTGTAGAGGATTGGAGTCAGTTCCTCCCCATCAACAGGGGGTGTGTTCCTCCAGTGTAATCCTGGCAGTGAGGGATGGCTTTCCAAGACCTTCAGACTATCCCAGCATGGCTGCTCTCAAACTGTCTAAGTCCTAATGTGGCCACCACAGTGACTACCCTGACTACCTTAAATAACTGCACCCAGAGAACCTTTATTGCCTTTCTCTGTCACTTAGTTTTTTTTTTTTTTTTTTTTTTTTTTGCTATCTAACAGACTATGTCTTGAAGAGAGAGAGAGAGAGAGAGAGAGAGAGAGAAAGAGACAGAGAGAGAGAGCAGGCACATGAATGTCATGGTGTACAGGTGGTCAGAAAACAACTTTCAGAAGTCAGTTCTTTTTCCACCAAGGAGGCTGCAAGTTTTCAACTTTAGTCATCTCATCTGATTTTTTTTGGTTATCAGCTTCCCCATGTTAAAATGTGCATACTTTAAGGCAGACTTCTTGTCTATTGTGGTCACTATTTTACCTAATGCCTAAATTGTGTTGAGTATTTAAGTGCTAAAAAATGATTGAATGAAATAATTATTTTTCAGGGGATTACTATCCCCAAAGGCGACTGTTAGGAATCCTAACTTTTCCAGAACTAGATAATCCTTCCCTGTGTCTTTATTTCTTGTGTTTTTCATGAATTCCCAGAGCTTCACATTTCCACACTATTCTAATCACACTTGGAACTTTGAGTTTCTTCTGTAGCAATAATCATCTATTTCTTTCAAATTAGAAGGGCATGTCATTGAAGAAAGCTCAGTAATTGTTGACTAATTGTGTCTTTGTGGTCACGTGTTAATATAATCTCCCTCCTTAGCCTGGGGCTTTATCTTTTTTGCTTGCTAAAAAAATAAAAACAATAACAAACCCTTTGGTTGCTCCTAGCATTTTTGACCACTAATTATGTTGTAGCTCTTTAAAAATACATCTAATTCCTAAGTAATTTACTTATCCAGCAGATTTCATCTCTTCCATTTGTTAGGAATCAATACAGTTCAGAAACTTACTTTAGTGGGGTGGACAGAGGCAGGCCCACCAAGGCATGTGTGGTGTCTCAAAGAGTAAAGTCTAGGGAAACCCAACAGGGCTGAGAGGAACTAGACGGGGGCCTGGGAGGGCAATGGCACCCAGGCTGAGGGGCAAGATGTGGCAGAAATCCATAAGGTCCTAAGGTCACTTGTTCTGGGACAGACCCATCAGAGACAAGCAGGTACACTTGTGGCTTGAGTTGGGACTTCGATTTTATATTATTATTTGTGTGTGCATGCATGTGTATGAGTACAACAAGGTACTTGAGTGTGTGTGCCTGTCAGGTGATATGGAGAATCATTCTGGAATACTCTACCTCCTTATTGCTTTACTCTGGGATTTTTCAGGCCCCATCTTCCAGGGACAGAATTGCAGACTGTTGCTATATCCACCTGGTATTTTTTAATGTAGGATCTGGGGATCGAACTCAGGTCCTTTTGTTTATGAAGCAAAGGCTTTACTGAAGTTGATTTTATACCCTTTGCAACACAGAGTAATGGGACGGGTCTAGGCAGAAGATCAATAGCAACCTACGTTTGGCACGGACAGCGTACGTACAGAGAGGGCTGTGGGAAGTAGATGGTAGAAATCAAGAACAACCAGAGGTAGTCCAGATGAGCTGGGCAAGGCAGAGCCTGTGGAAGTTTCTTTGGAACTGCAGGTTCTGTTAAAGCTGGCTAAGAGGCGGCACTGGAGGAGTTAACATAGCAGCTTCATCTCATCTCCAGGACTGGCCTTTCCCTCTTCAGCTTCAGAAGCAGGAAGTCTCAGAGGTTTGAGTTCTATTTCTAGAGCAAGGCATTACTAGGCTGTGGGAATCCAAGACAAAGGGCACGAGGAGGTGAACTCCAGGGAGACAGAAATCTCAAGGATCAGGAGCACAGTCCTTCCGGGTGCTCAGCAGGGCCCAGGAAAGCTATTCCCTTGTGCAACGCTGCCACCAAGTGTCTAGAAACCAGACTGCAAGGGCAGACCCTCTAAATTACTTTTTTTTAAATCCAGGTCTTTAAGTGGACAGGAAGCAACTCTTTCTTCGTGAAGGGGGACCTGGATTCACTGATGATGGGCAGTGGAAGGTGCGTGCTGGTCTTCCTGTGTCTTGGGGGTGGGGAGGTATTGTGTGTTCTGATTCCTGTTTCTCTTCTGCTGGATGTGGCTGCTCCAAGTGCAAAGGGGGCTGGCAATTCCTTTTTGAGCCAGCAGCATTGCCCTTTAGTGTCTCCAACACGGCCCATTCTGAGGCACACTCTTAATCCCACTCTAAGCCAAGGGGTGGGGAGAGTGAATGCATGCACACCCCATCAAACGGGGATGATGTCAGCTCAGTGTGAACTGATGTAACTTTGGGTGCATCCACATGGTCGGCAGGGGCAAGCACAGCGAGCACTGTAGTCCCATGGGATATGGCTCCTTACAGATGGAGCATCTGTACAAGAACCCTGGTGTGCATAGGACTGAATTAGAAAAAATAAAAGGATGATTTCACTCTGGTGTGGCCTTCACATACCCTGAAGGCCAGGATGAAATCACTGCTTGACTAGGACCATGCATTTTTTTTTTTCCCTCCAAAGCCTGCTTTGAGAGGCAGCTTGTACAGAACACTCCAGCCATTGCTGATTTTCAGTAACTTGCTTCCTGACTTCAGCCTACGTTTCTATCGAATGCTGGGATTAGAATATTCCACCACTGGCTTCTGGTACTGTCTGTGCCGCTGCATAGTTATTAAAATCACTGTGTTGCTTGAGAAATGCTGGAGGGCAGAACACAGAGTCCCCAAATTTGGGATGAGTCAGTGTATGGAAGAGAACAAGTGCCACGGGGCCGCTTGTGGTGTGGCTGAGGGGATGGCAGTGACCAGCTTCCCAGGCCTCACCCAAGCTTGCCTAGGAGCAAAGCTTTCCTCTCTCTTGCTCTGTGTGTGTGTGTGTGTGCGCGCGCGTGCGCGCCTGCTTATGGATACCAGTTTCTTCCACTATCCGCTATATCTTTTAAGGCAGGATTTCTCACTGACCTGGAGCCCACTGACTGGTTGGACAGTGAGTTCTGGGGGAGCCACCTGTCTCTGGTCCCCCAGAATCTAGGGTCACAGAAACTCATGATCCAACTTTCCAAGTGGGTACTCAATCCTGGTGCTTGTGTGGCAGGTGCTTACTGACTGAGCCATTTACCCAACCTATTTCCTTTTCTCTTCAGTGGCCAGTTTGGGCTATGGTTGGATGGAGACTTGTATCATGGGGGAAGCCACCCCTGTGCCACCTTCAACAACGAGGTCCTGGCACGGCAGGAGCAGTTCTGCATCAAGGAGCTGGAGGCCTGGGTTCTGAGCTGACTGACACCTCCCAGGCCTTCCTTACATAGGGTAGCCATTCTGTCTGCCCAAGATGACGAAGAATCCCCGATGATGGTGACCCTCAGCTAGCCTCCTCACTGCCTGCAGACCCAAGGCAGGGATAGGCCGTGCTGTCCTGCAGAGCTGACTGTGAAGGAGCAAAAGACACTCTTACTGAAGAACATGAAAATCTTTATAGGATTTAACAGTTCCTAGAAAACCTGGAAGATGGGAAACTCAGTCTCAAACAATAGTAACTCTATGTGTAGTCTTCAAACAAGTTAACAGGAGACAAAGACACAATCCAACTTTGTAGAGTTTTAGAGATTACTTTCATTTAAAAAAGTGTTGTGAAACCTCAAAACACCTGGGCTCAGCTTAGCTACGGACAAATAAAGACGGCAGTAGCATTCATTCCTCCTCTTGTCTGTTGTCTCTTCTAGAATTAAGTGTGCATGTTACTAGCAGGTCAAGTGCTTATGAATCTATTATTTTCTTTCTTGGGAAAGACAAGAAAGCAGCAAATGAATAATGTGTATATTTGAATAAAGAAGTTGAATAAAGAGTATCAGGGAGAGTAAAAGAGGAGGATAGTGTTTTCTGACTCAAGTTGTGCCAACCAGGAAAGCTCCATCTCCCTTCCTACACCACTGCCTGCTTCCCACTCTCCTCTGGTGAGGAAAACCACCTACAGGGGAGCTCGTCAGTACCATCCTCTCTTGCAGACCTGCAGTCCTGTGGCATTGAAGCGCATCTGGGCAGGTCCTACTGTTTCTTCGCGGTGCAGGGAAGAGGTGATTGAGAGGCACAGCTTCTGGTTCACACTGCAGACACCTTCATTATATTTTATTGCAGCTGTTTCCCTCGCCAGATTCTCAACCTGCATTTCTATTTACAGTCTCTAAGTGACAATATTCAATAACTCCAGAAACTAAGCTGCTGGGATCTCCATTTTTCTACAATCAAGATGTTCGTTAAGAAAAGTTTAGCCTTGTATTAATACATGTGCTCATAATTACAAGTTGCTAATAGCATAAAGTGCAGCCAGCTTGTGTGTAACGAAAGATGGTAACAGAGTACATTCAGTTGTTTCCCAGGTAGCACAAAGATACAAAATTCCAGAGTAAACTACTCACTACAATGATTTAAAAATAAGATGGCAGGACTAAGACATTCTTAGCAGAAAGTAGGACATTCTTGACCTTGATTCTGGTCAGTGAAGGGTTGGGGCCTCTGGCTGTCTGTCCCCTGAATGCTGTAGAAACACGCCTAGCAGAGGGGAGCCAGAGCCTCACTTGTGCGTCTAGACCACAGGAAACCTCCTCCAATATGCAAGCAACGTCACGGTGGGAGAGAAGAGGTTCTACTCCTGTGAATGAGTCAACTCTTAGTTCTCTACTAAAGGATGGAGACTAGTGATACAGACTGGCATATACTTCAAGTATTCTTGCCCACGAATAGATAGAACAGAACCTAGTAACCCAGAGGAGAGTGGCAGCTTGGGTGGCTTGCTGGCTTGTGAGAGCTGCCCACACCAGGGTTGCCACTTCATGGTCTACAAAGGATGCATTTTCTGGGAAGCATTAAGGTGTGAGGGCTTCTGCTTCCATTTCCACTGCCCTGCACCTTCCAGCATCTTTGGTCACAACCTGTCTTGGCTCGGACTCCACATGTTGCTTTTGATGAAGTTCTGCATAGAGTAGGCAGCAGGGAGAGGCATAGTGGCACTGTCCAACCACTGCATTGCTGGGAACCTGGGACCCAGTGGGTGGGCACTAGGCTCACAAATGCAGTTCAGTTATATATGCTCTGAAACCTGTAAATAGGCTGAAGCAGCAGAAACGAAATCCCAGGTGACAGTGGTCCAAAGATGGTGTCTGAGCTCAAGCAGTTGACCAGTCTGATTCAGGTAACGAGTGGAGGGGAGGTCTCTTCTCCAGGCTGAGCAGTGGCAAGGCCCTTGGGGGCAGTAAGGTTTCAGGAGAGAAAAAGCTGGTCAGGTTTGGCGCCACAATGGATTCTAACAGCTTGATTCGAGCACCCTAGGCTCTCCTAAAGTGAGGGGCAGGAGGTGTGCTTCATTTGAGAGAAAGCTAGGGCTGGGGCTGTAGGTCAATGGTACAGCACTTGCCTCGCATGAAGTCAAATCCTTCTGCCTTTGCCTAGGCTCATCCTGACCTGGCAGCTCACCAGAGCTGGACGCAGGAGGGAGGGTGGTTTTTCCTTTTTGTTACATCACTTGAGAAGCACAGTGACGAAGACCTGACAGGGGCTAGGATTCTGGTTATGTCTAACCACAGTGTGCATGTGACAACTTAAACTTTGAATTCCTATTTGTGTCCTTGTCTCAATCACTAAATTAAAAAATAAGACCATCATTTGTCCTGAGTTCAGAATAGATTAAAAGAAGTATTTTAAGAAAATAGCTCACTGAAGGAGAAAAGCTTTAACTAATCTTAAAAATAAGCATGCTAATGCCTTTAATAGTTATATATAGTAAAATTCTAGTAATTTTTGGTTTTGAATAAAATGTTTACCTTTGCATGTGTATACATTCAAAATATAAAAATCACTATCACTAGTAACTAAATTTGTGGAACTCTATGATTATATCTCCTAACTACATTGTTGAGAGGTTGCGTTTTTTTTTTGTTTTTTTTTTGCAAAAAATAAAAAAATAAAAAACAAACAAACAAAAAAAGCCCCTAAAACAAAATCGCAGATATTCACTTAAAAAGCTGTATTCTGGTTTTAGATGCTTCGTGGGGGTCCCTGCAATTCCACTCCTTTTTCCGAGGTGTTATAAGTGGGGCTATGACGTCACCATCCTATTAGGAAGAGAGAGAAAGACGGGATAGAGAAAAGCCAATTTCCACCATCTTATTTTGAGGGAGTTTCAGGCTTACATTCCCTTGTCTTGCAGACAGATTGTTTCTAAATACACTTACTCTTGAGAAATTCCAAGTTATTTCTGCTCTGTGCTTTGGGTAAACCAGAAACATTTCAGTCCTAAGCAGGTAAGTGTCTTCATGGGGGAAAAAAAAGCCACCAGACCAATTTGAGAGATGGCTGGACACAGCACACTGTTGTCCAGGTCTATGAGCTCTGTGTTTACATATTTGGAGAAAGAGAAGCTGCACTGGGCCTTTACTTTTGCCTAGTTTCCTCCAAGATAAAGGACACAGGTCTGCAAGGTGGAAAGGGACACAATGGAGAGGATGGATGGCATCTGGCACATCTGATTATTTCTCTTTCCTTTGGTCCCATCAGCACAGGCTCCAGTCAGATAAGCTCTTACACCCAAAAGGTGTAAGTCTCTGTAAGAACAATCTCTGACTGTTCTGGGACTTGTGGGTAGATGACAGACTGTCTTTCTTTGAGAAGGTATGAGGTTCTTTGCTATACCAGTGACAGTCCTCTTGTGGCAAGACACTGGGTCCTCCTTGCTCATATGCTCTTCTGTGAGCCACTCAAACAGCAGCTGTTCTTACCAGAGGTCCTTCCCCAGCCCTTGTGACTAATGACTTCCAAATAGGTTTGGCCGGTGGGAGACTCAGGTGACAGAGTGGTGGTGGGAAGAGCAGAGAGGCCGGCCTCCTCTGGCACTTGGAAAGGGGCTGTAGCCCCTGGATCCCCACTGCTCCCTTGGCCTCTCTTAGAAGCCAGCAGCAGCTGTCCCTCATTTGCTCATTTAGTGTACGGATGTGTACTCTGGGTCTGACTGGACAGAATAGCTGCTCATCTTCAATCTTCTATTTCATTCATTCTTACTTCTGAGTTCAACTCCAGTCAATGCTATAAGTGCTCAATTAAAGATGTCACTTGCCCCACATCAAAGGTTCCAGACTGTGCCATCACTTCTGAGATGACAGAAAGCACCTTATGCTTCATGCTCTTCTCAAAAGGCACCATATCCTCTCTTACCTTCTCAGACACCTCCATAGTGTCAATTCCATGGTGCAATATGGCCCCAATACGACTCTTCAGCTGCCAGCCCTTTCTCTCCTCCAGCTTCCAGGTCTTTCCTTAACCATCTGGGTCTGGTTAGATCCTCTAAAGCTTTGTACTACTCAGTGCATCCCAAAGCACTTACCATGCTACAACTGCTGAATTGCTGTAATTTATTATTATTATTATTATTTGTGATGATGAGGGTAGAACCCAAGATTTTGTGCATTCTAACTAAGCAAGTCATCTACCACTGAGCTACATAAACATCAAGTCCCATAACTACAATTCAAATGAGAATTCTAAGTGGACAGAAATGATTCTTTTTGAGTTTTCCTTAAAAGTTAAAAATCATACCAGACATGCTGGCATGTAATCTCAATGCATGGGAGGTGGAAGGAGAATCAGGAGTTCGAGGTCACCCTCAGCAAATTTGAGGCTAATCTGGGCTATATGAGATCCCATCTCTAAATACTTCCCTTCATTCTCCTGATTGTTTTTTTGAAATGTGTAAAGTATATGATTAAAAGTTCACTCACCTGTGGCTTGGTGAAGTTTTTGGTACTGCACCATTGAACAAAATGCTGCTTAGCAGCATACAAACTATTCTTATCTTTCTTCTTATAATATACTCGAATCAGCTGTTCTGCAAATTTCTGTGGCAAAAGCTGTGAAACCTTTTTTAACAAGAAAAAGATTTTGTTATCACCTTGAATTCACACCTCAAAGAAGAACTAGCTATTCTCTGGGCTCCTGAGTACCTTTTTTGATGTTGTATTAAAAACACCACAATGTTTTTCTATTTATCCCGAATATAATCCAAAGGAAACAGATAATTACTTTTGCAAAATGCCTCACAACTTTCTATCAATTTTACTTTTTATGGAATGGGATTACATTCATACACACCAGACAAGCACTTTACAACTGAGCTACATCCCTACTTATTGTTTAGCCCTTTGGTTATTGGGTCTCATTAAGTTGCCCAGGCTGCCCTGAACCTGTGATCCTCCTGCCTTAGGCCCCTAAGTGCTGGAATTATAAGACTGTGTCATCAGATATCTATATCTCTATTTCTAGAGACAGGGTCTCGGGTAACCCAGGGGGGCCTTGAACAATTTAGCCAAGGTTGGCCTTGAACTCCAGATCCCTCTGCTTCTAATTCCTAAGTACTAGAATTGACAAGTGTGCACGAACATATCTAGCTTATGTCTTAAAAAAATACCAATATTCCAATCTGATTGGCATGTAAAACACTAATTTATTTTAATAATTGCCAAATATATTATTTGTGGAGTATAATTTTTTTATATACGCAATTACCTGATCTTTAGTAATCTTGATTGCCTGTCTGGGGTCACTTTTACAATAAAAGTGAACATGATCAATTGGATTCTTATCTTCCATTCCATAATCCATGTTGATAACCTTAATTAAAATAATAATTAGGTAATCATATAACGACCATAAGAATTGAATTCAGGGGCTGGAGAGGTGGCTCAGAGGTTAAGCCTCTGCCTTGCAGGCGGAGGTCCAGAGTTCAGATCCTAGACCCCAAATATAGACTCCGGCGGAAGCGGGGACGGCCTGCATTTCTGGTCCTGGTAGGGCGGAGCATGTGAATCCCAGGGCAGAGTAAACAAGGAGGAGGTAGAGGGCGGTTCATAGTGGTTCCCAAATTAGTTCTACACACACATACACACACACACACACACACACACACACACACACACACACACACACACACACACACGCACATACACACACACGCACACACGCACAATTGAATAATTAAAAGAAAAAAAAGAATTGAATTCAGGGGGTTCAGGGGTTTAGTCTTTGTCTCAAAAGCAAAATGATCTGAGACTAGATCCCCATATCCTATGTAAAAACACAGGTGGAAATGGTGACAGTCTGTGTACTTCCTGTCCTTGGGGTGTAGAGGCTGTGATGCTTCGGATGTCGTCCTTGGACCTTCACTGGCCACACAGTGCCTACTTCTACATGCACCCTCATCCACACATGCAAAGAAAAAAAAAATTGAACTCAGGGTTGCAAGGGCAACACAAGAAGTGAACGGAGACTTCTGGGGATCAGAAGTAAGAATACGAGGAAGTTGCTGCATGGTATAAGGAAAATAACTGTGGTACATGACCATCTAGGGAATGGGGTTTAGAAGCTTAGGTGGAACAGCAAGTTTATTCTTGTGTTTAACATAAGGAGAGTGTAAACATGTTAGAAGCTCTATAGACAAGCAGGCTAGTGTCAAACTTGTGATCCTTTGTGTGTGTGTGTGTGTGTGTGTGTGTGTGTGTGTGTACCAGAGGAGGGTACTGTGTGTGCTTATGGAGTTCCAAGAGTGACTTCAGGAATCACCCTGGATTGTTCTATCTCCTCTTTGGTTTCTTCTGGAGTTTCCCAGGCTCCACCTTCCAGGACCCAAGTGCAGGCTATTGCTATTTCCTCCTGTCATGTTTACATGGGATCCAGGATCCAAACTCAAACCTGCTTTCGAGGTAGAGGTTCAACCCCTGAATCACCTCTCTAGCCCAAATCTCTCGTTGGGATCCAAGTGCTGGGCTTTCAGGAGTACATCATTCTGACTTTCCAAATTCCCTTTTAAATGAATATATACTAATTTTATAATGAAGAAAAGGCTTTTATTTTTTAATTTTACTTATTTTTGCATGTGTCTGTGTGTATCATTGTGTATGTCACTGTATGTATTGTGTCGTGGTGTGGAGGCCAGAGGACAAGTGCAGGAGTTGTGTGTATTTCTCATCTCATCTCACCTTTTACCATGTGGATTCTGCATTTCCAACTTAGTCATTAGGCTCAGTGGCAAGCAAATGCCTTTTACCTGCTGAGCCATCTCACTACTCAGGGAAAGCTTTCCCCTACTTTTCATGTGTGTTTTGCATGTGGGTGGGCATGCATATGTGCAAAGATGCACACTCATGTGAGTGAGTGAGTGTGTGTGTGTGTGTGTGTGTGTGTGAAGGCCTGAAGGTGATACTGGGAATCACTGTTGATCATTCTATTTTATTTTTCTGAGTGTGGTCTCTAAACCCAGAGCTGACTATTAGATCATGTTTAGCTAGCCAGTTTGCTCTGGAGATTCCACAGGTTCCACTTTCCAGGGCTAGAATTACAGGTGGCATTTTACATGGGATCTTTGCATCTGAACTCCAGTCCTTTAGATTGCACAGCAGGCACTTGAACTGCAACCATCAAACCAGCCCCAGAGAAGGGGCTGAACAAACAAACAAACAAACAAACACACACCCAGTGAAATAAACCAACAATCCTCCCCCCACAATTTTTCACTTAGTCTATTTCTTGGACTAACTACTTACATCTACTATGAAATCTTCAGCCTTCAGTTCCGCTTCCAGAGACATTTCACTAGGTTTAGCATCAGCGATCTCTTTTGGAAGGCAAGTATTATATTCTTCCTAGAAAAGAGGAGACTCTTCAAGTTGCAACCCAGTTTTTCAGCAAATATTCCTGCCATGATCAAGTTCTCGCTCACTAAAGAAATGATTAGATACCCTGACAAATATAACTCCTATATATACTATCCTTGAAATATTTAAATATAACAATTTGCATAATAAAAATTTTACATTTAAAAAACTTAGCATTCATTCACCTATTCATAGGTACTCTTCTTGTTGTAAGCTATAGTGCTGTATCAAAACTCCCTATGACATCAATCATATCTGTGTCTTGCCAGTAGGCTACTTATAGTAGTGAGCAGGTCTATATTTTTCACAATATACAACACTATGACATCCAAATATATATGACTTGCCCTCTGTGCTATTAGTAATGATTCTGGACAATAGCAGGCTATTAGACAAATTTTTGGAGATTATAGGTCAATTTTTGTCTGCATGGGACAAGTGCTTCTTCTACCTGGAGTTGTTCAAGGTCATGCATTAAATTCTTGGAGTCTCAGTGAAGCTCACAGGTACCTTATTTTGAAGGATTTCTCTCTTACATATGTTTTCATGCATGAATCTACCCAAAATTTAGGACTCTTACTAAATGTGAAAGTAAAGGTTTAGGTCAGTTAGCTTTGGCTTTGAATCCTGCCTGATATGCTTTCATGAACAATTTACTTAATCTCATCCCTGCTTCGGTTTCTCCTTCAAAAAAACGGGCCTGAGAAAACTGTACTTCAGTGAGGATTCAATGAAAATAAATATAAAGAGCTTATGATCATGATATTGTGAGGGGTTAACGGTTTCCTCCTGAGAACAGAGTTTATGATAACCTTCCACTAACAGCAAGATATCTGGTAATTCAACTTACCATTTTAATCTTGTCCTGTGGGTTTGGCTGGGTCTCACCCAAATACTTGTATAGATTTCGGTGTTCGATATTTCTTAAAATCTCTTGTGCAGCATGCAATCTGGGATCAGCAGAGTGTAAAATCTCCAAAAAAATGTTATCTGTCAATTTGATGAAATTTCAGTCACATTAAAATGAAAACAAGATTTAAAGGCACAAACTGCCACATTCTGGCAATGATTTCACAATACAGTTCAGAAATGTAGGCACCAAAATGTGAATTTAAAAAAGATGGAAGTGAGAGAAAAAAGACAGACATAAGGAAATATTCCCAAAATGTTCTAGTTTACATCCTGCATTTCCTTCAGGTTTGTCAGTTCCATGTATGAAAGACAGAGATGAACTAGGACAGTAGCAGAAGTGACGATCTGAGTGGAGCTAGGGCTTAGAAAGGTACCAAGGGGAGATGGATTTAATACTGCTAGGCTCTTTTCTTTTTAAAATTGGGACAAGGTCTTACTATACCTCTGGCTGGCCTACAACCCACCATTAGCTCAGGCTGGCTTTAAATTCATGGCAATCCTCATGCTAAACCTCCAAAGTGCTCAGAATACAGGTGTGTATCACTAAAACATCAGGCTTTAAAAGTTTTTTATCTTATTTAGTATTGTTGTGTGTGTGTGTGCATGAAGACACACAAAAAAGCAAAGAGAAGTCAAAAGACAACTTTGGGAATCTGGCCCAAACTCACTCACTCTCTCTCTCTCTCTCTTTGTCTCTTTCGCTCTATCCATCCATCCATTCATTCATTTGATGTGAGTGCATGCCAGATATTTTAGTAAAGTTCAGGTAGTTGTTTCATAATGCATGCTAATATGACTGGCTATGTTAACTTTTGGATGTAGGGTAGTAATTCTTAGATTATTTTTCTAGTATAAAGTTTTTTTGTTTGTGTGGGAACTAAACCCTGGACAACACCTCTAATTTTATTTTCCCCCTTTTTATGAACAAATAGTCTGGAGGGTATGAGACTATATGATGTTCCCAATGACCTTTTAGCTAATGGTTTAGCATTCATTGATGAATCAAGTCTGAATCAATTGTTGCATTTTGTAAAAATAAGCTATTTATTAAAATGCCTTTTCTTAGCAAGAAACTAAAAAAAAGAACAAAAATGTATCTTATTATGTCATTTACCCCATGAAAATGCATATAACTTTCTCTCTCTTTTTTTTTTAATTTTTTATTTTATTTTATTCAATTGTGCATGTGTGCGTAAGTGCCCCGGCTTCCACTTGGCGTCTATACATGGGGTCTAGGATCTGAACTCAGGACCTTCCGCCTGCAAGGCAGAGGCTTAACCCCTGAGCCACCTCTCCAGCCCCTCTTTTTTTTTTTTTTTTTAAAGTAAGTTAAATCATATAAGATGTTACTTTAACCCGACTGTATTAGCTAGGTTCTTTTTTTTTTTTTTCCATTCATACAAACTTAACAGGTACACTGGTCCCCTCCCTCCCTCCAACCTCCCACCACCCTGTGCCCCACATATAACTTTCTCTATTCAATCTATAGTTAATTTATTCCTCACTTCACAAACCATCTTTCAATCTCTAGTTTTCAAAATTTCTTCACAGATTATATACAAGTCTGAAACACCAACTTTTTGTGTATATATTAAAAGTAGATTTTTTTCTTTTTTAAAAAATATTACATCTGTTTATTTCTTTAAAATGTTTTACTTATGTAATTAATGTATCACATGTGTGTGCACACACATTCATCATGACATACATGTGGACATCAGAGGATTTGTGGTGGGAGTTATTTCTTTCTTCTACCATGTTTGATCTGGGGATCAAACTCAGGCTTCGTGGCAAGCACCTTTACCTGCTGAGTCATTTCATTGGCTTGACTGGATATTTTTTAAAAATTATTTATTTATGAGAGAGAAAAAAAATACATGCTGCGGAGCATGGGTGGAGGTCAGAGGATAGCTTTTCTTCCATCCCATAGACTTCCAGGGATTGACTACAGGCAGCCAGGTTTGTGAGCACATGCCTTACTCACTGAATTATCTTGGGGGTCCTCATTAGACTTTTCAACTAAAATAAAGGAATATTCCACAATCAAGTGCCTAAATTCTTGAAAGCCTACTATTCTTATGCTTTTCATCTTACTCTTGCAGATACAGGTTTTAGTAGACTATTTTACTTGTTGGACAGAGGAAGGACAACTGGGTCACAGGATAAGCAAATGTCTACTTCCATAAGAAAATGCCCATTCCCTAAAGAACCACTGGTATTCTCGCCAACCATGTGTCAAAGTTCTCTTTTGAACACCAGTTTTTCAGAAAGAGCTGGAAAGCCAAGATGGTGGACCATGACTGTAACCCCAGCACACTTAGGCAAAGAGAATCAGGAGCTACACTTCAAGTTCCAGGCCAATCTGGCTTAGATGAGACCCTGTCTCAAAACACAGAAACGATGAAAAAAAAAAAGTTACATACAGAAGTATAAGAAAGAAACCGATTGCCTGTCAGACTTGATTGCCTAACATCACTGAGATGCTAAGTACAAATAGCACTGAATCTGCAAGTCTGAAGACTTGCTTGAGTTCAGCTTCACTACTTTACTGGCACTGGTGCTTTCCTACATTTGGTTAGTTTCCTCATTTAAAGAATTTGAAGCAGATGGTTTACATCATAAATTTACTATTTTATGATTTGGACTAAATGAAGGGTTAATATGGGGAGCTTTCAGGGAAGTAGGGCTCCCTGGCCACATCTCAGACGCCTAGCTTGTAACTCATGTTATAGCCTCCAGCCTTTCCACTGACTGTGAAAGTTGTATGACTGCTTTCTGATGGTATTTTTAGCAAAACAGTTAGTTTCATGACTTACAAAAGAGCAGCTTCCTTTAGTTTCTGATCTTTACTTCTCAATTTACAGTTCTCTGTTTATTACTCATTTATCTACCTTTCATATCTTACCTTTATTAATAATCCTATTATTGGGCTACAGAGTCTGAACCACAAATGATTTGGAATGTATTAGATGTATTTTATTTATAGAAAAAGGGGGGGGGGGATACTCCACGGAAAAGGGAAGTGAGGTACAGATAGCGTTATAGTTATAATTTGCATCCATTTTACTTTAACATGGTTTGAAAAAGTGGCTACTTGTGCTTGGCTGGGCCTCAATTACTTGTGCAAGAGGATAGTGTTTATATCATGTTAGGTTACAGTTCACTACCTATGGTGAAATCACAAGCCCAGCTTAAAACGTTGGGAGCATCTTTAAAGCTCAGGTCTGGTTTTTCCTGTCTTGAATCTCACTTTTTTTTTTCTTCCCAATATTTCTGAAGTTTAAAGAACAACTGCCACACCTGCACTTTTCTTCCTTCCTTCTCATACTAAACTACAGATTTTGTTTCTGCAGAAGTGTGGAAAGATGATCTCAGCATGCTAGGTTCTGCAATGTTGAAATGTTGAAAGTTTTTATTTGTTTATTTGTTGTTTTTTAGTATTAGTAGGACCATATGATAGCCAAGTAACAGAAGGATTTATGTACCAAATGTAAATGTGTCTTATTTAAGTACCACAACAGAACTACGTACTAAGTACACAGCTCCTTTTACAGAAGAGGAAACTAGATTTCAGAGAGAGTCAATCACTTTACATTTCAGAGAGAGTCACTTTCCCAAGGTCACCCTGCTAGCACAAGACAGAGATAAAAATCTAAAAGTATATATTTTTTAAAAAATTAAAATACATTTGAATGTTTGGAAAATAATCCACTGTCAATCCAGGCACAGCTTGCAGCGTATCTGACACAGATCATCTGTGTCCCTTCTAGTTCATACCTGTCAACTTGGTGAAGGCTGCCATGTCATCGATTGCTGTAGAAATGCGAAACTTTTTCCCTTTATCTCCTGTGATCTCAATGTAGGGGTCGGCTTTGAGGAAAGCATCTGTAATCCTAAAGACCACTTGGTAAGAACACACTTAAAGAAATATTTGTTTTATATCTTGCCTAAAAGGATCTTTCTAGTTTAAGAAAATAAAATCTTGAGGTATGATGCTTGAAGGACAACTGTTTCTTGAGACCCTAAGAAACTGCATGGTGGTCTGAGCTGCCATGCTTCCTGTGCTCCAGGCACTAGGGCATGGCTTTATATGCCATATATTTATTACTTACATATTTTCCAACACGAAGTATAACCAGCTCCAATTTTAGAGATATAGAAATAATGTCTTTTAAAAAAAAAGTTCAGAAGCAGCAATACTGAGCTTAGAACCTATACCTCTCTGACTTCAAACAGAAGTGCTTATCAAAGTTTATAAGAGAGTGTACTTTTTTTGAGGATTAAGATAGAATTCATTAGAGAAGAGAAAGAACAAAACTCACAGACTCCAGACGTGGAGTACCATGAGGGACAGGCACCCTGGAGAACTCATGGACTTCAGACATGGAGCTGGAAAAGAACTCAGGACTCTAGACATGGAGTGCCGAGAAGGGCAGGCATCAAGAGGATGTACTTTAAACTATCTGTTCATGGTAAAGGAGAAGTAACAAATAGTAAAGACAAATTTCCTCCATAATATGAATGTGTTTGTAAAAATCAACTTAGAGAAATTTTAGAGATATACAGACTTAATTTGGTTTACATGCAATTTTTCTGTTTAAATATATATTTAATAAATATATAATATATATGTGTGTGTATATATATATAGTGTGTGTGTATCAGAGGACACTGTGTGTCCCTGTGGAGGACCAAGGGTGCTTCTACATCCTTCTTGCTTTGCTTTGGGATTTTCCAGGCTCTGTCTACCAGAGTTGGAAGTGCGGGCCACTGCCATTTTCACCTGGCATTTTTCTGTGGGCCCTGGGATCTGAACTCAGGACCTTCTGCTTGCAAAACAGAGTCTTAACCCCTGAGCCATCTCTCTAACCCTACATATGATTTTTCTGACCCTAGTGCCTCATGCATGCCAAGCAAGTGCTCTGTTACTGGCCTGCATTCCCAGGAATTTGACTTCACTATTTCATTTCATTTCTTTCTTTCTTTTCAATGTAGGGTTTCCCGTAGCTCACTTCAAACTTCCTATGTAGCTGAGTATGACTATCAACTCCTTTCTGATCCTCTGTTCTCTCTGTCTCAAGTTGTGGCATTACAAGTATGTGTTACCACATCCACTTTCACATGTAATTTGTGTGTGTGTGTGTGTGTGTCTGAAAGAGTGTAGGCTCAGGCAAGCCACAGGATGTGTGTGAAGGTCAGAGAAAAACTTTTAGGAGCAGGCTCTCTCCTTCCACTTTGTGAGAAACACAATAAGTAGTTTCACCCACTTACTATCTTACCAGCCCTCACTTGCAATTTTTTAAATTTTAATATTATTTTTTATTTATTCTTCGACAATTTCATACATATATACAATGTAATTAAATCCACCCCATTCCCCCTTCCATATCCCCTGATCTCCCCCATGTTCCCCTTCCTGCCCCCCTATCCTCTTTAATAACCCACTGAGTCCTATTAGTGCACATGACCATGGAGTTACCTGGAACATGGGAAACCTAACATGGCCACATCTTCAAAGAAGAAAGACTCTCTCCCCAAGCAGCCATCAACTGACACTAGTTCTACCAGTTAGGGGGAGAGGCCTTTGTGAGCTCCTCCCCCATCCATACTGGGATCACATGTAATTTTTCACTGAGGTCAAAACTCTTCATGGAACTAGGTGTTGAAGCTAATGCCTATAATTCTAGCACTTGGGAGATGGAAGCAGGAGAATCATGAATTTGAGCTACAGACTGAGTTCCAGGATAGTTAGGGCTACAAGTGTGAGAGTCTGTTAAAAAATATATGGGACCTGTAAGATGGCTCAGGAGATAAAGGTGTTTGCTGTGCACATCTGACAACCTAAGTTCAATTTCCAGAACCCATGTAAAGGTGGGCAGAAAAAAATTGACTGCACAAACCTGTCCTCTGACTTCCACATGTGTACCATGGCACATGCACACTCATGTACTTGCACCACAAAAATAATTTTAAAAACTGGAAAGCAAAAAATAAACAAAACTATGGAATATCTAAGACAGAGACTTGCTGTAGTTTTTTGTTATAGTGCTGACAGGATTAGAGAAAAGAGGTGAAATTCCTATTTACTAGCTAATTCTAACATATAATTTGACAGGACAAGGATAGTATTGATATAAATACTCAAAATTAATTTTTGTTACTTTTATACTACCACTTATTCATGTCCCTTCTCCTACTCTCTTGGTGAAAATATCTGGTATGTAGGTGATGAGCTATGCAGAGGTCCTGAGCCATCATAGCTAAGCCTCTTCAGCTATGCCTAGGTCTGGTCCTTTTTCTCAATTTACCCTATCATCTTTATCCAGTTTCCTCCTACTAAATTCGCTTTATGCTAGATTTTGCTTACTTATTTAAGGGAATTATTTTAGACCACTCAGTTTGTAAGGTAAAATAAATCTGTTAAAACACCAGGTAAAGTTTTCAGCAATGCAATCAAATTTCTTACATTATGTCAATGAGGTTGCCAATTTTATGTTGATAGGCTCTGCGGTGTAAGCAGTTGCGTGTGTGGAACATGTCATACAGATTTCCAACCTCCTGCAAAGAAACAAGAAATAGTAGTAAAGGATCCAATTATATTACTTTTACTAGTAGACAAGTTTAGAAGACAGGGAAAGAGTGCTGGAAAGAACGCTTGGGTTTAGAAATCTTTGCCTTGCAAGCAAAAGGCCCTAAGCTTAGATCCCCAGATAAAAATGCTGGGGGGAAATGGCAAAGGCCTAATATTCAGGTTCTGGATGGAAGTGAAGCCTGGGAAACCCTAGAATAAAACAGTAAGGTAGAATACTCCAGGATGACTCCTAAAGTCATCTTTGGGTCTCCAGAAGTACACACACTCAACTGCCTTCTTGTACACACACACATACACACAGAAAGATTGAGGTTGAAATTCCAGTTTTGTTACTTGTGTCCTTTCTCTGTGTCTTAATTTGCTTACCTGTTATACAGTACTATATATAGTTTTTCCTATCAAAATTCACATAAAAATTAAGTCCCTAAGCGGTAGGACCTCCACGAGGTGATTAGATCATGGGAGTTACATCCTCATGAATGACAGCAGCTTAGTTTACAGGAGAGCAGGCTGTTACAAAGCCAGCCTAGTGCTCTGCCACACTTCAGCTTGCACTTCTGGTTTTCTACCATGCATGAAACAACATGTGGTCCTTACCAGAAACACAGAAGATGCCACACTGTCAAGCTTCTGGCTTCCTCAGAATTATAAATAAATCTTTTTTTTTGCATTTATGCATGTACACACACACGTGCCTGGATGTGTCTATGTATATCAGAGAGCACTGTGTGTGTCTGTGGAGATCCAAGGGTGGCTTTGGAAGTCATCCCGCATTACTCTATTTCCTTTTTGTTTTGCTCTGGGATTTCCTTGGCCCGGCCTTCCAGGGCTGTTAGTGCAGGCCACTGCCATTTCCACCCAGTGTTTTTATATGGGATGTGGGATCTGAACTTGTGTCCTTCTGCTTGTGAGCAGAGCTTAATCCCTGAGCCATCTCTCTAGCCCTTAAATCTCCATTTTTTAGAAATCTCCATTTGTTTTTTTTTGTTTTGTTTTGTTTTTTGTTTTTTATTTATTCAATTGTGTGTGTGTGTATGTAGAACCATGGGCGAATTTGGGAACCACCATGGACCGCCTCCACTTCCTCCTTGTTTACTCTGACCTGGGATTCTGCCCTACCAGGACCAGAAACACAGGCCGCCCCCGCTTCTGCCCGGCATCTATACATGGGGTCTAGGATCCGAACTCAGGACCTTCTGCCTGCAAGGCAGAGGCTTAACCTCTGAGCCACCTCTCCAGCCCCAGAAATCTCCATTTGTTATAGCAACAGAACATAGACTAAGACAAATGGAACAATAAAATAACTTATCTCATAAGGACTAAGTTGATTCTTCTCAGCACTATAAAACATGTTCAGCATAATAGATGTTATATTATTATTATTAAACAATGAAACAGCAATAAAAAAAAACTTATGATATTTGACA
Source organism: Typhlomys cinereus (assembly GCA_023101885.1). NCBI lineage: Eukaryota > Metazoa > Chordata > Mammalia > Rodentia > Platacanthomyidae > Typhlomys > Typhlomys cinereus. The sequence goes on from JALPQD010000196.1 coordinate 1,685,692, forward strand.
AATACTAAGCGTTAGGAAAACAGTTCGATGATTTAAGAATTTTTCCAAACTGTGGAATGACAACTTCTATACTTTAGACCAGGAGCTACTTACTGTTTCTTTAGATAGCTTACCTTTTCTCTAGTACAAATGCGCTTCCAATCATCATTCACTTCACAGACCCGGGCAAACTTAATAAAGCGCTTGTAATCAAAATTATTTTGTATTCCAAGATGATGGCAGTCCCTAAAAATTCAAACAATGAGATATGAGATTGTTCAGCAAGGAAACTATACGTTAAGTATTAATACGACATTTCTTTTCTTTCCTTTTAAAAATACAACTGATTACATAAGACTGTGAGAAGATCTCCTAAAATAATAAACAGGAAGCTGTTGTAGAGTGAAAGACTTAGAAAGATTATCATCCGAATGCTGCCACTGGATTCTGATTTCCGCAAGCTAATAGGAAAGAGGCAATTTGTGGGCAATGGGCAAAGGTGCTTGCTTCCAAGCCTGATGATCTGAGTTCAATCTTCAGAGCCCACATGATGGAAGGACAGAACACACATCTACAAGTTGTTCTTTTTTTTTAATTTTTTTTTATTATTTATTATGTATTCAATTGTGCATGTGTGAGTGTGTGCACGTGTGTGTATGTACACGTGTGTGTAGAACCACGGGCAAATTTGGGAACCACCATGGACCGCCTCCATCTCCTGTTTACTCTGCCCCGGGATTCTCAGGCTCCGCTCACCAGGACCAGAAACGCAGGCTGCCCCCGCTTCTGCCCGGCGTCTATACGTGGGGTCTAGGATCCGAACTCAGGACCTTCCGCCTGCAAGGCAGAGACTTAACCCCTGAGCCACCTCTCCAGCCCCCTACAAGTTGTTCTTGACCTCCACGTGACCTCTGCATTTATATATATATATATATATATATATATATATATATATATATGAATGTAAATAAAAGAGACAACATTTATGAAATAGGCAGGGATTTTTGAATATCGACCAAATTATTACGTGATACTTTAAAACAACTGCCTTTTTTTTTTAGGTTTAATAAAACTTTACTTACAGATCATTTCAGCATAGGTTGTTATATTGCTGAAGATTTGCTTTAAAATAAAGGGAAAAGTCATATAAACTAAGTTAAGATGAGTCATATGTTGACAATCATTGCAACCTGAGGCATCTAGAAGATTCTTACACTGTTCTAATTCAAAATCCTTTAGTAAGTTTAAAAACAAAGTCTTGACTGTAAAGAAGAGAGTAAACACAGGGGGAAAAGAGATTTTTTTCCCCCTTCAAGATGAAAACATCTTGTATCTGATCCATGGTGAGTGACAACCAAAAGCTCTGGAGACTGTCTGGCTGAGACAAGAGGAAGCAGAAAGAAGGGCAGGAACATAGAAAGGAAGAGCGTTGCACTTCCAGTTCTATAACTACTGAACCGGTATTCTACATTCTGATTAAGCCAAGTGGGCCCTAGTACATTTGTGACTAAATTTACTTTTAAAAAATGTTCTAAATATTTATTTGTTTGAGAGAGATGGTATTTGTGCACATGGAGGTAAGAGAATGACTTTGCAAGTGATTTCTCTCATTGCACAATGTGGGCTTCTGGAGACTGAACCAGGACACCAGGTTTTGCCAGAATTAAACTTTCCAAAGCAATTTGTTTTCTTAATTTAAAAATTCTATAAAAATTGTAAGATTTAATTATGAACTAGCAAAAAAAAGTTCCTTAAACAGTAAAACTTAAGTTTATATATTAAAAGTCTTTCACTGGGTGTGGTGATAACCATCTGTAATTACCCACTTTACCAGCTGAGCCACCTCACCCATACACTTATATTAAAAAATTTTGACCAACTTCTGTGATTCAGTGCATACCTGGCAAAATAATCCCATTTGTCCACATCAATGCCATTTCTTTTATTAGCCACTATCTCATAAAGGAAGCTTTTCTCTTTAGGACGTCCAGTATACGGCCACTAGGAAATAAAAAACCCCGCCATAAATTTTATGATAGGCACTAAAACTATTTATAAGCAAAACAACTATTAATCTGCATATACAAAGCAACTATTAATCTGCGTATACAAAAAAGAGCTGTGTTTAAGAGCTAAATTAGAGACTCTACCTTTTCTTCTTCTTCTTGATTCTTATACAGTAAAAGGGAACAAAAATGCTAAAGTGCATGACATTTTATTAATACTAATCTTTCCAACTAGGATGTAGTCCAACGACATATTGTGTGCTGAGCATGTGTGAGGGCCTGGGCTTGGTCCCCAGGACCACAAAAATTAAAAACACTCCACTGAAAGGATCCTAATAATATTAAACTACCCAAAGCAATTTATTTTCTTAACTTAAAAGCTTTATGAAAATTGTAAGATTTAATTATGAGCTGGCAAAAAAAGCTTCCTTAAATAATAAAACAAATTTATATATTAATAGTCTTTCATTGGGTGTGGTGATAAACGTGTAATACCCACTCAGGAAGCTGAGACAGGAGGTTTGTGAATTCAAGGTCAGTTTGGGTTACAGAGCAAGCCCTTCCCCAAGGTCCCCAAGGACTGTCATGTAGCTTAAGCTGGTCTTGAACTCATTGTGTAAGTGAAGATGATCTTTAACATCTGATCCTTCCTTTTTCATTTTTTTTTAAATTTTTTTATTATTATTATTATTATTTATTCAATTGTACGTGTGTGTGTATGTATGTGCGTGCATGTGTGTATGTGTGTGTGTAGAACCACGGACGAATTCGCGAACCACCATGGACGCCTCCACCTCCTTCTGCCCCGGGATTCACAGGCTCCGCCCTACCAGGACCAGAAGCGCAGGCCGCCCCCGCTTCCGCCTGGCGTCTATACGTGGGATCTGGGATCCGAACCCAGGACCTTCCACCTGCAAAGCGGAAGCTTAACCCTTGAGCCACCTCTCCAGCCCCCCTTTTTCATTTTTTAAAAAATTTTTTTATTATTATTATTTATTCAACTGTGCGCATGTGCGTGTGTATGTGCGCGCGCGCGTGTCTGTGTGTGTGTGTGTATGTGTGTCTGTGTATGTGTAGAACCACGGACGAATTCGCGAACCACCACGGACGCCTCCACCTCCTTCTGCCCCGGGATTCACAGGCTCCGCCCTACCAGGATCAGAAGCGCAGGCCGCCCCCGCTTCCGCCTGGCGTCTATACGTGGGATCTGGGATCCGAACTCAGGACCTTCCGCCTGCAAGGCGGAGGCTTAACCCCTGAGCCACCTCTCCAGCCCACCTTTTTCATTTTTTTAAAAAAAAATTATTATTATTATTTATTCAATTGTGTGTGTATATGTGTGTGTAGAACCATGGACGAATTCGGGAACCACCTTGGATGCCTCCACTTCCTCCTTGTTTACTCTGTCCCGGGATTCACAGGCTCTGCCCTACCAGGACCAGAAACGCAGGCCGCCCCTGCTTCTGCCCGGCTTCTATACGTGGGGTCTAGGATCCGAACTCAGGAACTTCCACTTGCAAGGCAGAGGCTTAACCCCTGAGCTACCTCTCCAGCCCCCCCCCCTTTTCATTTTCCAAGTGCTGAGATTATAGGAATGCATCACCAGTTTATATATTACTATTTTTCAAAGTACCTACACAACTACTCTAAACACTGTACTGCTCAAAGCATCTTAGAATTCTAGCATCCTAGGATTTTTTTCTCATAGAAATAGTATTTGTTACACAATCCACCTCTTGTATGTATATGCATGTGTGCATGCTTGTGTACGTGTACACATACATGCATTTGATGACAAGAGGTCAACTTCAGGTGTCTTCTATTGCTCTCCACCTTATTTTTTAAGACAGTCTCTTGCTGACCCTGAAGCTCCTCATTTCAGCTAAACTGTCCATCAAATTGTGGACGTGCATCCGTCTGCACAGCACAGCACAGCATGCACTGCAGGTACAGAGGCACCCGGCTTTGCCATGTGTGCTGATGAGCAGGTACTGATGCGCACCATCACACCTGGCTTTACCAAATGTGCTGAAAATCTAAGAATATTTGTGCAGCAAACAACTGCCCATTGAGCCATTCCCCAGCCCCTCTTTATCTTTTTAAAGTATTTATTAACTTTTTCAGTTAGCATATATAATAATGGGTTATATTAAACCATTTTTCATACATGTTATCATTGTATCTTGTACATACTACACACAATCACCTCTTTGTCTTATGTGCTATAAGATTTATTTATTTTTGAGCAGAAAAAAAACTAAAAAATGCAGAGAAAAATTACTTTCTAACTTTTTTTTTTTTTTGAGACAAGGCAGCCCAGGTCAAAGGACTGGAATAAAACTTACCTCACAATCTTGGACTGGTGGGTTGTTGGATTGGGTTGGTTCGGGTTGTCCAGTAATTTGTTCCTTGATAAAGCGAATATCTTCATCAGGGATGAGACCATATTTCTTCATGACAGTTTCCAGTTCATTAGTTTTAACTAGATGCTCAAACATCTTAATCGAGCCCTGTTCATGCTAGAAAAAGTCAAGATAACATGGTCTGTTACAGACTCTATGTCATCAAGGGTTCTAACTACATAAAGATTCTGGATGCCAGGTAACTCTGAGATAAGGTTCCAAAGGACATTAATTATACAGTTTCCAACTACAGCCTCATGATTTTTGAATTCTGCAACATTTTACTAATCTACAAAACTTTTTTCTGTATTTTGTTCATTTGATAAAAGAGAGAAAGAGAGAATACACGTGTGTCACACTGCACAGGTAGAAGTTGGGGAACAACTTTCAGAAGTCAGTTCTCTCCTTCCACATGTGGGCGTCTGGAGATTGAACCCAGGTTGCCATGTTTGTTACAAGGCTGAAGCTACTCACTGAGCTACCTCGCTGGCCCTACACAATGTTTTTTAATTAGTTTTCAAAATTTATTCATTTATTTAGTGTGTGAAACAGAGAGAGGGGGGAGAGAGAGAGAGACAGAGAGAGAGAGAGAGAGAGAGAGAGAGAGAGAGAGAGAGAAGATACTGTCTGTCCCTGTGGAGGACCAAGGATGACTTGGAAATCATCCTGGATTATTTCTATCTCCTTTTTGCTTCACTCTGGGATTTCCCAGGCTCCGTCCAATCAGGGCTGGAAGTGCCGGTTGCCACTGTTTCCACTTGGTGTTTTTTACATGGGACCTGGGATCTGAACTCAGGACCTTCTGCTTGGGAGGCAGTCTTAACCCCTGAGCCATCTTTCTAGTCCTTAATCAGTTTTTTAAATGAGCAAAGTGATGAGTTTCATTATGGCATTCTCATTCATAGTTTAGTTTTTATTGGTCCTTCTCCCCTAGTCTACGAAACTTTTATGAACCATGTTTATTATTTTATAAATAAATAAATATAATCATTTGTATTACCTACAGGAATATTACCAGGTCAGGCAGGCAGAATTCCCTTTAAGGAATATCACTCTAAAATTTAGTCCTGGATACTTAACATAAGAAATTAAAACTGTTTGTTATTACTTCCACCTAATGGTAAACTGTTATAATGGCAAAGTCTGTAGCCAAATCAAGTGAGTTCCAGCTCTGAAGCCAAGATCTGGGTTGAGGGGCTGGAGAGATGGCTCAGGGGTTGGGACTCTGTCTTGCAAGCAGAAGGTCCTGAGTTCGGGTCCCAGGTCCCACATAAAAATACCTGGTGGAAACGGCAGTGGCCCACACTTCCGGCCCTCCCAGAATGAAGCAAGGAGGAGGTAGAAGCAATCCAGGATGATTCCTGAAGTCATCCTTGGTCCTCCACAAGGATACGCAGTGCCCTCTACACACACACACACACACACACACACACACACACACACACACACACACACAAAATAAATAAATAAATAAGATCTGGTTTGAACTCATTCACAACCACTGAAGAACAAGTGACATCGTTCAAGGCATCTTCCCATTCCATGCCTTATGAAACCGACTCAAGATGAAAGAAAAACTGAATTATGCTATAACTACTTCTTAGTTGAAATAGACTTTTAATTACAGAGATAAAATAACTTTGGGCAAGGGTTTCACTATACAGCTCAGATTGACCAGGAACTCACTATTTAGCCTGAGTTGGTCTGGAATTTGTGATTGTCCTACTGTAACCTTTAGAATGCTGGGACTGTAGGTGAATGCTGGATCACAGGCATGTGCTACCCCCAGCCAAAAACTCAACAGATTTTCCATGCCTCCTGAAGAGATACGTATGTTAAGAAGAGCACAACACTTCCAGTAGTCTGGCTATGGAGAAATGGGTTAACTGAAACTCACATTGAGGGACACACACCCACACACACAATTAACAAATATTTAACAAGTTTAAAAATTAAAAAAGAGCAGTTAAGAAAACAGCAAAACAGACAAAGGTGAAGTTTATGGAATTATTTAAAAGAATTAAATTTTTCTGTGTAATGTCACATATGGTGGCATGTGCTTATAATTTCAGCGCTTGGGAGGTGGAGGTGAGGTCAGGAGTTTAGGTCAGGATCACCTAGATCACCTCACAATATAGGGTCAAACCCCGTCTCAAAAAAAAAACCCCAAACAACAAAAACAAACAAACGAACAAACAAAAAAAAACTTTTCTGTGTGAAAATTAAATGCCCAAACAAGTTCAATTAGAAGGTGAAAAAGTAGTCCCTTAAAATCAGTAACAAAGAAGTTGACAGTGCAGACAAGTGTTACTGAGCTTGCTTAGCATGAGCGAGACCCTGGTTCAATCCTCAACACCACACACATATACAAAAAAAAAAAATACAATATATACAGATACACAGAAACTTCTGCCATTATAACACGCAGTGACAGGGTACTCTTGCAAAAGTTTACACATACCACTTGGATTTCCAGTCTCTAGAACTGCTCATTAGATTTCCCTATGAAGTAGCCTGCTGTGGCAACAAGAATGAAAAGCTGACTAGTACAATATCCACTAATGTACTTCCTTTTTCTCTTCCTGCATAATGCTTAGAGGCATATTGCTTTAAACATGGAATTTTCTGGAAACATCACTTAAATGGACAATTCTTCAGAAAACTATTATACGATAAACTCCAGCCACTCAAGAGATGAATGGGAAATTGACAAAGAGACGGGAAATAATCAGTGAATTTATTTAAATATACATCTGTATTATTGCATGTTTAACAGCATAAAGGTAACCTCTAAAAGTAAAGTATTTTCTACTGGTTAAGTGGGAATGTAAGAAAGAGAAAGAGAAGGAAAAAGAAGAGGTAGAGGGAAAGGGCGGAGAGTGAAGGGGAAAGTGAGAGTTTTATTGAGGCATGTCAATAGCATATGAACTGTTACTGTCTTAAGAAAAAAGGCACATAAAAGCATTTTCAAAAAGTAACCATTATCTGGCAACTACAATTTTTCTTAAGACCAAAAAATATTTTAAAATTAAGAGATAAAGAATGATTATTTGCTGTCTATACATGGCATGTACTTAAGCCTGGTGATATGGACTTGGAATCTAGGTGAAGAGGAGAAGCTGAGGCAGGGAGAGCCCGAGCTTAAGGAATACTTAGCCACAGGCCGAGTTAAGGCCACCCTGGGCAATACAGACTCTGTCTCGAAATAGAATGAGAAAAGAGAGATCTGGAGATGTAGCTCAGTATTAGAATGCTTGTCTCGCATACATGAAACCCAAGGTTCAATCACCAGTACTGGAAAAAAAATTCAGTAATGAGATTGCTTACTATTATCTCATCTACTTAACATTTTACTGGATATCCCAGAAGCATGGAAAAGCAGCAAAAGATAACTTGAAAATAAAACCTTAATACTTATATACACTCAGAGAATAAAAATCTGTACAAAGACAGTAAGCTCAAGGCTACACAGCAAAATCTTTACTCAGAAAACTAGAACCAAAACCAAAAACCCTACAAAGCTTTCACTATTTTTATCAAAATAATAATTTAAATATGTAAAAGACAATGGGCATTATAATATACCAGTAAACAAATAAAAGTTTTGTAAATATAGCACAGGTAATAATAACCAAAATGGAACTTAGGAGTAAATGCAACAAAATATATACTAGACTTTATAGTCTTGCAAAACTGCAAAATTAAATAATAGAACAAAGGGATGGTCATTCTTCTATGAACTAGTGTGAATAGTTACCTTCTGAATACCCAGACTTAATATAAGGTAATATGAAAGTGTGAAACAGAATAGAATCTAGAAAGATTCATCATATATGGGAAATTTATAAACATTAGGGTTGACAGAGGAAATGAAGAACTATTAATCAATTAACAATTGGGCTGGGGCTACAGTTTGGGGGCAGAGTGCTTGCTTAGCAAGTGTGAGGACCCAGAACTGCAGAAAAGATAAAATACAACAGAAACAATTATCCATACTAATAAAGGGAAGAAATTCTATTTCTATTATTCATAGACACAAAAACTAATTCTACATGAGCTAAGGTATTAAAGGTGAAAGGCATTTATGTGTGAACTTTCACACACGGCTAGTGGAAATGGAAAACAACACAACCACATTGGAAAACTGCAGGGTTTTTGTTTTTGTTGTTTTTAAGGTTTTTAATGTACAACTGTCACAGTGATGTACATTTGGGTATGTACTTGGGTATGACCCAAGGTATGTTCAAGAAATATGAAAACGTATTTCCACAAAATTCTTTTACAACATTATCTATAATATTTAAAACATGCAAAAAACCTGAAGTCCATTAAAAGGAGAAAAGAAAAACTATGACACATGCACTGAAATAATACCTCAGCAGTAAAAAGCTGCTGATGCCCAACAAGAACAAATCTTAAAACTATTACGCAGAGGAAATATCAAGTACAAGAGTTTCCACCATTGGATTCTATTTATGCCAGATCTAAGGAGAAACTAGTCTATGTTCATGAAAATCAGAAAGTGATGGGGTGGCAAGGAGTAAGACTTAATTAAGGGGCATGAGAGATGGGCTAGGGATGAAACAGTGGCATGTACTTAGCTTGTACAATGCCTTGGGTCTGGTTCCCCCATCGCATGAAAGAGGAAAAAGCTTAAATGAATTTTCTTAATGATAGAAATGTTCTCCATCCTGACTCCTATGTGTCTGTCACTTCAGCTCTGTAGACTTTAAGCTGGTGTGGTGGCACATGGAAGAGAATCTCTACAAGTCTGAGGCCAACCTGGTCTATAAAGCAAGTTCCAAGACAGCCAGGGCTATATAGTGAGACTTTGTCTCAAAACAATGACAACAACAATCTGTATAATTGACTGTGAATTATACTTCCCAAAAAAGGAGCAGGAGAAGAAATTGTTTCACATGTTAAGGGGCACTCAACATTTGCTTGTCTACCCACTTTCCAGAAACACAGCGTGATACAGAATAAATGGCCAGCCTAATTTTATTTTTCTCAAACTAACTCAAAAAGTCAAAGTCAACCACCTGCAAATGATTAATTGTAAAATGGTTCCTTGAAAGCTGAGAGAGGTGTTGTTAACTCAACCCTAGCACTTAGGAGGCTGAGGCAGGACTGAGTTCAAGACTATTGTGACTACATAATGAAACCCTGTCTTTAGTTCATTTAGGGCCAGCAAGATGGCTCATTGGGTAAAGGCACTTGTGCCCTGAGTTCAATTCCCAGAGCCCATATGGTGGAAGAAGAGTAACTTTCGAAAGTTGTCCCGGGACCTCCACATACACATTGTGGTATGCATCAGATTCTTTCTCTGGAAATAAAAAAAAATTTTTTAAAGTTCATTTACTAAGCAGATGGTATCACCTACTTAATGATTATACCAGAATATAAACTGCAGTTGGGCTTTCTAATTTTAGAGGAAAGTGACGGAGTAGACAACTAGGAAAGCTGTTTTCTAGTGTTGGCTCCTGTAATAGTTAAGCCTGGGTGTCAACTTGACCCACCTGGTATTACTAAGATCAGCTCAGACCACACCTGGAAGGAGCAAGTGAAAACCACCTGAAAGGATTATACCTGCCCTAAATTCCATGGGAACTTCCACAGATCCCAAGGAAACCTCCCAGTAATGGACCATATAAAAGGGACCACAGAATATAGGTGGAGAGACATTTTTCAGGAATGCTCAAGCTATGTGGAGGTCTGCTATGACTTAGTCTGCCAGCCAGCCAGCCATGCCATCTCCGCCGTGAAAGATCTATTTCCCCTCTGGAACTGTAAGTTGAATAAATTTCCTTTCTCCCATAAGTTGTTTTGACTTTGGGTGCTCTGTCACAGCAATAGTAAAGAGTAACCGATACAGCTCCACCATTTAAGAGTTCTGTGATTCTTAGAACATCAATATGTTTCTCAGAATTTCAAGTTCCTATACTGGTAAAAATGAGAGATAAGGATTCCTTTTTTATAGACTACTATGAAGAACACATAGCACACAACACAACACAATACACTGTAACGGGAAAGACACTAACAGCAGTGGAACTATAATTCGATTGAAAAACTAGCTAAACTGCTTTTTCTTTCTATAGACTATGTGACTACATACCTTCCACTTTATATCTGGACGAGCACGTGGCATAAATCTTCCATCAAACATATGAGAAAATGGTCCATGACCTAAAAACAAAAGCAGCCTTAAAACAAGAAAAGTGTTTGTAGACTAGTAAAAACTGAATTATTTATTTGTTTTTACTTTTATTTGTGTGTATGTGTGTGTGTGTGTGTGTGTGTGTGTATACCAGAGGGCACTCACTGTGTGTCCCTGTGAAGGACCAACAGTGACTTTGGGAATTATCCTGAATTGCTTCTACCTCCTTTTTGTTTGCTCTGGGATTTCCCAGGCTCTGCACACCGGGATCAGAAGTGCAGGCTGCCACCCTTTTCATCGGGTGTTTTCATGTGGGACCTGGGATCCAGACTCAAGACCTCTCCAGCCCCAAACTAAATTATTCAAAGAATCTTTTTAAAGTTTGCGTATCAACGGCAGCTAATTAATAATCTATAAATAAATTACAAAACCAAATCAATGTGTCCTTCCAAATTTCTAGAACGAAAGAATAAAAGGCAAAACCTCAGTGGAAAGCAAACTTTCCTTGGACAGGTCTCTAGGTACCAGAGTACACAGAATGATGACAGAACAGTGCTGCATTAAATCAAGGAATGTGGGGGTGTTTTCATAATAAAATCAAAGTTTATTCATTTAAGAACTGGAACTGGGGCTGGAGAGGTGGCTCAGGGGTTAAGCTTCCACCTTGCAGGCGGAAGGTCCTGAGTTCGGATCCCAGATCCCACGTATAGACGCCAGGCGGAAGCGGGGGCGGCCTGCGTTTCTGGTCCTGGTAGGGCGGAGCCTATGAATCCCGGGGCAGAAGGAGGTGGAGGTGTCCATGGTGGTTCGCGAATTCGTCCGTGGTTCTACACATACACAGACACACACAGACACACACACACACACACACACAGACACACACACGCACATGCGCACAGTTGAATAAATAATAAAAATTAAAAAAAGAAAAAAAAGAATTGGAACTGGGGCTGGATAGGTGGCTCAGGGGTTAAGGCGGAAGGTCCTAAGTTCAGATCCTAGACCCCACGTATAGACGCGGCCCCACGTATAGACCCCATGTATAGGGGGTGGCCTGGGTTTCTGGTCCTGGTAGGGCGGAGCCTGTGAATCCTGGGGCAGAGTAAACAAAGAGGAGGTGGAGGCGGTCCATGGTGGTTCCCGAATTTGTCAGTGGTTCTACACACACACACACACATACACACACACACACATACATACACACACATACATACACACACATACATACACACATACATACACACACATACACGCACAATTGAATAAATAATAAATAATAAAAAAAATGAAAAGAACTGGAACTGTGGCTCAGTATTTAGCATGCAGTAAGTCCTAGGTTTAGGTCCCAGTACCCCCCCCCAAAAATTGTACAAAGCCAATAATTTTCTAAGAAGTGGTACTGGTCCTACTGAACTCTGGAGTAACATAAAGCACTCTGCTTCTCTGAAACTTCTGCCTCGTGAAACACAAGCATGCTCAGACTCTCTTAGGATTTTCTTTCTCAAAATAAAAAGGGTAATATTCTTCCACCTGGATTCTTCTGCCCAAGACCTCCTGTGGATCAGGGAAGAGAAAGTGTCCTCTAAATCTTCCAAGTATGAGAAAAGAATGGATTTAACGAACAAACTAAGTAAAAAGAAATTTTAGTCAATGAGAAGGATGAAGAAAAAATCAAATTCACATCATTTGAAACACAGAAAAATGTGCTATCAGAAAGCTCTAAGCTAGTGTGGTGGCTCAGCACTTTGGTGGTGGAGCCTCAGACTGCCATGAGTTGGAGCCTAGCTGGACTACAGAACAGTTAAATTAAAAAAATAATAAAGTAACAAAAGAGAAAGCCTTTCATATAACCAACAGCAAAGATCTTTAACATAGGAAATTCCTTGAAATTCACAAGTGAAATAGCAATGTTTTCTTCTTGAAAATAGTAGTAGGAAGCAACATGACTTTCACATTTCTCTTGGCTGGTCTGACTTTTATACAGCTTACCGAGATCATGGCAAAGCCCTGCGATTTGAACACAGAGTATATCTCGCTCAGTTATCTGCAGCTCGGGTTGTTTTTCAGCAAGTGCTCGAACTAGACATCCTGCTAGGTACCCCACCCTGCAGAGAAAAAAGACCCAAAGTTACCCTTTGGTTTTAAAGACAAGTGATGCCTCTAGAACATGAGCCCTTTGTGGTTTCTGAGTTGACTTTGTAATGTTTACAACACAGATTGAAGATAAAGTGCTTAACAGGGCTGGGAATGTGTTTCAATCACCTGACTAGCAATATATGCATGATTCTCAGTTTGAATGTCAACACTGCAAAAACAACTTACATGAAAATTACAGACACAGAAATAAACTATGCTAACAAATTTTAAATACACTTTCAGTATTTCCCTTTGAAAGTAATTCCTAAAAGAATACATTCTTTCCTCTTCCCTGCACTCTGAAGAGCTCCACAAAAGTAGAGGCACTTGCTATCTTTTTGTGGCTCGATAGTAAATGTTCAGTAGATTTTTGTTTACAATTTGAGTACAGGTACATGCAGAGAGCTGGGGAATGTGGACGTATCTGCAACTCCAGGATTTGTGAGGTTAAGGGAAAAGATCAAGAATCTGAGAGTAGCCTAGACTATATATCTGTCAAAAAAAAAAAAAAAAAAAAAAAAAAAAAAGAAAAAAAGAAAAACTAGAAAAAAACGGTTCCTCCCTGCCTGTTTCTCCTGGTTCAATTTTATTGTATACAAATAAGCTTCTCTAACATATTTCCTTTTAACTGTCTTGTTTTTAGAACTCAGTTCTCTCCTTCTCTCCTATGGGCTTCTGGGAGTCAAACTCAAGTCACCAGGTTTTCAAGCAGGTATCTTACCCACTGAGCTATAATTATCTTGTTTACAAGAGGAATCTGTAAATGAATAAAGAGGAGCCAGCATTGGCTGTAGTCAGTATTTAGGAATCAGGCAGGAGATGTTTGAGATTAAGTCTGCACTAGACCGAGAATCTCGGTCTCAAAACAAAAAGAATGAAAAGAATGACTAGAGATTACAGAAAAATTACATAATCAAATTGACAGGGTCAGATATCAGGAACCAGCTCTATTAGCTTTTACATATTTAAAGATAAATATTTAATCCACATGACCTGTCAACAGACACTCATTACATTTTTCAAGAAGGATGTAAGGTAGCTTAAACATGGAGAAAATAAACAAAATCAACAAAGTCAAAAGTCACAATTTTTTAATCAGTAAAAATAAAGATGGCACAATAACCATTTTTATAAAACTATTCTCTAAAGGTTGAGGCAACTATTTCATAAGAAGAAGAAGCAATTAAAACCTGTAAATTCCCCAACCACTTCTTTTCTTACCCTAGACTATGTTCAAATCGATTGTGTGATGCTCCTGGAAACACATAGTAACCGCCACCCAATTGTTTGATGTATCGAAGCCGCTGAAATTGAGGGGTGTCAATGAATCTGATAAGCAGTGGATGGAGCTCAATATGACCATGGATAGGATCATTAAATACCTGGAAAATTATATTAAATTAGTATCAGCAATAATACATAACTGCATCTGAAATCTCTCTGTAACTATTTTTTTAAAATAGGTACCCTGTCCCCTCCCTCCTTCCACCCTTCCCCAGTCCCCCTTGTACCTTCCCCCCCTTTTCCTTCCTTTCACCCCCTTCCCTCCCATTCTCCCAGTGCCTCCCCCTTCTCCCCTCCCATTCCCTGGAGCATCCTTTTGTGTGAATGCCAAACTTCCTATAACTGCTCTTAATTACGGAACACACAACTATTTAAGTTAGTTCAAGAGAAAAAAAAATTCCAAGGAAAAGGACAAGATACTTGTCATAGTTAAGCACAGGTGTCAATTTGACTCTTGAGGGTTTGGGCTCTGGGCACAGTTGTGGAGAGTTGATGGTTGAGTTAAGCCCAGGGCAAACCTGAAGGAGATTGTCTAGCTGCTGGGGAAGACCCAGCCCATGGTGGGTGGGATTAGGCCCTGGATAAATCACAGAGAGCTGGTTGAGAGAGGGGGCATCCTTCTGTATACTTGGCCAGACATGCTGGTCTGGCAAGTAAGGATTGTCCATCTCTCAGCCATTACATAGAGATGGTGTGGCCAGTTCCCTCAGCTCTGGTGTTGGTGCGTGCTCTCCCATCAAGCTAAACTAAGAACTGTAACCAGGAATCGTAAGAGAATAAACCCTTGTTCCCTTAAGCTGTTTGATGGTCATTTATCAGCAACTATGCAGGCGAACTGCTACAATACTGAAAACAAATACCTTATTTAGGCATCGATAATAGACAAAGTATATTAGATCTGGGATATTTTATTTCTTTCTGATAGATTTTTGACCATGGAAAGGTGAAGATTTCAATCTTTGCATTATGCATAACATTTCACTAGCCTTTAAAAAGTTAGTCTTTTATTCAATTAAACACTCACTGGTTTGGGGGTAAAAAATCAGTGTTAGAGAGTCTGTCTAGACAAAAAATAATTACTCCAAGCTTCAGTCCCTGTTTTAATTCAACCCCTGCTTTAAATATGAGCAAAAACTTAATACCACTCTATACTTCTTTAAATAAAGATGCAGGTTGGAGAGATGGCTCAGAGGTTAAAACTCTGTCTTGCAAGCAGAGGTCCTGAGTTCTGATCCCAGGTTTCAAGTAAAAATGCTAAGTAGACCTGGGAAATCCCAGAGTAAAGCAAAAAGGAGGTAGAAGCAATCCAGGAATTTAAATTATAACTAAAATTATAACTTTGTGACACAAAATGTAGTATATTAACAATGATTAGAAATTTGGTTGGTGTTTTAACTTATTCCACTCTGTTCTACAAGGCCACTGAATGGTAATACATACTATACCTACTTTGGACACTTCTACTAACATATTGGGAATGATGTCAAAGTCCTCAGGAACAGAAAGAACCATGGATGCCATAATTAAATGCTGTGAATATCCTTATCTGAGAAGAAATATTTAAATATTTGAAAAGTCATAAACAAGTCTATTACTTCCTCCTTCCACAAGGGCAATCTAACTACCACAAACAAATGTGCACCTATTCTATTATTACAAAATTTCCAAGAATATTCTGTAATCTATTTTAATCTGCTTAAAGCCTAAGCCTATACTGTCAATTTTCCAGGTGGTAAAAACTGTTCATCGTACATATATGAAAAAAATCAGTTACTTCATAAAAACTGAAAATTAGCTTTAATAGTTAATATCACAATGCATAAGTATAGTCTCATTTTTATATCAAGATCAACGATGAACATTCTCATGTATTTATATCCTGTATGTATGTATGTATGTTGTATGTATGTATGTGCAGTGATGCATGTGTTTCAATATCTAGCATTGACAGAAAAAAAAATCCTAATAGAAGGAAAAATTTTTATACTACAAAGGCCTCCACATAGAAAGTGAAAAAGATAACTCAAAGAATGAAAGTATTTGCATGTTGTATATTTGATAAGAACTTGTATAAGAATATGTTAAAAATCTTGATAGTGGCTGGGTACAGTGAATAGTGCACATCTCTAGTCCCAGGACTCTGGAGTTACAGGCAGGAGGATCAAGAGTGCAAGATCATCTTCTACTACACAGCAAGTTCAAGGCCAACCTGGGCTACATGAGACTCTTTCAAAAAGAAAAAACCAAAAACAAAACAAAAATGTATTTCAATAGTTCTATTCTAAAAATTTCATAATCAGAATTTCAAGGATGGGGAAAGGAAGAGGAAATATTTGTTAACGATTTTTGAACACTGAATTAGAAAAACAGGGCCTTTTGATAGTCCTGCTGCTAAGACTGAAGGAGAAAAAATAAACAATTATCAATAGATTAAACTTCAAGAATATATTTACCTTCTGGACTAACACATTAATAAAAGTTTACCAACACTATCAAGACAATTTAGTACAACCTTAAATGTTAGTTTATGGGATTGGGGATGTAGCTTAGTGAGTAGATCGCTTGCCTCCCATGCATGAAGCCTGGGTTCCACCCAAGTACCACATAAACCAGATGTGGCACTTGCCTATAATCTTAGCACTCAGGACGTAGAGGGAGGAGGTCATGCTTGGTGTCTAACAGGGACTTTTGAAGTCAGCCTGAGATACATAAGACTCTGTCTCAAAAAGCAAAGAAATATTTTAGAGCATGGTGGTGCACACGTGCAATCCCAGCATTTAGGGGGCTGAGGCAGGAGGATTACACATTTGAGGAAACTACATTGGGAGCATCAGCTAGTTGTGGTTACATATAGCAAGAACCTTAAAAAACAAAAACAAATAAAAGGTATCCCTTGACTAAGGGTTACCAGGACTATTTGTGTTACTATAGGTGATTATCAAAAATAATACCAAAATTTTGGTTATGATTCTCTCTCTCTCTCTGTCTCTCTCTGTGTGTACACACACATATATAATTTGTATATACATATACAATATGATGCCATTTATATAAATTTTAAAAGCATATGCTGGGGCTGAAGAGATGGCTAAGGGGTTAAGATTCTACATCTCTAGCAGAAGGAACTGAGTTTAGACGCCAGATCCTACACAAATACACTGGGAAGAAATGGCAGCCTGCACTTCCAGTGGGGAGGGTGGAGACTGAGAAACCCCACAGCAATGCAAATAGGAGATAGAACAACCCAAACGGTTCCCGAAGTCACCCTTGGGGCCTCCATGGGCACACACAGTACCCTCTGATACTCATATGTGTACATGCATGCATGCGTGCGCACACACGCGTACACACACACACATTTGGAAACTTAAGGATTTGTATAGCTAGGCACTCTCTTACTCTCTGGAATTGAAAACACACTCCATTATAGGGTCATTGTTCTGCAACAAGAGACTTATAAATGGGCAGTTACATAGCCTAGTTTTACCATAATCATTACCACCTAAAACATTTAAAAAACTTTAAAGGCATATTGTAAGCAGAGAAGCTTATAAACACGTGTGTTTTACCTGTAATGCTTTTATTACCTCCTTGGATTTTGCATGAGTAAGTATAGTAGCTTAAGGTCCTATTTAACAAAAAAACTTAGTTGAACATTTTAAAGCTTAATCACTTTTGCAATCAATGATTGCAATTTCACTAAAAGCTACTATGGTAGAGTGAAGTCAGGGAAGGGTTATATCACACTGACTTCACCAGCATTAATTTACCAACAGGTTTTATTATGCTAGACAAAACTGTGCAGAAAAAAAAAAACACTCTAAGAAATAAATGCCACATCAAGACATACGAAGTCCATTGTGCCAAAAGACACCTCAGCATGTAACACTTTTAATATCAAAAAAGGCACATCAGCTAAAAAGCTAGTATGGAAATGCTTCTTTCAGATTTATGAAGCAAATGCCCCTTAGGGTACTAGCTATGTCAGTCTAAAGGCATTTGGAATTAGATGGGTTTACTCATAAGGATCGTATGATTTTATAGGTTATGACTGAATAAATGTTCTGCTTACTAACAGCAAAGGGAAGAGTGATGAAGCAGGTTTGGGGTTTTCGAGTAGTGTTGAAAACTATAAGTATTGGCTAGATACTGAGCCAGAACTTCGTGCAATGAAGTGTTAATGAACTGGAAAAAGGCTGCTTCCCTTCTTTGTTAACTGCCTCGGGATACTGTTCTGAAATAAGCTGTTTTCAAAGGGAATAGAAGGGAAATTTGCTACCTAATCTGTAAAACAGTGCAAATCTTACAAGGGACTTTGGCTATCTTCAAATATTGCAAGAAGGGAAGGAAAGAGTGGTTGAAGATGCATAGGAACTTAAGTGCTTAAGAACGTAACTAGAACGGGAAAAGAAAACCATGAGGGTCTAAAGGTTGTGACCCATGTGTTATCTGCCTTTTCACCCAGTAAATCATCCCTGTTCTTATTTTCCTCTCCGAAGCATGTTTGATTAACTGTTTTATTTTATTATGACTTTAAAGATAAAAGCTATTGCTCTAAATTTATAGCAGGTACCTTATTTGCTTCGATCAAATCATCCCATATCATTTTCCCTCAATTTATTATAGGTATTTTTTGTTTTATGAATTTAATGTTTGAGTAATTTTGTTAAATTGTTATAGCCAGAAATCATTTCACATTTGTCAAATTGCATTACCTTTGTATTTCATGTATAATAAGCAGATTGAGTGAATTTTATATTTAAGTTGAATTATACATGTTTGGGTAAATAAAAGCTGTGTCTGTTTGATTTATGGTTTAAAAATAAAAGTCCCTGAATATTTTCAAAAAAAAAGCTGTGGAAATTATAAACACCAAATTCTATCCAAATGCTTATTTTTGTAGAGAAAAGACAGAATATAGATATGACACAAATATTTCAAACATTTGTCCTAACGATAGCAGGTTTAAAACAAATTAAGAGAAACATTTAAGATTTAATAAGTCAGTTCATTGTTAATGTTTTTCTCTATGTTATTAATGTTTTAATGAATTTAATAAATGTTATTAAGATTTAATAAGTCAGTTCATTTTTAATGTTTTTCTCTATGCTTAATACATTTTAGTTTTCATTTCAATTTATTTCCTTTTTTGGTAAAGGAGATTGAATCCAGGAGTTCACTGACGAGCTCTACCATTAAGCTACATACTCACTCTTTTTTTTTTTTTTTTTAAACTTTTTAAGATAAAGTCTCATCAAGTTACCCATACTGGATCTGAAAAACTCACCCTATAGTCAAGGCACATCTGAACTTGTGATCGTCCTGCCACAGCCTTCTGAGTGGCTGGGATTACAGGCCGTGCCGCCAGACCCAGCTATTTTTCTTCTGAGTTATATACTATGTGATCATTTTAGAAAATGTCAGAAGTTTAGGAAAGTAAGAGTGATTACTCACAATCTTACACTGAAATTTCCTTCTATTTTTTTGAACTGAATTTTATGTGACTGAATTAAAGTACATTAACATTTAAAAAAGAAACCATGATACTCAGATTTCCTTTCTTACCTTCATTAACTCAACCTGAGTTTGAGTCAGTTGTTGGATAAGGCTAATCAATTTCTTCCTCTCCATCAATGAACTAAAAACAAAGTAAGCAAATCATCATTATTTGCCCAATAATAATTCTTGCAGTACATGGAAGCATACAATAAGCTCTGGGAGATCTACACTAATAGAAATATTAGAAAGAACAATCAATAACTCAAACATACTTCTAGAAACTTCCTTCTTGCTCCCATAACAGTTCCTGCTTTATGCAGGCCAGTCTTAGGGTTCTGCCTTGGATCCTTCTCTCTTGACCAACTCAGACTTCAACATCTCCTCCATCTCTACCTTTACTTCAAACCTATTTTAAAGAAACTGAAGTCACTATCTCCTTAGTAATAATCCCCAATAATCCTGTGTTGATTCATGTGTATCAGGTAGGGTTCAAGTATGACCCAGTGTCTAAAAAGGTTTTAGCTTTATATTCATTTTTCATTATGTCTAATCCCTCGTAATGCTCCATCTTGTGGGAAATAATTTAATGGGAATTAAATTTGAACAGCTCCAAAGTCTCATAACTTAGTATCTTGTGTCTCTTACAATTCTTTGTGATCTACTAGTCGATCGCATTAAAAAAACTTAACTGTGTTTAAAAATTATTAGTGTGTATATGTGCACATGCATATAATGATGCATGTGTGAGGGTGAGTACACATGTGCCAGGGTGTACTTGTGGAAGTTAAAGAACAATTTTGTACAGTGGGTTCTCTCCTTCCACCTTAACATGGGTTCTGGAATTTAGCTCAGGTTGTCTGTCAGGCTTTTGTGGCGAGCACCATTACCTGTTGAGCCATTTTGTTGGCCTCAAAACTTCTTTTGTTCAGGGTTATATTAGATATGAAATCAGAAACATCATGGATAACATGGTCTGTTACAGACTCTATGTTATCAAAGGCTCTAACTACATAAAGATTCTGGATGCCAGATAATTCTGAGATAAGGTTCCAAAGGGACGTTAATTATAGTTTCCAAACGCAGCCTCATAACTTTTGAATTCTGCCAACATTTTACTAATCTACAAAATTTTTTCTATATTTTATTCATTTGATAAAAAAGAGAAAGAGAGAACACATGTGTGTCACATTGCACAAGTAGAAGTCAGAGAACACCTTTCAGAAATCAGTTCTCTCCTTCCACATGTGAGCGTCTGGAGATTGAACCCAGGTTGCCAGGTTTGTAACAAGGCTGAGCTACTCGGAGCTACTTCGCCGGCCCTACACAATGTTTTTTAAAAATCTAGAGAGAGAGAGAGAGAAAGAGAAAGAGAGAGAGAGAGAGAGAGAGGACACTGTGTGTTCCTGTGGAGGACCAAAGGTGACTTCGAGAATCATCCTGGATTACTTCTACCTCCTTTTTGCTTTACTCTGGGATTTCCCAACCGCCGTCCAATCAGGGCTGAAGTGCAGGTTGCCACCATTTCATGGAAATCAAGCCCAGG
Organism: Typhlomys cinereus; assembly: GCA_023101885.1. Lineage (NCBI taxonomy): Eukaryota > Metazoa > Chordata > Mammalia > Rodentia > Platacanthomyidae > Typhlomys > Typhlomys cinereus. Next base: position 1,706,701 of record JALPQD010000196.1, read on the forward strand.
TCCTCACACATGCTCAAAATACACTCTGTCGGTGAACTATATATCCTTGTATGAAGGATTTGTATTAATAAGATGTTATGCGCTTTAACATTTCTGTTCCCTTTTACTGTATAAAAATCAAGAAGAAAGAAAACTTTTTAATTTAGCTCTTAAAAACAGTTGTGTATCTTTTTAGTATATGCAAATTAATAGCTGTTTTGCTTATACATAGCTGTAGTGCCTATCCTAAACTAAGACCCACAGTGATAACCAAATCTAGGAGTGATTTTCTTGGGATGTATAGAGACATTATTAGGCTGATAAATCATTAAAGCATAAAGCTTGTCTAAAACTGGATTCCTCTTAAAATGCAGAGTACAAGTAAGAGATTATACACAAGTAGCTTATTCTGGGGTGTATACCTGGAAGCAGGAGAGAGGGATGATGAAGAATAGAAAAATCAGAATTCCAGAAGAGTGCTACCTGCACTGGTATCACTGTGAGTACTGATGAGGCAGTACTGTCCACAATCTTCTGCACTATGGAAATGCTCTTATCTGCTCTGTCTCATGCAGTGGACACTAGGCAGACGTGGCTTCTGAGCACTTAAAATCTTGATAGTGTAATAGAGGAAGTCAGTTTTTAGTTTAATCTAACTTTAATTAGCTTAAACATATAGCAGGTGGGTAAAGAGTCCTAAAGAATCCATCTCTGACACAGCAGGTAAAGCACAAGAGATGAATCATAAAGTGTCCTTCTGGAATTCTGCCAGTCTTCTTTACCCATATGCCCAAGTTACTGGAAGAGTGCTTAGCACATAATGAACCTGCCATAAATGTCTGCTAAATGAATTAATAGTGCTTGGATTTACAAAGAAGCACATGCTCCCTTGATAAGAAAGATTAGGAGTAGATAATAAAGGGGGACTTTGAGAGGACTGTGGTGGCTGAAATGTGGCTATGAAAGTGTCAAGGTAAGAAGGCCTGTGGACTGAGCTCTTAAGGACATGTACTGAAAGATTTCACAATCTTGCATTATTAAATTCTAAGCAGTAGTGCATAAAGTAATTAAGTATAATCCTTTGTTTGGTTTCTTTGGTTACTGTTACCATAAACAATCACCTAGTGAAATTCTTAGGGAAAAGACCACATCTGATTGCTGTGGACACACTCCTTAAGAAGCGAAAGTTCCATTTTAAGGTAGACAGCAACACCAGATACTCACTTAAGATCTTTAAAGTGATCCCATTCTAATTTAGACCCTAGAACTTGTAGATACATAGAGACACTTACATATGTGTGTACGAATTTATAAAGGGATATGTATGTTTACAGACTTAAGAGTCTTAGGCAGCTTTAGGAAGATCTAGAAATATGTTCAAGATAAAGATGTATCTATTTTTCTTTTCACTGGTTCCTATACATATATTGTACTGTGGGGCCAGAGAGATGGCTAAAGAGTTAAGCCGCTGCCTCAAAGCAGAAAGTTCTGAGCTCAAATTCTGAATCCCATTTAAAATGCCAGGAGGGTCTGGAGAGATGATTCGGGGATCCCAGATCCCATGTAAAAAATGCCAGGCGGAAAGGGCAGCACGCTGCACTTCCATCCCTGGTGGGCGGAGTCTGGGAAATCCCAGAGCAAAGCAAGGAGGAGGTAGAAGCAATCCAGGATGATTCCCGAAGTCACCCTTGGTCCTCCATAAGGATACACAGTGCCCTCTGATACATACATACATACATATCCCCCCCACGCACACACATTAAATAAATAAAATTTTTTTTTTAATGCCAGGAGAAATGGGGGTGGCCAGTACTTCTGATCCTGGAAGGCAGAGCCTGGGAAACTCCACAGCAAAGCAAAAAGGAGGTAGAGCAATTCAGGGTGATTTCTGGTCACCTTTGGGTCTCCAAAGGCACACATTGTGCCTTCTAATACACACAGAGGCACACACAGACACACACATAACAAATAAATAATCTATATCATAGTTAGAATTCGATTACTTTAAATTTGACAGTAAAATGTTGATCACTACAAACAATGATAGCATGTCAGCAAAATTCTTTAAAGTAAGAATATAAGGTGGTAGTGTAAAGTGTGAACAAAGTGTCTGGTAACACTGTAAATTTTGTTATTCTTACCTTACTCCAAGATTTTCAAGAAGAGATTCATCAAGAAAGGGCAGAAATTTACCAGTGATTTTATGTTCTATAAAAAAAAAAAAGAAACAGTATTTCCAAGATACTTTTTTGATTTCTTTCAATTTGAATTCATCTGTTAATCACAGTCAGATCATTATTTATTGAGAACCACTACAGGCAATGGACCATGTGACATAGTCAGTCCTCTATTTATATATTCTACACCTATGGTTTCAATGGAAAATATACAAAAAAATTGCATGTGTTCTAAACATGTACAGATTTCTTTTCCTTATCATTATTCCCTAAAAACACAGTGTACCAACTATGTACATAGTACTCATGATGTATTTAATATAAGTCATCTAGAGATAATTTAAAGTATAGAGATATGGATATGCACATATTACGTGCAATCACTATGCCATCTTATATAAAGAAATTAAATATAAGCTTTTGCTTATCTGCTTGAATCCTGAATCAAAGCTTCTTAGACAATGAGGTACACTTACAAGCCAGCTTGGTCTCGAACTCTGAGAGCCTCCTAGTGCTAGAATTACAGCATGCTTTAGGACATTAAGTAAGGTTCCAAAACTTTTTTTCCTCCTGTACCAGGAATTGAACCCAGGGCTTTGTATAAGCTAGGCAAATACCAATGATATACATCCCTCAGCCTGTACCATAATTTTAATATACTACTTCAAATTCTTCATTAGATAACTAAATCAAGAACCAGTTTCGACAAGTCACATAAAATTATTCAAGTTATTTATGCACGTTACTTCCAACAAATGCCAACAGGAAAGGTAAAATGAAACCTAATTCCTGTGAGATCTGCTAGTCAGCAGCTTCCTGTTTTTTTAAATAGACAAGACTTGGGATGAGGGTAGGAAAGGAAACTTAAATCTATTGATCTTAAACCTGTGTCAAACCCAGCCTGAGGAATACCCAAAACTTTATTTCTAGGATCTCCTTGGAAGGCACAAAATACTTGGTAATTTGAAAGAACAATATACAACATTTATATGTACATACAGTTTCCTTATAATTAATTCTAGCTCTTTTAGACTTCAGATTCTAGAACTCTAGGCTATTTTCACGCAAACAAAAATCCTCTTTCTGAAGGTAACATGAAAAAATGAGGGAGTGGTCTTCTAACATATTGAAATGAATATGATACCTTTTGTATTTTTCTAAGTTATTTCTCTTATTAAACTCTATGTAGTATGTATCTTATAAATTTTATTTACTTATTGTATGTGTGTGTGTGTGTGTGTGTGTGTGTGTGTGTGTGTGTGTGTGTGTATGTGTCTCAGAAGGCATTGTCTGTCTCTGTGGAGGACCAAGGATATTTTCAAGAATCATCCTGGATTGTTTCTACCTCCTTTTGCTTTGCTCTGGGATTTCCCAGGCTCTGCCTTCCAGAGCCAGAAGTACACAGCACTGCCATTTATGCCTGGTATTTTTATGTGGGATCTGGGATCCAAACTCAGGTCCTTTTGCTTGCGAGGCCAAGTCTTAATTAACCCCTGAGCCATCTCTCCAACCTGTGTATGTATGTATTATATGCAAACACTACACCATCTTATATAAAGAACTTAATACCAGGTTTTGGTTATCTGCTTGAAACCTGAACCAAAGTTTCTCAGATAATGAGATGCACTTACAACCCACTTGGCCTTGAACTCTGAGTTTCCTAGTGCTAGGATTATAGCATGCTCTAGGCATGGGACCTCAAGTAAGGTTCCAAAGTTTTGTTTTTTCCCCCTTATATAGGGATTGAACCCAGGACTTTGTACAAAGTAGGCAACACTACCACTGAGGTACATCCCTCAACCTGCACAATTTTGATACACTACTTCAAAATCTTCACTAGATAACTAAATCAAGAACCAGCTTTTGATAACTTGCACAGTTTTATGTGCAAGTTATTCATGTAAATTACTTCCAAGAAAAGTCAACAGGAAAAGGAAAGTGAAACCTAATTATTGTGAGATCTGCCAGTCGGCAACTTTGTTTTTTTAAATTAGGATTTGGGATGACGGTAGGAAAGAAAAATTTTTTTTAAATTTCTTTTTCTAAATTAATTAATTTATTTTTTTCCAGTCATACAAACTTTTTTTTTTTATTTCAGCTCATACAAACTTATTAGGTACACCAGTTCCCTCCCTTTCTCCTCCTCCCCCCCCCCCCCCGTACCCCCTGCTGCCCCTCCCCACCCCTCTCCCTCCCCATCCCTCAGTGCCTCCCACCCCAATTCCCAGAGAGTCCTTTCTTGTGCATGTCTGATTTTCCTCTGGGCCCTCCTCTCCCATGACGTACAAGGACCCAGTGGCCTTTCCCTGAACCCTTTCCCGTGTTCCCCTTAGGTATAGGAACACTGCTGTGGCTGCCAATCCTTTACCTCCAAGGCTCTTGGTGCCTTTAGCAGATGCTAGACTTTGTGAGGTCAACAGTGTGTTGGACAATGCGCAGGGCATGCAAAGTCCAATTATGATTGCTTCAGCCCTAACTAGTATAGAGTATCTTATATATCATTGCTCCTCCCATCCTTTTGTTCTTACACTCTTACTGCCCCCTCTTCCGCAAATTTCCCTGAGCTTCAAGATGGGGAGAGACTAAGCTGGCCTAGTTCTACTAGAGGTGGTTGATATAGAGTCTCTGAAGTTCTGGATTGTGGTTTGTTGATTTTCTTTTGCAGTTTTGCTGCTCCTGCAATGCCCTTCACTCCATCCTGGTGGGCATTGTATGTTACCCCCTAGGGCGCGGGGTGAGTCATACAAACTTAATAGGTACCCCATCCCCTCCCTCCCTCCATCCCTTCCTGACTCCTTGCTCCCTCCCCCCTTTTTCCCTTTCTTTCCCCCCTCCCTCCCTCTCAGTGCCCCACCCCCATCCCTGGAGCATCCTAGGAAAGGAAATTTAAATCTATTGTTCTTAGACTTGTATCAAACCTATTGCCTGAGGAATTCCCAACGTTTTATTTCTAGGATCTCTTTGGAAAACAAAAAATACCTGATGTTTTGAAAAACACCTGCATGTACATACAGTTTCCATATAATTAATTCTAGTTCTTCTAGACTTCAGATTCTAGAGCTCTAGGCTATTTCCATACAAACAAAAATCTTTCTGAAGTAACAAGAGAAAATTAGAAAGTGGTCTTCTAACATGTTAAAATGAATATGACATCTTTTGCATTTTTATTTTTTCTTATATATCTTATATATCTATATAGATATGAATATAGATATAGATTATGTGTGTGCTATATGTAAACACTATGTCATCTTATGTAAAGAACTTAAATATCAGGTTTTGGTTATCTGCTTGAATACTGGACCAAAACTTCTCAGGTACTGAGATATACTTGTAGCCAGGTTGGCCTTGAACTTGAAGGGCTGCCCATCAATGCTAGTTACTGACTGAACCTTTTCCTGAACTTGAAGGGCTGCCCATCAATGCTAGTTACTGACTGAACCTTTTCCTATTTTGTGATGTAAAGATTTTATAAGAGGAAATATGTACAGACTGGGGGTGAGACTCAATGGTAGAATGTATGTTTATTATGCAGGCTGATCGCAAGAACCACATACATATAAAAAATTCTATTCCCCTAAAGCACATAATTACTTCACACAACATATATAGTCAATAAATGTTAGGACCATTATTTATCAGCACTATTATAAATGGACATTTGAGTTACTTTTACTTTTGAAATGGCCCAATTATACCTATCAATTACTAAATGTCAAAGCAGCTTTGCCAAACTGTCTATGGTTGAGCTAACACTTTTATCAATTTTATTAGAGAATACACCTCATCTATTACCAATCTTTAACATCTTTCCCAATTTAATTTTTTTAAAAAAATCCTGTATTTTAAAACTTAGTATTGATATTGAGATGGAACAGCTTTATTTACGTTTGTTGGTTGTTGTCAATGGCCTATTGTTTGATTTTATTCATTTTTCTACTGGGTAATTTGTTGTTTTTTTCCCTTGTTCCTAGTTGATTTTAGTTTGAGACAGTGCTTTCTATATGTGACCCAGATTGGCCTTGAACTCATGAAAGTAGCAGAAGTTGGTCCTGTACGCTTCATCCTTCTACCTCAGTCTCCCAAATGCTAGGATTAGCATAAGTGTCACAGTATTTTTTAAAGAGGATGCTTGTTACCAAATAGCTGGAATAAGTTCAGGAATTCAAAAACTTCTTTAAAAATATCCTGCCCACATTTTTTTTTCTTCTTCTAGTGATGTGATCTTTGAAAAGTTACTTAATATCTTTGGATGTCACAGAGAGCTAAAACGTGTATACATTAGCAGGGCCTGAAGGTGGGTTCCTAATCCCAATATTCAGGAGGCAAGAGGATTGCTGTAAATTCAAAGCAATCTGATTTACACAGTGAGTTCCAGACCAGCTGGGGCTTCATAGTGAAAATCTGTCTCAAAAAAAAAAATCACCATTGTCACCATCACCATCAAAGGTATGGACGACAGCATCTAATTTTTTTATTTCTATTTGTGTGTGTGTGTGTGTGTGTGTGTGTGTGTGTGTGTGTGTGTGTGAGAGAGAGAGAGAGAGAGAGAGAGAGAGAGCACAGTGTGTGCCTGTGGAGGTCCAAGGTGACTTCAGAAATCACCCTGGGATGCGTTACTTTTTCTGTTTTGCTCTGGAGTTTCCTAGGCTCTGCCTGCCAGGGCTGAAAGTACAGACTGCTGCCATTTCCATCAGGCGTTTCTTATGTGGGATCTGAACTCAGGACCTTCTGCTTTCCAGGTAAAGGTTTAAGCCCTGAGCTATCTCTCCAGACCAACTACAGCATCTAATTTCAGGTTTATGTAAGAGTGTTTTCCATAATGAGGAAAGGGACTTGATACCATGTGCTTGCTCTTGTCAAATAAAAACAAATGTAGACCCAGGGTTCAATCAAAAAGAATGGCTACTTAAAATATAGAGAAAACTCCAATTTCTGAAATCTGTAAGTGGTTATATTTAATTATAATTGTTAATAAATATAGCTAAATAATTAGCTTTTATTGTTTCATGATAGAAATATTTACAAATGATACAGATAGTTTTGGTTCCCTAATGTAATCATACTGAGTTTTAAAAATTGTATTATGATTTACTGTTTTTTATGAGTCTTTTATAATGTTAAATAAGATAAACTAAATAATCTTAATTCATTTTAATTAACATTTTATCTTTTTAAGACAGGGATTTAACTGTACATTCCAAACTGACTTTAAATTACCTGTGTAGACACCTAGCTGGCCTTCTCCTGCCTTTGCTTCCTAAATATTAAAATTATAGATGTACATCACCATACCCAATGATGTTTTATTATGGTTTTTGTTATAACTTGTCTTATATATTATAATAAATTATAATTCATTTTCATATTTGGTCACTCAGGTCAACTTAAAAGGTAATAAAATTAAAGAAGGGGAGAAGACTTCCTTAGGTATACTTCATTTAATTATTTCCTCCATTTTATACACTAAATTTTTTTAAAAAAAGAAATACAGTCAAAGATGGCTTTACAGTAGCAGAACACCTTTGACATACACCTGTTCTAACCAGACCCAGGGCTCTGCTGGAGTCGCAGGTATCTTTGTGTTTCTCCATCAACAGGCTCACCCCTGTGGATTCCCAAGCGTTTATTCTGCCCAGTGGAAAATCATGGACAGTCTCCCTGACAAAATCACAACTCTCAGCCTACAGGAAAAAAGGAGTTGGCATCAATGCAGAATAACTCAAGGAGCCAAATCCTGACCTGGAGCCAACCTAAGGCTCTGATACATGAAGGAGACAGACTAGTCCAAGAGTCACAACCAGTGACCCCCCAGGCATCACTTCTTGACTATTATTGTGCTGCTCTATTCTTCAACATTCTAGACTTAAGTATTAGACCTTCCCGGATGGTCAATGCCTGGACACAAAATGTTTCCTTCTATGATGGATTCCTGACCCCTGTTTGGACTGACTCTTGAGAGTGTTTCACGAACTGAACTTTAAAAGTTAGCTGCTGCTCACCATACACTAAAGGACTTAATTTCTATTTAAAAATTCACTATTGTGTACCCACCACGTTTTCCTTTTGGTTCCTAAACATGTACAATTTTCTGTTGTCTTTTGCTGACATTTATTCCATCAAATGTATCTATTGTTTAATTGCTAATTGTGCTTCTTCTGAACATAAAGATAAGTCAATATAGGTACTGAGATAGAATTTATATTTGAGACAGAATTCAGACTCATTTAAATAACATATATAATTAGAAAATTCCAGAATAGGTCTGGTTGGTTTGACACTTGTTGCTATGGGAGTTGGTTTATTTGCCTTTATTGTAATTTTTGCCTTGCTCAAATAATAGTAATACACTAGGTCTATTTTTTCGATAACAAAAACAAGGAGGAATTGTGGGGAACTGTGCCTACTCTCTGCAGAATGACACATTAGCATCTAAAATGGGCAGTTGTTAGGGACTCCTCCCTTTGGAAGTTAAGTTTTGCTTCTTGTCTGCATAAACAATGGCAGCAATTTCCTTCCTCTGGGAATTACCTCTGGGTTTATCTCCTGTCTGTTCTTAGATCGCTTTTGCTTTTCTCAGGACTGGTTAGATTAAAACATCCCCCTACAGTTACCTCCCTATGCATTTGAGATATGTTATGCATGGACCAGGTCTGCTTTGAGACATTCATTGTCCATTCACTTTTAGCAACTAAGTGTCATGTCTGCTTTTAATTCTACCTGGAGACATCATGTCTGGTTCCACACAGCAAGTAGATATCACTCTGCCTTTTCTTTGTTAACTGGAATGTATACATTTTACATAATCCTGTAAAGAATTTGGCCCTGCTCCTTGTTTTCCTATAAATACTTATGTATGCTACAATAAAGTTGGCTTAGATGATGGAGGACATCCTAGGGTCCCTCTGACCCGATGCTTGATCAATTCCTACTGTTCCCACTTCTGTTTCCTGCATGTAAGTCTGAGTTTATGCTGGTTCGTGGGTTCGAACAAAAATATAGAGAAAACTCCAATTTCTGAAATCTGCAAGTAGTTCAATATCAAATTTAAAAAGTCGATTTTTGGGCCAGCAAGATAGTCTAGGTGATAAGATGCTTGCTTGCAAACCTAGAGACCTGAGTTCAATCCCCAGAAGCCCATATGGTGGAAGAAGAGAACTAACTTCTGAAAGCTGTCCTCTGAGGACTTCATGCTATAGCATGCATTTGTGCTTTCTCTCTCTTTCACTCTCAAATAAGTGAAAAAAATTTAAAGTCTACTTTTATAGAGAAAAAAAAAAGCACAGATAAGTAAATATCTTTGGAGAAGACGCTAGACAAATAAGAAATTATGGGTGGGGTTTGAGAGGCCATGTACCCAGGACTGGGGTACATACTGAATCTTTTTAGAGCTTCCTTAGATATAAGAGCAAACAAGGATTCAGGAGAATGCAAAGAAATCTATCAAATGTTCAGTCAAGACAAAACAGTCAACAGACAAGCAGCCAATGGGAATCCTTGGCCAGTTTTGTGTTTGTTAGCACTGGGCTCTGTGTTCAAGTGAACACAGATCACTCTGGAGACTGAAGAATTAATTGACAGAACATTACTGAAACAAACAGCCGAAACGATACAAATGATCACACTTTGGAGACACACAGAATAAAACTGCATGTCACTTGTTGCTAAGGAAAGAAAAAGTACAACCTTGTAAGAGAGGAAAGTGGGAAAGGGAAAAAGAGAAGTACTAAATTTCTACATTTAAGCCATCTTTAGATCCTGAACCGTTAAACTTCCTCCCCCTCCACTCTTCAACCTGGGCACACCCTTCAAGAACTAAAGCTTATTGAATTTGCAAATCTCAGGAAGGGCAAGAGCTACTTCCTGGATTGAACACCTCAGAATATCAAGGTAGGGTTAGGCTTCGCAGCCATCACAAAAAGTCGAGTAGAATTCAAGGACATGATGAATGTTTGGGCAAGAATAGGTAAAGTCACTTAAGACTCTCCACTTACATACCTGCCCTTGTGTGACTAAGGTGTGGAACGCTGGGGTTTCAGTGGTCAACTGAATTCCACCCAGTGATGGCTGGAAAACTTGGTGGGTAACCTGAGTTCAAGCCCAGAAGCCGACAACTAACTGGAAGTTTTCGGCTGACGTGTGCTATGGCATCTACGTGCACCCTCCCTTGCTCTCTCTCTCCCTTCTCTCAAAAAATGAGAAAAAAAAAGCTTTCTTTTTGCGAATAAAAGACAAGCACCGATAACCCAAAACTACCATGCTTTGCAACTACCGTCAACGCACACTGAGCCCTAACCCGGGATGTTCTGGTAGTCAGAGAGCATTCAGAGATTCAGAGGCGTGTTCTTTCCCTTTCAGGAAAACCCCAAATTCCGGGGGGGACAGGGTGGGACTGAAACTTAAAAGCGCCAAACCTCTCAAGTGGCAAGTGTTCAGGGAGCTGCGGTTAGCACAAAGGGGTCTTCCGAGCCTGAGTGACAGCCAGCCTCCCACCCAGGTCTGGAGAGGAAGTCTTCAGTCTCGTCTGTCGGGCGCTGAGGATGACATGTTCTCGAAGATCCAAGTCTGCCCCGTCCCCTCCCGGGCTGGCAATCCCCAGAGCCCGCTCCTTCCCGGGAGCGCCCCAACTTTTCTTTCTCCACGTTGGGGTGACATGCCTGGCCGTCTCCCAGCGCAGGACCAGCACTTTTTTCTGGAGGAACCCCCCAGGTCAGGTTCTCCTTCAGCTCCCCGAGCCCTTCTCCCCGGGGGTCTTGAGTTCTGAGCCGCCCTCTGGCGCCTCCCGCCCCAGGAGCCAACCCCTTCGGGGTGCCCCCCGCGCCGGCTCTCCCTCCGCGGCTGCGGGTCTCCTGGCGAGGCCCCTTCTGTCCCCCCGCCGGGCTCGCCCTCCGCGCCCCCGTCCCCTCAGCGCCGCTACCTTGGAAGCGCTGCAGCAGTCCCGCCTCTCTGAAGCCGCAGCGCACCAAGAACTCGCGCACCTGCTCCGGACCCCAGGTCTCGTGGTCGGGGTTGAGTTCTGGGCGCGGAGACCTGTTCGCCGCTGCAGGAAGGGTTCTGGGTGGGGTGCTCGGGCTGCCATCGCAGCGGGGCCGCTTGGCAAGCTGCTCCGAGTCGCCCCTCCGCATGGCGCCCCGCGACACCCGACCCTGCACACTCAAGATCCGCGGCGCTCTGCTGGCGCGCAAGCGCACTGATCGCCGGGCCGAGGCGCAGAGTCCAGGTAGCTCGGCCCGACCCAGGCCTATTGCGCAGGCGCACCGCGTGCCCGCCCCGCCGCCTGGGGCCCTGTGCGCAGGCGCGCTGCTGGGAGACGCCTGAAACACCCCCTTCCCGCTCCCCCCCCCACGTTTTCCCCCCCGAAAGGGTGTGACCGGGAACCCCACTGAGGCGCTGGGAGGTGAAGCTGGACTGGGACTCAAGAAGGCCTCACTGCGACCGGCGGGAGGGAGTCTTCTGGTGAATTGCAGGTATTTTCTAAATCAGGACCTTTTTTTTTCTTTTTTGCAGATTTTCAAAAACACTTCCAAGTTTAAAACTAAAAAGGTTGACTGGCTCTGGGGAGAGAGCGCAGGGGTTAAGACTCTGACTCCTCCTCGAGCAGAAGGTCCTGAGTTCTGATCCCAGGTCTCATGTAAAAAAATGCCAGGCAGAAACAGCAGCAGGCTGCACTTCCAGCCCTGGTTGGGCAGAGCGTGGGAAATCCCCTGAAGCATTACTAGTAAAAGCACTTATTTATTTTGTGCGTGTGTATCAGAGGGCACTATGTATCACTGTGGAGGACCAAGGATGACTTCAGGAATCATATCTCCTTTTTGTTTTGTTCTAGGATTTCCTAGACTTTACCCACCAGGGCTAGAAGTCCAGGCTGCCACTTCTGCCTGGCATTTTTACATGGAACCTAGGATCCAAACTCATGACCTCTGAGCCATCTCTCCATTCTAAAAGCACTAATATTAATACTAATAGTAAAGCCAGCCACTTTCCCTGAAACCAAGCCATCCATTCATGTACAGGAAAAAGGATGAATGAAGGATTTTATAGATTATGGTTAAGCAGTATGAACTAGAAATTCAGTTAATAGTGAGCCAAAGCCTGGAAGTGCAGTTCAAGGGGAGAGTATAAGCTGGAGGACATGTTCAACTCCTAGCACCAAAACAAAACATAAATGGCAAACAAAATATCTTAGCAGACATCTCTCTTGTGTACCAAGCAACCCTCCTAAAAGCTTGACTGTTAGTTCATTTCATAATCACAACAACTTGAGGAAGTGAGGTACAAACGTGACGATGTAGTTCAGTGGTGGAGTACATGCTGAATATTGGAGTGGGTTTCATCCTAGGGGAAGTGAAAGAGACACATAAACACAGAGACACAGAGACATGCACAGAGAGAATGATAAAGATTATTTAAATATAACATTATATTCAAACATAAGAACGGATTCATATTCAGGAAATATGATACTCAGGAGCCTGGCTCCAAAATCCATGCTCTTAATAAGTTACCAACCAGCTTTGTTATTTATTTATTTTTTGTTTGTTTAAAGAGAGAGCACTATATAGCCCAGGCTGGCCTTGAATTTAATATGTAACCCAGAGTGGTCTTTTAAAATTTTTCTTTTTAACATTTCAAAAAAAATTCTCAGGCTAGGGAGATGGCTCAGGGGTTTTGCTTTGAAAGCAAAAGGACTCGAGTTCAGATCTCTATATCCCATGTAAAAAATTGCTAGATGGATATGGCGGTAGCCTGTTTAATTTTGGCCTGAAAAGCAGAGCCTGGAAAACCCCAGAGCAAACCAATAAGGAGCTTCAGTAATCCAAGATGCTTTCTGATGTCTACACACACACACACACACACACACACACACACACACAGACCTCTTTGACAGTTTTATACATGAAAAGAATTCATTTCATTTTCACCCTTTATTATCTGATCACATCCCTCCCTCTTTTTCCCAATCAGTCTACCTCCTAATTCCCTGTCTTTTTTGTTTCGTGGCTCACTGCGTTTCATCTGAGTTTCCTGTACTAGCATGTGCCTGAGCACTTGCAGGAACATGGATACATTAGCTGGTCTACCATTGAGGAAAGTAGCTCCCTTCCCCCAACCCTTATTAACTGGCAATAATTTTTCAGGGATGTATGATGCCTCTTTCTCCCTTCCATGGTGAAACAGTGGTATCTTCTGCAGGTGAAATTGGACATAGCTACAGGGAGTCCATGTCATATCCAGAAAGTTCATGTCCAGAAAATACTGTTGGCCCCAACTCCTCCTCATCCTCAGGTCTTAACATTCTTCCTGCCCCCTCTTTGGACTGCTCTCTGAGCTCCAGATGGGAGTGATTTCAATGTCCCATTTAGGGCTAAGCAGTCTGCAGTCACTTATTCTCTACAGTTTGCTCAGTTACTACTCTCTGCATCAAACACTTGCACTGCACCCAGGTGCTGAGATTATAAGCGTGAGCCACACCCAGCTTTGTGTTGTTTTAAAATTTATGTTCTCTTAGTGAATTCAATTGTTTGCTGTTCCCACAGTTGAGGGGTACTCTCTGCATCAAACACTTGCACTGCACCCAGGTGCTGAGATTATAAGCGTGAGCCACACCCAGCTTTGTGTTGTTTTAAAATTTATGTTCTCTTAGTGAATTCAATTGTTTGCTGTTCCCACAGTTGAGGGGTACTCTCTGCATCAAACACTTGCACTGCACCCAGGTGCTGAGATTATAAGCGTGAGCCACACCCAGCTTTGTGTTGTTTTAAAACTTATGTTCTCTTAGTGAATTCAATTGTTTGCTGTTCCCACAGTTGAGGGGTACTCTCTGCATCAAACACTTGCACTGCACCCAGGTGCTGAGATTATAAGCGTGAGCCACACCCAGCTTTGTGTTGTTTTAAAACTTATGTTCTCTTAGTGAATTCAATTGTTTGCTGTTCCCACAGTTGAGGGGATAGGGAGGAGTTCCACTTGCACAAGAAGCAAGTATGTCTTAACAAAACAAAACAAAATAAAATGTCATGCACTAATTCACTAGAATGATGAAAACAAGCTGTTGAAATTTAGGAACTGAAACAAGGAAGAGGCAACAAGCAGAAAGTGGTGTCTGTCTGAAAGACATGTTTTAAGCATGAGACGACTGATTGTAAAAAAAACAAAAACCCTAACATTCTATTCAAAGCCAAGAATGGTTTCTTTTCAACCAGTGATGCTGGTATTCCCTGCCAGCTACCATCTCTCTCTGACTTTTTGTTTTCCTTCATCCTTCACCAGACATAGTCTCTTCAAGATATCCTCTTTCTCATCTGCATAAAGCTAAAATAAAAATTGTAAATGGTGATTGTTGCAGCCAGCCTGCAACATTGCTGATAAATGACTATCACACAGCTTAAGGGAACAAGGAGTTTACTTTCTTACGACAGTCCAGTTACAGTTCTTAGTCCAGCTTGACGGGAGAGCATGCACCAACACCAGGGCCGAGGGAACTGGCCACACCATCACTGCATAACGGCTGAGAAATAGACGATCCTTACTTGCCAGACCAGCATGTCTGGCCAAGTATACAGAAGGATGCGCCCTCTCTCAAACAGCTCTCTGTGATTTATCCAGGGCCTAATCCCACCCACCATGGGCTGGGTCTTCCCCATCAGCTAAACAATGTCCTTCAGGTTTGCTCTGGGCTTAACTCAACCATCAACTCTCTACAACTGTGCCCAGAGCTCAAACCCTCAACAGTCAAATTGATACCTGTGCTTAACTATGACAGTGATGCATATCTGTAATCCCAGTGCCAGGAGGTGAAGGCAGGAGGATTTCACATCAGGACAGCTTGGGCTGCACAGGGAAGGAACCAAAAGGAGATAGTATTAGGTTGATATAGCTCAATGGTACAACACTTGCTTACCTAGCACTCATGAGACACTGGGCTACTTCCCAAGAGAGTCCTGAGTCAGAATTCTATTTGTGTCTTAGTGTAGTGTCCTTACTTTTTAATCCTCATAACAACTTCTTTGAACAGTTATTATAGTGCTAGATTTATGTGGTTATTATTGCATTAATACACCTGTCACCTATGAGTATTTATTGGGTACTTAGTATTAACCACAGACAAGCTATTTTGCAGAACCTCCTCCACCTTGGCTGCAATGTGACAATTCCCAGAAACAACCACACATCCTAAATCGTTGACCTCCTCACCCCAATGGCCTTGAGAGAGGACTGTCTTTTGTGTGAGATTCTTTCATTCTCCATCCTGCACTGGCTTGGTCTCCTTACAACTCCTTAGCAACTTCTGCAGGCCATAAAAGGTAACATACTATGTGCAGGGAATCTGTAGACTTCCCCCACTATTCTGTTCATGGTAGTTCTGACTTTAATCTATCTCTTGTTTTAATGCTTAAGACCCACCTTAAGGCACTATGGTTCTCTTGATAACTCATATTTCTCTTTCTTAGGCACATGTGTGTGTATACATGTGTGTGCAGGCCTGTATACAAGAGGGCACTTGAGCGTGTATGCTTGTGGAGGCCCAAGGATAACATTGGGAATCATCCTGGATTGCTCTTCCACCATATCGCTTTGCTGTGGGGTTTCCCAGGCTCTGTCTTCTAGGACCAGAATTACAAACTGTCAGCATATACACCTGGTATTTATATGTAGGATCTGAGGATTCAAACTCAGGGCTTTTAGCTTAGGAGGCAAAGTCTTTAACCACTGAGCTATCTCCCTAGCTCATATTTCTTTTTTTTATTATTATTATTTCCACTCATACAAACTTATCAGGTACACTGGTCCCCTCCCTTCCTCCACCTCCCCTGATCCCCCTACTCCCCTCTCCCCTCTCCTCTCCCTCCCCATCCCCCAGTGCCTCTCCCCAATCCCTGGAGCATCCTTTACTGTGCATGCCAAACTCTCCTCTGGATCCTCCTCTCCTATGAGGTGCAAGGACCCAGGGGCATATCCCAGAACCCTTTCCTGTGTTCCCCTTAAGCTTAGAAACACTACTGTGATTGTCAGTCTCTAGCCTCCAAGGATCCTAGTGCCTTTAGTCCATGCTAGATTTTGTGGGGTCAATAATGTGTTGGACATAGCGCAGGTCACGCAAAGTCCTATTATGATTGTTTCGGCCCTAACTTGTGTGGAGTATCTTGCATATCATTGTTCCTCCCATCCTTGTGCTCTTACAATCTTACCGCCCCCTCTTCCGCAAATGTCCCTGAGCTTCAGGATGGGGAGAGATTAGGCTGACCTAGTTCCAGGTGGTTGATATAGAGTCTCTGATGTTCTTTTTTTTAATTTTTTGATTATTATTTATTATTTATTCAATTGTGCATGTATACGTCTGTGTGTGCGTGTGTATGTAGAACCACGGGCGAACTTGGGAGCCACCATGGACCACCTCCACTTCCTCCTTGTTTACTCTGTCCCGGGATTCACAAGCTCCGCCCTACCAGGACCAGAAACGCAGGCCACCCCTGCTTCCGCCCAGTGTCTATATGTGGGGTCTAGGATCCGAACTCAGGACCTTCCGCCTGCAAGGCAGAGGCTTAACCCCTGAGCCACCTCTCCAGCCCCAAGTCTCTGATGTTTTGAATTATGGTTTGTTGATTTTTTTTCCCAGGTTTTGCTGCTCCTGCAATGCTCCATCCTGATGGGTACTGGAAGTCACCCCCTGGCCAGAGATAAAAACCTGTTAAATTAGAGTCTCCAAGCTCATATTTCTTGTCTCTCCTTTATGTTAGCTTCTGTTTATAATGGACATCAATGGCAACTTTACACACTGCCATAAAGTTGCTCTTCATCTCATCTCACATACCTCCCCACCTAACATGTGTTGCTGAAACTTGGGAGTCATGGAGTGGGCCTCCCAGGTAGCTTCTCTCTGTGCCCTCCTGACTCCTCGAATCCTTTCCTTGAGTGACTTCAACAGGAACCATCTTTATTGCATTTGTGCCCTTTCTCACCCTCTTCACATGGGCCCACAGTCTTTCAAAATACGTGGAGACTCTCTTTTCTTACTTTTTTTTCCCCCTGAGGCAGAGGCTTAACCCCTGAACCATCTCTCCGGTTCAAGACTCTCTTTAACATGTCTCCTCACAAGTTTATCTACTTTGGGTATCGACAACTATTCAGCCTAATGTCTTAGGCTCTACAAGGCCCGACCACAATACCTCCTTCAACAATGGCCATCGCTGACCAGAAGGCTGTACATTTGTTTTACAAATTCTAAGAGATTTACAAATTCTTTATTAAGAGAGATAGTTATCAGGGTTATGAACCCCTGATATAGGTAAAGAATAGCAATTCTGTTATCTCCTCTGTTGAAAATTCTTGAAAAATTACACAGCAGAAAATGGTTTTTCTTCTATCTCAGTTCTCTCCCCTCTCTCTGGCCATCCTGTTCTACTTTCTAGTTCTCTTACACTCTGGCAGGCCCTGGGCCTGATTCTTTCATTCTGCCTTCTAGGTTTTACTTAAAAAAAATTCTGCCTATCCAACCTCCCCAGCTAAAAGTTCCTCTGTTAACTTCTTTAAGAGTATTTTTATTCTTTTACAATCTCATACATGTATACGATGCATTTTGAGCACAGCTACCCTTTTCTTTCTTTTCCTCCCCCTCCTATTTCAATTCCCCTAGCATATCTATCTCCTATCTATAAAAATGCCATTAAAAATGACCCCATTTTAATTGAACTATAAGATAAAATAATATGTACGCAATAAAAGAAAATACATTTAAGAGAGATAATTATCAGGGTTATGAACCCCTGATAAAGGTAAAGAATAGCAATTCTGTTATCTCCTCTGTTGAACACACAGAACTTTGACTCATAGGAGGCTGTCCATATTGTGAGCATAGGGAATCCCAGCTCAGGGAGACCACTCTTGCTGTGAATACATAGAAATAGAATTCAGGGGTGTGGAAGGTAGTGCAATGTCAGGCTACTTACTGATGGTTCCAATGTTCACTGGTCAGAACAACTTCTGTTCTCTGCCACCATATGACACAAATGTGACACAACAGCCATGTGTGTCTCTAGGGGCAGCTTCAACTCCTTTTTTTTTTCATGTGTCTGTGTGAATTAGAGGGTACTGTGTGTGCCTGTGGAGGCCCAAGGGATGACTTCAAAAATCATCCTGAAGTGCCTGGAATTTTTACAGGATCTGAACTTAGGGCCATTCTGCTTATAAGGCAGAGGTTTAATCCCTGAGCCTTCTCTCCAGCCTATTCTCAACTCCTTTTTAAAGATAAATTGTTCCTTTCACTCCCTGTCATGGTTTGAAATGTGGGTTGTCCCCCACAGTCATGTGTTTGAGTCTTTAGGTGTTTGGGAAGGTCATGACATCTTTAGGAAGTGGAGTCTTGCTGAAGGAAGGCAATCACAGGGGGCGAGCTTTGAAGTAAATTAACTCCACCCTACTCTTCTGGGAAAAGTCTGCTCTTGTAGCTGGCAGTTTTGCAGCTCTCTGTCTCCATAAAGGACTTGACTAAGCCTATTTCCAGCTTTGGCTGCCAGTCATGCTGCTTCCACCATGAAGGACTGTATCCCCTCTGGAACCGTAGGTTGAATACATCTCCCTTTCTCCCTTAAATTGCTTGACGTTGGGTATTCTTTCATAGCAACAGATAAGAGTAACTGGTACTGAGAAATGGAGTGTTACTGTGGGATTAACAGCATCTGGTATCCCAATGTGATGTGTACTGAAGTTGAGAGAAATAGTGCCAGAGAAGTGGGTTTTGCTGTGTGAAACTAAGAGAATCCAGTACCAAAAGTTGTTATTTATGAAGCTGAGCTAAGTGGATACCCAGAAGTAGAGAAGTATGGCCATTTATAATGGTTACTCTTAACTGTTGCTGTGAGAGAGCACGCAAAGTCAAACAACTTAAAGGAGAAAGGGAGATTTATTCAACTTAACAGTTCCAGAGGGGAGATACAGTCTTTCATGGTGGTGGTGACCTGGCTGGTGACTGCAGCTGTAGGCAGGCTAAGTCACAGCAGGCATCCATGTGGCTGAAGTATTCCTGGAGAGTCTCTTCTCAGTCTTATGTTCTGTGATTCCTTTTATCTGGTCCACTACTGGGAGCTTCTAGTGGGATCTAGGGCTGGTCTTTGTATTATCCAGATAATCACTTCAGATGGTCTCAGCTGATCTTAGTTGATGCCAGATGTGTCAAGTTGACACCCAGGATTGACTATCACATCATCTCTGTGATGTAGCTTGTAAGCCTTTGGAAATTTTGTTGGAAGAAATATGGAGAACTCTGGGACTTTGTGCTGGGAAAGTCTTTGTGTGACGAGACCAAAATGGCCATTCTTATGAAAGCATGGAAAAGAATAATGTTGTGAAAGACATGGACAGTAGAAGTCTAGCCTGTGCTAGACTAGAGAACAGAGATTGTGTTGGAAACTTGATAAGGGGGTCTGGAGAGATGGCTCAGAAGTTAAGGCTCTGCCTCCTGAGTTTGGATCCCAGGTCCCATGTAAAAATGCCAGGTGGAAATGGTGATGGCCTGCATTTCTGGCCTGGTGGGCGGAGCCTGGGAATTCACAGAGCAAAAAGGAGGTCAAAGCAATCCAGGATGGTTCCTAAAGTTATCCTTGGGAGGAAAAAAAAAAGGAAAGTTGATAAGGAGCAAATGGTGTGATGTGTTAGTAGAGAATTTGATCAAGTTTTGCCCTTGTCCTGAATGTTTGCCTGAAGTTAAGGTGTTTGCGGGAGGAACTTTCAAGGCAAGTCGTCTTGGCAGTGTGGCATGGCTACTTTTTAGTGCTCTTGTTCAGTTATGGAAAAGGAATCAGGCAGAAAGAAGCAAAAACTGAGGTCTGATGAGGAAATGCAGTGCAAATTTGAAGAGCTGAACCAGGAGGATGTAGAGAACAAAATGTTCTATTGTTAAAATTGACTATTGTTAAATAGATTAGCTCCATTAGTAAATCAAAGCCTGCTTTCATCTGGATTATAGGAGAGGCCCTACTCTGAGGGTAAGATCCTCAAAGAAGAATCTTACCCATAAGAATCCAAATTGTTTGTATTCTTTGGAAGGGAAGAGCTAAAGGGTGGAAGAAAGCTCTATTTCTCCTCCAAAGCAAAGGCCCAAGAGAAATTTTGTCTATAGTCAACACAGAGAAGATGAACCAGCTATGAGTCAAGGGGGCCAATCTCCAACCCAAGGTCATAGCAGAACTTGACATTGTCATCCATGTGTTCCTGGCTTTAGAGGCATTAAAGACGCAAGAGGGAAAAGGTTATGGATCATTCCTCCAAGGTTTCAGAGAAAGGAGGAAGCCAGTAAACATATGGCAAAAGTCTGTATGTAGTTCAGAGGCACAAGAAGGGTAGTTTGTGCTGTGGAGTTAAAGCCTAGCTTGCCATTGAGAGTGAAAATGCTACAGATGCCAGAGCAAATGTGAGACATGTGCCAAGGAGAGCTGTATATCCTGGGAGGAGCCAGCCCAAGAGAATGATATATTATACA
This sequence comes from Typhlomys cinereus, assembly GCA_023101885.1. Lineage (NCBI taxonomy): Eukaryota > Metazoa > Chordata > Mammalia > Rodentia > Platacanthomyidae > Typhlomys > Typhlomys cinereus. Next base: position 1,727,332 of record JALPQD010000196.1, read on the forward strand.
GGCAGCTGCAGTGGAAAGGTGGAACTGAGATAATTTCAGCAAGAGACTCACCAGTTGGACATGGAAATGCAGTATTTGGAGTTTGTCTTGCTAGATTTCAGTCTTCTTACGGATGGATCTTTCCTGGATATGTCCCCATTCCTCCCTTTTGGAATGGGAATGTTTATTTAGTGCTTGTCTCTTATAACTTGTCTTTTGATTTTACAAGAGACTTTGGACTTTTGGATTGTGCTGGGACTACTGATGTAGTCTATAGGTACTTTTAAAGTTGGACTGAGTATGGTTTGCATGATAAAATGGCAAAGAATCTGTGGGGACTAGGGGTGAGATGTCATGGTTTGAAATGTGGATTGTCCCCCACAGGCTCATGTGTTAAAATCTTTAGATGTTTGGGAAGCTCATGGCACCTTTAGGACATGGAGCTTTATTGGAGGAAGACAGTCACAGGTGGTAGGGCTTGAGATGGATTAACTCCACCCTACTTCTGGGAGAAGTTGTTTTGCAGCTAGCAGTCTAGGAGCTCTCAGCCTTCTGAATGGATGTGACCTAGGCCTCCTCCAGCTTCTGCCACCAGCCATGCCCTTTCCACCATGAAAGACTGTATCTTTCCTTTGAAACTGTAAACTGAATAAATTTCTTTCTCATCCAATTTTGCTTGACTTTGCTTGACTTTCTCCTTTGAGTGTTCTTACACAACAACTGAAAACATTAACCATTGCACCACCTTTTCATCATGACTGGACTATCAAGCCACTGACTGTGCTGTCTCTGATGGGATGTATGCCAGCTACTCCAACAGTTGTCAAGATACTAAACTTTTTTGGGGGGTATTTGGGTGTGTATGTGTGGGTCTGTGTGTCTTTGTGTGTGTGTGTGTGTGTGTGTGTGTGTGTGTGTGTGTGTGTGTGTGTGTGTGTGTCTGTGTGTACTAGAGGATACTATGTGTGTCTTTGGAGGTCCAAAGTGACTTGGGAATTACCCCAGATTGCTTCTACCTCTTTTCTTTGCTCTGAATTTTCCCAGGCTCTGCTTTCTAGGTTTGGAAGTACAGGCAGCTGTCCAAGATACCTAAACTTAAAACCTGGATTCATCACTGTAGAGTCTTGGTGACCTAAGGACCAGATTGATGTTCTTGTATGGCTACCTATAAAGAGACTCTAATTTTCCCTAAAATGATGTTAAGCTTTTATAACAGTTCATGTCTGTCTCCAGAGAAAAGAAATGATTCCCTCTACTCAAGGGTCTCTAATTTTGCTTCTCCTTGATTGTCTTAATTTTACTCCTATTTCTGCCTAGATGCTAATCAAGGACTTTGCTTTACTTGGGTATTATATAAATGAAATCACCTGGATACTTTCAAAGGTCCTTGAGGTAGGACCTACCTTTCCCCCAGAGATATCCCCTAATGTGATACCCAACTACGACCCTATCTCTGAAGAAGCAAGAGAGATGTATCACCTGAACTCCTTCCTGGCAAATGGGTGTTACCTCTTCAGAGGGGGAAATTTAGAACAGAAGATTGATAGACAGTTTAGGGATTAGGGACTTCAGAGGCAACAGCTCTATTCTTGTTCTTGGTCAGAAGCAAAAATGTCCTTAACTATTTCTCTTTTAACTCAGTCTATACTCTATAATAAGCTCCATTCTAAACTCAGCTTCTATGAACCCATTACTACCTCTGCCTCTACAAAAATAACAGCTGTGTCCCTTCTTCCTTCACTGCTAATACAAACACAAGTCAGGAATGTTAGCCACAGCCACTCTATTTTGAAAAGCCCCTTCAACCCTGGCTACAATGTGGCAATTCCTACAACCAACCACACATTCTAAATACCTCACCCCTTCACCCCAGTGGCTTTGAGAAAGGACTATCTTTTGCATGACATTCTTTCCCTCTTTATCCTACTGGCCTACTTTTGTATGAACTCCTTAGCAACTTCTGGAGGAAATAAAAGATAGACAATCCCTTTCGTCTAGTGGATCAGCAGACTGTCTCCCACCATTCTGTCATGGAGGTTCCTCCATATTCTTTCCTATTTTAGCTATTAGATTGTCTAGCTGATGGGGAAAGCCCAGCCTAGGTGGGACTAGGCCCTGAATAGATGAATAAAATGCTAAAAGCCATTTGAGGAAGTTGGCATCCTTGTGTACACGTGGCCAGACATGCTGGTTGGCAAGTAAGGATTGTCCCTCTCTCAGCTGTTATGTGGTGATGGTGTGGCCAAGTTCCCTGGGCCCTGGTATTGGTGCATGCTCTCCAGTCAAGCTAGACTACAGATTGTAACCAGACTATCAGTAAGAAAATAAACACATTGTTCCCTTAAGCCATTTGATAGTCATTTGTCAGCAACCATGCAGGTGAATTGCAACAGAATTTGGTACCCAGAAGTGGAGTGTTGCTGATAAATCTGACTGTGGATTTTGTGGCTTTTGAACGGTTTTGCTGGACAAAGTTTTGAAGTGTTTGGAGAGTTTGACTTTGTGGATTACAAATACTGTTCTGTAGAGTTTAATGGGCCATTTGGAAAATAGTGATGCTGAGAGAGTTATAAATTGTTTGGGCCCAGTTTGTGATGAGGGGAACAAGGACTTTGGTAAAGTTGAATTTGAACACGATGGACTGGTTTGCTTGACAGAAGAGAGCTGTGTTGGTGGTCGTGAAGCTCTGGATATGGAACGTCTGCTGCTGTTGATGAGATGACTTGCACTGGGACGATGGAAGACATGAAAACCACCATATGGCAATTCAGTGGTTTGAAAACCCGGATTCCTTTAGGGGCCGAAAACTCAAGTTAAAGCTGTTTTTTGCCCTTTGCAAGTTTGGCTGCCTAGAAGAGGCTTTTCCAGAGTCAGCGCACTAAAGTTGGTAGGTACAGTTGTAGCTCGAGTGGACCAGACTACATTTCAACCTTGCTTCAAATCTGGCAGTGTCCTCCAGGTGGTAATGGTTTTGGTGTACTACTGAAGGGCTCATGGAGAGCAGCAAAAGCTTGGCACCAAGTGGCAGGCATTGAGTTCCTGCAAGAGGTGAAACTTATAGCTATAGAGGTGAACCCAGAGTGTTGGAGATGCTAGAACCTGTGGGATGTATGCTGAGGATGGCTGCGAGTGGAGATTTAGCCTGTTCAGAGGAACTCTGCTTTTACAGCTTCAAGTTGCAAACAGGGACTGGGAATGCCTAGAATCTTTGAGTCATCATGACTACATGATGAGCAACAGAAGATGGACATTGAAGTACAGGATGTGGTAATTTGCTGGACTTTGGTCCTGATGTTTTCTCATTGTCACAATGATTTTATTTGGAATATTTAAAGATTTTATTTTGGATATTTAAAGAAAGACTTTCAGTTCCAACATTATAATAACTGAGATTTTAATGACAGAATATTTTAAATTTGTTTATGAAATGTATTTATATATTTTTTAATTTTTAAATTATTTTATTCAATTGTGCGTGTATGTGTGTGTGTGTGTGTGTGTGTGTGTAGAACCACGGACGAATTCGGGAACCACCATGGACGCCTCCACCTCCTCCTTGTTTACTCTGCCCCGGGATTCACAGGCTCCGCCCTACCAGGACCTGAAACGCAGGCTCCCCCCCTCCCCCCTGCTTCTGCCAGCATCTATACGTGGGGTCTAGGATCCGAACTCAGGATCTTCTGCCTGCAAGGCAGAGGCTTAACCCATGAGCCACCTCTCCAACCCCCATATATTTATATTTTTAAGATAACTTTTAATATCTGTGGGGACAAGGATTGAAAGTTACAATTTAAAAGTGCTATGTTTTTGTGTGAAGTTGACAAGGGGTGGAGTGTCATAATTAGGCACAGGTGTCAACTTGACTGTTGAGGGTTTGAGCTCTGGGCACATCTGTGGAGAATTAGTGGTTGGGTTAAGCACAGAGCAAACCTGCAGGAGATTGTCTAGCTGATGGGGAAAGCCCAGCCTATGGCAGGTAAGACTAGGCTCTGAACAGATGAATAAAATGCTGAAAGCCGGTTGAGGAAGTTGGCATCCTTGTATATACTTGGCCAGACATGCTGGCCTGGCAAGCATTTTCCCTTTCTCAGCCATTATATGGTGATGGTGTGGCCAGTTCCCTTGGCCCTGGTGTTGGTGCATGCTCAAGAACTGAAACCAAACTATCAATAAGAAAATAAACACATTGTTTCTTTAAGCCATTTAATGGTCATATATCAGCAACCATGCAGGCAAACTGCAACAGCTATCTCTTCTGTTCTCATGCTCTCCCATTTCAATGCTAAACTACCTTTCCACCAAGCCCCTGGCTCTAATAAAACTTGTATTTCTTAATCTCTCCCTTGTGTTAGTTTTTCTTTACAATGAAGCTCTATACTAACCTTGTACATTGGGATTCTCAATTCCTTTCTCCTGCTGCCCTAACACTTAGAATTTCTCTGGTACCTCTGTGGTCACTTGAAACACATCAATAGACAAAAATTTCTGAATAGCAAAACTTGTAGCATGTGTGGGTAGGATAAAGGGAGCTGGCAATTAACAATATAATTAACCATGAGAAACTTACATTATATGTTTGAAACTGGTGCTATAGAAAAATGTAGACAAGATTAACAGATATGGAATGGAGGGAGGTAGGGTTTCAATGCTGGATAGGAGGGTCAGGACAGGAGTTTGGAAAGAGACATTTGAGCAGAGATTTGAAAGGAAGGTCTAGAAAAAGCACTCCAGAGAGAGGAAGCAGCAAGATTCCTTTAGCAGCAACATGTCTGGAGTTGAGAAATAGTGAGCAAGCCACAAGTAGGAAGAGACAAGCAGTAAGAGATGAGATTAAAGAAAACATGAAAGTCCAGGGGCTACAGGCTGCAAGCAGCTGTGAGGGCCCAGACTTACTCTTTTTATCTAGAGCTAAGGGAGACCCTGATTCCAACAGAGAGCCCTAAAACTGACATCATCAAGCCTGGATGCCTCCGTTCCTGGATTAACCACGGTGGACAAGGTTATACAATAATTGAATCAAGTCACATTTAAATCTTTTCATCAAAGTGCAAGGAGAACGAGAACTTACTGTGGACAAAGACCCAGATGCAGTCCATCTAACTGATTAAAGGAATGAAGGCGAGAGCAGGGTCACTCACATGTACTGAGCACTCTGCAATTAGCACCTAATTTGCTTTAAAAGGTACTGGACTTCTGTAACTTGAGGTGGATGTAGGTCTCATTTTTTTCTTCAAATTTTTTATTATTTATTCAATTGTGTGTGTATGTGTGTGTGTGTGTGTGTGTAGAACCACGGACGAATTCGGGAACCACCATGGACCGCCTCCACCTCCTTGTTTACTCTGCCCTGGGATTCACAGGCTCCGCCCTACCAGGACCAGAAGCGCAGGCCGCCCAGACTTCCACCCGGCATCTATACGTGGGGTCTAGGATCCAAACTCAGGACCTTTGCCTGCAAGGCAGAGGCTTAACCCCTGAGCCACCTCTCCAGCCCCGTAGGTTTCTTGTTTTAAGAGGTCATCCCATTCTGTGGAGTGTGAGCGACTCCCTTTGAAAGCTCAGTGTCTAGGGCAAAAGCAGTCAGGCTCTTGAGGTGCTCAAACATATCAGGAGGGACCAGACTTTCCTTAGGGATTAGGGCATCTCCAGGTAAAAATAACACTTAGAGACTTAGTGACTTTTCCCATTGCTGTGATAAAATACCTTGACAAAAGTAACTTAAGAGACAAATGATTCACTTTGGCTCACAGCTGCAAGGGTACAATCCCTCATGGTCGGGAAGCCATGGCAGCAGAAACTTGAGGCTGCCAGTCATGTTGTATCTACAGTGGAGAATCAGAAAGCTATGAATGTCCAACATACTCTGCTCCCTTTTTCCTTTTCGTGTAGTTCAGGACCCAAGCCCAGGGAATGACACTGCCCACTTTTAAGGGTGGCTCTTCCTACTTCAATTAATCTAATCAAGAATCCTTCAAGGCCTAGAGGCTTGTCTCCCTAGGTGATTCTAGATGTTGTTGACAGTGAACACTAACTACTATATAGGCCCTTAAAAACTCATTCTAAGAGTTACTTATATATAACTTGGGGCTGGAGAGGCTGAGAGGTTAAGACTGCCTCCCAAGCAGAAGGTCCTGAGTTCAGATCCCAGGTACCATGTGGAAATGGTGGCAGCCTGCACTTCTGACCCTGGTGGTAGAGCCTGGGAAATCCCAGAGTGGAGCAAAAAGGAGGTAGAAGCAATCCAGGATGATTCCTGAAGTCATCCTTGGTCCTCCACAGGGACACTCTGTGCTCTCTGACACACATACACACACAAATAAATGAATAAATAACTCATAATTCATGTTTTGAACCTAGTATGGGGGTTCCTGAATTAAAACAGTAGTAGTATCAGTCTTTTGTAACATAGATTGCTTCATAGCACAAGTTACAACAGAAGGGGAATTTGTCATTGCTACAATTATCTAGTCTAGAACTATTAGAAGAGTTCTTGAAAGAAGCTATTGTGAGCTAGTAAGAGTTCAGTGAGTAGTAGTACTACTCTCAAACATTGACATAATTTCATTCTTTTTGTTCACAAAAAAAGCGCACTCCTTACCTCATGGAAGATGAGACAAGTTTATTCTGGAACTAAGTGGGAACAGATTTAGGTTGCCTCAAATACTGTGTTCAAAAGTGTTAACAGTTCATAAAGTTTTTTTAAATTTTTATATTTTTGCATGTATGTAATATGTGTGTGTGTTTGTACCAGAAGGTATTTGAGTGTGTATACCTGTGGGGATGACACTGGAAATCACCCTGGATTGCTGTTCCTCCCTATTACAGTGCTCTGGGGTTTCTCAAGTTCTGCTTTCCGGGCCAGAAGTGCAAGTCATTGCTATTTCTGCCTAGCATTTTGCTTTGAGATCTGGGATACGAACTCAGGTCCTTCTGTTTGTGAGGCAGAGGCTTTGACCCGAGTCATCTCCTCTGCCCCTTCTGAAGTTTTTATAATAACAGAACAAAGAAAGTTATAACTCAAGATACTTTTAAAATATATTGGTGAACACATCTGACAGGCAGTTACAACAAATCAGGGAAATCTGCTGCAGGCCTTAAGATGATATCTGATAACATTCTTGCCTTTTGGATTAGTAAACTGGATCTGTTCATGTTTCTTTTTCTTTTTTTTTTTTTCCTTTTGCTTTTGGCAATGTTTTAATTTTTTTATTTATTTATTCAATTGTGTGTGTGTGCATATGTATGTGTGTGCGTGCGCGCGCGTCTGTGTATGTAGAACCACGGATTCGGGAACCACCATGGACGCCTCCACCTCCTCGTTTACTCTGCCCTGGGATTCACAGGCTCCGCCCTACCAGGACCAGAAGCGCAGGCCCCCACTTACACCCGGCGTCTATACGTGGGGTCTAGGATCAGAACTCAGGACCTTCTGCCTGCAAGGCAGAGGCTTAAACCCCTGAGCCACCTCTCCAGCCCCTCTGTTCATGTTTCAAAAGGATTAACTTGGCTGTTTTACATGTGATGGGGCCCTCAGACAATAAGTTTACACAAGTTGTGTACAAAAAAAAAAAAGGATTAACTTAATAGTCACAAGAATAATAGGTTATTCACACACAGAAGTCGGCATAAATGGCAGTTCAGGGGCTAAGATGACTGAAGATAATTTGGATCTGAACCTGCAACATTTCAACCCTCCACAAACATTGAAATTTTTACCAATCAGCCTTGTAGAATGTTTAACAAGAATGTTTAACAGTAGGAAAGGCTTTTTTTTTTTTAAGAACTTCTGTTAATATTCCTTATGATTGAATAAAATGCCATTGTGTAGACATAGTGAGTTCCATATCATGACTACCATGAATAGTCTGCTATTTTTTTCTTCTTGTTTCAGACAAGGTCTCAAAATGGCCTCAAGCTCTCTATGCGTACGTACACACACGTACACACACACACACACACACACACGCACAAAAAAATTAGAATAAAAAATAGATACGTAAAGACATGTTCTAGATGATTATTATACATTTGCTTATAATACAGTAAAAAGCATGAAAATAATTTTTCATCTTAAAAATTTTAATTTTTATTAATAATTTTATATACATTGATATAAAGACTTGAAAATTTGTAAAAAGATGTCTGAAGTTCTTTTTACATAGTCAGTGTACATACACTCATTTATATTTTGTACATTAATGAAAATGATACAGTAGTTATAGCTACATAAAAATATTTACAAGGATTCAAGACAGACTTATTTGGCATAGAACGTGTAGATACTACACAAATAGGGGATTCAATCTGCAGAAAGTAAACTAAATTCTAAGCCTCTTTCCTTTTTGAAATTTAAAAGTAAGATTGCTGGCAATACCACTCATGAATTAACAGTCAGATCTTAGATTAATTTGAATTAGCTATAAAGTTAAATAAGCTAAATATCTGAGTATGCTGAGCTATACTGCTGGTTCAACATTATGTACTTTAAAAAATAAGGATTGCAGGTAAAAATATGTATACTGATGACATTCTCTCAAAACTACTTAAGAATGGCTTATTCATATCATTCACCTATTACCAGATTCTAGAAACACACAAGAAAAAGTGAATGTTGAAGATCTGATTTGGAGAGTTGTACCTATAGTGGTGGGAACTCAAGATATACTAATAATAAGCAGAATAAATAGAAAAAGAAACAAGTAGCTGCTTTACTGAAACATGAGGATCATAAGCATGAAGTGATTTTAATGTGTTTTTGGAAAGTGTTTCCATAAACCTCAGAGAATAAACTAGATAATGAGAATAAATAATATGTATTTTTTTCAGTCAGGGTCTTGCTGTATATCTCAAGCTACCTTGAAATTTACTCTGTAGCACAAGCTGGCTTTAAACTCCCTGCCTGATGGGAGTATGAGGATGCCCACCATGCTTAACCAAAATGAATGATCTTATCATATTATGACTTTACTAAGGAAATTTACTTTCTTATCACTTTATCTGAATTGTAGTTTACTAGCTTAAGAAGCAAGTTCCTATTCTGAGAACTCCATGACTGAATACAATTACATATAATTAAGTGACTGTTATAAAAATCAAAATAGTAGTTGTGCCTTTTTCACTGGGTCGTAATACCAGGCTAAGAGAGCTCAGGAAGGAAAAGTAAGAGTGTGAGCAGTGCAGTGAGGGGCTCAGGTGTAAAGCTGCTTCTATGCAAGGAGAGAAAGAAGACAAGGCATGCAGATGACTCAGCAGAGCAGTGACACTTGATGTGGAGCTACCAGCGGGCCAGAGACAGACTGGAGCACCATGCATGCACAGTCCACACGCATGAATACTGGCCTCCACCTTCAATAGTAAACTGACAGTACAAACATCTCAAAGCAGACTCGCTAAATGAGATTCAACCTCAGATTTTTATGAAGCAAAGGAGACATTTGATTATTTTTTAAAAGAGAGCTAAAAATGAGGAGGCTTGTCCTTAATTCAACTTAAAAAGTAGCTGAAGCAACAAATATTCTAAAAATTCTTATTAATGTAAAAGCATGTAAAAATCATTTCCAATCATTTAAATCAAAATACATGTCTGTTAGACACATTTGGATAAGTGTTTAAAAAAAGAAAAAGAGAGAGAAAAGAAAAAGCGCTTACTTTTGGTGTATTTGTGTAACCCTGGGATAGTTACCTTCTGCAGGACAGAAAGCTTTGAAGGACAGAACCCCAACTTTCTGCAGAACAACCTGAAAGTGCTTTGATCAGAAAGAGGAACGTTAGTGATTTGCTCTTTCACTAACAACATCCTGTAGCCGTTTAAGTAAAATATCATCATTTTCTTGACAGAGGCGTTTGGCGGGTGATTCTGCATCTTCACCAATGGCTATTACTCGCTTCTTGGTTCTCTGCTCACCTTGTCTTATCATGTTGTTGATATCTTTTAAACTCTACAAAAACAGAGGACACATGGGGGTAAGCAAGCACTGGCAGAGAAATAGCAGCAAAGAACTAAGTTAATTTGGTTTCTCCTGCTTCTATCTTCTACTCCAATCTAAACACTAAAGTCGGGATAAGTTTTTTTAATTAAAACCAACTCAGTAAATAGACTAGAATAGTCTTTTTGAGTGATATTAAAAGATGGTAGTACTATGTAATGATGATTCTCAAGATGTAGTGCCCAAGCCAGAAGCACCACAGGCATTCAGGAACTTATATTAGAATGCAAATTCTTTTTTCTTTTCTTTTTTTTTAGTACATGTGTGTGTGAGAGTTTATCAGGATACTGTGTGTCCCTGTGGAGGACCAAGGGTAACTTTGAGAATCATCGTGGTTGCTTCTATCTCCTTTTTGTTTCACTCTGGGATTTCCCAGGCTCCACTCACACGGGCTGGAAGTGCAACTCACAATTTGGGGTAAGTGATACTGATTATGTCTTCCGGAGGACTTACATGCTGCTGTATAGTTCAAGAAAGGGCTAAAAATCATACTGCTGTCACATCTCCATCATTGTGTGGGAATGAAGAGGATCTATCTAAACTCATAAGAGTGGATACAAGAAGAGGCCTCTGCTTCCACTTCTCACTATCTTGGCTGCTATGCATCTGTTACACTTTAACTTCCAAAGCCCTTCTTTAAACTTAGCATTCTTCACCTGAAATGTGGGCTCATAGTCTTCAGGAACTTGAGGCCACCTTGAACAATCTATTGAAACTGTCTCAAAACACAAGAAACTTCATAATAAATGAAATATCACATTAAAAGCATCAGATGAAATCAATTCAACTGCACACAATGCTTCACTCCCCTCCTCTTCTTCTTTTTCCTTCCCTCCTTCCTGTTACTCCTTCCCAGCCATTATGAGGTACATTTACCAAAAATACATTTTTTCCCCTTAAGACAGGATCTTATTATTTAGACAGGCTGGTTCTGAATTCAAAATCTTCCTGTCTCAGTGTCCCAAGCACTGAATGCGAGGATCCCAGATGAGTGTCACCATGTCTAGTTTACTAAAGGAAACATGCTTGAGTTAGTAGTTTGTATTTTATCAGTAGTAACTTTACAAAAAAAAAAAAAAAAAAAGGACTACAACTGGTAAACTGAAATCCAAGTAACTTTCAAGTAAAGTAACTTGAAAATCCTGACTTGAAATCCACCTTTTGAGCAAATACGCTCATAAATTATTCTGGAGGACCGTCTGTGCACCTTACCTCAGAAGGGCTGCCATTGAACTTGTACAGCAGAGCGCTCCTTGGTGTGAGGCTGGAGCCATTCTTGTGAGGGGAAACATAAATGGAATGCTGGTGGGAAATGCGGCGAGGTGAGCCGGGCTGCTGCTTAATATGTGGAAAAGGGGAAAGCGGTGGAGCATCCACCTAAAGAAACCCAACAGCAGATGTTCGAGATAAAGGTTTCTTTTTCTTGAGTTTTACCAACAGTATTCTTATAGCACTTTCTAGCTAGAAGTCAGTTACATTGTAAGAGCTTATTTACAGCTGAAAGATGGAAAGAAATGGTTCTTGGCCATTGATATTCAACAGCTGTGAATAGATAAACTATAAATCCCACAACTTGTCTTCCTGACAAGCTGGGCATCCTGGCCCATGCTTATAATCCAGTATTCAGGATCTGAGGAAGGGGGATAATGAGTACAAAGATAGCCTGTGCTTTACAGCAAAAAAATTGTGTAAATTACCAGCAGTGGTAAGCCATGAATGTGGGAAACCTTATGTTCATGTTTCAAAAGAATGAGACTTGGGTATAGCTCAATGGCTAGTATGCAAGAAACCCTGGCTTCAATGTCCAGCATCAAAACAAAGCAAGCAGGGACAAAGTAATCAATATTTTAACTCTTACATAAAGTATTTCTCAGGCCCATGAGTTGGTTCAGCGGGTAAAGGTGCTTGTACCAAACCTAATCACCCGAATTGGATCCCCAGAGCCCATTGGTAGGAAAGAACTGACTCTAGGAAGCTTTCCTCTGATCTCCACATGTGTGCATGGCATAGTCATGTGTACACACACACACACACACACACACACACACACACACACACACAAATAAATGTTAAAAGGTTCAGTAAGTAAGACCTGCTTGCAAATCTGGTGACCTGAGTTCAATCCCTGGAAGTCCACATGGTGGAAAGAGAAAACTGACTTTCTAAAATCATCTGCTGATCCTCCACCTTTGAGCCATGATATGAATGTTCTCTTTCATAAATGAATAAATACATTTTTAAAGAATAATCCCTTTTTCTAACACACACACACACACACACACACACACACACAATGGTATGTTGGCTAAAAAAGCAGAAAAATATCCAAATTAATTGCCATAATATTCTGTTTCAATTTATTTCTTGCTCATACACATAACTGTTAATGACAAAAATACAGTATAGTATCATAGCCTTAGGGGCTCTGATTATGTCCCAGTCATTCTTATTACTAATTAGCATGCATTTTCCTATGTACAATATCAGTGGGGTTTCAAAATAAAAACCACATTCAGAGCAGTACAACTATGACTCAGATATCTAAAAAGTAGCAAACTTTAAAACTTACCATATGGTCCTGATTTGACAAGTCATATTTCAATGCAAATGACTTCACTCTTCCTACATATATTGTATTGTAAAATTTGATAAGATCACCTCTTTCCTCCTTTACTGGGCCACTAGAATATTTGGGTGTTTTTGAGGCATCCTCTAAATCTGTTAAAACAAATTCAACATTAGGCTGGAGAGATGACTCAGGGGGTAAAGCCTTTGTGTCACAAACAAAGGGACCTCAGTTCTGATCCCCAGATCCCATGTAAAAAGGCTGAGCAGATATGGTGGTGCCCTGCAATTATGGCCTTGGAAGACAGAGCCTGGGAAACCCCAGAGCCAACTAATAAAAAGGAAGAACAATCCAGGATGATTACTGATGTCACACTTGGGCCTCCAAAAGCATACACACATTCAAGTGCCCTCTTATACACACACAGAATTTGACATTATAATAGGTGTACTATAATATTTAAATTATTTATTTGTATTACATCTGCTTTTACAGTATGAAAAGTTCCATACAAATCTTTACGAAAAGCAATTAATACTTTTAGAGAAATACATATGCATCATTTATAAGCAAATTAGGAATGTGGTTACACATTTCTCTAATCCCAAGTTTTGAAAGATATGGGTCCAAGGCCAAGGCTGTATGATGGCTCTACAGGTGGAGGCGCTTGCTGCCAAGTCTAATATACGTTTGATCCCTAGAGGCCTCGCAATGGAAGGAGAAAACCCTTACAAGTTATCCTCTGACCTCTATGTGTGTGCTATGGTGCATATGCACACGCACAGACACACACACACACACACACACTAGTGTAATAAAATAAAATACAACCCAGCAGTTCAAGACCAACTTGAGATATATGCACACGCGCAGACACACACACTAGTGTAATAAAATAAGATACAACCAAACAGTTCAAGACCAACTTGAGATATATCATAAGATTTTATGAAAAAATACACAAACTAAAGGAGGATCCTCCAAAAAGGTCACAGTCTATATTAAGATATCTCTCTTGATCTTACAGTGCTAGTGTCTTCATGTGCTAGGCAACTATTGTATTTCTGAGCTACATACCCAGCTCTAGGTCATTTTTACTCATTATTTTTAAAGAAGTTTTATTTATTTTGGGGGATGGGGGTTTTGTCGCAGTTAGTCACAGCTGTGAACTTGACACTAAAGAGTTGAGCCAGTAGGCACACCTATTAAGAATTATCAAGTTAAGGCAAGCCTGTAGGAGAGTATCTAATTGACATAGGAAAACTCATAGGTCATGGGGGGGGGTCTATTCTCTGGGCAGGTGGATAAGATGCAGAGGGAACTAGTTGGCAAGCTGACAAGCTAGAATATAATACAGTCCTTCCCTGTTCTCTGCTCTTATTGTAGATACAGTGTAACCAGTTCTCTGGACTTCTAATGATAATTCTCTTGCCATCATAATCAACTGTCACCTGTAATTATAACCTGCTATAAAAATTCTCTTGTTCCCCTAATTTATTTGGGTCATGTATTCATTACAGTAATGGGATATGAAACTAAGACATTATCTCTGTGGTTAGGAAGACTGGAAAATGTTTAAATACATACATAAATAATAAATACATAACTGGAAATTCAGAGTGCATACTAGCATATTAAGGGATCTTGGAAATACTGAAGTTGGTAAAGCAAACTGATTTTAACACTATAGCTTCCTTGCTTTTTTTTTTTGTAAATGTAGTCTCTCCTCTGTCATAACACTACCATCTTGGGAATTCTGTTCCAAGGCAATCAGCATGTAAATTTTTGTTTATTATTATTGTGTGAATGATATATTCATGTGGGCACATGTGCCATGACACACATGTGGAGATTAAAGGACAACTTTGTGACGCTGGTTTTCTTTTTCCACCTTTATGTTAGATATAGGGATTAAGATCTTCAGACATGTGTGGCAAACATTATTTGCCCACTGAGTCATCTTGCCATATATATATATATATTTGAGATGGGGATTCACTAACTTACCCTAGTTGGTATTAAATTTGCAATCTTCCTGCTTCAGCCTCCTAAGTAGCTAGGAATACAGTTAATATGCATCACTATGCCTGGCTGGTGAAAATATTGAGAACCAAGTTTCTGAGATTATTCTATAACACACTGTTTGGATGCTTTTAATAATAATTTTTGGTGGAAATGTAGCTTGGTTGGTTGGATCCCCAGCACCCTATCATTCAAATGTGGTGACACATGTTAGCAATCCCAGCACTTGGCAGGTGGAGGCAGAAGATCAGAAATTCAAGAAGTTTAAGACCAACTTGGCTAAAGTTCCTGTCTCAATAAACACATGAATGAAATAAAAATACAAAACAAAACAAAATGGCTGGAGAAATGACTCAATAGATAAGAATGCTTGTTGATTAAGCATAAAGACCTGTGTTTCCATCTATAGCACTAACATAAAAGCTAGGTGTGACATGCAAGTCTATAGCTGGGGTTGGAAGGTGGAAGGGTATCACACAGCAGAGACAAGATCATTGTGGTTTTCTGGCCAGCCAGCTTAGTAGAACAATGATGAGATCTAGGCTTAGTGAGGGACCTTGTAAGGTGGAGAATGATAGAGCAGGACACCCAACATCTTCCTTCCTTCACCTTTGCATATACACATGCATACATACCACAAACACACACAGAAAGCCACAAAATAGGAAAGAGATCTATAGTTTCCCAGCTAATCTCTGACCTGTTTTATAGGAACAGGAAATTATTCCCTGGATACCTACACCTTTAAAATACAAAGGGGATTTTGGTATTCCATCTGATTGATTTTTCTTGCATATTACCCACTACTTCAGGAATAATACATGTAGATAAAAAACACTGAATCTCACTTATATATGCAAAAAAAACCCATTATTAAGGATGTGCTCCCTGTAGGCTACTGTGTTCAAGGTTTGATTCCTGGCTGGTGGTGCAGTTTTGGAGGGTCATGGACAACTGGAGGAAATAGGTCACTAGGGCTGGGCCTTTAAAAATTCTACCTAATTAAGGTAGAATTGAGGTTCCTTTTCTGCCCTCTGCCTCCTTGATGCTAGGAGGGGAGCAACTTTCTCCTCGGGACACTCCACCAAGATGTTCTGTGTCGGCATAGCTCAGCTCAGAAGGAATGGAGCAGCTGAAAATTCTAAAACCATAAACCTGAAGAAACCTTTCTTGTTTCTATTTTTTTTTCTTTCCTTCTTTTAAATTATTTCTCTCAGGTATTTGTCACAGTGCCAAAAACCTAGCAAAATGCATGTTTTGGTGGCTATGATCTTCAAAGTTTAAATTCCAGTAGATATTACAGTCATCAAGGACAACTG
Source organism: Typhlomys cinereus (assembly GCA_023101885.1). Classification (NCBI taxonomy): domain Eukaryota; kingdom Metazoa; phylum Chordata; class Mammalia; order Rodentia; family Platacanthomyidae; genus Typhlomys; species Typhlomys cinereus. Next base: position 1,743,204 of record JALPQD010000196.1, read on the forward strand.
TGTAATGTAAGCAATCGACTTTAAGGTCTGGGGTTGTAATTTAGTAGTATGGCACTTGCTTAGCTTGCTTTAGGCCCTAGATTTGAATTCCAGTATTGCAAAGAAAAAAGAAAAGGCCTGGAAAGTGCATTGTACCCCCATCATGAGTCCGTGTTGCCGAATGTCTACTGCATTACGTATGATGTAATCAAAGGTGAATTACATATAACATTAAGTTGGATAACTTACCACCATCATCTGTCATTTCAAAATCACCATTGTATGCCATACTTGGAATACTTTTCAACAAAACACTTCTATATACCTGTAGATCAGAATCACAAGTTAAGAAGAGCAACTATCAAGCCAATTAAAAAATGTGTCATGTGGGTTAAGATAGAAGGTTAAAAATGTTATTAACTCTTATAAGTATAGATTATGGAAAATATTATAGAGGATACTGAGGCGGAGGTCTAGTGCCTAAAATGTGCCTTCATAGGGCTGGCAAGATAGCTCAGTTGGTAAGTATTTGCTCACAAACCTGATGACCTGAGTTCAATCCCAGGAAACTGACTTTCAAAAGTTGTCCTCTGACTTCCACCCATGTACCATGGATGCGTGTGTTCTCTTTCTCATAAGTAAACAAACAACATTTTAAAAAAATTTAAAAAATGTACTATCTTACCATACAAAACTGAATAATTAAGTAGCTAATCAAAGACTGATGAGTAGCTTTCATTAAATTAAGTAACTAATAAAAGCATGATTAAATAGCTAATCAAAGACTGATGAGCAGTTTTCATCAAATAAAAGCAAACTCAAAGACACAAATTATCCTGCCTTCCATTTAATCTCTTAACAAGAATCAGTTAAGAATCAATAAAGAATTTCCCTGGCTGTCCCAATCTCGTTCTGATTTTTTTCTGATAGGTACATGAAAAAATTATCCCTTCCTACTAAGAAAGTATAATCCATTCACTTTCTCTTATTAAGCCAGTAGTTGAGAAGCTACTCAGAAAGCAGTTCCTTGGCTTATTTTAGACCAGACTAACCTGACCTTAATGATCTGTAGGGGAAATCTGGGCATCTCTGCTCCCAACGGATTTTCCTAAAGAGGCTCAGAAACTGCACATATCTACACTTAATGTTTTTCTCCCCATTTTCATGTGTATGTATGTGTTTCTGTGTATATGTGGGCACATGTGTATACATGCCTGAGATTGATATGCCTTGATAGTTCTTCTACCTTATTTTTTTTTGAAGCAGGGTCTCTAATCAATTCCAGAGTTCACTGACAAAGTTTGTCTAGCTATCCAGTTTGCTCTGGAATTTTCCAGTTGTTGCCTTCTTATGCTTGAATTACAGTATGGCTGTCACTTCCCCTGGTATTTTACATGAGACCTGGGAATTTGATCTCCAGTCCTTTTGCTTACGCAGCAAGGACTTTGTACACTGAGGCATCTACCCAATTCTACATTTAGTTTTACAAATGTTTTTATATTGCTCACTATTGGTATATTTGGGGAGTTAAGAAAAGTGAAACTTGGGCCAGAGAGATGACTCAGGGGTTAAGTATCTGCCTCACAAACAGAATATCCTGAATTTGGACCCCAGATCCCATGTAAAAACATCAGCCAGAAAGGGGAGCAGCCTATACTTCTGGTCCTAGAAGGTAGAGTCTGGAAACTCCACAGCAAAGCAAACAGGAGGGAGAAGCAATCCAGGGTGATTCCTGAAGTCATCCTTGGGCCACACACAGTGCCCTCTGAGAGACACACACATGTATGCGTACACACACACACACACACACACACACACACACACACACACACACAGAGGTGCCAAAAAAAAAAAAAAAGAAAAGAAAAGAGGAATTATTTGAAAAAAGTTGAAAGGGTTGAAAAAAAGTTATATTTGCCTTATTTCTCTCTTTCTGTCTACTATCTCCAGAGTCAGAGAAAAAGCCGTTGTGCTCTCCAAGACCAGAGGAACTACCTGGATTATTAAATGGCTAAAATACTATTAAGGTAACTTTCCTGTGTTCTTTAGCTTCAATAATAAAAAAAGGAAAGTGATTATTCATTAATATTTACTATGTGCCAGAATACTACCTTAACAGTTTATATTTCCAAAATTGGTTTTATGGGATTCTCAACACAGCAGTGATTACAAAAGATCCACTCAAGATGCAAACATTTAGGAAGACTCAACCAAAACCAGACATGGTATACATACCTGCAATCCCAGCACAGGGAGGGGAGGACACTCAGGCATTCAAGGTCATCCTTAACTACATAGTAAGTTCAAGGCCAGACTGAAGTATGAGACCTTGTCCCAAAAAACCAAAAATACAAAAGACTATGCAGATAGCAAAAGAATCTATAGCTAATAAACAAATTTTACTGGATTTAATTAATAAATCAAGTTTTATGCAATTAAGAACTAATTTTATTACAGATATCTTTCATTAGATTTTTCTAGTGACAAGCACAACTCCCCTTAACAACTGAAGAAAAGGAATGGCAGAACTTCTAAGAAGTATATACAAGTATATAAGCAAATCAAAAACAGAATTCTTAGCTTTCATTGAAGCTGTCCTTTTTAACTATCTTGAGTTAAATGAATCTTTTAAATCAGAAAACCTAAAGTAATAATAAAACTAAAGAAAGTTTATAGTTCACATGGCTTGTCAGTAATGAAATAGCACACACCTATTTTTGGACAGTAGGAAAAATAATGACTCACATGACTGTTAGCTTGGGGCTGATTCCTGTAACTTTTCATTATTTCTTGAAAAGTTCTTTCTTCTTTTGTTACCTAAGGAAAATAAAAACTACATTCACCAACTTATTTTGAAAGAAAATGGCTCTAAACAAAAATTTCAATTATAGGTTGGTATCGAGGGCAGTTTTGCAGAAAGCTATTAACCCCAGGCCAACCCATGAATAAAAACCCACTAACATTTATGATTTCTGCTACCTTTAAAGTTCAGCTTTTGTGGTCCGAGGGAACACAGTTAATAGCTTCATTAATCAAACCATGTTGAAATTGGCAAGATATGATTCTACTGAAAATACACTTTATAAAAAGAAAGTAAAAAGAAAACCCAGACCTGCTGAGCCCTCTGCAGATTCTAGTTTTATTAGTTTTAAGTACTTATGAAAAGTATTAACCACCTACTAATGGACAGAAAATGTCTTGTGATTCATACTAAACTGAGTGGTTATTTTAGGGCTAGGTTTTTAACATTTTAATACAATCTGTAGGAGTTCTAGTACTTAGATAGAAGTCATAGTGATGCCCAAAGAAAGGAAACAAATGAGCAATCTAAAGGAATCCCTCTGCTATCAAGAAGGGCATTTAAATTACTCTTTCCCTACTTCACTGGCCATCAGCACTCAAACTGTTGTCTACAAGAGGAGGCAAAAATGGAAAAGTCTCAGCTCTGAGAGATTTCTAGAAAACACAGATGATTAGCTAAAAACATTTATTAATTTGTATAGATATTTCAAAGAAACACTTCAAGGAAGGGCTTACAAGAGTTTGAAAATATGCCTTTTGCCCCAAAAGGCTAAAAATCAGGTCTTAAAATTGTATTGGCTAGGTTTGCCTGTTTGGCCAGCAGAGTGAAGATAGAGGTATAGCTACTGAAAAGTAAAAGCATTTCTAAAGCAGTGCAAGGAAGGCAATACATCTTAATACATCATGATAGATCACAGGAAAGCAATACAGTACAAAAGGCATCTCATACTAGATTGTGGATGAAGGGAGATGCTAGGTTGCCACTTACTGTATAACTTAGGTCAAGTTACTTTCAGTTCTGAGCCTAAGGTACTCATCTAAAATGTAATGACTAGGCAGTAAGATGGTTCAGAGGGTAATACGTGCTTGCCACACAAGCCTGATGACCTAAGCTTGATCTCTGGAACCCACAGTAAGGTGAAAGGAGAGAGTCTGAATCCATAAAGTTGTCCTATGACCTTGTGAGCATAAACGCATACACAAAATAATAAATTTAATCAAACTGATGATCATTTTACTCTCAAGTATCATACCAGATGTCACAGGGCAGGGGTGGAAATGGTACTATTCATATTTTCCAATTCCTTTATGATCAATGTTTTCTTATGAAGTTGGGAAAGCTGATTATTATGAAATTAACTGGAGTTTAAATTATTTCTTAACAATTATATGTATTGTTGTTTGTAGCAGTAAAGGTAAACTAAGGATCCAAATCAACAGATTTTATTTGGTGCTTGCAATTAAGTTAAATAGGGAAAGAGCGTCTCTCATCCTGTACATTACCTTTGCCATGATATAAAAAGCACAAAGGAGGAGCTGATCCAAATGTCTGTCTTTCATTAAATCAGGACAGTGAACTAAAGTGAATTCGAAACATGTCCATATCTTCCTTCGTAACTCACTCGAAACATCCAGTTTTAAACATAAATCACGTAAGCGTACACTGGCCAAATGATAGACCTAAGATAAGAGAAAACATATTTACAAAATGTAAGTCATTTTTCAAATATTTATGTCTTACCATGAACATGGGATTATAGGCTATACTGGTTATACTCTTTTCTGTTGCTGTGAGATACCATTCAAAGTCAAGCAATTTAAGGGAGAAAGAGAAATTTATTCAGCTTATGGTTCTTTAGGGGAGATACAGTCCTTTATGTAGAGAAAGGCATGGTTGGCTCGCAGAAGTTGGAGGAAGCCTAAGTCACATCTGTCAAGAAAGCTGAGAGCTGCGAAAACTGCCAACTGTAAGAACAGAATGTTCCTGGAAATAGGGTGGGGCTAATCAACCTCAAAGCCCACCCCCTGTGACTATCTTCCTTCAGCAAAGATCCACCTCCTAAAGTACCTTGACCTTACCAAACAACTAAAAATTCAAAAACATGAACTTGTGGGGGAACAATTCACATTTCAAACAATGACACAGGCTAAGAGTAAAAACATTTACATTGACTTGGTAGATAGTTCAGTATTTGTTACAGCAAGTCAAGCAAAAGGACTGGAGTTCAGATCTCCAGATTCCATGTAAAACATGCAAGATGGGTGCGTCTGCCTGCTTTTAATTCCAGTCCTAGAAGATGGAGTTTAGGAATTCACAGAACAAACTGCCTAGCCAGATTAGCTTTATTGGCATGCTCTGAGTTTGCAAATCCAGGATCAAAAAGATAAAGTGGAAGAGAGATTAAGGGTAATTCCAGATATCACTTTCCATATGCAGACATGTAGGACCACACATATGCAAACATACATACACACAATGCACACACTATAAATATACAGGCACATTAAAAAAAATCTATGTTACTGATACCAAATTATCTGAAATTCATGTCTTACATAAATAGTTCACTGCTATGATAAGAGCTTTTGGATTAAAGCAAAATTTATTTCAGAAAACAACTTTAACAGTATTTTTTTTTTTAAGGAAAGATGCTACTACTTCATGATGCCAAATATGTATCCTTGAATCCACATGGTGGAATGAGAGAAGTACTCATGGAAAGTTGTTTTCTGACTTCTACACACATGTTGTGGCACATAAAACAAGTAAAATTTTAAAAACGTCATAATAAAACTCATTCGTATGCTAATTTGAAAAAAATGTAAAACTGTTGTCGAAAGAAAATGAAGAGTACATAAGTAAATGAAAGGAAATCCTATATTTATAAACTGGAAGTCTTAATATTGCTAAAATGTCAACACTATCTAAAGCAACCTTCAATGTAATCTATCAAAATTCTGCAACTTTCAATGTGATCTATCAAAATTCTGCAAAATATTTTGCAGAAGTAGAAATCTGCCATCATCTAAAGGTGGGTCATGAATTTATTACAACAACAGAATACAAAACTAAGGTACACACCTGAAGAAAAAAAAGTTGAACACAACACAGTATACAGAAATCAAACCTAGGAAAAGTATCATGATAGCAGATTTGGAAATAATTCTTGCATATATACTACAAGCACAGATAAAAGGAGAAATTAGTATTTGGATATACTGACTTTTTTTCAGCTGCTGGTGAGGTTGAGGTGTAAGGATTTCAGATCCAAGGCTAGTCAGAAATATATAGTAAGAATTTTTATAAAGAAAAGGAGTGGGGCTAGATGATGGAAAGACGACAGGTGAAATGCCTGCTTTACAAGCACAAGGAACTGAGTTTGGTCCTTGGGACAAAATATATATACATCATGTATGAACATACATCATACATATACACCAAGATTAAAAAAAATAAATTTAGTGTAGTGGCATGTGCTTACAATCCCAGCACTGGGAGGTAAATAGGATGAACCCTAGGGCTCATTGGCCAGCCATGTTAGCCTTCTTGGCAAGTTCCAGATCAGTAAGAAGGTGGATGACACCTGAAAAATGACAGCTCAGGTTGTCTCCTGGTATCCACATGAACTTACATATACTCTAAAAATATTAAATATTAATTATTATTCCATTTATGGGAATACACTGAAAAAAACTGAAAGCAAAGTCTCAAACAATACCAGTGATCATCATAGTTGCATTATTTACAATAACGAAACAACAGAAATAACCCAAAAGTCCAAGAAGAAAACCAAAATGTGACATAGTGGAATACTATGCAGTCTTAAAATGGGAAGAAACTGCAACAGAAACTGAAACATGGATAAACACAGAAGGTGTGCTCAGAGGAATAAGCCAGTCATACAAAGGACAAACTGTAAGATTCACTCAAATGAAGTACCTAGAATAGTAAAGTTCATAATTATTAGCTCAATAAATTTATTCATTAAGGGAAAAAGACTGTGTAATGAAATCCAACAAGCCATTTCTTAAGTTTTTAACTAACAAATGAACAAACAAACCGCGTGGGCACGTGCGCGCACACACACACACACACAAACAAAACAAAAAACCAATGAGGGCTGCCAGAGTAGAGGAATGAAACAAAGGCTTACTCTTTAATGAAAATACTAAGTTTCAGAGTGTGAAGATAAAAAAGTTCTAGAGACAGAAGGTGGAAATGGGTTGTATCATAGTGTGAATGTGTATAGACAAACTGTATACTTAAACTTGTTTAGGCTGCAAAATTTTATGTTACATTTTCTAAAAGAATATAAGAATCAGGGCCAGTGTCATGATTGCATACTAGTGTCAACTTGGCAACTGAGGGCTCTGAGATCTGGGCACAGTTGTGAGAAATTAGTAGCTGAGTTAAGCAAGCCTGCGGGAGTTTGTCTGATTAATGGGGAGACCCAGCCCATGGTGAATGGGGCCAATCTCTGGCAGGTAAATAAGGTGGAAGGAACTGGTTAAGTTGGCATTCTTTAGTATACTTTTGGTTGAGCGAATAGGACTCTCTCAGCATTTCTGTGGATATATGGATATGGTGTGGCCCGTTCCCTCAGTCCTGGTGATATGATGGTATAGACACTCCTGCCATGCTAACTTAAACTGTAACTGGAGTACTGAAAGACAAAATTAAACCCCTTGTTTCCTTATAAGCCATTTGGTTGTGAATTTATCGTCAACACACAGAGTAACTGTGACAGCCAGTAAGATGATTCAGCAGGTAAAAACAACCAAAATTCACACAACCTTGAGGACCTGAGTTCAATCCCCAGAATCCACTTAAAAAAGTTTGATTTCTCTCTCTCTCCCTCTTTTCACATGGTGGAAGAATTGTCCGCTGACTTCTATCAGTGCAATGTGACAGGCATGTATCTCCTCCCTCCCTCTCATTTTTTGTTTAAAAGAAAGAAAGATCTGTAATCACAGCACTCTATGGGACGAGGAGAGGCTCAGAGGCAGAGACAGAATTTGCCCAAGTTCCTGAATGCAGCATAAAGGTAGGAAAAAGACCTGGTCTCAAGACAAGAAACAAGACACATGTTGTCCTAAGCTCCACACATGCATTGTGGAACACATGTGCCCATATTTATACATATATACACAGGAGAGGGAGAGAGACAGAAAGAGAATAAAGAAATCCAGTCTTGGCAAAGTGAAAGGTAAGAACTTACTCCCAAAAAGTTATCCTCTGACACCCACACATATAAACATTTAAAAAAAAAAAAAAAAAAAAAAGAACCAGAAGGCCAATACTGTTACCCAATCTTTCTTGGATTTACTAAATTAGCTCTTTTCCAATGCTATAGAAACACATACCTTTCTGTAAAACAGTGCTAAGGACCCAGTTCTCTTCGGTTTATTTATCCCAGTAAGATGAGTATCTTGTGCTTTAGTCAGATGGCTCTGTTTTGGAGAAGTGCCAACTAATGACTGAGCAGTCAGTGATATGGGACTCTCAACTTTGGACTCCTGAGTTGCACTCATGGAAATAGGTATCAATGTGATCTCACCAGCATCATTAGCAACACCTGAAGGAGAATTCTCAATTTTACATATAAACCGTATGTTCCCAGGAAAGTTGTCATCTATATGCATACACATTGTTAAACATACACATATCCATGTAAATATGCATATATATTTTAGGGAGGGAGAAGAAAGTTACAAAATATTTCTTATATTCTATTTTTTTCTGAACCAAGAATATGGATTTTTTTGGTATTTTTATGTTTAATTTAATTTAAAGAATCAAATTTAAGCAGAGCACAGTGGCTTGTATCTCTAAGTCCAGCTCTTAGGAAACTGAAACAAGAGGATTTCTGAGAATTAGAGGCCAGCATGATACAGAAATGCCCTGTCTCAAAAACAAAAATGATAAACGAAACAACAAAAACCCAAAATTTTGTACTTTATGTTCTTGTGATGTTTTTATACTTTCATTTTTTTATTATTATTTATTCAATTGTGTGTGTGTGTGTGTGTGTGTGTGTGTGTGTGTGTGTGTATGTGTGTGTAGAACCACGGACGAATTCGGGAACCACCGTGGACCGCCTCCACCTCCTCTTTGTTTACTCTGCCGCGGGATTCACAGGCTCTACCCTACCAGGATCAGAAACACAGGCCGCCCCTGCTTCCACCCGGCGTCTATACGTGGTGTCTAGGATCCGAACTCAGGATCCTCTGCCTGGAAGGCAGAGGCTTATCCCCTGAGCCACCTCTCCAGCCTCTATACTTTCATTTTTAAAAAAGAAAATTTTATTCTTTTGGGCACAACTCAATATTCTTATTTATAAAATTCAGATAATGAATAAAGGAAGCCCTAACCATGAAGGTTTTAAGTTTATAAAATGTGAAAAGCTTAAAAATGTTCTCAGTTCAAAACAAAACAGGATGTAGAACACAAATGATTTTTAGGCAGGAAAACTACTATATATGATACTATGAAGATAGATAAATGTCATTACAAATTGCCAAAGTCCACGATGGAAAACACCAAGAGTGAGCCTTAATGTAAGCATGGGATCTGGTTACTGATGTGTCAAAACAGGTGCACTGATTCTAAAAATGTACTACCCTAGATGGCTGAATAGACTGTGGGGGAAGGTTGGGACGATGTCAGGGAATATATGAAAAATATCTACATTATTGCTCAGTCGTGTTGTGAATTTTAAACTACCCTAAAATATAAGATCTATTGAAATATATTGAACTAGAAAGACCATGTTATTCAATCCAAAAGACATTTTAAGTTTTTGACTAACTCGGGGAAAAATACAAAGTTCATTAAAATGTTACCATGTAAAGGAATTGTAACTTTATGCCCCGTCGTCCCTGCTACTGTGGCTGTGGTCATTGTTAGAAGAGCTTGCCCAGGTGAAATTGTCAGGTTTTCAGCAGTAATGCTTGAAGAAGGAGCAATTTTCAATTTTGTTCCTTCTGTCATTATCTTATCCATAAACATTTCTTTTGGAGGATCATCTCCAAAAAGTCTTCTCTTTGCACTTCCTGCAGTAGGAGAACTGTACCGTTCGTGAACAGAAATTGGAGACAATGGTAGCATATCTAATAAAGAGAAAAATAAGAGTTGGTAAAGAATCCACTATGTAAGCATGAAGACCTGAGTCCAGGTCTGCTCACATACCTGTAACCATGGCATAGATGGAGTGAAGAAAGATCCCTAAAGCACACTGGCTAGTTAAGTCTAGCTAACTGACTGGTGCTGGGTTCAGTGAGAAACTTTATCTCAAAAGATAAGGCTTTAAAACCATAGAGGAAGACACCTGACAACAATCTCACACACACACACACACACACACACACACACACACACACACACGTCATGAACTCTGCGTCCCAGTACTATCCATTCAATATGTTTTTTTGATTTTCTCCCCAATAGCTACACAGATTCTTTAATTGTTGTAATCCTACATAATTTTAAATGTCATAACTTTATTATTTCAAAAGATTTAAAATAGGAGACATTACAAAAAATTGTGTAGGAAATAAAATTTTTAAACCACAAGTAGAAATACAGTTATTACAGATTATCTTATAAAATACAGGAGACAGAAAAAAATTTTGTGATTGTTTCTTTTTTGTGACCCCACTTCATCCAAAAGCCCAACTAAATCCACAGTTCCCACTATGTCTTTTTTTATTATTTTTTTAATTTTTTTTATTTATTCAATTGTGTGTGTGTGTATGTATGTGCGTGCGCATGTGTGTCTCTGTGTGTGTGTAGAACCACAGACGAATTCAGGAACCACCATAGACGCCTCCACATCCTTCTTGTTTACTCTGCCCCGGGATTCACAGGCTCCGCCCTACCAGGATCAGAACCGCAGGCTGCCCACGCTTCCGCCTGGCGTCTATACGTGGGATCTGGGATCCGAACTCAGGACCTTCCGCCTGCAAGGCAGAGGCTTAACCCCTGAGCCACCTCTCCACCCTCTTTTTTTATTTTAAATAACAACTCTTCGTCGTTTCCTCAGCTAATTATTTTGAAAGAGACATAATGAACTTTTTTTGTCATTGCTGGAGATCAAACCATGGGTCCTGTGTATAATAGACAAACACTTTACCATTGGAGCTACATGTTTAGCCCTAAGTAATGTACTTTTAAAGTGAATGCATCTCAGGGCTGGAGAGATGGCTCAGGGGTTAAGACTTTGCCTTGCAAGCAGAAGGTCCTGCGTATGGATCCCAGGTTCCAAGTAAAACTGCCAGGCAAAAATAGTAGTAGCCTGTACATCCAACTCTGATGGGAAACCAAGGAGGTAGAAGCAGTCTAGGATGATTTCCTAAGTCACCTTTGGTCCTCCACAGGGACACACACACACACACACACACACACACACACACACACACAAATAAATAAAATATGAAAACAAAAATAAAGTGAAGGCATCTCAGTAACTATTTTTATACCCACCAGTTAATTAGTCAGTTTACTTTCAAAGCAAAAAGAAGCTCTGTTATAAAAGCAGCTCTGAATTCCTCAGTCATGGTAAACAAGTAGGGAAAAAAATTCTGCTTTAGCTTCCATGACTCTTACAAGAGTCTACTTGGATGCTGTTGCAGTTCACCTGCATGGTTGCTGATAAACGACCATCAAACGGCTTAAGGGAACAAGGAGTTTATTTTCTTACGATAGTCCGGTTACAGTCTGTTCAGCTTGATGACAGGAGAGCATGCACCAATGCCAGGGCCAAGGGAACTGGCCACACTATCTCTACATAATGGCTGAGAGCGGGACGATCCTTATTTGCCAGACCAGCATGTCTGGCCAAGTAAACACAAGGATGATGACTCTCTCTACTAACTCTCTGTGTTTTATTCCTGAGCCTTATCCCACCCATCTGGGCCTTCCCCATCAGCTAGACAATCTCCTGCAGTTTTGCTCTGGGCTTAACCCAACCACTAATTCTCCACAAATGTGCCCAAAGTTCAAACCCTCAACTGTCAAGTTGACACCTGTGCCTAACTATGACAGATGCCTTAAATCTAAGCAAGGTAATGAAGTCCTTGGATCAGGTTAGGAATGTTCAAAGACATTGTTTCAAGGAGAGACTTCAGTTACAGCCATAAAATTAGCTGCAAAGTCCTTGAGATAACTTTTTCTTAGCAATATACTGGAAAAGCTATGGAAGATACTCAATATACTGATACACACTTTAAAAAAGAAAGATGACAATTTGTCAAGGCACAGAAAAGATGTCCAGTTACAAGTGATATGAGAATTTAAATTATTCTGCGATTTTTTTTCTTTATTGTGCCACAGCCTCATATCATGCTAAGCAAATGATCTACTGTTGAGCTTCATGCCCAGTCTACCTTTCTATGCTAAAGTAAAACCAAACAACTCAATGTTTCTAATGTTTTAAATCATATACATATATTAAAAATTTTTCCACTACTTGTTACTTCTCTAAACATTAACAATTAGTAGTAAGAAGAGGGTGCCCTTGCCCCTCAAGGCATGCCACGTCTGGTATCTGTGAATTCTGTTCTTTTTCTCTTCTAATAAACTCTACATTAACCCTCAAAAAAAAAAAAAAAAAAAGAAAGAAAGAAAGAAAACAAAACAAAAATAGTAAGAAGAGCTTTTAATTCTGACAAGATAAGAGACAAGAGGGTCTCAAAACAGACCTTTTCCCTGATGAATAATGCTTTGCACTCACCACAATGCATAATCATTCATATTTATGAGCCAATGCTGAATATAAAATGAAGGCTGGATACAGAGATAGTCCAAAACTGGATAAAAAATAACTTTACTATGTAATTTGAGGTATTCAGGGTTGCTGGATGAGATTCTCTTAACTATTTTAAAAACTGAAGAGTTCAGAGTTCACATCTGTAATTCTAGTCAGGAGGCTAAAGCAAGTGGATCACATAAAGAGACTGACTAAACAATAACAACAACAACAAAATTCAAAAAGTATACAATTCAAAAAGATGCATATTCTAGTTGCAATGTCACAAAAGAAAATAATTCACTGAAATCTTCTCATTAGTAAGGCTCAAAATGTAAACCATTTTAAGAAACATAGATGTATCATTTAGTAGATGGCTTACTCATACATGACTGACTTGGCATGTGCAACACTGTAAGTTCAATGCTCAATACCACAAAAAAGTAAAAACAAACTACACACACACACACACACACACACACACACACTTTAACGGGGAGTGATTTGATTCAATGATAGAGCAGTAGCCTTGCAAGCATGAGTCCTATGCTCAATCATCCCCAGTAACACACACACAAGCATACATGCTCAAAATGTAATTAAGACTATTTATTACATAAATTTAAATACAGAGTTTTTGTTTTACTTTAAATATTTATTTCAGAGCTGGAGATACAGATCAATTGTTAAAAACATGATTCAATCCCCAGCACCAAGATAAATAAATAAATTATATGTACATAAATATAAATATATATATGTATGCTTTATAGAGGCATACATAGACAAAGATTATAACTTTTGTCAAATTTGGAATAACATTATTTTATTTAAATGGTTTACCATTAGCATTTAGGAAAGGTTATATGCTTAAAGTCTAAATATATGAACTGAGGTGATAGTCCAGTAGGTAAAGTGCAAGTATGAGGCCCTGAGTTTGATCACCAGAACACATGTGAACAACCTGGCTATAGTGTATATACTTCTAAACCCAGTGCTGGGAGAGCAGAGAGAGGAGAATCCTTGGGGCTTGCTGGGCAGTCAGGCTAGCCTACTTGGTGGGTTCCACAGATCAGTGACAGATCATCTCAAGTAGGGTAGGCAGCACTTGAGTAATGGAGACCAAAGGTATCCCGACCTTTACATGCAAGCACACACAACTGCATGTACACTTACATACCCATGTGGAGACACACACCTCACATGTATGTATATGCAAAGTCCAGAATCTTATTTCCACAAGAACTAACAATGGAATTTTAAAAGATTATATTTAAATAGAGGATAATTCTTTAACTTTAGTATAAAATGTATACAACATGCCACATAAAAGTACTGAGGTAAGAGGCATTAAGCCTCTTGTCAAATTCTGATGAGGAAATGAGATTTCTTAATAATACATTATTGAGATTTGAATTTTTTCTGAAAATAATAATCCCTTATTTTTTTGCAGTATTTTATCAACGTTAAACTTACCTCTTCGAATGCTCCCCCCATCAGTCCGAACTTCCTTGACTCTTGGATGCATTATTGGAGACATTGGCATCATGGGAAGATGTCCTTGTATATTCCCTCCATTTCCTACCTCAAAGTTATTTGGGAATATAACCTATAGAAAACAGAAACACTTAATTTCACACTGGTGAATCCTTATTTTAAAAATCTAATTTATTGGGGCTGGAGAGGTGGCTCAGGGGTTAAGCCTCTGCCTTGCAGGCAGAAGGTCCTGAGTTCAGATCCCAGATCTCACATATAGACGCCAGGCAGAAGCGGGGGCGGCCTGCGGTTCTGGTCCTGGTAGGGTGGAGCCTGTGAATCCCAGGGCAGAAGGCGGTGGAGGCGTCCATGGTGGTTCCCGATTCATCCGTGGTTCTACACACACACATACACACATGCGCGCGCACATACATACGCACACACAAACAATTGAATAAATAATAAAAAAAATTTTTTTAATCTAATTATTTTATTTCCTTTTCCTTCTTACTTTCACAAAACATAACTACCTGCATAAAGTACTTAATTGTTAATGGTGTTATTCATCTCTGTAAGCTACTGACATTTGAAGTAAACCTCTGAAGTTGGAGCTCTCATCCTTTATCACAGACAAGAAAACTGAGGAACAGAATATTAAATATCATACTACTACTGTTACTGCTACTACTATATAATAAGAGCAAAGGTTTCAAGTCAAATTCTTTTCCTTTAAGCTCATAACTTTTTCTGACCTTCTTAATGATTTTGCAATGGATCTGTACTGACAACTGACCAATTAATCACAGTCTACACGTGGATTAAATATGTCAAGAAACTATCTTGCTTTTAATTCCTGCTGGTCTTCAACAGCTCTTCCACTGGCATGAAGTTAGGATAAATTTAAGGTAATTGAAATATAAGGAGAAACAGAATAGCAAAGAGTCAAAAGATGTGTTTCAAAAAAAGGACACAGAGGTAGAAGGAAAATCTCATGAAATACAGCTGCTGAATGTGACTTGTAAAAAACTTTTAGCACAAATTTGATTTTTTTGAATCAACTACTAGTGCGAAATACTCACTGTATATTATATATATGGAACATATATACATAGGGGAAATTTTAAATGATAAGGTCAGTGGTTTCTTAGATATGATATAAAAATTAAATAGAGGAAAAAATAAAACTGGACATCATCAAAATTTTAAAGTCTTGTTTTCCAAAGGACAGCATTAAGAAAGTGAAAAGTCAGCCAGGCATGGTGGCTTATCCCAGAACTGTGGAGACAGAGGCAGGAAAACTTCAGGTTGGAGGATAGTCTGGGCAACACTGAGATTCAAGCAAGTATGATACTGTCTGTATGCCTGCAGGACTGGTACATGGGGGGCTGAGGCAGAGGTACACAGTTTCAGATTAGCCTGGCTGATGAATGAGACCCCATATAAAAAATTTTTTTTAAATAGAAGGAAGGGAGGGAGGGAGGAGAGGAAGGGAAGAAGGAAGGGAAGGAGGGAGGGAGGTAGGGAAGAAGGGAGGAAGGAAAAGGAAGGAAAAAAGAAAGGAAAGAGGGGAGAAGAACAAAAGATCTGAATAGATACTTCATGAGGAATAATATAAACAGCTGACATGTGACAAGATGTTGATCGATACTGTGTGAGAAATGCATCACCTCCATAACCCCAAGAAGAGAAGGTAGAAAAGTCAACTTCATATGGAACCATATGAGCCATAATTCTGTGATTTCTTTTTTTTAATTATTATTATTTATTCAACTGTGCGCGTGTGCGTATGTATGTGCGCGCGTGTATGTGTCTGTGTCTGTGTGTGTGTGTAGAACCACGGACGAATTCGGGAACCACCATGGCCGCCTCCACCTCCTTCTGCCCCGGGATTCACAGGCTCCGCCCTACCAGGACCAGAAGCGCAGGCCGCCCCCGCTTCCGCCCGGCGTCTATACGTGGGATCTGGGATCCGAACTCAGGACCTTCCGCCTGCAAGGCGGAGGCTTAACCCCTGAGCCACCTCTCCAGCTCAATTCTGTGATTTCTTAAAGTCTTACTATGACAAAATCCCACTTCGCATCTCCTAGAATAACTATAATCAGAAACACAGAAAATAAGTGTGCACAAGGATGATGAGCAGTTGGAATTTTTACACAGACATAGTGGGAACAGTCAGTAAATTAAGGCAAAGGTGCAGTTGCTTTAGAGAACAATCTGACTCCTTTCTAAAAGCTTAAACATGAGCAGGTAAGATGGCTCAGCACATAAAGGAATCCTACTGCCAAGCCTAAAGACGTAAGTTCAATTCCTTGAATCTATATAAAGGAAGGAGAAAACTGACTCCCACAGGGTTTCCTGATCTGCATATATGAGCTGTGGAGTATGTGCACACCCAACATACACATATATTATAAATAAATCTTTTTTATAGTTTTTAAAAATTTTCATTCATTCATTTTTGCATGTATGTATGTGTATATCAGAGGGCACTGTGTGTCCCTATGGAGGACCAATGGTGACTTCAGGAGTCATCCTGAATTATTTCTACCTTCTTTTAGCTTTGATTTGGGATTTCCCAGATTCTGCCTTCTAGGGTTGGAAGTGCAGCCACCACCATTTCCATCTGTTGTTTTTAAAGTTTTAAAAGTTTATATAGAGTTGCAATGTGATCCAGCAATTCTACTGATATATACTCAAGAAAAATGAAAATATATTTACCTAAGACCCTGTGTATGAAGTAGAAACCTAAATATCTATTAACTATTGAATGGATGAATAAAATGTGGCATATCTATAATATTTTTCAACAAAAGGAAATGAAATGATACATCCTATAACACGGATGAACTATAAAAACACTATGCTAAGGAAGGAATCCAAAGATTAAGGAATTATTTGATTCCACTTATATGCAAATTTACAGACAGCAAGTTGATTAGTGGTTGCTTAAGGGGAAGGAGAGGGAGAGGTGATGACTAAGAAATATAGGTTTTTAACTAAGAAGATGACTATGTTCCAAAACTATGCTGATGGCTGTATATACTGATACACTAAAATATATAGAACTATATATTTTAAATGGATGAACTACACAGCATATGAATTGTATCATTAAAAAAAAAACTTATTTTGTTAAAATCCTGGAATTTTTGGCCTTGCTCTGACTCACTTCTTCACAGGTAGGAACTTTGTTTGCAGAAGCCTGGAGAGTTTCCCACAGTGCAGAATTATTACTCCAAGCTAAACTTTCCAGAATCTGTTCTTCAATGCTGTTCAGGTGCTTCACCAAGTCTCTGGAGAGCCCCTCCTCTGAGCGGATCACCACCTCAATAACCTATAGAAGAGAAAATTGAAAAAGCAATGAGGTTTCAATAATCACAGATCTGGACGTGCAAATATTTCTATTAGATGGCTTTTACACAGACCCCTATCTGAGACAAAATTTCTTCAAGAAAATACCAAATGGTAAATGAGTATGCTACAGCGAAGGACTAGAAGTGCTGACAGATGACAGTGGCTTGTTTCCAAGGCAGTTTACACGGTGGCATTTGGAGCTGTGCTAAGGCTAAGACCTGGAACAGGAGTATATCCTATTGCCAAACTAGACTCCTTGTTCAAGGACACTAAACCCCAGAAGACATCTACATCTTTACCTATTAAGCAATTTGACTTCATTGAATGTTGTCAAAATCCTCGAGGATGAAGTTTTGATGATTATACTGGAGCAACAGCAAACTGTGCTGGCCAGTGAGTCACATTCAATGCATTTGTTACCAGTTCAGACTGCAATGGCCATACTGGTCCAAGTCATAAATGCACTAAAAAGGAAGTCACTTCAATTCAAGAGGCATGCTGGGGAACAAAATTATAAGCCCTACACCATCCCTTTGAAAGTACCAGAGTGCTGTGGCTCTGTCCTAATTATGTCTCATCCCAGCCACAGATGTAAGCATAGCAACAGGTCCTGTGATCAAGAAGCTATTACTAATGATGGGTATTGTTGACAGCTATGCCTCAGCCAGAAGCTGCACTGTCACCACAGCAAGACCAAGAAAACACTTGAAAAAAGTGCTTACCATAGCTAGCTACCTGACTTCTGAAAAGAGATCATGTTCATTAAGCCTCCCTATAAATTCACTGACCACAATGTAAAAATTCATACTGAATATCTGTGCAGAGGGCCCAGGCTCTACAATGGTTAGGACATAGGTTTTTTATTTATCTGTTGTTTTTTGAAATGGGGTCCCATTACCTCAAACTTACTTTACATCTGAGGCTGGTATTGAATTCCTGATTTTTCTGTTTCTAACCCAAGTGGTGGGATAATACAGATATGAATCACTTAGACATGGGGCTTTTTACACAGGAAAAAAAGATTAAATCTTTTTTAAAAAGTAGCATTTCTTATATTCAGCATAATTCTATTTTGTTTTAAGAATTAATTTTGTGTGCACTTGCATATGTGTATGAGTAGAGGCATGCCGTGTCATCTATGGTGAGGTGAGAGGACAAACTTCCAGAATCAGTTCTCTCCTTCCACCAAGTGTATTCCAGGGATTAAACTCAAGCTTGGATGATAAGCGTCTTTACCAACAGTGAGCTATCACACCATTCCTAATCTTATTTTTTAAAATTTATTTATTCAAGAGAAAGAAAAGGAAGGGAGGCGAAAGAGGGAGAGAGGAAGAGAGCAAGGAACAGGTGGGAGAGAGAAAAAAGCACAATGTCATGGCACACAGGTGGAGAACAAAGGATAACTTTGGAAGTTGGTTCTCTGCTATCATGTGGGCTTTCAGGAATCAGTCACCAGATTTGCAAGCAGGCACCTACTCACTGAGCCATCTCTCCAATTAACAGCTTTAATTTTGTTTTGCTTTTAGATTTTATTTATTTATTCGTGTGTGTTTGTGTGTACCAGAAGGCACTATGTCTCCTGTGGAGGACCAAGAATGACTTCAGGAATCACCCTGGATTGGTTCTACCTCCTTTTTGCTTTGCTCTGGGATTTCCCAGGCTCAACCTACTATGGCCCGAAATGCAGGCAGCCACTATTTTTGCCTGATGTTTTTACGTGGATCCTGGGACCAAACTCAGGATCTTCTGCTTGTGAGGCAGTTTTAACCCCTGAGCCATCTCTCTAGCCCACTTTAGTTTTTTAAAAAATTTTTTATTTGTGTGTGTGTGTGTGTGTGTGTGTGTGTGTATGTTTGTGTATGTGTATATCAGAGGGCACTGTGTGACCCTGTGGAGGACTAATGTTGACTTCAAAAGTCATCCTGGATTGCTTTGAGATTTTCCAAATTCTGCCTTCCTGAGCTGAAAGTGTAAGATGCTGCCATTTCTGCCTTCTTACATGGGATTTGGGATTTGAACTCAGTTCTTTCTGCTTGTAAGGCAGAGTCTTAACTCCTAGTCATCTCTCTAGCCCAATAGCATTAATCTTAAACTTGCATCCTAGGTAACATTAACTGTGATTATGATGATATAGTTCATTAACCATTATTTATTTTATAGGAGAAAGGATAATAAAAACAGTTCTAGCAGATAGAATCATCCACATTGGATTGAGTCAAGTTTAGGGAAGAAGCACGATCTATTATTATACCTTTACTTGTCAGATCATCACTAGAATCAATTTTACTTATTTTGTTCTTTTTCTCTTTAGCAGAGCTAGTGATTAAGACCAGGGCCTTACACATAATAGGCAAATGTTATATCACTGAGCTATATATCATGCCATCACAATAAATTTTAAATCTCTTTTTTCTCCTTGTTTTTGGTAGGTATCTGTTTAAAAGAACTGTGGTTTTCATTAGTAGCAATGGAAAATTTGAAGTGTAATACTGAGCACTAGATCATAAGTCAGTGACCGACAGAGAATTAAAGCTGCAAAAATGACTTAATATACAATGTCCTCATCTTTACCCCTTTGTCCTTGATTATACCCCAAAATGAATATATATCATCAGAACACCTCTAAAAATATTTTCCTGACATCATATCATGACTTTGTTTCTTTAGCACTAAGATAAATACAATGTTTATGTGAGGTACACCCAAACTTTTCTAAGTTTTCCATTATCTTACCTTATAAAAATGAAATGGTTGCAAATTGAGAACTTCAATAGTCCAAGGAAAAGTACGAGGTGAGCTATAGGCAAAAAGCACAATTTCCAAACAACAAGCCATCAAAGAACGATGAAATATATCCTGTTCTAAAAGGACCTTGGGAAAGAAAAAGATAATATTAACATTTTAAAATTTCTCAGTCTTTGTCATTATAGAAAGAGAATTATAGCCCTATATTGGGAGATAGATGCAGGAAGATTATAAGGTAAAGGTCAGTTTGAGTTACATAGCAAAATCAAGACTAGTCTAGGATACAAAGGGAGATACTGTCTCAAAAAAAACCAAAAGACAGAAAAATCACAAATACTAGGTAACATCTGTGCAAATAACATCATGTTAGATTATCAAAGATAATAGGATAACCAAGATGTAGCACTTAAAAAAAAAAAACAGACTTTTCAAACTGGTAATTTTGTCCAATTATAGCTAATCTTTTCTGGTTGTAAATTTTAAACTTAAATGAAGTATATATAACAATCTGTATTTATATCTTAACAAAAAAAAGATGTTTCTCTTAAAAGAAAAAAAAAATTAGGATTGGTTCTTTTTAACCATTTAATAGTTTCATTGACATACATATTTTCTAATTAAAACACTGAAGTAGAAGGTAAAATAATGTAACAGCTAATACATTACACTGAGAAGTCCTCTTTCACCACTGAATGTAAGATTTAAAAAGGATTTTCAAATACCGCCCCAGAATAACAAAGAGAATAAAAAACCAGGAACTCCATCTTTGATAAACTAGAATCATCGATATCTATAAACCACAAGGTATAATATATAAAGACCAAAAGAAGATGAAAGGATAAATAACTCATTAGGTAGGATGGCCAAACACATATGTCCCAGATAGACATTTAAAGAATCTATCCTATGTAATCTGTTAAAAGCAAAGCACAGGCCGACTGCTACAGGGCTAAAGCAAGGGCTGACCCCAAAAGGTGATCTGAAAGTCTACAGTAGCTAGAGCTTGGGAGCCTCCATGCATTCAGTACCGTAAGGGTTGAGTCAAACGGTAAGCCTTTAGGAGTCTGAACTATTTTTAGAGAAACAGAACCAGACTCAGAGCTAGAAAACAGCAAGTCCTAAAGAATCAGGCTCTGGCAAAAGTCTTCAAACCAAATTGTGAGACTAAGTTTCTGTTCCTTGTTGTGTTCTATAACCACTACCACCAGGTAAAAGAGATTAGATCAGTCTCAGAAGAAATCAAAATACTCCACAAAAGCTTATGAAACCAACAAGTGAGTCTTTAATACTACTTTGTCACCTAAAAGCACTGGATTTTATCTCCACTCCTGAATCAACTTTTTAGTGCCTTGTTCAAATGTGAGTGGACAACTAAGAATAATTCAGCATTTACTGAAAACCTCTAAACGAAATCTATAGGGCAAAACATAGAAAAAATTTCAGTGGAGACAAGTTAAACAGCAAAGAACAAAGAAATATAATTAACCTCAGAAAGTAAAAAAGAAATGAAAAATATATCCAAGAGTATAGTTCAGTGGTAGAATATTTGGCCACTATGTTCAAGGCCTTGCTTATAAAATGAAACACCATGGACAAAAACTAAAATGAAATAACAACAAAGCATCGAGAATAATGGGACATAACTTTTATGAATATAAAACCCAGGGGGCTTGCTCACTTGGCAGAGCACTCGCCTAGCTTGTATGAGGATACATCCTCAGAACTGCATAGACCCGGTATATTGGAACACGCATGTAATCTTAGCACATGGGTCGGGGTGGCAAGAGGATCACAAGTTCAAGGTCATCCTCAGATACACAGTGAATGCAGGACAGTTTGGGTTACACAATATCCTGTCCCCCAGAAAAAGGGATGTATAAATTCCAACATCTGTAGTAAAAGGAAGATAATGAAAGTTCCAAAAAGTCCGACGCAGTGGAATCAGTTTAAGGCCAGCCTGGGCCTCACACACACTATAGCCAGGTGGCAATGCAAAGAGAGAACTGTCTAAAAGATTCCTGAAAGACTAGTCACGTATCAATAGCTCAGATTTAGAATGGCATTGAACTTCTTATTAACAACAGCAGTTAGAAAATAATGGTAGTGAAGGATATGAAAAAGAACCTAGCGAGAAAGAACACTAATGGTGTATGAAAGATGAAGTTTACATATCTCACTTTTCTACCCAGACATGGCTAAGCCTAGATGGGCCAAAATCAACTAAAGCAAATTAAAGTCATCTTGGCCAAGTATGTCATAAACTGCTAACCCCACAATGCCTATAATTTGTTTCAAAATACTGTCTACCGTTAAGACTGTAGGACTTTGCCAGTGGCTGAGAAAGTAGATTTACTTACTGACATGTCCATTCCATGAAGTCTTCGTGTTTCCTGAACCATTATAGTTTCTAATATCTTATAATACAAAATTTCTGCCAGCTTTAGTCTGTTTACAGCAAAATCTAAAGGGAAATAAAAAGAGTGAGCCACTGAAACCTAGTTAATGGCAAAGAGCTCATTAACTTAAAGTTTAAATCGGTACATTAAAGATTAAGAGAAAGAAAAAGCTTTGAATTTTTTTATTCTATATACTTTCACTGCTGTGCCAACTTTAATTTTCCTTCTTACCTATGTGAGATCCTGGCTGTTTATCTGTTGATTGAGTGTAGTGTTGACAGAAAGTCTCTCCTATTTTCTTTACTATTTTCATAATGTTTTGCATAGGATTTCGTGTACAAGACCTACAAAATATAAAAGGAACCTACTTATCAGGAAAAGACTCAGATTACTCTCCTGTTTCTTTTCAAGAATCAGTTTGGGTTAGGATTGATTCCCAATACCACTTCATCTGCACCCCAAATCAGTTTGGTGATTCCATGACTGAGGATTCTAAGAGAGGAGGACTACATTCAAGATCAGCCCAGGCTACAGAGTTTAAAAAAAAAAACACAAAAAACTCAAAACCATGAATTAATTTGGCTTTTAGTAACCAAAGTCCTATGTGTTATGAGTCTACAAATGTAACGCATATAAAAACATATAATATATATAGTCTTTGATATTACTACAAAAAATTAATTAAATTTCACATATAAAATATTACATATTAAAACTTGTTTCTGGGCTGGAGAGGTGGCTCAGGGGTTAAGCCTCCGCCTTGCAGGCGGAAGGTCCTGAGTTCGGATCCCATATCCCACGTATAGACGCCAGGCGGAAGCGGGGGCAGCCTGCGCTTCTGGTCCTGGTAGGGCGGAGCCTGTGAATCCCGGGGCAGGAGGTGGAGGCGTCCATGGTGGTTCGCGAATTTGTCCATGGTTCTACACATACACAGACACACACACACACACAGATACACGTGCGTGCACACATACATACACATATGCACACAGTTGAATAATAATAAAAAAAATAAAACTTGTTTCTATGAATTAGACTGTTATACAATTCATGCAAATGGATCATGCATTATCTATCTTTTTGAGACTTATTTCATTTAATATAATGCTATATCATACTCTATTCTATGAATCTATTCTTTGAAAATTTATTTACCCCTAAGCATTTTGGTTGTCTCTATACCTTCACTCTTCACAGGAAATATGATGTACAAATATACCTTTAAGATTTTACTTTCAGGTCTTTTGGATATATTTTTAGAAGTGGTACTACAGAATCATGATAGTCCAAGTTTTACTTTTCTGAGAGAACTTCATTCATTTTCCATAATGGTTACATCCTTTTACAATTTTACAAAAAATGAGTAAGATCTGCAACTTCTCCACATCCTTACTAACATTTGGTGTTTTCTTTTTTTATTTTTGCTGGTGGAGGGAAAGGTAAGAGCCATTTTAATGAATATGACGTATTCATTTGAATTTCTCCAATTAGCATTTTCATATGCATATTTTGGCAATTTGTTATGTCTGGAAAAGTATTTATTTGAGTGTTCCTGTGGAAACCCAAGGGTGACTTTGGGAATCATCTGGATTGCTTCTGCCTCCTTTTTTGCTTAGCTTTGGTATTTCCCAGGGTCCGCCCATCTGGCCAGAAGTGCAGGCCATCACTGTTTCTGCCTGGCATTTTTATGTGGGACTTGGGATCTGAACTCCAGTTTGCAAGGCAAAGTCTTAACACCTGAACCATCTCTTCAGCCTTTTTCTCATATTTCTATGAAATGTCTGTCCAATTGTTTTGTCACTTTTTTCTAATTTAAAAATTTTTTTTTTTATTATTTATTCAACTGTGCGCATGTGCATGTGTATGTGCGCGCGCATGTGTATGTCTGTGTGTGTGTCTGTTTATGTGTAGAACCACGGACGAATTCACGAACCACCATGGACGCCTCCACCTCCTTCTGCCCCGGGATTCACAGGCTCCGCCCTACCAGGACCAGAAGCGCAGGCCGCCCCCGCTTCCGCCCGGCATCTATACGTGGGATCTGGGATCGGAACTCAGGACCTTCTGCCTGCAAGGCAGAGGCTTAACCCCTGAGCCACCTTTCCAGCCCTCTTATGGAGATTTCTATGTATTTTAATACATCTATCTACTTAGCTTAGTTGTTTCTTTCCAAATCTAGACTATTCCTCCAGCTTTTGGTTTGTTTGTTTTTGTTGAGACAGGGTCTTATGTAATTCAGGCTGGCCCCAAATTCAGTATTTAGTAAACAATGATGTTGTACTCCTGATCCTCTTGTTTTCACATCCCAAGTACTGAGATTATATATGTTCACCATGTCTGGCTCTCCCCTCCTTTCTGTTTTATTCATAGGTATACTTTACATCCTTAGAAAGCAACAGCCAGGAATCTCTGTTCTGTGTCTTCATGTCCTGCCTTTTCAAGATTTAACATCCCAACTGAGATTGCCAGTACAATGAAAATCAAACTGGCAGGACAGGAGCAGATCATCCTGCCATCTCTCTAGGTCTCAGCTGCACATCAAATCTCAGGTGACTACTTTGCACTAATTTAACTTGACCGTGAACACACTACAATTTTCCCAGTCCTGTGATCATCAACGATTACAACATTGCCAATGTAACCATGCTTCATCATCAGTTAGAAACCAGATGATGGCTTTGGAACATGACTCATTTTATTTTCTGTGTGAATGTGCGTGCAGATGCACATATACTGGTGAGTAGGTATATATGTGCAGAGGCTAGAAGTCAACCTTGAGTGTTGTTCCTTAGGAATTATTCATCATATTTTGTAACATCTCACTAGCCTGGGCTCACAAGCTAACTGGCTAAAAAATCCAAGGGATGTACTTATCTTTGCCTCTCCAGCAATAGGATTACAAGTATACATCACCATATCTACTTTTTTTAAGTTTTAAATATTTTTTAAAAAATCCTTTTTTATTTTTTCCTAATTTTATAAGCATATTGAATAATTATCCCTGCTCCCCTCCTTCCTCACTCCCTCCCTCCTCTCCCTTCATCAAACTTTCCCACTACCTCCTACCTTCCTGTCTGTCTGCTTCTATGGGGTATCTTGATTCTGGGGAAGGAAATCAGGTCTTTAAAAACACTTTACTGACTCAGCCATTTCTCCAGCTTATTTTGCTATTTTTTTCCTTTTTTTATTTATTATCATTGTATTTATGTGTATGGTATGTGTGTGTGAATGCATGTGCCATGACAGCTTTAGACAGCTTTCTAAAATTAGTTTTCTATCTATGGATTCTGGGGATCGAACTCAGATCTTTAGTCTTAGGTAGCAAGCACCTTTACCTACTAAGATATATTGACAACTCATGTTTGTTAGTTTGTTTCTTTTAAGACAGGGTCTCATATAGCCCAGGATGGCCTCACACTTCGTATATAGCCAAAGCTGACTTTAAACTTTTCATTACCCTGCCTCCAACAGTCAAATATTGGATTTACAGTTGTGAGTCATTACGTCTGACTGCCATATGACTCAAGGGTCTTACATTTTCAGCATTATTGATGCTTTCGAGAGCTAGGATATTCGCTCATACTACTGTAATGGCAGGGAAGAAGCCCAATGTGAAATACTAATGAACACGATTAAATGTCACATCAAAATTACCCCTCCATCTCAAGGCTCAGGGAACCTTGTGAAGACAGGACAGAAAGAATGTAAGAGTTTAATGGTGGGGAATGTAGCTGTCAGAGAGTATGCTCTGGTCAGGACAGGGCTTTTGCACTCAAAAACTCGCTGCAGGAAAGTCCTTCTTCCATGACAACAGTTGGCCTAACAATATTTCACCATGGATAGTAGATCTTAAGAAACAGCACACTGAGAGACTAAGGTTATGGCTGAACAGGAGAGGGGGAGTTTAACTCAATAATTCACTCTGTGGTAAGTTACCTATATCCTAATAAGTACTCAGGTGCCACACAGGCATCCCAGATGACACCCAGTCAGCCACATATGCAGAAAGATGTGAAAGTAGGAGAGAAATGGGCTGGAAAAGAGAAAGTAAGAAGTGGGACAGGAGGGGGATGGGATTGGGTAATAAGGGCTCAAAACAACTGATTGTATTTATATATGAATGTGTCAAAGAAAAAATAATTCCAAAAAAGTAAAAATAGAGTGTCAAAAAAACAAAGATTCTTCTAACATACCCTTCCCCAGTACTATTTCTTGAAGATGGAAACACTACACTCATTCATTTCCTTTCCTGACCACTGATTTATAAGTTTATAACAGGAAATCATACTCTCTCCTCAATGGCAGCTGCTAATTTTCAGGAAAGAAAGGTCTCTGATATGGTTTCATTCTACTTTATCAGGGAGCTTGTTTCTTTTTAAAAAAAATTCCATAAAAATTCTATTTAATCTCCCTTCCTCCAGTATGTAATTCTTCTCCTTTGCAGGACACTTAGCTTGAACTCATTAAAAGTCAACTTAAAAAGAAAAACATGCATAATTTAGCAGTAGTAATAAAAGGAATGTTAGCAATAAAGAAACTTTGATTCATTTGAAAGCCTGTAAAATTCTATAAAATAACACAAGATAATTTTCTTTTGTGTATATGTGTGTGTATATGTATATGTACTATGTGTCCTTGTGAAGGATCAAGGGTGAATTTAGGAATCACCCTGGATTGCAATTACTTCCTCTTTACTTTGCTCTGGAGTTTCCCAGGCTCTGCCTTCCAGGGTCAGAAGTACAGGCTGCCACCAATTTCTACCTGACAGTTAGCAGCCATTTCTACCACCTGGCATTTTTATGTGGGACCTGGGATACAAACTCAGGACCTTCTGCTTCTGAGGCAGAGTCTTAACCCCTGAGCCATCTCTCCAGCCCAAACACAAGATAATTTGCAATGAGTACTTACTTCTACTAGTCTTAGGTCCACATATTCTGTGACTGAAATAATGTGGTAAAACTTGTCAACTACACAACCATAATCTTAAGAAATCTAAATATAGTGAAAAATACAATGGAATAAAGAATCTAATTTTAATAAGACTTTCAGAAAAAAAATAGTATTATACTTACTTAAAAACATTTATAAGCTGCTCACTTGGTGCATTTTTCAGTCCGGCCACTATACTCTGTAAGCGGCTGACACTTTGGGTAGCTGAAGCAACAGGAGTAGTGACTGCTTCTTTTTCTTGTAAATAACGCCGTCCTGTCAATGGGGTAGAAGGTGCAAAAGATCTTTTCTGTCAGGAAAGAAAAATCTGTAAGATTTGAGCGTTACTTTCCCCTTTTTATGTGTTTAGTGAAGCACATGGGCTGTTTCTCTATTCATACTTAGACATACATTACTTTTCCTCCTTTTCAGGTGAGCCACTAAATCATTAGCAATACTGTGCTAATGACATCTGTACAATTGTAATTAATACTTTCCACCTATGGCTATAGGTGGAAAATTCATTTGAAATATAACATACTCCTTCTTTAATTTTACATATGAGGAGACAGATAACACAAATTAAGAAGATTCATCTTGCTAAAAAAGTTAAACGTTTGAAAAGCAGGTGTTCCACCTTTTGCCAGAGTGAATTTTCCGTGAGCCTTTGTTGTCCAACCCACTTCACACCTATGTATGGATTAAGTGTGGGCTATTAACAATTAAGTCTACAGTTATCTACAGTTATATGACTTAATCCAGGAAAACTGTAGTTTCTGTCATAGGTAGTAAGAAAACAAACTAAATCTTAAAGCAACATAATACGCTAAATTGAAGCAGTGAATGATAAGAAAGCATAAATCTATGTCAAAGAACACCTAAAATGATAAACCTAGGTATGCTTGGAAATGTACATAAAATATGATTAATATCAAGAATAAGTGCCATAGTTTAATATATTACCTTTTTAAGCCTTTCATGGGAAATATGAATTAGTAGAAAAAACTCAAGATTTAACTTGAAAGATGCCTCTGCTGTTAGTAGAGTCACATAGAGAAAGACAAGTTATCATTCAAAACTGAGGCCAGGCTAGGTTATATTACTTTTTCAAAGTGTTGTTGAAGGTTACATTCCACATTGGACTGTGATGTCTGTTTCCCAAATGGGGTGTCCCCAGTGAACTTTCGAGGTGTTCCAATTTCTTCTTCTGCATCTGCTCCCAAAAAGATCCTTTCATCAAAGTCACCAACAGTTAGTACATATTCTTCATATTCCTTATTCACTGCTTTGCTGCAAAGACAATTATTTTGAAGATGCTAAAATAAAACTAAGCTACATATAGACTTATTTCAACTTGAAGATAGATTTACAGTTTATATCCTGGGAAAGCTGATGATACTTTTTTTATTATTAATTTTGCTTATCTGATAATCTCAGCGACTCCTACCTCATTATGGATATTCATCATCACATTCACAGAAATGAATTACTTGAAAAGCTAGTGAAAAGAGAATATATACTTAATCTTAAACCTGAAACTAATTAAGGAAAGGAAAGTAAACCTGATCACTGAGAAATGAATAGTGGCTTTACAGTATGAGAATTCAGAGTTAGTGAACATTTGATTACTGAAAGACTATAAAATCAAATACAGAAGTTAGTAAGTATATTTCTGAGATTCTTGAGAGAATATAGCTGTTCCAAATGCCAGGCAGTTTCTAAAATGTATCTAAAGTTATCAAGTCTTAGTAACCAACTTCTGAAAGTTGTCCTCTGACCTCCAAATTTGTGTCCTCACACATATCCACACCTCCACACAGAAGGTAAGTAATAAAAATTTAACATAAAAACCACAAATTTCAACAAATCATTGCTAGTGCCCCCTAATCTGCTGGATGCCATTAATTTTTCATTTGATTTTTTGAGATAGGATCTCAGGTAGTCACAACTGGCCACAAACTTGCTATGTAGACAAGGCTTGAGCTGCTGATCCTCCTAACTACATGTCCCAAGAGCTGGTTGGGATTATAGGTCTATACCACTCCCACCTTAAAAAACTTACCTATTGTCAGTAAAAGTGGAAAGGTCCAGGAGGCATTCACCTTTTAAAATCTGTGAAACAAAGAAAAATGTCATTCTGGGACATTACACACTAACTGATAAAAAAACAAGACTTCCTTATACTTTCATATTGGTATAACACAGGTAAAAAAGATGAATTATTAAAACTTTCAGAACAGTGACAGCCCTATAGCATAGGAACATTGAAACAAGTTTAAAGTCAAGTTTTATTAACCGTCAGCACCCCTCAAAATTAATAAAATCGGAGTTTTTGGTTTTTATGGTACTAGAGAATGAATCCAAGTCTTCACTAATGCAAGTATTCCATCACTGAGCTACACATCAGTCACAAAGTCAGATTTATGAAATACTGTGAGGTTAATCTATGGTAGCACTTCCCTAATATCAGTGACAGAGAAAGCTTACTTAAAAAAAAAAAAAAGCAGATTGGCAGACCCAAAAATAGAATTGAGAAAGTTTTTTTTGTTTGTTTGTTTTGCATGTGTGTATATGTAGAAGACAATGTATGCCTGTGGAGGCCCAAGGGTGACTTCGAGAATCATCCTGGAGTGCTCTACCTCCTTATGGCTTTATTCTGGATTTCCCCAGCTTTCTTACCTTCTAGGGCAAGAAATGCAGGCCACCATGACTTCTGCCTGGCATTTCATACATGGGATTCAGATCTGAACACAAGTCCTTTGGCTTTCAAGGCAAAGGCTTAACCCCTAAACCATCTCTCCAGACCCGAGAAAATATTTTTTTTTCCCGAGAAAATATTTTTAACGAATTCCTCAAGCAATTCTGAGAAGAGCTACTCATTATCAAACACTAGTCCTCGAAACGGAAAACTAAACTTACCACATGTTTTAAGCAAATTGAAAGCTTAAAAGGACAGTCAGGTATGGGTTATAATTTCAGCACTTAGAAGGGGCAGACAGAAGGACAAAGAGTTCAGGGTTATCCTTGGCTACAGCAAGTTTAAGGCAAACCTAAAGTACATAAGACCCTACCTCAAAATAAACAAACAAATGAAAAAGATGAAAAGGAAACACAATGCTTGAAAGTACAATGCTTGACCAACATTTACATGTTCTTAGTCTGATCCTTAGCACCAGAGAGGGAGAAATGGGGAACTTAGATTTCCACTGCTGGTGAGAGGAAAACTATATAGTTATTAATAGTTTGTATGTACTATACTTAGATCAATGTACATGAGGAGTTGTAATTAAATGCTTCAAGAGTCAAGAGTTCAACAAACATGGAGGGAGAGAGCCCAATGCACACTTCCTATCTATGTCAGATGTCAACTTGGCACGTGAAGAGATGGGTCTGTAAACATACATATGAAGGACTATCTAGTTAAAGAAAGCCTGTAAGAGATTGTTTAATTGCGTGATTGATGGGGGAAGACCCAGCCCAGAGTGGGTGGAAAGATTCCCTGGACAGGTGGATAAGATGATAAGAGAACTGGTTGACTCTGGCAGCCTGGTAAGCCAGAGGTGCTTGAGTCCTTGCCCCTCCCTTAGTTCTCCCTATGGATATTGTGTGGTCCGTTCCCTTGGCTCTTGATGTTAATAAAACTCTCCTGCCATAACCTAATTGTAAGGATTGTTCACACCAAGTATTCATTACAGTAATGAAAACATGAAGCTAAGAAAAAAAAGGTATCAGAATAGGTGAGCGTTGTTATGAAACTGAGCGATCATCTTAAAAAGTGATGGCCACCATTTAATTTGGTTACAGCTTACTTACCATGAAGACATTTCAACCAAGTACTGCCATAGCTTCTTGACTTTTAGAAACTCCTTGATTTTAGAAGCTTTTAATATTTAGATTAAAATCTAAATAAGATGAAAGTACTATTTTAAAGACCAGACAAAACATCTATGGTCTAAGGGCAGGAGTACCATCATCCAATCCAGAATACCTTAATTAATCACTAAGTATTTTCAAAACCAGAATGAGGATCTGGTAATGGTTTTCTCTGTAGAATAAAGTATTAATATAATAATTATGTCAAGACAATACCCGGGTCATAAAGACAAAATAAAAAGTACTATCATCATACCTGGAACACTAGTGTACTACTTTTGTACAACATGCTCTTTGAAAATTTACATTGGTGGAGATATTTAACATACAAAGAAGAGGCCATGACAAGAAAGGACTCTCTGGGAATTGGGGTGGGAGGCACTGGGGGATGGGGAGGGAGAGGGGTGGGGAGGGGGAACAGGGGATACGGGGGGAGGAGGAGGGAGGGAGGGAACTGGTGTACCTAATAAGTTTGTATGAGCTGAAATAAAAAAAAATAAGTAAATAAAGTTGAGTAACCCACACACACACACACACACAAAAAGAAGAGGCCATGTTTATAGATATTTGAGGAGGGGTAAGACTAAATACAAAGGGTTTTAGGAAGAAAACAGTCAGAGAAAGCTTCACGTTGAAAGATAACTCTCCTGGCGCTTACTATAATGGGGGACCATACTCATGATTTAATATGAATTTCTCTTTTCACCAAAGAGAAATTACAAGGTTTAGCTGGATTATATGACTCAAGATTGGAGAAATTATAAGTTGAGATCTTCTCTAAAACAAATTAATTCACAAATATAAAACAGCAAAATTAGTGGGAATAAATATTTAGAATGCATGGAAGTAACTTGCAAGTGATTTTTTTCTGCTTTATTTATCTGGAATTAGAGCAACAGTTGTTGTATTTGACTACTTTTACTTTTTAATATTTACTCATTTGAGAGAGAAACATTATATATATATTTTTTTATTTATTTTTCAGACCCTCTTAAAATTGCTGAGATTCATTTCTTGACAATACATACAGTAGCTTACATTCTTCATCAGCTCAGTTTCTTACATCACAGAGAACCTGAGACCTGAGAATCTTAATTGTGAGTCCTATATAATGTTAAGAACATTTTTTCTCTTTCAGATTGTTGCTGACCTTAAACAACTCAATTATGAGTACCTTCTTATCAAAGAGCTTTGAAATATATGGCTTGAAGTAGTGCTCCTTTATTCCTTTTGCTTCTACTAGAAGTCCATCATGTAATTCGCACAGCACAGCAATGATACACGGAGGCTCTTCAAGAACTCTAAAGTCAGGAGCATGGAAATCAGATGGTAAACCTAATTTGATGGAATATGAAGAGAAATAGTAAAAATTTTAAATCCTTTTTCTAAAAATGAATAATTACTTTTGAAAAACAAATAAAGGTTTTTACCTTTAAATGATGGATTTACCAAGTCTTGTCTATGTGGGCACATAATAGCATTGGCAAAAATCAGATCCAAGCAGCACAGAAGCAAATGATAGGAGTTTACCAAATCATCACCAATCATACGAAAATTACCTTTATATAGGGGGGAAAAAGACAAAACTCGGAAACCAATCATGTCAAATATCAACAAATTTCTAGAGCAGAATGAAACATAAGGTTACTGAAAATGTCAACCTACCCTTAGTATACACAAAGAGTGTCCAACAGAAATTAAAGAGATCCTTAACACTACAAGGAATCCTCCTAAAAAGAAAAAATAAATATATATATGTATATGGTCTTACCATCTTGCTAAATATTACTTAAAATAACAAATGTAAATAATTAATAGAGTCAAATTATATGTAACATTTCATTCAAAGAACAGATAATCTATGACTCAGAAATGGACTTAAGTAAATTTTTCCAATCTGTATTAAAAAATCGGAAGAGGGCTGGAGAAATAACTCAGGGGTTAAGTCTGTCTTAAAAGCAGAAGGACCTGAGTTCAGATCCCAGATCCCACAATAAAAATGCCAGGCAGAAATGGCAACAGCATACACTTGTGGTTCTGTGGGAAGTAGAGCCTGGGAAATCCAGGAGTAAGCAAAAAAGAAGCAGAAGCAATCCAGGATAACTCCTGAAATCACCCCTGGGCCTC
Source organism: Typhlomys cinereus (assembly GCA_023101885.1). Lineage (NCBI taxonomy): Eukaryota > Metazoa > Chordata > Mammalia > Rodentia > Platacanthomyidae > Typhlomys > Typhlomys cinereus. The sequence goes on from JALPQD010000196.1 coordinate 1,776,631, forward strand.
CACAAGCATACACAGTGCCCTCTCGTATACATACACACACTCACAAATTTAAAAAAAAAAGCAGAATAAAGTAGGCCAGTGAGACAGCTCAGGGGGTGGGTGACCTGAGTTTTGTTCCCACGAAGTCCACAGGAGAGAAATGACTTCCAACTTCTGACCTCCACCTATGCGACATCACATACAGGTGTGTGCCTTTCTCTCTTTCTCCCCCATATCAAATAAAATAAAATGAGTCAGAATAAAGGAAAAGAAACTATTACCCTAAAAGCTCAGATGTAAGTAAACGCCCATGAATTAAAAAAAAAAAACAACCCTGTAGATGGATATTTTTCATATCATGTAAAGAACAAACTTTTCTAATAATTTTGCACCACAAATATACAAGGATTGAGGGTCTTACCTCTGCTTCCTGCTTCGTGGCAACTTTGGTAGCTCTTCATATGGATTTTGAAATACATCTAAAAAGATTGGCTCAAATTTTTTAAAAATTACAGTAGATACTTCAAAATTTCTCTCTAGCCTTTCTATACGTTCACGAAATTCTTGTGGCAGGTTTGACATGTCCATCCACTTCTTCATTTTACTAAAAAATTGTATTAAACTAAAAAACAAAAGAAAAAGATAACTTTAAAATTAGTCCATATAGGACTGGAGAGATAATAGCCTATTTCTCTATTATATAGTTGATTTTCATTTTTACTTGCACTAAATGCTGTGGTTTTGGTTATGTCTTTTATTTGTACCTCTATCTATCATATAGAACTATTTACCTGGATAAGAAACAAAGAAATGTAGTAATCCAGATTTGGATAAGTGCCAATGTCCTTTTCTGAGGGTTCACAAATCTGAGGTCATGTCTATTTGCTGACCTTAGGTATCTAGGCTAGAAGAGAAGTAACCTTTAAATCTCCATTCAGGGATGGAAAATAAGTTTCAGATCTTACTAAATTAAAAAAAAATCAGAACAACTTCAGTTCTAGCAATGGAATTTTTTTATTATTATTTATTCAATTGTGCGTGTATGTGTGTGTGCGCGTGTGTGTATATGTGTGTGTATGTATGTGTGTGTAGAACCACAGACGAATTCGGGAACCACCATGGACAGCCTCCACTTCCTCCTTGTTTACTCTGCCCCAGGATTCACAGGCTCCACCCTACCAGGACCAGAAACGCAGGCTGTCCCCGCTTCCGTCCAGGGATACGTGGGGTCTAGGATCTGAACTCAGAACCTTCCGCCTGCAAGGCAGAAGCTTAACCCCTTGAGCCACCTCTCCAGTCCTGGAAAATTTTTTTTTTAATAAAGTCAAAATGATTTAAAAAATCTTCAGGATGACTGGCTGAGTGGTTAAAGCCTTTGCCTCAAAGCAAAAGGACCTGAGTTTGGAATATCACATTCCACATAAAACTGCTTGGGCGAGTGTCGAAGCCCGAAGAGCAAGCTGCTAACCTGACGTGCATACTCTGGACTTAATTAGACCCAGGCTAAGAGTAGTAAAGTGGAAGAGCGATCATGCATGATTTCCACTATCATCCTTGGATCTCCACAGGCACACACACCCATGTGAAAACACTGCACACATGTGCGTTCACTCACATACAAATAAGTGTGCAAGCAAGCACCCCATGCACACACACGAAGGAAAAAAAATCTTCAGGATTTATCAATTATGTTACTGATGATAAAAATGAAGAATAATGTTAAGATAACTTCAAATTGAGAAACTCCTATCCATAGTTCTATAAACAATCTGATCTTTTTCTGTTATTGTTTCTTATCATTGACCAAACAAGTTTTAAAAAATATTGGTAAATATAGGATATTGGGAAGCAAGCATGGTAAGTTATACTTACAAGCTCAATAATGTTATAAAAGACAAGAGCTGTGGAAATACTCCTGATTAAAGATAGTAATAGGCAATCTGATCCCAAACTAGAAACTACTCAAAGAAAAACAACATTACAAAGAATATTATTGTATTAACTAACAAAAGTAGAACAGATGCCCCAACCCAAGGCTCAGGGAACACTGTGGAAGAGGGAGCAGTAAAATAGTAAGACCCTGAAGGGTGGAAGGAAGGAATGAAGTCAGACATTATCTTCTGGATATGAAAGGGCTGCCTTATCTATGAATATATAAGAGCTATGGGATTTGTCTTATCAACATGTCATCAAGAAAGGACAGAAAATTCAAGAGGTCCCACAGCTCCCTGAGAGACCTGATGACAGTCAACTCTAGTTAGTGGGGGAGGGGAAATGTTTTCCTCAATGGTAAGTGATTCATGATCCAGCAAATGCTCAACATGCCATCAAAAATAACATAAATGAAACCCAGTGGTTCATTCCACTCATTTTTTTTTTTAAAGAGGGGGGCTGGAGAGATGGTTCAGAGGTTAAGACTCTGTCTTGCAAGCAGAAAGTCCTGAGTTTGGATTCCAGGTCCCACATAAAAACGCCAAATGGAAATGGTAGTGGCCTGAACTTCTGGTCCTGGTAGAGCTAGGGAAATTCCAGAGCAAAGCAATCCCTCGGTTCTCCATAAGGATACACAGCTCTCTATGATTGATACACACATACACAATAAATAAATAAACAAATAAATAAGTAAATAAAATATTTAAATAAAAGGGAAACTGGCAGGGAAGAAGAAAGGTTTCAGAAGGAAGGGGAAGAAAGAGAACTGGGGATTAAGGCATGAAAGTATCATAAATTCACTGCAATCATATCAGAAACAGAAGAATAATTTTAAAAAATAAAAATTAAAAACTGAGTATATAAAAACAAACTAAGAGATGGTAGACCTGAAAAAAAATTATTAGTGTTAAATTCCCTGAAATTGATAACTATGTCGTAGTTTATTAAGAAATACCACTGAAGGCTATAGATATGGTTCAGTGGTTAAATCTCTTGTCTACCAATAGAAGGTACTGAGTTCAGATCCCAGATCCCACATAAAAACACCAGGCAGCAATAGCAGCGACCTGCACTTCTGGCCCTAGCGGACAGAGCCTGGGAAATCCCAGAGCGAAGCAAGAAGGAGGTAGCATCAATCCAGGATGATTTCCGAAGTCACCCTTGGTCCTCCACAGGGACACATAATGCTCTCTGATACACACACACACACAAAATAAATAAAATTAAATATATTATGATTATAGTAAAATAATTAAAAAGAAATACCACTAAAACTAAGTCTGGTAATGTGCAGATATAATTCTAGTACTTCGAAGACTGAAGCAAGAGAATTTCAAGTGGGAGGCTGGTCTGAAAATCATGAGATATGCTTTCAAAAAAAAAAAAAGAAAAATACAAGGAAATATGAAATATTTTTTGAAGTAAAAGGGCTGTAGGTTATGCAATTAATTTTGAGATGGTTGAGAAAAAAAAAAAAGAGGGAAAGATCTATATATCTAAAATAAAAAAAGCCACATCAGTAACAGATGAATCTGAGTCAAGGGTATATGGGTATTCTTTTTTCTCATTTTTGCAAATCTTAAATTATTCTCAAATTTAATGAATAAAAGTATAGCTAAAACCTATTTAACACAGAGATCTTTGGTTGAAGTCCAATTTTTTAAAAAATTTTATTTATTTTATTCATTTAGTGTGTGTGTATCAGAGGACACTGTGTGATTTTGGACCCAGGGTGACTTCGGGAATCATCCTGAATTGCTTCTACCTCTTTCTTACTTTGTTCTGGGATTTCCTTGGCTCCACCTGCCAGGGCTAAAAGTGCAGGCCGCTGCGATTTCCGCCTGGCGTTTTTTTTTTTTAATTCAATTGTGCGCGAATGCGTGTGTATGTATGTGTGTGTATATATGTATGTGTGTGTAGAACCACGGACGAATTCAGGAACCACCATGGACCGCCTCCACCTCCTCCTTGTTTACTCCGCCCCAGGATTCACAGACTCCGCCCTACCAGGACCAGAAACGCAGGCCGCCCCTGCTTCCGCTTCCGCCAGGTCTAGGGTCTAGGATCCGAACTCAGGACCTTCCGCCTGCAAGGCAGAGGCTTAACCCCGAGCCACCTCTCCAGCCTCCCCTCCCCCGCACCTGGCGTTTTTATGTGGGACCTGGGATCCAAACTCAGGACCTTCTGTTTCCAAGGCAGAGTTTTAATACCTGGGCCATCTCTCCAGCCCTTGAAGTCCAAATTTTAAGAGAAGTAGAGAAAAATGTGGAACTTGAAAAGAATATTTAATAACAAACTTGGGATTGACTGAAATCAAATGATTTAAATTACAGAAAGTGAATTCTAAAATTAAATTGTATGTGCAGCGTGCATGTATGCGTTGTATATGTAAGTGGGTGCGAGTGCATGTATGTGTATGTCTGAGGGGACACTGGCCCTTGTGGGAACATGTGGAAGCCAGAGGTTGATGTCAATCAGACAGGATATCTTCCTCAATCAGTTCTCCACCTCAGTTTTTGAGATGTGGTTTCTCACTGAGCCTAGAACTTAGCTAGACTTGTTGGCAAGTGATCCCCTGGGATCATTCTATCTCCTTCCCCATCCTCAGCACTGTGGTTAAAGGTGCATACTGTCTGTGCCATCTCCTTAGCACTACTTTACTATATCCAAAACAACATTTGAAAAATGCAAATGTTGGGCTGGAGAGATGACTCAGGGGTTAAGACTGCCTCACAAGCAGAAGGTCTTGAGTTCGGATCCCAGGTCCCATGTAAAAATGCCAGGCAGAAACTTCTGGCTCTGGTAGGTGGAGCCTGGGAAATCCCAGAGCAAAGCAAGAAGGAGGTATATGCAATCCAGGATGATTCCCGAAGTCACCGTTGGTCCTCCACAGGGACACACAGTGCCCTCTGATACATACACATATAAAATAAATAAATAAAATATATAAAAAAAGAAAAATGCTTTACCTTAATTTAGCTGAACGCAGTATTCTGGTAAGTGAAACACAATTTCCTTCCATGACACCCTTTCCAACTGTGGGAATAATACTCTTGCGGCATGCCACATATAATGAGCATGCCAACCAATGTACAACTTCTCCCTGTCAGACAAAAGACAAAAGAAAAATGGAAATATTATGCTAAAATGCTTGAACCAGAAAAGGTCTTAGAACTACCTGGTTTAATTTTCTTTTTACAGATAAAGGGCTGGAGAAGTGAGGATAAAAACTAAGGAATTAAAAGTTGGCATAGAACTCCTCACTATTAGTCCTGTGTTCTTTGAATTAGAATACGAAATCAATACTGACCTAAAAATAGATCTCTTACAAATCTTTTGCATTTCAAATTTAATAGTAATGAACAAGTTCTAATAAAAACTTAGTATTATTTTTAAACTCTTAGACATAAGTTCGATGATAATGCAGTTCTATTCTACCATTTTAATCTTGTTGAACAGTCTGGCAGAAAAAAAAAAAAAGAAAAGAGTAGAAAGTTGGCAAGGGAATCACACAAATATATTCATACCTGTATCATGTAACATAAAGGAGACTGTTGTTTTTGTGAGGTAAAATTTTGAGACACTATTTATCCCCAAATAGGCTATTTTAAAAACATTACGTATGGTTCTCCACCTTTTTGTGAGGAGAGGGAACTTTGTGAAAGGTGTTATCTGGAGAGTCAATATAATTCTTTGCTTTAGACTTGAAATTTCTCCAAGCTGCAATCATCTCATGACTGAATGAAAATTTATAAAGTTTGAAAGTAAGAATTGCAGATGCAAACCTCACAGCACAACATAATACATCTCTTATATATTGCTCTGTAGACCCCTTAAGAACAAGCTCTAAAATGATAAAAAAAAGAAAAGAAAAGAAAAAAGGGGGGAGGGGTGGAAATGGGGGTGGCTGAAAAGATGGTCTTGAGTTTGGATCCCAGGTCCCATGTAAAGAAGCAAAAAGGGAGTAGAAGTAATCCAGGATGATTCCCAAAGTCATCCTTGGTTCCCCACAGGGACACACATTGCCCTCTGACACACACACATACATACATACACACACACACACTCTCTCTCTCTCTCAAATAAATAAAATGATAGAAAATACTGATAAAAATACTTCTTGCAAAACTCTAAAAGGGGTGAGTAGAAATGACCCATCAATAAAGGTAAAACCCAGAGTAACTACCTAAAAAGGAAAGAAGATTCTTATTTGCTGAGTGTCAAATGTGGCTTATGGTTAAATATTTCTCAAAGCTTTGATTAAAGAATAATTTGGAAATGGCATCAAAGTAGCCTTTGAATATAGGCCACTATTTGAAACATTAGTAAAGAATACATTAAGTACTAGAATTCTTTTTTTTTTTTTTTTTTTTTTTAAGAGAAGTAAGCCTTTATTTCTTTGCTTCCCCAACAATGCTGGTTGAGTTGGTTTCCTAAGAGAGATTAGTCAAAAAGACCAAATCCCATATCCTCATCTGACTCCTCAGACTCTTCCTTGGCTTCAACCTTGGCTGGGGCTGCGGCAGCAGCAGGAGCAGCAGTGGTGGCAGCAGCCACAGGTGCAGCAGCCACAAATGCAGATGGATCAGCCAAGAAGGCCTTGACCTTTTCAGCAAGTGGGAAGGTGTAGTCAGTCTCCACAGACAAAGCCAAGACCCGCTTGTACCCATTGATAATAGAATGTGGCACAGAAGCAACAGTTGGGTAACCAATCTGCAGGCAAACACTGGCAACATTGCGGACACCCTCCAGGAAGCGAGAATGCAGAGCATCCTCTGTGATATCAAGCACTTCAGGGTTGTAGATGCTACCATTGTCAAACACCTGCTGGATGATCAGCCCGAAGGAGAAGGGGGAGATGTTCAGCATGTTCAGCAGTGTGGCTTCACTGGCTCCCACTTTATCTCCAGTCTTTATCAGCTGCACATCACTCAGAATTTCAATAGTGCCCCTAGAGATTTTAGTGGTGATGCCCAAAGCCTGGAAGAAGGAGGTCTTCTCAGGCCCCAGACCAGTGTTCTGGGCAGGCACAGTGACTTCACATGGAGCAATGGCCCCAGCTCGGGCAGCAGCTGGCACCTTGTTGGCCAGCAGCATGTCCCTGATCTCAGTGAGGTCCTCCTTGGTGAACACAAAGCCCACATTCCCCCGGATATGTGGCAACAGTTTCTCCAGAGCTGGGTTGTTCTCCAGGTGCCCTCGGATGGCCTTGCGCATCATGGTGTTCTTGCCCATCAGCACCACAGCCTTCCCTCGGAGTGACATGCGGATCTGCTGCATCTGCTTGGAGCCCACATTGTCTGCTCCCACAATGAAGCATTTTGGATAATCATCCAAAAGTTGGATGATCTTAAGGAAGTAGTTGGACTTCCAGGTCGCCCTGTCTTCCCTGGGCATCACAGCGGTGCGTCAGGGATTGCCACGCAGGGTTTAAAGACGATGTCACTCTAATGAGGACGCCTGGCGAGAGCTAGAATTCTTTTTTTTTTAAGAGTTAATAATTACTTATTTTAGTTCCTAGGCCTGTATACTAGACCTTACAAATACTAAATGGCTTCTCAATGGATTGGTTAGTTAATTGGTAGAATGTTTGCCTAGTAAGGACTCAGTTTCCAGAACTAGAAACACAAACACACAAACACACACACACACACACATACACACACACACCACAAACAATGGTTTCTGATCTCCAGGTATAGAGCTAAGAATGGCAACAGAAACTATTTTCTACAATTGATGAAATTTATGCTGTAAGAACTGAAGAGAAAGTGTTGAAGAAAAATATGGTGTAGTAATTCACTTTGACTAGAGGTCAGATGAGATGGCAAAGGATTTAAAATTATTACATGGTACATCACCTAAAATTACTTAAGTGGAAGTCAAAGGGGGAAAAGTAGGGGCGTGTCTAGAGAGAGAATGTGCAAAGATTCTTAGAAAGCATGAGAGAGAGCATGAGAGAGAGAGAGAGTGAGAAAGAGAGAGAGAGAGAGCGAGAGAGAGAGAGAGACAGGAGTTAATACCCTGTCTTGCAAGCAGAAGGTCCTGAGTTTGGATTCCTGGTTCCGGTCCCAGGTGAAACAGCAGTAGCCTGCACTTCTGGCCCTGGTGGGCAGAGCCTGGGAAATCCCAGAGTAAAGCAAGAAGGTAGAAGCAATTCTAGATGATTCCCGAAGTTGCCCTTGGTACTCCACAAGGACACAGTGCCCTCTAATAAATACACACACACATACACACAAACACACACGCACACACACATACAAACATCAAAGAGATGGGAAAATGAATTTACTCCAACTAGGTTTCATCTAATACTAAAAGAAAAAAAAAAGGGAGAGAAAGGGAAAGGGGGAAAAAAGGAAAGAGAAAGTAAAGGATGCAAAATGAATGGAAAATTAAGCATCAGATAGAATACTCACAGACCTTTAATTCACACATTATTATTGATGTGGGTGTATGATGTGTATATGCAGACATGTATGTGCCATGATGCACATGTTGAGCCACTTCTCATCATTCACATTTACGTGGGTTCCAGTGATCAAACAAACTCTGGTTTCCATGCTTGCATAGCAAGCTCCTTTACTTACTGAGCCATCCTGCTGGCTGAGATCTATACTTTCTAAAGCAAACATTTAAGATTTGATCAACTCTGTCTAGCTATATCTTTGACTTCCCCTGGCATTACAAGTGAAGAGAAAGAGTCTAGGCAGAATTAATGACATGCAGAAAGTACACAAGTTGGAATGAGTTAGTCATATTGAAGAATCTGAAACATGTCTAATTTGAGTGCCTTGGACATAGTTTAATAAATACTTCATCAATGAAAGAACAAATGAAACCTTGGGAGATCATAATGCTTCCTCAGAATGTCACAAATGCATCTATTTTCAACTCTGATCCATTAATTTATAATTTCTCTTATTTTCTTCTTAATCTTTTAACTATGCCACCCTGGATGCAAATCACTATCCTGTGTTTGGTCTATTGTCTTTTCCTGGAAACTTATAAGATTTTCTCTCAGTTCTTATGTAAATGCATACACATAGAATCAACTCCGAGTTTCCAGCATCTATGATCCTGAACCCAGGACTTGGTTCACTGGCTGTTGAGTCAGAGGAACACCCTTGAGTCCAGCCCTTGTGGATACACACAACCACTAGAGCAATGTCTAAACTATAGTCATGTCTTGGAATTCCCTTGGGGGATTGGATCCTTGACAGAAAACGCCAACATATGCTCATCCTCATTTCTAGATTACTTGATGCAAATGCTATGTAAGTAATTAAATATTGCACCAAAATGACAAGTCTGTACATGCTCAGTACAAATGCAAATTTTCTCAAATATTTCTGATCTGCTGAACCCATGGATATGGGAATTACACTGTACAGGCCAACACAATTTTATTTCTACAGTTGGCTCAGGACTATCTGTATTACAATGATCCCGGGCGAGACAATCCTCAAGGAAGATCCTCAAGGAAGCAGGTATAAAATTCACTGTCCTGCCATAAAGACAAAGTGAAAGAACCTCAGGGAAAAACCTGGCAACGACAACCATTTATTTTACTGAGAATCAGACACTGCAGAGAGGAATGCGGGGCTGAGCTGAACTTGGTGCGCGTTGTGTGGCGCGAACTACAAAGTGAGTTAACTCGCCGCTGTCCGAGGACGCGGAGGAAGGTTAAAGGGGCTCACCCCCCAGCCGGCCGGGCTTCGCCGCCGAGCGGTGCTCCCCGCAATCGCCAGCCTAACTTACTGGGGTCGCACGGAAATGTGGACAACGTATCCAAGGAGGTGAGCGGCGGCTTCCGCACGTCACTCGTTTTTATCTTTACATCCGTCTCGCCGATGTAACGGCGCCGTCCGAGGGGCCCCGGGTGGTTTGCAGGCTTGGGCTTCCGGGAACCCCAGAGTGACCGCGACCCTCCCGCCCTGTCCTTTCCGAGCAGCAGTTTCCCGCCTCCAGCCGAGCCGCTCAGCGCACGGCCGCACCCACCCCCGCGGCTCCGCGCTCCGCACCGCCCGGCCGCGTCGCCGGCCACGGGGGAAACTCCCACCGCCCATGGGCCGGGGTGAGGGCGGGCCGGGGGTGGGGCCTGGCGAGGGTCGTCCGCGCCCACCTGCTCACCTCTAGGCAGTAGTTGCCCCGGATGGCGGTGAAGTCGTCCAGGGCTTCGGCCGCGCTGCCCTCGTCCAGGTTCAGCTCTTGACACAGGGACTGCAGCGCCTCCCTGGCCGCCGCGACCCCTGCCGCCCCCTCGACGTGGGGCTCTTCCTCGAACATCGCCCTGCTGCGGCCCAGCGGGCGGCGCGTCCCGGACCAGGGATCCCTCGGCCTCCCGGCGCGCTACCCACAACCCCCCGCGACAAAGCGCGCGAAAACTGGCTGCTGCGGTCCTGCGGCTCTTGAAAGTCTCCCTCCGCTGTCCTTGGGGAAGAAGTCCATTTCTCCGTTGGAGCCGTCGTCGCTCCTCTCTGGAAACGCAGTAACAAGATGGATCTCTGACTCCGCCAGAGACCAGGCTCGCGGCCTCTGGTGTCGGGCTGCTGGGGATGGGGGACCAGCCTTCTGGGACGGAGTAGAGGGAGTTGGGGCGGAGGAATCCACGCGCGCGCTGAGGCCGCCGGAACTGCGGTCTGGAGCGACGGGCGCCTCGGTGGCTGTAGCTGAGTGCCGCGGCGGCGGCGGCTGCTCCTGCTACTGCGGCGGCTGCTGCTCCTGCGTCGTCTTGGGTGCTAGTGGGACGCCCTCTCCGTGCCATCAGCCTGGGTACCTTGGGTTGACACTGCCTCGGTGCGCGTTAAACCCAGCCTGACCGAGCCCTGGTCTTTTGAGTTAGCATATGGAACAGCAAAAAGTGTTCCCTGAACGCGCCAGCTTCACGTCGGAGACTCCGGAGCATCTCCAGCGCCCGGAGAGTGGTCTTCTGAGTACCAGTGGGACAAGGATGTTAGAGACACTTGGCCTCAATTTTGATAGCACAGGGGGCTGCGGGAGGGACGCTCCTTGGATTCTGGGAACTGTCCCAGAAAGTAGTCATTTCAGACTTAAGAGTAGGCCCCGTGAACCTTGACCTGAAGCCAAAACGTGTTCATATTTTTATTAGGCAAATCAGAGGCTGTTATTCTTTAACTTAATATTCTCGTAAATTCCTCTTGCCCTTAAAATACAGAAAATGTAATGTTCAGATGCACCAGGTTATTTCACCATGAAAACGTCAAGCTAGTTTTAGCTTGCCAATGTCAACCTCGGGCTGGGATGGGGCTTTTGTATACTAATTAAACTGCCTAGACAGGCAAGATGCTCCAAAAGGTAAAGGCACACAAACTCAAACCTGAGGTCCACATGATAAGAGAGCACCAACTTCTAAAGAGTTGTCCTCTGACCTCCACAGGTGTGCCTATGCTAGCCGACACTTGCTCTTGCCTCTCTAGTAAATAATAAAGTATCTTAAGAGAAAGAAAAGCTTCCTAAAACTTGAAAGGTCACATCTTTGCTTGCCCCTCTGTTTCTCTATCATAAATCTAAATGTCACTCTCTCAGGCCATCTCTAAGCACTGTGTGCAAAGTAGCTACCCAACAACCATCTCGTTGTGTCTATAATATCGCTATTATCGTGTTGACAATATCTTGAAATCTTGTTGACTGATTCTTCTTACTAAAATATGATTTACATAAGACACAAGACCTTTGTCTTCACTATATTCCCAAATTTAAACTAATGCTTGGGGGACATGAGTGGTACTTGGTACTTAGCATGATGTGTTTGAAAAGCTATGGAGTGTTTCTTGTTGCGTGACTTAAGGAAGGAATCACCAAAGAAGAAAGTGGGAGTGATTAAGGCAAAATACAAGGGCCTCATATACCTCACTAAAAGCCTGGACCTTATCCTTAGGGTAGTAGAGATCTTAACCTAAGTTATTGATGATCAGTCTGCCTTTGGACAGGCTTCCCTGACTGCATTGAGTGGCTAAAATGCATACTCCAAGGTTGGAGACTCTAGTTTAGCATAGGAGAGTCAGCTTGGAAAGGAATCTTTGACCTAGAAGAGAAGGAACACTGCTAAGGAGTGTGGCTTTTGGGTACACATAAACAAATGCCATCAAAGAACACTGATAGCAGACCAAAGAATTACCCAAGTCTATTAAGTGGATGACTACGGAGGAAGCTGCCATCCCTGAGGCTTCCTGTACAATTGAGCCGTCAGTCTCTTCTGAGGCAAATACAACCTTGGGGAGGCAATCAGGCAAATTTCCAAGCCTTGTAAATTTTGTTTACTTTCTGAGTCTTAGGAATCTCCTTCCTAATGGAGGGAAAGCTTTAGTTCAGAAGAAATAACTACATATCTCGATAATGTAGGTTTTCACTGGTGGAAATAGATTTTTAACTAGAATGGGACTTCAAGCAGAGGGATGGGGTTAGCTGTGGTACTGTGACTTTTAGCAAGATTACAAAAAATGGACCCCTGAAAGTAGCTCTCCTGACAATTTCTAACTTCCATCCTCTACACATTGAGGTACAAGTCTTGGGAACTATCCTAGTTTCATTCTCTATTGCTGTAATAAACACATGACCCAAACTATTTAGGGGAACAAGGGAATTTTTATCCTAGCTTATGATTACAGTTTATAATTGCTCATGATAGCAGGGAAAGTTACCAGCAGATGCCAGACAGAACTGTCTGCATCATCTCCACAGCAAGAGTAGAGGGACAAACACTAGCTTGCCAATTTGCTCATTACTGAACCAGCTCTGTCTTACCCATCTAGGGAATAGTCCCAACCATTACAGGCTGAGACTTTCCATATCAATCATACAACTAAGACAATTTCCTACAGGCTTGTTAGAGGGATGGACTTGTCTTAACTAGATCTTCACATAGCCCCCAAGCTGGTGTGTACTTGATAGCTGAAAGTAATTAACAAGAGCCAAATAAGCAACAACTCAAACTTAAGTTCAAACTGAACCATCCCATACCAGTAGTGCTACAGATGACTTCAGGGTCTTCTTTTTTGTTCTTCTTTTTCAGATGTTGGCACAAGGTCTGCACAAACTTTTAAAAGAATGGTTGTAGGTTTTTAGGGAGATCTATCTCCTGTGCCACGAGTTCCATAATAGATTACTGTCCCTCACTCACAACTTCTTACTGAAAGCACCATGAAGATTCTCCTGTGTGAGTCATCTGTTTTCTTTTTTTTTTAATTTTTTTATTATTTATTCAATTGTGCGTGTGTGCATGTGTATGTATGTGTGTGTGTATGTGTATGTATGTGTGTATATAGAACCACGGACGAATTCAGGAACCACCATGGACCGCCTCCACCTCCCTGTTTACTCTGCCCGGGGATTCACAGGCTCTGCCCCACCAGGACCAGAAACGCAGGCCGCCCCCGCTTCAGCCTGGCCTAGGATCAGAACTCGGGACCTTCCGCCTGCAAGGCAGAGGCTTAACCCCTGAGCCACCTCTCCAGCCCGGTTCATCTGTTTTCTAGTCAATTTGTATTTAAGAATATTTTCAGGATGAGAGCTAGTCTGGATATAAGGCTCTGGAAAAGAATACAGTTGAAGGCCCCAAGATGGCTCAGCAGGTAAAGTGTGTGCTTACAAACCTGGTAACCTAAGTTCCACCTCCAAAAACTCAAAGCAGAAGGAAAAAAAGGACTTCCAGAAATACATTGTAAAGGAGTTACTAGGAAAGAAGACCAGTATGAGCAATGTCAGGCAAACTCTCAAGGGGGTAGGGGGGAGTCAGTCTACATACTTAGGATACCAAACAGACAAAACAAGGAAGGAACCTCGCTTCGTTATAATTAAAACACTAAATATATAGGACTGAGAAAGTATATTGACTGTTCAAGAGAGAAACAAATCTTTTTTTTTATTCAATTGTGTGTGAGTGTGCGCATGTGTGTATGTATATGTATATGTGTGTGTGTGTGTAGAACCACGGGCGAATTCGGGAACCACCATGGACCGCCTCCACCTCCTTACTCTGCCCTGGGATTCACAGGCTCCGCTCTACCAGGACCAGAAATGCAGGTCACCCCTGCTTCCGCCTGGCATCTATACATGGGGTCTAGGATCCGAACTCAGGACCTTCCACCTGCAAGGCAGAGGCTTAACCCCTGAGCCACCTCTCCAGCCCCAGAAACAAATCTTATATAAGGGCAGGCCCATCAGAATAACAGATTTATTAACTGAAACTAAACCAGAAAGGCTTTACAAGATGCATTTCAAGTTCTGAAAGATAATAATTGCCAATCCAGACTATGATATCCAGCAAAACTGTCAAAACTGAAGGAAATATAAAAACTTTCCATGATAAAAGTAGGCTAGAGGCATTTATGTCCAGTAAACCAGCTCTACAGAAAACCAATCCATCTGTAAGATCACCAGAAAGAATAACCTAGTTAGAATACTATTTACACAAGTGAGGAAGAGAAAAAGTCCAATTACTATAAAATCAACAAAACTGCAAGAATTTAAACATATCTATCAATAGTAACTGAATACTAATAGTCTCACTTTCCTAATCAAAAGATACACTAGTAGACTCGATCAAAAAATAGAACCATCTATTTGCCTCTTCCAAGAAACATGCCTCACCTCAAAAAAACACATATTACCAAGAAAATGGACCTAGAAAACAAGCAGGTGTTACTGTTCTAATATCTCACAAAACACACTTCAAGCAAAAATTAGAAGAGATAAGCAGGATAACTTCATATTAAGGAAACATCCCAGGAGACAATTCTATAACAACCCAGAGGACGTTAGAATTCTATGTGCTAAAGGTACACCTAACTTAAAAAATGCTACTAGATGTAAAATCAAATTACCCCCTGCCCAGTAGCAATGCATGACTTTATCACCTCATTCTTACCAACTGGTAGGGCATACACACACACACACACACACACACACACACACACACACACACACACACAGGATTTAAATTAAATGACATCATAGATCAAATGGACTTAACAGACATCCACTGAATATTCAATGCACACACTGTAGATACATATTTTTCTCAGCAAGCCATTGACTTTTCTCTCCCTAGCTTTGAATTTTTAGATTTGTATGTATATTCAATCTGGAGTGTCTGTAGAAGTCAGGAAACAAAAGGGCTCATGATGGGGGAGGGGTAAAGATAGTAGAATGTATGTGATAAAGTAGAGGAGGAAAATAACAGGGGCTCAGAGTTTAAATAGGGGTGGGGGTAAGATGGCTCAGTGGGTAAGGCACCTGCTGGCAGACTTGGTGACCTGAGATCAGTCTCTTGATGCCCACATGGTGGAAGGAAAGAACTGACTGCCTTGTTCTCTGACCTCACCTTTGTGTCATGGCATATATGTACCCACTTTCTCTTTCTCTCTCTGTCAAATAAAATATTTTTTAAAGTGTGATAACTAAAACTAAGTAAGTATGAAAAATTCTTATGTAGGTTTGGCCAGGTACCTGCTTATAAACCTGACCTCCACCATGTGCCATTTTTTTTCTCTCTCTCTCCTTCTATTTATCTCTCTCTCTCCTTTCTCTTTCTTCCCTCCCTTTCTAGTGTTAGTTCTTTAAAATAAAATGAATATTTTTTTTTTCCAAAAAAGGTTGACAGAGGTGCCCTACATGGTTGGACCAGCATTCTCCAGAAACATGGGTGATCCAGTGGAAATCTCAGTACTAGGAAGGGGCTATATCTCTACCAATTATTGGCAAGGAAGGTCCCAGAGAGGTCAACAGAGCTTCACCCCATTGGAACCCTGTGAGTTACAATACCAATCTGCCAGGCAAAATGTGCCCACTGGTGCAATAATGGCATATCTTTGATGGGGTAAGCAACCATTTTGTGATTTGATTCGTGGGCTCTTTTGCAGGAACTCATAGCTGGTACTGTAAACCTCATCAAAAGCTCATGATGGGGCTGGAGAGGTGGCTCAGAGGTTAAGCTTCTGCCTTGCAGGCGGAAGGTCCTGAGTTCGGATCCTAGACCCCACGTATAGACGCCAGGCTGAAGCGGGGGTGGCCTGCGTTTCTGGGCCTGGTAGGGCGGAGCCTATGAATCCTGGGGCAGAGTAAACAAGGAAGAGGTGGAGACGTCCATGGTGGTTCCCGAATTCGTCCGTGGTTCTACACACACACACATACATACACACATGCGCACACACATACATGCACAATTGAATAAATAAATAATAACAAAATTTTTAAAAAAAAGCTCATGACTAGGGGGGTCATGGGTCCTAGGTAGGGGGAAACCTGCAACCATTTTTACTAAATGGACATACTGTCAAATTGCCTTCTATGTTAATATCAATAGATTAGTGCTGCTCTCAACCTTGGTCAGAGGAGCTTCTTTTTGTAGTGGACAGCAGTTAATGCAGAGACTCCTAACTGGTCAAAGTGCTGAGAATAAATGAGTGTTAAGTGCTCATGCCTAAATGGGATATTAATATCAACCCCCTCCATCTTCACCCCAAGGCTCAGGGAATATCAAAGAGGGGGCGGAAAGAATGTAAGAGCCAGAGATAGGAAGGAGTTCTGTGGAATGTTGTCTTCTGGACATGACAACTGCATTCATGAACTTGCAGCAGCTGCAGTTACCTGCACAGGATCAAGTCAGTTAACATTCTAACACTGATGTGGGGAAGGACTTGAGGCTCCAATGCCTAACTCAGGAGTTATTGGAAGTCAATGGCTATTGAAGAAGGAAACTTTTGTTTTCTGGAGGGGTGCAGCAACTGGTAAGCTGCTCATGTGCTAGTAGATGACCCTACATCTATGAGCATGTAGACAGCAGTAAAGTGGACTCAGTGAGTTACAAAAAAAAGAAAGGAAAGGACATGAAGGTGGGAAGGTTGAAGGATCCAGGAGTGGGAGAGTAGACCTGGGTATTATCAAGATATATTTAATACACACATAGAATTGTCAAAGAATGATTTTTAAGTTTTGCTAAAAAGATGATAGTTGACTACTTGCTAGGGCTGGTACCTAAGAGCTTCTTTCCTTCTCCAACCCCACCTTTTATTCACATGATACTTTAGTCTTTCAGTGAGAGGAAAAATAATTTGTTTGTTTGTGAGATAAGTGTCACATTCATCCTGTCTCCATCTACTTAGCTATGTGAGCCTTAACTATTCTCAGCAAGAAATTCTCATAAAATAGGTATCTCAGTGTAAGTGAACAAAGCAAAAAAATAAAAGCATGAGAATATAAAATAATAAAGACAGGTGGGTTATTAATAGGTAATGAGCAATACATCTGAACAATAGTGTATGAAAACAAATGACAGTGTATTATATTGAACTTTTATTCCAACGTATTATGACAAAATCAAAGTCCAGAACTTATGTCTTGTAGATTTCTTTAAATTTCACAAGTCATAAACTTGTTTCTGAGAAGAGTCTTATATAAAAATAACAGAACTATTTATATTCACTAGACTTATTAATATCATTACTATGAGGCATTTCTTAGCCCTTCCCAACCTGAGATAGTTCAATAAAGATCAGTCATCTGTCTCTTACTAAGTATTTCTTCCTATGAATTTTAAACAGTAAGAACAAACAAAAGAAACATTGTTGTGGGTATCTACCCCCCATTACTGCTATTATTCAAAAAATAAAAAATCTGCCTGAAGAGCATACAATATGGGACAAAAAATTTGTTCATCTATTTCCATATCACTGAAGATTTAAGGTACATCCTCAACCTCATCTCTGAAATCACAGCCCTTACACTCTTGAATTTAAAAAAAAAGGAAGTTTATTTACTGTATATGTGAGAGAAAGAGAGAAAGGGAGAAGGGAGGAAGAATGAGTAAGGGAAGGTGAGGTCTTGATAGGTATCCCTGGCTGTTCTGGAACTTGCTACAAAGACCACTTAGTCGACCTCGAATTTGGGTCAGTTTTCCTATCTCTGCCTCGCAAGTGCTAGAATTATAAGCATAAGATACCATACCTGGCTCATTCTATCTTTTTAAATGTGGAACTTTAAAGACATGTACATTGTACTCACTAGAGCTCTGTGTCGACTGTGAGAATGGGATAGTTCATGAGATCAAACCAAGGACTGAAAAATCTTCAAGAATAACCCACCACTTCTGATCTGACTCCACTCCTCTACAGCATAAGATGTACATTCTAGGTGATTTAAATGTAAAACACACCAACTATAAGTAAGAAGTGATCAGCCTTTGATGAAGTATCTAAGGCTCAGTATCACTTTACAGCATTTGTTTGATTATCTGAGTTTGTTTGGAGCACAAGTTCAGCAACAGATTAATTGTATAGTAGATCTATGTTTATTCCCTTTTGAGGGAAAAAGTTTGGAGAACAAAGCAAATTAGCCAAGGATATGATCTTGGAAGTCAGACTAATAGGAGTTCATCCTGGCTTTGCCATTTTACTAGTTGTGTGATCCAGAACAAATCATGTTTGGTTTCCATGATTAGTTCCTCGGCTTCTCCATCTGCAAAATGAAGATGATAACAGGAAGTGATTATAAGAATGAAAATGGTTAATCATATAATGTACTAGATTTTTATTGGATATATGTCAAGCTAGACTTAATACTTAATTTCTAGTTAGTTCAATGTGTCCCTTAGGGATTTTCCACCCTTCCATATGTAGCATTCAAGCTATTTATCCAACATAAATGCATTAGTTTCTTAGAAAAAAAGGTCATAGGGATTTATATATTATTAGTATGAAACTATAAAAAGCAAACTGGTATCTTATTAAGATTGGTGACGAAGATTCAATAAAATTGTGACACTGATATTTATTTGAATTTTTTTGAGACAGGACCTCATGTAGCCTAGACGGAACTAACTGTGTAGTCAAGAATAGTCTTCAATTTCTAAGTCTCAAATCTCTCAAATGCTGAAGCTGTATGTGTAAGCTATCACCTAGTGTCTCTCTGTCTCTCTCTCTCCCCTTCTGTCTCTCTTTCTCTGTCTCTCTGTGTCTCTCTTTCTCTGTCCATCTCTCTGTCTCTCTCTCCCTGAATTGAACACAGGGCTTCTCATATGCTGGCTGTGCACGCTTCCACTAAGCTACATTTCAGTTTTGGAATCTTTTTAAAGCATTTGGAGACATTTTCGTCAACACTGGCTATTGATGAATGTTCTGGCATTGGTCAAAAACTCATAGATCTATCACTATATCTGTAAATTTAAACCTCCCTCCCCAAAGGATTTTAACTATTTAAAAATTTTGTTGACAATGGGAAACATGCTAGAGGTAAGTGAATGCATGGAAGTGGCTTCCTATTGGCATTGCCAAGGTCTATTAAAAAAAAAAAAGGAGGATAAATTAGCTGCTTCTGTGGTTTCTGAAGGAGTTTCCTTTTACCTGCTGATACTTGTCTTGCATTTCTAGGTAGGGAGACAGCCCAAGACCTTCCTCAACCAACAAACTGTCTGCTGAGATTCTGAGTCATTCTCCAACCTCTGGACACGGAACAGAGCCTGGGAGGCGATGAGACGCAGGGAGGGTTCAGGGTCATGTAGCAGCTCTCTCAGATCTACATGCAAGAAAACCAAGACTGGAGCTGAAAGATTCCCGTGTTCCTGAAAGGACTACTGTTCTAATACTCAACAGCCAACATGCGTATAGCAACCAGGATACAAGGCTAACTCTTTCCAAGACTCTATCTCCAAGTCTGTAAATTGATTCATAAAGCCTACTAGTTTCTTAATTAATGTTTTACTCTTTTGCAATACTTATATTTTAAGTTAGGTTGTCTACTTAAAATGAAATTATATTGACCCAACAAACCATGTCTAATGATAACCTGTAAGTTCCTGACTCAATCCTAAATGTTAATTTTTAAATCCTTTTTAATATTTTCCCTTTTTATTTTATTTAATTATTTTAATTAAATCAATAAATTTAATTATTCCCCTTTTAGTATTTTTAAACTTTTAGTGGTTTTTGTTTTGTTTTGTTTGGCACAGTTTCTTCTATAATGTCCAGGCTGGACTTAAAGCTAGAATATCAGATACAAGGTACCATGCCCAGTTTGAAGTTTCAGCTTTTATATTTTCTTTTCTAATTTTTTTACATTTACTTATTATTTATTTGTGCGTGTGTGTGCATGTGTGTACGTGTGTGTGTGCACGTGTGCATGTGAGCCTTAGAATACTTGTGAGGTCAGAGAACGACTTTGTAGAGTGGTTCCTTCTTTCTACCAGGTGGTTCTGGGGATTGAACTCAGGTCCTCAGCTTTTATATTTTCACTTGATCTTAGCCAAGAGGCCAAGAAGCAATAGCTTTTTATATTTTCTTATGGCAAGAGAAATACATATTTGTCATGGGAAAAATTTAGCAATACATGTAATAATAGACATTACTAAAAGAAAATAAATCACCCATAATCATCCAGAAACAATTCTTGCTTTGAATGTATATCTTTCTGGTCTTTTTTTCTATGCATTTTATGCTTCTAACTTTTCATTTTAAAATTCCTTTTTTTAAAATTTTTTATTATTTATTCAATTGTGCATGTATGCGTGTGTGCATGTATGTGTGTGTATGTATGTGTGTGTGTAGAGCCACGGATGAATTCAGGAAATACCATGGACGCCTCCACTTCCTCCTTGTTTACTCTGCCCGGGGATTCACAGGCTCCGTCCCACCAGGACCAGAAACGCAGGCCGCCCTCTCTTCCACCCTGCATGTATACCTGGGATCTAGGAGCTGAACTCAGGACCTTCTGCCTGCAAGGCAGAGGCTTAACCCCTGAGCCACCTCTCCAGCCCCCAAAATTTTCATTTTAATGGAACATATGATCCAAAAAATATCTTTTTTTCTTTTGAAACAAGATCTCAGTATGTAGCTTAGACTTGCCTTAAACTTATGATTCTTTTACTTCTGCTTTTTGAGTGCTATGCTAGGATAATTGAATGTCTTATTCATTATCATTATCTGAATCACATAAAATTTTTTTCTATAATATGTTTCATAGTGAGTGACATATAACTCTACAAAATGAGCATGATACAATTTAACAAATTCCCTATCTTTTCTAACCTAGAATATTTCCCATTTTTCTATTCTAAATAATACTAAAATGAATATTCCTATAGCAATTTCTACTTTTATAAGTTATTACTAGAAGTAAAATTAGTAAATCAAAATACTGGCTTATTTTAAAGGATTCTGATACGTACCTCCAAACTTCATTACTGAATATTTGCGTGTTTATGTTGCTACAAGCATAGTGTATCATACAGGTTTCTCTTAGCATATTAGTATTGAGTATTAATTAATGACAGAAGAGCACATATAGGTATCTCGTGATTTCATTTTGAAAACCTATTAGTAGTAATAGTAAATGTTATTAATTTTTTGCCTTTTATAATTCCTGCATGAACTGCTTATTCATATAATTAGTCATTTTCTTTGGTGAATCTCCTGTGTTATTTTAAGGGTACTAACCCTTCATTATATTGAAAGTATTCTTGTCTATATGGTTCACTTTTTCAGATTTTTTTTCAAAGTTGGTTTTAAATTTTTTTATGTATGAAAATAACAGTATTTTTTAAAATTCTGTGGAGCTGTCTTTGGTATTATGTTTAGAGAAAGGCTCTCTTTTTCAATGTATGAATCTCCAAAGTCTCAAAAAAAATTCAAGTCTTCTTAATGGTTTAAAGTTCTTTTATTTCTTAAATAGAATTTTAGCCATTAAATTCATTGTGTTTATTTCCGAGATATTTTGCTAGATTTTAGTTTCTTAAAATTTTTGCATTGCGATTTACCTACATGTTTTAAAAAGCAAATGAAATATAAATCAATTTTTACTAACCTGAAGGGATTGGGGACTTCACTTAAGGACTCATACATATGAGACAAAGATTCTATCACAAAGGTACATTTGCATATAACACAAGCATTCGACCAGTAATGTATATTCCTAGATCTGTAGGATTATTCTTAAATAGGAGCAAAATTTCTGTAATCTGTACAGTTATAGAAAAGTTTCACTCTCTGACAATTCTGAAAACATTTGTCTGATGCTTACTTTCTATGACTTAAAACATCTTGGTGCCAAGTCCTACACCTTTGACAGAATAATCACTTATAGAAAGTAGTACGTCAGTCTTCTCTGTAGTACTTGTGAGATATCACAATTTGTTAAGCTAGTGTTTCTAGAAAGATGCTTTACTTCTTGGCAAGGTTTAGAACTGTTCCTGAGATAGTTGCTAAATAGTTTCCAGACAAACAGCATCATATTATTTCTTAAGAGGGTTTGGACTTAGATGTGACTATCAAGCAGCTGAGGTCACTTATGGTTTTATTGCTATATAAGTCATGATTTTTAGATGCTGGAGTCTTGGCTATACTACAGTCTGTGCATAGTTACTATTTCAGTTATCCTACAAAATATCCCAGCGGTGTTATTTATCACTTACCACTCTCTATACAGTCAATATCCTTTGTGCTCAACTCATGATCCATGTACTTTGATAAGAGCCCTAAAAACAAGAGAAAGTCAATGAGTCTGAAACCTGACTTTTGCCCTTAGAAAGTAAAATCTATACATTTTTATCTAAAATTTCAGATCAGCTGGCAGAATTGGCCTTTCAGTGTTAAAAGCTTACTAAAAATAATGAATTTTAACCAAACATGCACATGCCTACAATACCAATGCTTGAGAGGCTGAGCCATGAAGACTGCCTCACTTCAGGTCAGCCTGGGGATCACTGTAAAATCATGTCTAAAACAAAACAAAACAAAACAAAACCAAAAAATCAAAGAACAAAAAGCAAAAAAAAAAAAAAAAAAAAAAAAAAAAAAAATCTTCCCCAGTACCTGATAGTTACTTATATAGGTAACATGATTCCTTCTTCTTAAAGAAAATTTCAATTTCAAGATTATATGCAAAAGATTATATTTGACATTTTAAGCTTGGTCAAAGCCTGTAGCTGGGGAGATCATAGGCTTAGTTCTATTGCTAAATGCTGCACCCATCAAATTGCGTGCTGAATATTTATGTTTATTCAACAGATCAGTGATATTGTTGGCTTTGGTCAGTGGGTAGAAGTTATTTCAGAGACTCATAACTGGTAAGAATGCTGAGAATAAGCAACTGCTGAACACTCAGCCCTAAATGGGACATCTATCATTCCTTTCATGGAATCGGGAACATTGTGGAAGAGGAGGCTGAAAGAAGAGAGGAAAGGATAGAATACTGTGGAGCACTATCTTCTGGATATGACATGATGGTGGCTGCACTGAAGAATTCACAGCAGGTGCAATTACATAAAAACAAGACCTGCACAAGATTGCACTTGCCAACATTCTATCAATCACTAAAGCCTCATGAGGCTCCACCCCTCCCTGAAGATTTACATACAGTTAAGGGTTGCCATCCCTCCTTGAGAATCTACAGGTAGTTAATGGGTTGCTTGGAGAAAGAGAAATGTTTTCTTTAGTGGTTCAGGTACTGGTAAGTTGCCATGCTCCTGTAAATAACATCTCACTCATGCTCTATAAGCAATCCTACTTAAACTCATTTGGTCACAAACAAGGAAGAAAGGGGAAAAAAAAAACAGTGAAAGAAGGGAAACTAGCTGGGAAAAGGAAGGGATCAGCAGGAGTGGCAAGAGGACAAGAGAGGTTATGGGAGATGAATATGATCAAAATACATTGTATACAAGTAAAGAAATAAAAAAGAACGGGCATTCATGACTTGGGAAGGTCTAGAACAGAGTAACTGTAGACATGAAAGGATTCTCTTTTACCTATTAACAAAACTGCTGTCCTTCTGATGGGAAGTTTTGCATTCTTGGAATACATTGATGTTTGGACTAGGATGTTTATTTTCCCCTTGCATTTTTCTACCTAAGTAGAGGGGGGAAAGTATATAGTAATGAAGTAGCAGCAATTTTGATCCGACTCATCTCGCTACATTTTTAGGGTTAAAGATGATGTCAGTATAGCTGTGCTTGAAATAGCTTCAGTGAATATCACCAATGATTGTCACACTTAGCATGATTATCATGATAGCAAGCTTTGTATGAAGTCGAAGCTTCCGAATATCCATTGCCTACAGCTAGTCATGCTGTATACCAGATCTTCAAGGCCATCTTAGCTTCCTTGCAGCAAAGCTTTGCTCTCTAACCTCCACCTTGAGCTCTGTTTTCCTGTGAGTTCCTCTGCCTGATTAACACTGTTCTGAGTATTTTGCAGGTATCCTCGCAACACATATCATTTTTCACTTTTTTAAAAATTTTTTTATTATTTATTAAATTGTGCGTGTATGTGTGTGTGTGTGTGTGTGTGCATGTGTGTATGTATGTGTGTGTGTGTGTAGAACCACGGACAAATTCGGGAACCACCAGGAGACTACCTGGGCCTTAAATATGTGCAGGATTCATAGACAATCCCAGGGTCTCTATAGTGCAAATCAGGTGATCCACTATGGTCAGTTTCTAGAAAACCCTGATAGACTTCCTGAGGCTGACCTGGCTCAAGCCTGTCCAGAAGATGAGCCATACGGCCTCTGTTGAGTTTGTGGTGATGCCATCTGTGGCAATTGTCATAGATGCAAATTTGATAATGAAGATTGAGTCTTTGTACACATCTATGAAGACTTAGTATTTAAGAAAGAGTTAGTAACTAAGGAGCAAATATGTGGGAGATTGTCTACTTGATGTGGGAAAAGACCCAGTCCATAGAGGGTTGGACCATTCACTAGGTAGATGGAAAAGATGGAGAGAGCTAGTATGCATACAGGCATACTGGCAAATGAGAAAGTATGTTCTTAGCTTGTTGTGTAGACACAGTGTGACCAGTGTCCTCGGCTCCTGGTGTTGATATGGCCTCTCCTTCCTTGCCGAGGAACCGTAACCAAGAACAGTAAGCTGGAATAAACCCTTTTCTCCTAAGTTGTTTGGGTCCTGTATTCCCTCAGCAACAGGAAAATGAAACTACACATTTGGTACCAGAAGAGTAGGGAGACTAACGCACCATCTGAGTTCTGATAGAGACAGTGGCTCTTCTCACTGATGGCCACACAGCATGACAGCCTTGTTTAGGACTCATAAGCAAAACAATCGGCTATGTCAAGCAAAGGCTTATAGATGTGAAGACAATATGAACTCTGTTTTGTTCTTGACCTACACTGTCAGCCTGACTTTACAGCCTCTGATCCAGCTAGCTCCCAAGACTTCACCAGTCTTTGGTGGTAGTATTATTTTGAGACAAGGTCTCACTGTTTAGCTTAGCCTACCCTCAAACTCTCGATGATCTTCCTGCCTCTACCTCCTGAGTGCTGGGTATTTGTCATCATACCCAGCACCAGCAGTTTTTATGGGGGTTAGGGGTAATGTTCTAACAGAAAGTGAACTTGTGACTCACACAGGAGATATAGAAAAAATATCTACAGTACAAAATAGTTCAAAGATATCAACCTTTGATGTGAAAAGAGCTGAGAAATTTTTCTTACATGAATGTTCCCCATTAAAAACAGTCAGAAAAAAACAAGTGTTTCAGCACATTAAAGAGTTAGCAAAGCCATTATTTCTCACAAAGAATTTGCAGATTGTTCCAACTTCATCAGGTTTGATGTAAAAAGGATCTTTGCAGTAGACTTCTTGGGGCAGTTTCCATTTCAGGAATCGGGCACATATAGTTAGGACTCGTCTACTCTCCTGTGAAGAAAAGGGTTTTCATAGACAGTATTTGGAAATATTTTTAAAGTAAGAATCTTTCTTCAGTAAAAATGACACTGAAAGTCTAATTTGAAAAGCTGATAAATTCAAAATTATCGGGGCTGGACAGGGGGCTCAAGGGTTAAGCCTCTGCCTTGCAGGTGGAAGGTCCTGAGTTTGGATCCTAGACCCCACGTATAGAGGCCAGGAGGAAGCCTGGGCGGCCTGCGTTTCTGGTCCTGGTAGGGCGGAGCCTGTGAATCCCGGGGCAGAGTAAACAAGGAGGTGGAGGCAGTCCATGGTGGTTCCCGAATTCACTGGTGGTTACACACACACACGCACAATTGAATAAATAATAAAAAAATTCGAAATTATCATGGTTGAAATGAGAGGGAATAAACTATAATCCTGTCCTTTTCGAACTCTTTCCAACAGACCCTCAAAGGGATCTACAAAATCTGCAAGGCTCTAGGATTCTGATCTCAGGCAAAAGTGACAGCTGGTAGGTTATGGCATCGAGACCAGAAGCTCAGGGAAGGCAGGGAGTCTCTCTATGCTCTACTCAGAGCCTCCACTACCACTTACCAACTGATGTCATTTTTTGGTCACTGCACAGGGAAATGCAGCCCCTGAAGTTTGTACTATCTCGAGTCTTTCGGCCCTGAGTAGGATACCTGCTGATATCTGGAGATCCAGATGCTTCAGCAGACCTGAGGAAGTGGATCTATTTTCTAGTCACTATTCTTAGAATGATGCTCAAGTACCTACTATTTGATTCAATATTCATGTCTCTAAGCAAGTATTTCATTTCAGGTCCACAAGATATTTGGACCAAGAAAATTTTCTTTTGTGCATGCTAGGAAGAATTACTTCAGGGCTAGTGAGATGGCTTAGCAGTGAAAATGCTTGCACACATGCCTAATGATCTGACTTCGAGCCCCAGATCCCACAAGATGGCAAGAGAGAACTGACTCCTGAGGGTTGTCCTTTGACCTTGACATATATGTATGTATGTACATGCAAACACATACGCACATGCACAACACACACGAACACAATAAAAAATTTTATTTATTATTTATTTAATTGTGCGTGTGTGTGTGTGTGTGTGTGTGTGTGTGTGTGTGTGTATGTGTGTAGAACCACGGGCGAATTCGGGAACCACCATGGACGCCTCCACCTCTTCCTTGATTACTCTGCCCCGGGATTCACAGGCTCCGCCCTACCAGGACCAGAAATGCAGGCCGCCCCCACTTCTGCCCGGTCTCTATATGTGGGGTCTAGGATCTGAACTCAGGACCTTCCGCCTGCAAGGCAGAGGTTTAACCCCTGAGCCACCTCTCCAGCCCCCACAATAAAATTTTTTTTATTATTTATTCAATTGTGCATGTATGTGTGTGCGCATGTGTGTCACCTCTCCAGCCCCCCCCACAATAAAATTTTTAAAAAGGATAAATTTAGCTATTTTGTTTTCCAATCTATATATATGTAGCAAAATTAAGATACCCAGATATTTTTTTTTAGGTTTTTACACCTCAAGAAATTCTCATATATATGCTGAAAAATATTCATTGTAGTACTCCAATAATAACAAATTGAAAACATTGTAAGTTTCTTAGAAAAAGAGAATGGGGAAAGTTAGGTTATTTATATGAAGGAATTTCATGTAGCAGGGAAAAATACATTTTCTAGAGCTATACAATATAGAGAAATCTCATAAATACAGACACTGGTAGATTTATAGAATTATATAATATATAAAATTTAAAATATGAAAAATTAGCTGGACCTGATAGCACATGCCTGGAATCCTAGCACTTGGGGATAATCCTAGGCTGTGCAGATATCTACCTCCATTCTAAGAAATGAGAAAGGAATTAATCTTATACCCATCCCCACTGAATTCCTTCAAAACATTATTATCTTGAACTTTGATTTATCATTCTGTTGGAAATTTCTTTCCTTTTTTCCTTTCTCTCTCCCTTTCTTTTTTCTGTTGTGCTTGGTTTTTTTTAGACAAAAATTCATGTAGCTCAATCTGGTCTCAAACTTGCTGTGTAGCCAAGCCTGTTCTTGAACTTTTGATTCTTCTACCTCTGCCTCCCAAATATTGAGCTTACAGGCATGTATTGCCAATTCCCAGTTCACTTTTTGAGATAGAATCTCATTATATACCCCAGACTGGCTAGAACTCTGTGCAGTCCAGCCTGGCTTTGAACTTACTGTCTTCTTGCATCTGCTCTCCTGAATGCTGGGAAATATGAAATGTTTCATATTTAAGACTACAGAGCTATAAGCCTTTCCATACAAATAGATGTGAGGGTCAATCTTAACCATAAGTCCTATTTTTTAGTTTGTAACTATGACTTTCTTTTCTGTTAGTGGGAGCACACAGATAAGCACTCCAGTTATTCTTCCAGAATCCTTGTAATCTAAACCTAACTCCCTGGAATGGTAAAGCAGCTAGTTCACAGCATGCTGAACTTAACAGGATTACCAGCTTTTTTTTTTTTTGTAATGCATTTAGGACTGAACCGAGGATCTCATACACACTAAACAAGTACTCTACCACTGAGCTCTAGCCCCAGTAATGTTTACGTTTAAAAAAATTTTTTGAGACAGGCTCTTACTAAGTTGTACATGCTGGTCTTGAACTTGAGAACCCTCTGCTTTAGCCTTCCAAGTAGCTAAAGTGTAAGTCCCAGACACAGACTGAGCAGTTTCTGATGCATATGATAGAAGATGATATCAGTCCAACAACATGTGGATTATTCATTTAGGATTAGGGTGATTTAAATGGAAAGCCACAATTTTATGGAAAACAGTTGAAAATGTAGGAGAAATAAAGTCTTTTCTATGACTTAGCTCCAACATGACTTATTTGGCATGAAGTAGTCCTTACAGTGAAAAATATACAGAATTTTTGTTATCAATAAAAGTTTGTTAATATGGGAACTATATTTAGAACTGTGTGCTAGTCCGTATATTATAGTGAGAGTACAAAGAGTGATACTATATTTTTCTTACCCACAAAGGACTATAATTTGCTACACAGAAATTAGGAGTTAGGTTTTTCCCCACAACTTACTTAGACAAAATAATTGAAATGAAGCTATGTGTCAGAAGATAATGGGAGACTGAGATGTTACTGCAAAGATTTTGCCCCCAAATGGATAAACACTTAATTTCAGAGTGGGATATGGACTTAGAGTTACCCAGAGATGAAAAGATTGACATTACCTCAGCTATTGCATAATTTTCATCCTGAGAATACAGAAGTAGTGGGACCAAGCTCTCCAGGACTTGGCATTCCATAATCTTCTTATCTATGTGTTTCACAGACTTTACGGAGGCTCCAAAGAGAGTCATGGAGCAAAGATGAACATGAGGTCTCACCTGGAGTATTAATAAGGAAACCACTCACTGAATATGTTCATACTTGCTTATACAGACTCTGGGTGGGTTGACATCATTCTTAACTTGAGGTTATTTAGGGGCATGCAATTGAGACAAGAAATCAGCTCTACAGGGTTGACAGCAAGACCTATGACCAACCCTCTTATTCCTGCAACTGTTCAAGTAACAAATAGATACTATCCTATTAATGGAAAGTTTGTGCCTAATACTGATATTAACCAATTTATTCATGCTCTTTTCTTAAAATTGAACATCCCAGCTTTGGCACATTTTGCTTTTTTGAGGAAGCTGGTCATTTGCTTCATATATTCTTTTTAGAAAATTTTTGGAATTTAGGATAAGGACATAAGTATGGTACATATTTTGATGCAGTCCCAATCATTTCTTGAAAATACTGCAATATTTTTTTCTCCTCTATAAACTTCTTCCCTCTCCTCTTCCCCCTTCCACAGAACTTTAATAAGTTTTTAATGTCTTGACATTTTCTTTAATCTGAGAAACTAATAACAACAAGCCCTACAAACATCATAGATTATCTGCAAGGGTCTTGAGAGAGTGAAAAGTACTATAAAGGTAAAAAATGCTATGCAAAGTAGAATGTGCTCATCAACATTTACTTGGTGGTTTGCCAATCCCCCACCTCCAAGAAAGAATCTCCTCTCTCATATCTTACATCACCAAATAAGGAGAACACGATCCTCATCATGTTAGCCAGTGTGGTAAAGTCCAGTATCCTGATAAGCTTCAGGAGTATCCGAATGGCCAACAAAACGATCCTCTCATCCGTCTCAAGTAGGCTGTCTAAGATGCTAGGCAACAGGCTCTTGATGTCTTCCCTCTGTGCGTCCAAAGGCAGCCTATGTGACCCTCTCTCCTCGAACCGTCATCTCGTTCTAAAGGGAGGGCTCCCACTCTCTGACTCTACCTAGTGTTCAATGGATTTCTGGTAACTCTAACTAGTCCTGGATAGAGAAATATCATTGCCTTCTCTCAGTATTAGCAGTCCTGAAGGGTAGAGGAAAGGGCAGAGTTACTGAGTTATTATTTCACAGACCAGAAGTGTGGGACTAGGTAGTGGAGGACCAGGGATATTGCCTTAACTTTATTATAAGTGAAAGAGAATGGTCAGCTCAGGTCACAGAGAGTTCCCCAGCATGAAAAGTATTCAAAGAAAGGCTTAAGGATTCCTTGTCAGGAATTCAACATAACTTGACTGAAGACCCTTGTATTTCCTTTCCAATTTAAATTAGGATTCTGTTCTTCTGAAACCTCTAGAAGGAAGCAATCTCAGGATTTTTCATATGACAAATATTCATGTATCCAATCAACTATTTCTGCTTCAGATACACATGAAGAAAAGCTATCTCAAATGGCAAAAATTAAAGTCTCAGGGATCACTTCTGACTGAGGCCTAGTTTTCTAGTGAGATATGTAGAATACAGACTTTCTGCAAATATGAATGCAAATGATCTCTCCCCAGGCAACATGCCACAAGACATCTACAAACAAGTATAGTTCCAACACAAATTTTTAAAATATTATGAATATTTATGACTTGGAATTTTAAAGTTATTTAATTTTTAAAAGTCAGCACTTGAATTATTTCCTAAATATAAAATTTAAATTGCACACAAGAATATACAGCCCAAATTCACTCTTGTCCCCCAAACGGCCAATTTTCTTTCCTAGCTGTTTAAGAGTTTCCTGGGTATCTTGGAAGTGTTCTACTTATGACTCAGGAATCAGTGGTTTGGGTCCTTTTACCATCTCCCGGTGTCTGACCAGATTGTGTAGTCCCCTCAGTGCAAGAATTCTAAAGGTATTATTTTCATGATGCAGCCAGTCTTTCAAGCGAGTAGTGGAGTATACGCTGGGTAGTCTCTTGGCCACTGGACTCCGAAGGAGCTGAAAAAACCCAGAAATCAGCCAAAGAATGACAGTGAAGTTCTTTTTTTCTTGAAGGAAGCTACTTTCCCACCAATTCCAATTATAAATTTTCCTCTGCAATCTCCAAATTATACAGGCAGTACAAAGTGATGCTATGATGCAGGTACACAAAGAATACTGAATGATGTGAGGAAAAACATTTGACTTGAATCTAAATAAAACACCTGTATTATATGGCTAAAAATGTACCCCAAACTGAACTTAGGTTGGATACAGCCTAGGAAAACAGGCTGTTCTGCTTCCTAGGCTTTCTGAATCTAGTACCTACAAGATAAATCTTACCTCCACAAAAAAGCCTGCAGATGTGAGTTTATGTTTATCATTCCCTCGGTTAAGCAAAGGGACTAACAAGTACATGGTCTTATGTGCAAGGAGGTGATGTCTTTCCAGCAAGGCACTGCAAAACAGAGCACCAACAGAACGACTCTCAGACATGCTCCACCCACATGACATTTTCTCAGCGTGGGGCCCTCCAAAGTTTTTGCCCAGCTTCAGGTATACAGGAGGGGATGGCAGGGCCAAGACCTCTGAAAAATTTGCCTGGTTAAGTTACAGATATTGTATACTATCTTTTAATTTCAGTTGCTATGAGAACTGAAAGGGAGAAAAAAATACCTAAAATAATGCTGGCTTAGAGCAGGGAACTATATTAGGACAAGGAAGTCTTACTTGGCAAGGAGAAATACTCCCTGAAGATGGCAATCTCCTTTCAGAAGAGTCCATCCATCATTCTTTTCCATGATGCTGAATTCCTGCCAGCACAATGTTCTGAGGAGAAGAGTCTTTGTAGCTTGTATGGCGAAGCTAAGTTGGACAAAAACAGCGTGGATGAAAAGAATAGGTCCCACTACTCTCAGTGAGAAGGGCCAGCTGCTGAGCTGCAATTCATTCTTCCATTTCTAGAATTCCCAAAGGCCCTCCACACAAGTTCCCAATATGAAGAAATGTGTTGTAGATTTTGCTTCTCTAGTTTGGAAGAAAAGCTACAGTTCAGCAATTGATCTGGGATGCTAACTAGATAGCTATTGCCTTATAAAAAAGTTTCATTTATTTTCTATTGAGAGGAAGAAAGACAGAGAACACTCACATGCCACAATGTACATGTCAGAGGACAACTCTGAGAAGTTGGTTCTCTCCTTCTACCATGTGTGCTCTCAGGATTGAAGTCAGGTTGCCAAATTTGAGTATAGGCACCTTCACCAGCTGACCTGTCTTCTGGTCCTGACCTACTGCATTTTAAAAACTCTTATTAAAATAACAAGTATAGGATAGGGAGGTGGCTCACTTGGTAGACTGCTTGCCTAACACACCTGAAGCCCTAGTTTTAATCCCAGCATGCAGTAGATATAGGCAGGAGGATCAGGAATTCAAGTAATCCTCAGTACATAGTAAATTCAAAACCAGCCTAGGCAATGTTGAAATCTTGCCCCCCCCCCAAAAAAAATTATGAGGCCCGTGAGATTGTTTAGCAGGTAAGGCCTCTTCACAAGCCTGGCAACTTGAGTTTGAACTCTAGAAGCCCACATGGTACATATGATCGATCTCTCTCTCTCTCTCTCTCTCTCTCTGTAAATAATGAAACAAAAATTTTTAAATCTTTAAAAATATATAACTTATACCCCCTATAAAATTTATCCACACAGCTTTTAGAAAGTACTTCTTGAGCTGATACTCTAGATATAGCTTTGAGAGCATCTTAAAGCTGGAAATTTTCTAGGTGATTATCTAAACTAATCACCTCATTTACAGAAAAGGAAATGTAGCTAATTAGGTGGATGATTTAGAAGTATAACTGAGATCTATAGCCTGGTGTTCTTAGAAAGTCCACATTGTAACACTTCTTCTGAAATAACCCCTATAGCACAGCAGCACTAGGAAATGTCTACTGAGGCCTTAATGGGGAACAAAAAGTCTTCAGGCCATAAAGCAGAAATGAAGACTTGTTTTCTTGATTTAGTACACTTGGGAGGTAGGTTTAAGCTACTGTGTTTGTCTTTGTTTCTACTCTTGATTTATCAGGAAAGGACCGGTATGATTTTCCCACTTTTATTTTCCAGGGCATCTGGACATAGTCAAATTTACCTTGGTGCCAAGAAAACTAAAGGCAATAATGAAGGTCCAGAGTTATTCCTGGTATTTTATCACAGGGTAGGCCATATGCTCACTCACATTTGGGACCACATCTATCCTGTATCAACCACAGTTCCCAGGGCTTTGTAAGTGTTATAGCAATGAAATTCCAATGGACAATACCACAAAGGTGTGACCTCTGTTGACATTTCTTGTTGTGAATACAGGCCACTTGGGATGGCGACATCGGACATGGTGAGGCCAATGCTTTGGTGAATCTGGATGAGCAGTGTCATCAAAAGCTGAGGAAAGAGTCGGAATGCAGCTGCTTGCAGCTTATTTCCCATAAGAACCTCGTAAAGGGCATCTGTTGCCTGTAGTATAAAAAGGGGCAGAGCAGAACTGAGAATCTGCTGGTTATAATCCTCATTTGATTTTTGCTTCTGTTTATATCAGAACATGCCTCTGCTTTCACTAGGCAATAAGCAGTATTAAGTGGTAGACACAGATGTGAAGAGCCAGAATAGGAGTAAACTGCTTATTAGAAGTGGGCTGGAGAGTGCTGAGTGGTAGAATGCTTGCCTAGCAAACACAAGACCCTAGGATCAATCCCAAGCAACACACACACACACACACCACACACATGCACACACACACATGCACACAGACACATGAAAACATATGCACATGGTTGCCAATGAGGAGACTTGAAATCCAGAAATCAAAGAGAGTTATTAACACGGCTGACTAAATACAACCAAAAAAAAAAAAAAACATAAAACACAACAAAATCTATCATGATGTTACAAAACAAATAACAAATGAAAAAGTGTCTGTACATATATATATATTTATCAATGTGCTAATAAAATATTTCTATACACCAGTAAGAAAATTGTGAAAGCCTGCTGCTTAAAGTGTGATTGATTACATAGCATCATCTAAGAACTGATTGGAAATGGAAATTATCTAATCCTGCCCCAGGGCTTCTATTAATTTGTGACGTCTATTAATTTGTAACCACTTTCATTTAAAGATTCTCAGGTGATTGTGCTCTATGTACATTTTTAAATTTGAGAAACACTAGTGTGGGGGACATGCATAGTCACAAAAGAAAAACATAGGAGATAATCTGGGAACATGTATCAAAACTGTGAATAAACCCAACTTTATAAGCTAGTATGACTCAGATATGCCTTTTTTGCCCTAACTTAAAACTGAACTAAAATAACATTTTAGGGATTTTAAAAAGGCATAAGACCATAAACAAAAGAGAATAGGAGACAGGACAATAACAAATTAAGAAATGCTGAGAGGTTTTGGAAGCTAAGAAATGCATCACAATAATTTAGAACCTAACAGTAGAGGAGATAAAGAAAGGTAAAAATAATATAGTGATGGGGGCAGGAAGCAGTGGTGCATGCCAAGAATTCTAGCTCTTGGGAAGAGGAGGCTAGAGGATCAGGAGTTCAAAATCATCCTTAAGTTATATAGCTGTTTTGTGGCCTGACTTTTCAGCAACCCCCTGTTCTTTCTGTGCAATTTTGCTATAAACATTTACTTTAAAAAGTAATCTAGTTCAAAGAGGAAAAAGGGGGGGATGTACACTAAATAAATATACAAATATTTTATATAAATATTTCCAAGAGGTTCAGTTTAGGGAGATGGTACTGATATCAAGAATGGTTTTCCACATGCACCTGTGTGTGTGTGTGTGTGTGTGTGTGTGTGTGTGTGTGTGTGTGTGTGTGTTGCCCAGTCTGGTGTTGAACTACAGTGTTCCTGAGTTACTGAGTAACATACACACAGTTCTGTGCTTGATTTATGGTTTTATAATTTTTTAAAAAATTGTAATAGAAATGATGCAAAGAATATGTGACGAAGACTATATATGACTTTCAAGGCCTAAAATATTTACCATCAATCCTTTAGAGAGAAAACTTTCCAACCTCCAAATAAAAGGCCCATTGTTTTCTATTACTATATTACTTTAAGATTTTTCTTCAGTTTGCATTACTTGTGATTTTTTACAATTTTATTTATTTCTCTGTGTATCTCTGTCTCTCTCTGCCTCTTACTCTCTCTCTTTCTCTCTCTGTTGTATCCATGTGAGCATGTGGGTTATGTATGCCTGTGTGTACATGGGGAGATCAGAGGAGGATTTCAGGTATCTTCTTTTATTGCTGTCTTCCGTATTCCTTTGAGACATGGTTTCTCACTGAACCTAGAACTTGTCGTTTCAGCTAGGCTTGCTAGCCAATGAGTTTTTGGGATCCATTTGTTTCTGCCCCCAATGCCATGCAATGCTGGGATTACAGGCATACAAGGCCATGCTGGACTTTGTGTGGGCACTGGGGATTTGAACTTGAGTTCTCATGTTTGCATAGCAAGTGGCCTTATCCACTGAGCCATCTTCCTACACATGATTTTTTTAAAGGACAAAATGAGAAATGTTTCAAATGTATTGCACTTTACTATGATCTTTGAGCTCTTTTCATGTCAATGTCTTGGTAGAATGACTATTGGAGGGCTGGAGAAGTGGCTCAGGGGTTAAGCCTCCACCTTGCAGGCGGAAGGTCCTGAGTTCAGATCCTAAACCCCACGTATAGAGGCCGGGCGGAAGTGGGGGGGGGGCTGCGTTTCTGGTCCTGGTAGGGTGGAGCCTGTGAATCCCGGGGCAGAGTAAACAAGAAGGAGGTGGAGGCGTCCATGGTGGTTCCCGAATTCGCCTGTGCTTCTACACACACACACACACACACACACACACACACACACACACACACACACATACACACACGTACACATGCACAATTGAATAAAAAAAAGAATAAATATTGGAAGCAAATTTTGAAAGAGACCAAAAAGAAAATCCTGGATGAGGTTAGTTATCCTCAAAGAAGAGCATGGTGGCTGAAATGAGAAAAGCAGGGCAGTGGCTTACAGAAACAGCCATGTAGGCCATCTTCTTCTCCTGGGTGTGCACATCATGGCATTTCTGCAGCTTCCTCAGGAGCCTCCACAGGACCCAAGTTGTGTTGCTTAGTTTTATCTCCAGGGTTCTCCACAATTCGGCCAGATGCCTAGAAATTCCAGAGTAACAGGTTCATGAAAATGGTTTATCTCACGCCATCTGTAACTACCCTCTTAAAATTTGTTTGGAATCCAACCTATCTGTAAGAAGTTTTCCTCTGTTCATCTCTTCAGTATAGTAAAAGATCTATCCAATTTCCTAACCATAACTCACGGTTTTATTGAATCATATTCCCTTTGGATTTCAAGGCCATTCATAAACTGATCCCAAGTTAATCTGTAAATACCATTGCTTCCTGTAATCTAGCCACCCCATACTATTTGCTTTTGCCAAACAAACATGGAATCTGAATACCCTAGAAGGCTCATGCCATTTTCTTAAATTGAAAGGCCTTTTCCACAACTCTCCCCTGCCTATCATTCCCCTTCAAAGTTTAGCTCCAGTATCATCTCTTCTGTAAAACTTGCTGTTACTTTTCCATGTTTCTCGCCAACATTCTCATAACATGCTTTACATGTTTTCTTTTTAGAGGTTACCTCAATCTTACATATGACATTTGTCAGTCTTTTATGTATGTTCCTCTGAAGAAAGGGATCATGTCTGAATCTCTCAGAACCTGGACATTTGCTTCACAGACGGGATTCAAAGGCATATCTATTCCATCCAGTCTAGACCCTCCTGTTTGATAAAGGTTAATCTCTGAAATAAATCTTTGATCCTAACTATATCTTAAATATGTGACAATTTCTATAAATGACTACATGAATGAAACTAAGTCTCAAAAATTTTTTCTAGTATTAATTCAAGCATAGGAAGTGATTTATATATACATCGTAGAGGAGCATGAGAAGGAAGGTTGAGCCTTTTTTTCAGCCTAGTGCTAGAGACCTAACCCAAAGCCTTGCTCATGCTAGGCAAGCACTCTGCTGTAAATACTGTATCCTAAGAACAATCCTTTCTCTTATTTTCAGAATCTATCTTGGCATGTTTACATGCTAGCGACAATGTATTTTATTTGTTAATTTCATTCAGCATATATGTGTGGTTGTGTGTTCACATGTTACTGTGGACACTTGCATGCTATGGCACATATGTGGAACCACAGAAAAACCTTCAAGTGTCATTCCTCGCCTTTCACCTTGATTTGAGACCTTGTCTCTTCACCATTACTGCATAAGGCATTCTTACTGAACTGAAAGTTCCTGAAGATTCTCAAGTCTCTGTATTCCATTTCCTGTCTGTGGACTGAGTAACTACTGTGTTTGGCTTTTACATAGGATCTGGGAATCCCAATTTAGGTCATTGGGCTTGACAGCAGGTGTTTTACCCATCTCCCAAAGACAGGGTTCTTCTTTAAGCTTATCAACTATGTCCATGAGAGTTGTTCTAAAAATTGACAGTTCAACTACTATCCCAACATTTCATTCCCTACCTCATTCTTGTTTGGAGGTGGGGTGTATATGAGATAGCCTCATTCTATAACCTCTACTGTCTTGGAAGTCACTATGTAGATCAGGCCAGTCTAGAACTCATGAGGATCCTTCTGCCTCAACTTCCTGAATGTTGAGATTACAGACATGAGTCAAGATACCATCAGTAATTGTAATCTAATAAAACAAAGCAAGAAGGTCTTAAAGATGTCTGAAGGAAGGGCTGAAAAAGCAACGTAGAGGTTGAAAAAGCTTATGGCAGAGAAAAATAACTGGATGATAGAATGTAAACATTTATCCTGAAAAGACATTAAGAAATTTCTGTTTATTCACCACAGTTAGTCTCTTTGAATATTTGAAGGGGTAATAAATACTTTGAGAAACGAAGTATTGTGAAAGGAATGTTCCAGAGTATTTTTGATCTGTTTAATGTTTATAAGTGTTCTGGGAAATGTATATGAAAGCACAAAGCCTTTAAGCTAAAAGATTTTAGTATGAAACTAATCTTTACAGAGTATGTTAAAAATATGGGAAAGTTCAGGAAACTGAAGCAGGACTAAGACTTCATGGCCAATCTTGGCTACATAGTAAGACTAATTCTGTTAAATGTGACATGATTTTTTGCCCATCGATATTCTGGAAACCTTTCTAGAACCTTACAAATCCTATTCGGTCCATGTTGTTTGGTGGGTGATAATTTTAAGTCAGGCAAATCAAACTCCTTTCCAGCTAAGGGAAAAGTTTCCTTTTCCACTACTTTGATTTGAATCTGACATGTTCCCCAGAATATAAACTCATATTTTGGAGGTTGGGAGACCAGTGATTAGGAGATAGAGCATGGTATAGTGGGTCTCTAGGGACAAATCTTTTTTTTTTAACATTTTTTATTATTATTTCCGCTCATACAAACTTAGTAGGTATACCGGTTCCCTCCCTCCCTCCTCCTCCCCCCGACCCCCCTGCTTCCCCTCCCCTCATCCCTCCCTCCCCATTCTAGGGACAAATCTTTAAAGGTTCTACCAGTTCATTATTTTGGCCCTGCCATCTCAGCTTTCAGCTCCTCCATGATGTGAATAGCAGCTCTACTTCACATTCCTGCTGCCATATAGTGAACTATTCCATCATTCCTTTCCTGAATGATGGGATTTCAATCTTCTGAAATTGTGAGTCTAAATAAACCCTTCCTCTCTTAAGTTTCTTTTTTCATGAATTTTAACACAACAATGAGAAAAGTTACAAATAAAGAAAACTGATGCCACAAAAATTGAGACATTGCTATGAAAAAAATCTGATCACATGGTTTGTAGGCATTTGGAAATGACTTGTGAAAACAATGTAGAAAAATTTGAAGATGTAAACTAGAAAAGCCCTAAAATGCTGTAAGAAAATCTTAATGATCCATTCTGGTGGAAGTTCAGAAGACCAGAATTCTGACAGAAATATGGAGAGCAAAGACTATGCTCATGAGGTTTCCAATAGGAACAAAAGCTTTAGAAAGAATTGGACCAGAGGCCATTCATGTTACATTCTATCAATAATGTTATGCCCAAGTTCTGAAATTTTTAGTGAGGCTGACTTGAAAAGGAATGGACAAATTTATTTTGTGGAGAAAAATTCGACACAGCAAAGCATTCAGGCTGTGGCATGGTTACTGCTTGCTGCTTTTAGTTGGGTTTATAGTGAAGATCAATAGCGAAAAGTAGAGCAGAAAGATGTGATGAAGCATTCAGCTTGATGAGGAAAGGAGCATAAAAGCAGTTAAAGTTGCCAAGAAAGTAAGTAAAGACAAAGCAGAAGTTATTAGTTTAGTGCCATTAAAAATTGGATGTTCACTTTCACTAGAACAATTGTGAAGTACATCCATGGTAAGCCCTCTCCCACTGAAAGTCCCAAGGTGTAAAAGACAAATTTATTTAAAGATTTTTTTCACTTATGTAGGGATACCCTGCTCAAATATAATTGCATAGGAAAATGTTTCCCAGGTTTAGCTATGCAGACATTTGGACTAGACTGTAGCTATGGTCTAAAGGAGCCTAAATACCTCTCAAAAAGTTGATATCATCCACGTGATAGTACTCATACAGACATACAGAATACAAGAGTTACAGAGGCTTACACCAAGATTCTAGAGATCCTTCCCTATCAATATTTTGAGAGGCCAAGCAAGGTATAACAAGGTCAGACTTACTGAGTGGGATATATATGAAGCCATCAAATTCAGATCACCAGATGTTAGAGATGTTAGGACTATGGGATTTCTTCTGAAGAAAACTTCAGGTTTGAGTGGAACTGGCCCAAGGGTTGGGGGCAATGTGTAGTGAAAATGGCAATACTGTAGGGGTGGGGTTGCCTGAACCTGTTAAGAATTTATCATACAACCACATGCCTCAGACATTGGGCATAGAGGTACCAGATTTAATGTTTGCCTAGTGAGCTTTATTCTTATTTTAACTCAATATTTTTGCTGGCCTCCTGTCCTTTTGGAATGAAAATATGTAATCTGGGTCACTGTATACTGGAAGTATGTGAGTTGTTTTTGATTTTTATGGGGTTCACAGTTTAGAAGTTGCCTTGAGTCTCAGAAGAAACCTTGAACTTTTGGAAAATGTTTGAATTTTAAGGCTATAGGGCCTCTTGAAGTTGGACTGGATGAATTTTACATTATGAGAAGACCATGAGCCCTTGAGAGCTGTGCTTTGAATCTGAAACATTCTCCACAGGTTTATGTTTTGAACACTGGGAAGTTGTAGAGCTTTCAGGAGGTGGGGCCTAGGTGGTAAAGATCACTAGATCCGGCTTTGAAGATTATCTTACTCCAGCTCTTCTCTTCTGATTCCTTGTCCTCCATAATGTTCCACCTCATTCTCCTGCTGCCATGGGCTGAGCTACTCTGCCATCTGTTTTTATCAGAAGGACTACAAAAGTAACTAATAAAACTACCGACTTTGCTATCAACCCATCTAAGAGAGATATATTTGGTGGAACCCTCATAAAACGAACTAGACAAAACCTGGGACATTCCAGTACTATAAGTCTATAATCCCTTATGTTTGTCTGAGCTTCATCTTTGCTATTTGTAACTAAGAGAGTTGACTCATAGCAGGTTTGGGGCAGGGTCTTAGAAGATGCCTTTTTAGAAAGTTCCATGGGGCATTCTGGTGTGATGTTTTAGACACTTAGATATTACACTAGGAGACTAGGGAAATGAACATCTTTGAAACAAAAACTGCTTTTCTAGTCAACAGAAAAAGAAAAAGTCTCTTGGTTATTCTCTATCTACTGAAACAGAACACAGCACCATAGTAGTAAGAAGGACACTATATTACATATGTACTCTCAGACTTCTTTTTCTGTATCTGAATTATGAACTGAGTTTCTGTATCTGAATTATGAACTGAGTTTCTGAAAGCATTTCATATACAACAGAGCAAGTTGTGGAAATACATGTAATTTCTTTTTCACTGAATAGTATAGTCAATGTGGTCTCAAAAGCCAGGAACCCAGGACTAGTCAGAACACCTTCTGCTCTGTTGCTCCTCTTGCACTTCTACTTGATCAAGGAACACAGATGCTTCTGTTTTCTAATTTCTTTCTTCTAGACTTTTAAAGTCACTGGCTGGCTCAGAGCCTCATCTTTTGCTGAACAGATGTAACTACTTATTTATCTACCCACCTCACCTTCTGTCTGACAGCATAACTGTCATAGTTAAGCACAGGTGTCAACTTGACTGTTGAAGGTTTGAGCTCTGGGCACAGTTGTAGAGAGTTGATGGTTGAGTTAAGCCCAGAGCAAACCTGAAGGACATTGTCTAGCTGATGGGGAAGACCCAGCCCATGGTGGGTGGGATTAGGCCCTGGATAAATCACAGAGAGCTGTTTGAGAGAGGGCGCATCCTTCTGTATACTTGGCCAGACATGCTGGTCTGGCAAGTAAGGATTGTCCCTCTCTCAGCCGTTATGCAGTGATGGTGTGGCCAGTTCCCTCGGCCCTGGTATTGGTGCGTGCTCTCCAGTCAAGCTGGACTAAGAACTGTAACCAGAAATCGTAAGAGAATAAACCCCTTGTTCCCTTAAGCCATTTGATGGTTATTTATCAGCAACTATGCAGATGAACTGCAACAATAACTATAATCCAAA
Organism: Typhlomys cinereus; assembly: GCA_023101885.1. Classification (NCBI taxonomy): domain Eukaryota; kingdom Metazoa; phylum Chordata; class Mammalia; order Rodentia; family Platacanthomyidae; genus Typhlomys; species Typhlomys cinereus. Next base: position 1,818,239 of record JALPQD010000196.1, read on the forward strand.
TCCACCAAAGTCACTGGAAAAAGGTACATATCAGGCCATTACTGTATAAACTGAAGTCCTTCAATGGTTCCTCATCTCCTAAGTCCACTATTCTGGTTCTAAATTGGCCCCTATCTCTGCTATCTATTTTCTAATAATGTTTGAAAAGTTTTAGTGAGATATAGCTTACAATCAAAATAATACTTCAAGTATATCTAGTTTATCTAGTTGGGCAGTTATCTACACAGTCCAATTTTACAGCTTTCTGCAGAAAGATCCACCATGTGTGACTCCTAACTCCCCACCCTTCTGTCACGTCTTTCTGCCCTGTGCCCACTCTCAACATTCATCACATTGTTCCACACCTTGAATTTATTTTTTCCATTCCTTTGCCTTGGAATTTCTTTTCCACTCTCCCATTCTTCCTTCCAGTTGGATGATTCATATTTGGAGCAGCATAGCTTTAAAAAAAAATCCTTCCCTGATCCTTCATCTAAGCCCACCTGAGGGACTTCTGCAGAACCCCCTTTTTACCTTAATATGTAGGTAATGTCTAAACAGACCCTTAAGAACAACAGTCCCGTCCCTCTACACCCCACCCAGCTCCGCCAGTCGGGACGCCCGCGCGGTCCAGCCGGGCCTCACCCCGCGCCCTAGGTAAGTCTCCGCCCGCGCACCGCCCACCAGGACCCCAGGTCAGCCCAAAGGGACCTGGCTCCGACTCCCACCATCCAGCCGGAGCCAGGCGCGGGGCCGAGGGACGAGGAGGACCTCCCCCTGCGCCCGGCCCCGCCCCAGCTGCCCTCGGGTTAAATAGCTCCACGCCAACGCCCCCATCCTCCCTTTACCCCACCCCGGTCCACCAGTCAGGACACGTGCTCGGTCCAGCCGGCCCTCACCCCCAGACCTAGGTAAGTCTCTGCCCGAGCCCGCCCACGAGGACCCCAGGCCAAATAATTCAGTTTAGTGAAATTGAGAGATCTTAAGAGTTAAAATGGCAATGCCAAAGTTAAAGTGCAAATCCATGAGAAGCAACACTCAAGTAAACAAATTTCCCACTGAAGAAATTAATCCCATAATGTTAGACTCCAATCAGAACAAACCCGCGGAAAAAGGCCAAGAAAGCCTCACCCAGGATAAAGACTTTCAAAATATGATCATTACCATGTTCAATACTATGAAAGAGGAAATCCGGGAGGAATTACATAATCGAATCAATCGCTTTGAAGAGGAACACAACAGACATCTGGAGGAGTTGAGAAAAACAGTGCAAGAAACAAAAAGTGGCATAGAGCAGTTAAAACAAACTCAAGCAGAGTTTAAAACTGAGCTAAAAGACAAGTTATCTTCAACCCAGAATACCACAGAGAGTCTTATCAACAGAACTAACGAAGCAGAAAACAGAATTTCAGACCTTGAAGATAAAGTGGGAGTACTAACCAGCTCAATGGAAGAGGTTGTTAAAGCCAAAAAGATACTTGAGAGAAATATCCAAGAGATATGGGACACCCTGAAGAAGCCTAACATGCGTATTCATGGAATACCAGAGCAAGAATCTCAAAATACCACCCCTGAGGAAATTTTTCAAACGATCATCAAGGAAAACTTTCCTCATCTAAAAAAAGAGAGGCCCATCCATATACAAGAGGCATTCCGCACCCCAAACAGATACGACCAAAAATAGAAGCACGCCACGGCAAATAATAGTTAAAACACTCCACATTCAAGATAAAGAACTGGTGCTGAGAGCTTCAAGGGAGAAAAAAACAAGTCACTTTTAAAGGTAAACTTATTAAAATAACAAATGACTTTTCAGTCGAAACAGTAAAAGCAAGAAGAGCTTGGAGAGACATACTTCAAGTATTGAATGAGCAAAAATGTCAACCCAGGCTGATTTACCCTGCAAAACTATCAGTCATGATCGAGGGAGAAAGAAAAATTTTCCAGCACAAAGACAACTTTAAGGGATACATGTCCACCAAACCAGGCCTTCAAAAAATGCTAGAAATGATACAGGCATATCCAGGAGAACAGAAGGCAAATATAACACCATTAAAAGTGAAGCAATATACTTATAAAAGCTACTAAACATAATAAATGTCTGGAATTAACAATAGTTTCTCCATTATAACACTAAATGTTAAGGGAATTAATTCACCGATCAAGAGACACAGATTACAAACTTGGATTAAAAATCACAATCCATCAATCTGCTGCCTGCAGGAAACCCATCTCACCACAAAAGATAGGCACGCTCTAAAAATAAAAGGCTGGTCAACAATTCTACAAGCTAATGGAAGCAGAAAACAGGCAGGGGTAGCCATTATGCTATCAGACAAAGTAGATTTCAAACCAAAGAAAATTATAAGAGACACGGATGGATACTACATTTTAGTCACAGGTACAATTCACCAGGAAGACTTCACAATACTGAACATATATGCACCCAATACGGGCCCCTCCACATTCATTAAGAAAACCCTACAGCGTCTAAAGCAAGAAATCAACCCCCAAACAATAATTCTTGGGGACTTCAACACCGCCCTCTCAACATGGGATAGATCAACAGGTCAAAAGCTTAACAGAAACACTTTGGAACTTAATCAAACCCTGAAAGAAATGGACCTCACAGATCTCTATCGAACTTTTCACCCACGCACCAAAGAATACACATTTTTCTCAGCAGCACACGGAACTTTCTCCAAAATAGATCACATATTGGGCCACAAAATGAATCTACACATATACAAGAAAGTTGAAATTCTAACCGTGCCCTATCAGATCACCACGGCCTAAAGCTGGACATCCACAACACATCAAACAAGAGAAAATACACTAACTCCTGGAAACTTAACACTATGATGCTGAATGAGAACTGGATCCAGGAAGAAATTAAAAAGGAAATTCAAGATTTCCTGAAAGTGAATGATAATGAAAATACAACTTACCAAAATCTCTGGGACACAATGAAAGCTGTTCTAAGAGGTAAGTTCATAGCTCTTAATGCCTACATCAAAAAAATGGAAACATCAGAAATAAACAACTTAACAATGCAGCTTAAAGCTTTAGAGAAACTAGAGCAATCTGATCCCAAAAGTAGTAGAAGAGAGGAGATTAGCAAAATAAGGGGAGAAATATCTGAAAACGAGATTAAGAAAACGATAGAAAAAATCAACCAGTCAAAAAGCTGGTTCTTTGAAAAAATCAATAAGATTGATACACCCCTAGCTAAATTAACCAAAAGCAAGAGAGAAAAAACCCAAATTAACAAAATTAGAAATGAACATGGAGTTATCACTACTGATACCCAAGAAATCCACAGAATTATAACATCATATTTCAAAAACTTATACTCTGTGAAGTTTGACAACACAAAAGAGATGGATGAATTTCTAAGTAAACACAACTTACCTAAATTGAATCAGGAAGTTGTGAATTATTTAAATAGTCCTATAACATATAAGGAAATTGAGGAAGTAATCTCGAATCTTCCCACCAAAAAATGTCCTGGACCAGATGGATTCAGCACAGAGTTCTACCAGACATTTAAGGAGTTAATAACACCAATACTCCTTAAACTGTTCCATCAAATAGCAAAGGAAGGAACACTACCAAATTCCTTCTATGAAGCTAATATCGTTTTAATCCCAAAACCTAATAAAGATTCACTTAAAACAGAAAACTATAGGCCGATCTCCCTGATGAACACAGATGCAAAGATTCTCAACAAAGTCTTAGCAAATCGGATTCAAAAACATATTAAAAAGATCATTCATGGGGACCAAGTAGGCTTCATCCCCGGCACACAAGGTTGGTTCAACATACGCAAATCAATAAATGTAATTCATCATGTAAACCAGTCCAAAGTCCAAGACCACATGATACTCTTGATATATGCAGAAAAAGCTTTTGACAAAATCCAACAGACTTTTATGATCAAAACGCTAGAGACAGTAGGAATGGAAGGAACCTTTATCAATATAATAAAAGCTATATACAACAAGCCCACAGCAAGGATTATGCTCAATGGGGAACAATTGGAAGCATTCCCACTTCGATCAGGAACTAGACAAGGCTGTCCACTCTCACCACTTCTATTCAATATTGTACTTGAAGTCTTAGCTGAAGCCATAAGACAAGAAAGGGACATAAGAGGGATTCAAATTGGCAAGGAAGAAGTCAAGCTATCCCTATTTGCAGATGACATGATCTTATACCTGAGGGATCCCAAAAACTCCACCAGGAAGCTCCTGGAACTAATTGAGAAGTTCAGCAGGGTGGCAGGATACAAAATAAATGTGCAAAAATCAGAGGCCTTCCTATATGCCCAGAATGAAAGAAGTGAAAAAGCCTTGAGAGAAACAATCCCATTTACTATAGCCCCTAAAAAAATGAAATACCTTGGTATAAACCCAACTAAGGAGGTAAAAGACCTTTACAATGAAAACTTTAAAACCCTAAAGAAAGAAATAGCAGAAGACACCAGAAGGTGGAAAGACCTCCCTTGTTCCTGGATTGGCAGAATCAACATCGTAAAAATGACCATCCTACCAAAGGCAATATACAGATTCAATGCTATACCAATCAAAATTCCAAAGCAATTCTTCAAAGAAGTTGACCAAACAATCTCAAAGTTCATATGGAGGCACAAAAGACCCAGGATAGCAAAAACAATTCTGAGTAACAAAAACACAGCTGGAGGTATTGCCATACCAAACCTTAGTCTATACTACAAATCCATAGTTATAAAAACAGCCTGGTACTGGCTCCAAAATAGACACACAGATCAATGGATAAGGATTGAAGACCCAGATATAAGCCCACAAAGTTACAGCCATTTGGTCTTTGACAAAGGGGCCCAAAGAATCCAATGGAAAAAGAACAGCATCTTCAACAAATGGTGCTGGCAAAACTGGATCTCCACATGCAGAAGATTAAAGCTGGACCCGTACTTGTCACCATGTACAAGACTTAATTCCAAATGGATCAAGGACCTTGATATCAGGCCAGAGACTTTAAAAACCATAGTTGAAAGGATAGGGAACTCCCTCGAGCTGATTGGGCTAGGCCAACAGTTCCTAAACAGACATCCAATTGCACAGTCACTGCTACCAACTCTCCACAGTTGGGATCTTGTGAAATTAAAGAGCTTCTGTTCAGATAAAGAGATTATAACGCAAGCTCAAAGGCAACCCACAGAATGGGAGAAAATCTTCACTATCCACACATCTGATAGAACTCTGCTGTCCAGAGTGCACAAAGAACTTAGAAAACTAAACACCAAGGAAACCAATGGCCCAATTAAAAAATGGGCCCTGGAACTTAAAAGAAACTTTACCAGGGATGAAATTAAAATGTCTAACAAATATCTGAAAAAATGCTCCACTTCCTTAGCCATCAGGGAAATGCAAATCAAAACTTCCCTGAGATATCATCTCACCCCGGTCAGGATGGCAAAAATCCACAATACAAACAACGACAAATGTTGGAGAGGATGTGGAGAGAGGAGAACTCTCCTACATTGCTGGTGGGAATGCAGGCTCATACAGCCACTCTGGCGAGCCGTCTGGAGATTCTTAAAGAAATTAAAGATTGAAATGCCATATGACCCTGCTATTCCACTTTTGGGAATAACCCCCCATACAGCAGAGGTTCACCTCGATAGCACAAGCACGACCATGTTCATAGCAGCACTGTTTACAATAGCAAAGTCATGGAATCAGCCCAAATGTCCAACAGTTGACAAGTGGATAAGGAAACTGTGGTACATCTATACAATGGAGTACTACTCAGCCATCAAAAATGATGAATTACTGGAATTTGCCGGGAAATGGATGTCATTAGAAACAATTATATTAAGTGAAGTATCCCAGACCCAGAAAATTAAGCGCCGTATGTACTCCCTAATAGGTGGCTCCTAGTACAAACCCACCCAGCCCACCTAGGGACAGTAATTCCAAGGATTATGAACAGGAGGGATGGGGTAGGAGGGCCACACCAGAAACAAGGAGAGAAGGGACCATGTTACAGCAGGGAAAATAGGCCTCCACCAAGGACCCAAATAAGTAATGAGACATCTGATTAAGTTCATAGACTTTTGTTCCTGATCATTTACTACTGAGGGGGTGTGATCTCACCAGAAGAGGAGGGCATATAGCCTGGCAGATAAAAAGTAACAATTTTGCAAATGGGTGATAGACCCCTCCCTTACTGTGGTTTCCCACTTTTATTACATCTACCTTTGAATGTGCTTTTATCACAAGACTCTAACAGCTTTTTGTCTCTGGCCAGGGGGTAACATACAATGCCCACCAGGATGGAGTGAAGGGCATTGCAGGAGCAGCAAAACTGCAAAAGAAAATCAACAAACCACAATCCAGAACTTCAGAGACTCTATATCAACCACCTAGAACTAGGCCAGCTTAGTCTCTCCCCATCTTGAAGCTCAGGGAAATTTGCAGAAGAGGGGGCGGTAAGAGTGTAAGAGCAAAAGGATGGGAGGAGCAATGATATGTAAGATACTCTATACTAGTTAGGGCTGAAGCAATCATGATTGGACTTTGCATGCCCTGCGCATTGTCCAACACACTGTTGACCTTACAAAGTCTAGCATCTGCTAAAGGCACCAAGATCCATGGAGGCAAAGGACTGGCAGCCACAGCAGTGTTCCTATACCTAAGGGGAACACAGGAAAGGGTTCAGGGAAAGGCCACTGGGTCCTTGTACGTCATCGGAGAGGAGGGCCCAGAGGAAAATCAGACATGCACAAGAAAGGACTCTCTGGGAATTGGGGCGGGAGGCACTGGGGGATGGGGAGGGGGAGTAGGGGGTAGGGGGGGAGGAGGAGGGAGGGAGGAACTGGTGTACCTAATAAGTTTGTATGAGAAAAAAAAAGTAATAAAATAAATCCTTATATAGACTTAATATAGGCCAGCTTATATGACAGCAGCTAGAATTTGGTATCCTCCAAAAGGAAAAATTAATGTATAGCATTCACCCCTCTCCAACAGATTTACCATTACCATTTACAAAAAATGTATAATAGATACAGAACATACATAGTTAATTAAAAACATGTTCCTTATTAAAGTCTAAGGAACTCAAACCTCCTGGTATATTTTAACTAGTCTCAAATGCAGTCTTTGTTAAAACAATGACAACTATGTACAGCCAGACCCTATGGCTATTTGATGGAGCATTATAGATTAGCTAGATTTGGAAATACTGGGAGAATGGCTACTTATGCGCCTTTACCCTCAAGCAATGGGTTAGGTTCTTGAAAAATGTTCATCCTGAAGGTGATTCCTGCTGACTAGGAGGATAGGTCTCTGTTTGTAGGTGTGGCATTCTTTGCCCTAAAATTTTCTAGTATAAAAGTTGTCACAAAGTTTCAATAAAATGGGTTCGAATTAAAAAAAAAAAAAAAAAAGAACAACAGTCCCTAGCTATGATTAAACTGCTAGCAGGTTGCAGGTAAATAAATATTATCATCAATTTTATTACTAATATTACAATGAATTATAAATTATTTATTATTAATGTTGTTAATATCCATAAAAATTTAGTCAGAATAAGGTGTCCTTAGTAAATCATTTCCATTTCTAAAAAAGCCAAGTTTTCATATGATAAAAGTTCTTAAAGTTCTTCCAAAGGTAGAACAAGTTATTTAAAATAACTATATTTAATAGCTATATTTATTTCACCTATGAATCCAGTAAGGTAAGCTGTAGCAAGAATCAAAGATTTAAGAGCAATTTATTAAAGAAGTACACAAAGGAATATTTTTAACCCATATGAATTTGTTTCTGATGGATGGATAAAAGTCCTCTATTATGACTTAGCAGTAGAAGATCTAAGTTCAGCTTGGAGAACATCAGCCCTATACCAAGACATTAGTAAGAATAATTCTGAGTGGTTGTCAAACAACACAGAAAAATATTTCCTATAAATAAAAGTCACCAAGAATCACAGTATAGGAAGCAGATAAAAGGGGTGCTACTCTGGATAAGAATGTTTTCTACTGACATATCATTGACTTCCCCATAGACACCTTAAAGCTACCATTGTGAAAGCATTTGCAAACATCTCTGGGGTCCTATTTTCTAGCTAAAAACTTATATTTTCTTTTTATGTATTCATTTAGCTATTTTGGAACAAATCATTCTTGAATATGTTTTTCTTTTCTTTTTAACATTTTTTATTATTATTTCCGTTCGTACAAACTTAATAGGTACACCACCAGTTCCCTCCCTCCCTCCTCCTCCCCCCCGTTGAATGTGTTTTTCAAGTGAGATGCCAACATTATTCTATTTCACTGCTAAATAACTTCAATATGTATGTATGCATGTATGTGTACATGTATCTATTTTTCCTTCCTCTCTTCCTTCTTTCCTTTCCTTCCTTCCTAAGCATAGTATTATTTCATACCTAAGTAAGTCATATTAATATAAGAATCTACTACAAGCTGGTCCTGATGGCACACACGTGTAATCCCAACACACCAGAGGCAAAGGCAGGGTCATCTCTATGAATGTGAGGCAAACTTCGTCTTCATAGTAAGTTCCAGGCCAACCAGGGGTAATAGTGAGATCCTATCTCAACCATGCTCCTCCCCCTAAAAAAAACTAGTAGAGATACTATATTTACATTTGCACAAATTTTCCATTTATACCTTTTTGTTTTGATCCAGGATCCAATTAAGGTCCTGTACTGCACTGGGTTATATTGCTTCAGTGTTTTCATTTAGAACAGTACTTGCCCTGTCAATATTTCTTTCATCAACTGTTCTTTCCTTTTTCTAATTTTTACCTAGTTATACAAGCTCAATGGATAGGTACCCTCACCCTCCTCATCCCTTCTCCTTTTCCTTTTCTCCCCTGACCTTAGTGTCCCCGCATCCCTCTTCATTAACTTTTCTTAACACTAACTTTTTTTTAAAGAATCCAGCCCACTCATCTTTCAGAATTTTTTCACTGTGGAACTGCTAAGTTTTTTCTTCAGGTTTATGCTTTTTATTCAGACTTACATTATAGGCACTTATATGTATCTTGGCTCTTTTATAAAAATCTCAGTAGATTTTTTAGGGAAACCATGTTTTATATACTCAGAGTACTCCAATTTAATCCAGAGACTTACAAGGTTCTGTTACCTGTCATATGGTATTGGATGACAGAGAAGATAGCTGAGCACTGTATCTGTGTACTTGGGTCTGGTGATAAACAAACTCACAGTATTTATGATTTGTTGGCGGACTTCAGGCAGGCTGATTATTGATAACTGGGCACAGATAACGCCTATTATTTCTGGTACCTGAAGAGGAAAAAGAAATCACTAAGACCTTAATCCTGTGAGTCAATCACATAGTCATTTCTGAGAGGTTTTAAGGTAATAAATTAAACAAAATGTCTTATAGTTTTTAAAGTTTAAGGTGCTAAGGGTATGGTTTACTGCTAGAGCATTTCCCTAGTATGTATGATCTTTAGCACTGCCTGAAATAAAAATAAAGTTTTCATTAGAATATCTTAGGTAGTAAATAAATATGTACATAAAAAGATATAGAAAAGGCTGGGGCTGCCGTTCAGTAGCAGAGTGCTTGCCTAGTAGGAGGACCTGGTTTGATCCACTGAACTAAAGAAAGAAAGAAAAAGAGAGAGAGAGACAGAGAGAGAGGAAGGGAGGATGAGAGAAGGGGAGGAAGGGAGGATGGAAAGAAAGGAGGGACAGAAGGAGGGAAGGAAAGAGTGGGAGAACATGAAAGAAGGTAGAGGGAAGAGAAGGAGGGAAGAAATATATCTAGATAGATATAGTTGGATATAAATGTTAATTGTATTTTTAAGTAATGGTATGTTACATGTTTTATCTGTTCTGATTTAGTGAATACATGATTTTATTATATAACTAACAAAAAGTATTGTGGGAAACCTGGACCTTTTTCCTGTTCTAACATGTTATGGCGGAGGAGTTGCCCACCTTCCTCTCAGCTCTCAGCTTTGATCCATCTCTCTGCTTGGACTATTCGAACTGATATAAAGTGGCTATCACTACTGCCAGCTGCCAGACACTGGTTAAAGCATAAGCAGGAGGTGAAAAATTTGGTCAGTGAAATGTGAAGGAGAATCTACTGGGGACATTTTGAAAGATTTTCTACCCCAATTAAGAGGAGGGAAAGGAAAGCTTCTTTCTTCTTTCTGGATGTTCTTATCAATCTATTCATAAAGTCTGAATGACCACATGCACAGAAATATCGCATATTGTGGGATCTTGGATATTACTGTCAATAGTGAACTAACATATCATGGAAAAATAGTTCTTACATGTATTTAAGCATGGATATTTACAGTAATTATTTAACATAATTTAATGGCTATTTACGTTAAGCAAATGTGTAATGAATGTAAAATCATTGCATAAGAGAATAAACCTTTGGTAAAGCTTCTCATAAATGATCTTTTGGGCCACTGAAAGCACCAAATCACCCTGTGCCCATGTCACTATGCTCTCCTCATGGTTTCCTTTCTTGGCTATTTTTTTTTTTAAGGATTCTTTTCTTTTTATCATTATTTATTCAATTGTGCGTGTGTGCGTATGTATGTGCCCGTGTGTGTGTGTGTGTGTGTGTGTGTGTGTGTGTGTGTGTGTGTGTAGAACCACAGACGAATTCGGGAACCACCATGGACGCCTCCACCTCTTCTGCCCCGGGATTCACAGGCTCTGCCCTACCAGGACCAGAAGCGCAGGCCGCCCCCGCTTCCGCCTGGCGTCTATACGTGGGATCTGGGATCCGAACTCAGGACCTTCCGCCTGCAAGGCAGAGGCGTAACCCCTGAGCCACCTCTCCAGCCCCTCTTGGCTATTTTAATAGGTTAAAAAATAGGTTATCATTTTTTAAATCACCGTTCTTAAATTTAGTTTTTGTGGTATTAGGGATTGAATCTAGAACTCTATATATAATAGGCAAATGCTCTACCACTAAGTACTTTTCATTTTTTGTCAAAATACAACACATACTCTCCCCCATTTCACATGGCTTCTCTTTAAAAATAACTACTTTCAATTTTAGCTATCTATATTTTCTTCTACATTAAATTTAATTAATCAATTAATTAATTTTTGAGTGTGTGTCAGAGGGCATTGTGTGTCCCTGTGGGGGACCAAGGGTGACTTCGGGAATCATCCTGGATTGCTTCTACCTCCTTTTTGCTTCACTCTGGGGTCTCCCAGGCTCCGCCCACTAGGGCCAGAAGTGCAGGCCAACACCAGCTGGTGGCTGTTTCCACCTGGCGTTTTTTTACGTGGAACCTGGGATCCGAACTCAGGACCTTCTGCTTGCAAGGCAGAGTCTTAACCCCTGAATTATCTCTCCAGCCTTCAGGTAATTTGTATTTTGACACAGAGTTTTGCTCAGTAACTGAGGCTGGCCTGTGATTCTCCTTCTTGGGTCTTCTAACTGCTGGGATTAAAAGTGTGTAATACTATGCCCAGTTGTGTTCTTTTATATATTAGGTAATAAATTAAATTATTTTAAATTTATTTCTTAATTACAAATTTTGTATGTATTTGTATAAAATTTCCTCTTAGCTGCTCAAAATTAAATAGCATTTACCGGGAATGGATGATACTAGGCTATCAGGGAGCCTAACTACCCACCATAAAGTTTCCTCATATAATCCTAACTCCTGAGTGTCTCAAAGATTTACAAAAGCCTCTGGAAAAACTGAAGACAACAGTTGGGAGTTTTAATGAAGGCACCCTGCATGAGTGGAAAAAGACTCCCAGAAGCTCTAACATGAAAATCCCAATACTAGGGGTGGGCTGCCTCCCTATTTGTTGTTGGCCAGAGAGGCCCCACAGACCCCCACAACCATTAAGTCTATTGCCGTTGCTGTTGGTCGCATGATAGAACTAGATGGAAAATCCCTACTGCTAAAGACACCACACACTTGGGTTGCAAGACATGGAAAAGTACAGCTGGGAATGAACTGGAAGCCTCCTCCAGTCTGGCTGGCTTTCCCAATTCTTCAAGGCACAGTGCAGGTTGTTAGGGGACCAACGTGCCAGGAAAATATGCCAAACTGACACAGTAGTGGTACAACTGTTACACAACTCTTATGAGTGCAACTGACAGCTTTCCAATTGGATATAAGGCCTGCTCCCACAGGATGGAACGCATATCTAGTATTATAAGCAAGACAAAAAAAAGCCTGTGGCTGCTGGGGAGATCATGGACCCCAGTGGGGAAGCAACTAGTACTTTGTGGTGTTGTTGAATGGATGTAATATGCTTTTCAAACTGTCTTCTAAACATCTGTGTTGGCACCCACAGAATACTACTGTTATCAGCCTCAATCAGTCATGGAGGGAAACTTCCTTTTTACAATGAGAGATGTGTAAATTCATAATTGGTTAACCTCCGGAGAACAAATGACTATTGCTTTGGCATAGTGGGTCAACAGGCACAGATGGAAGACTAATAAGACATCTGTATCGCCTTCTCCAAGACTAGAAAACTGCAGAAGAGGCAGCAGAAAGAATGTAAGAATGGGAGAAAGGGTGGAGTGCTGTACAGCAATTTCCATCCTGAAGGGAGGTTCATTAAATCTCAGGAAGTCCTCTTCCTAAGGTTATATACACAGAACTGCTAGGGACAGAAACACTCCAATCTGTCAAGCTACCTAAAAGCCATGCAAAGAGCTCCAAGAATACAGTGTCTATGAGTTATCACCTAGGATAGGATGTTTTGAGTCAACTCTGCTCCTGAAAGAAACCTCTCACTCTTAATCCTGTAAGCAACCCCCATAAACTCAGTGGCTCATCAGGTTGAACTAGTGGAATTGTGTGTGGTCAGATAGACATTTGTTCATGTTTCCCCAGAAAAAGCGTCATGCAACATAGGTCCTCCTGCTTGCACAACAAACACTTTAACTACTAAACCATCCCCCACCACTCACACCTTAGATTTTTAAAATCTCCTTCCATTTTTGACACAGAGGTTGACTAGCACATACTTATTGAATGGAGGAACATTTGTGAATGGCAGATGGAAGCTTCAGCCCTGTCCCCACCAGCCCGTGCTCAGCTGAGCAGGAAGGGCAGCAGGACTCCCTGAGCCACAGGAAGACAGGGCTGCTAGTATCTCAACCCAGAAATGGCCCTTGAGCTTTTACCTTCTCAAATCGGGACTCTGCAATTTTTACCAAAGTTATCAGCAATTCTCCTGCAGTCTGCTGGATGCGAGGGTGGGGCATGCTTTTCAGACTATCCAATGTAGTCATTACAAACTGGCCAAGTTCATTTGAGTTGAGGAAAACTTCGAAGATCTGCAATGATTGAGGAAAGATGAACTTTCGAGAGATACGATATGGTAGAAGAGGCTCTGACATTTACTTTAGGCTTATTTACAAAGAGGAAGTTGGAAATAACCAAAAATCCACTGCTAAAATCTATGCATGGATTTTTACTAATATGACTCCTAGACAGCTTTGTTCTGAGACCTTCAGAAGTAACACTTTGAAGGAACAAGATGAAAGGAAATGCCCAGAGTTTGACAGCTAACAACTTCCTGGGCATAACTAAAATGCTTGTCAGGAGACAACATTCTAGGACTAGAGAGATGGCTTAGGAGGTAAAATTTCTGCCTCAAAAGCAAAAGAGTCTGAAATCCCATGTAAAAACACTGTGAGGAAATAGTAGTGGCCTACACTTCTGGCCCTAGACAGAGCCTTGGAAATCCCAGAGCAAAGCAGTAAGGAGGTAGAACAATCCAGGATTATTCTTAAATCATCCTTGGACCTCTCTATAAGCATACATACTCAAGATATGCACACGCACACATCCAAGAAAAAGAACATTCTAACAGAACATATTTCTCTGCTTCTTACTGCACTGGGTATAGTCTTTCATGAATTAGAGAAAGGATGCTCCAGAAGGTGCTTATATTTGACAGGCATTAAACAACACATTTTCCACAAATTCATCTAACCTTTTTTTTTTTTGTCTTTTTTTTGTTTTTTTTTTTGTTTGTATTTTTTTTTATTTTCATCTACCTTTTTGATAACTGAATTATCTCAACTTCCACACATTCTATTGGATGGATGAGTAAACCGTTATATAGAAAGACTGAATTATCTGATACCTTAGATTTATAGGTTTTCTTTCGTGTGTGTGTGTTCCTGTGTATACATGTACATGGCATGTGGAGGCCAGAATTTAAGTGTTTCCCTGAATTGTCCTACACCTTGTTTTTTGAGACAGGATCTCTCCTCAACTTGGAGTTCACTGACTTGGCTAGGTTGGAGGCCAAAGCATCCTCCTGTTTCAGTTTCCCCAGTGCTGGGATCACAGACATGTGCTGCCATGCTCAACTTTTTAAAAATATTTTATTTATTTTATGTGTGTGTGTGTGTGTGTGTGTGTGTATCAGAGGGCACTGTGTGTCCCTGTGGAGGACCAAGGGTGACTTCAAGAATCATCCTAGATTGCTTCTACTTCCTTCTTGCTTTGCTCTGGGATTTCCCAGGCTCCACCCACTAGGGCCAGAAATGCAGGCTGCCACTGTTTCCAATATTTCTACTTGACATTTTTTCTGTGGGACCTGGGATCTGAACTCAGGACCTTCTGCTTTCAAGACAGAGTCTTAACTCCTGAGCCATCTCTCCAGCCCCAGCTTTTTTTTTTTTTAAAGTGGGTGCTGGTGACTGAACTTATATTCAAGCTTATACAGCCATATTCTCAGAATTATAAAATTCATACCATTAATTCCTAATGTGTCTGGCATCTAGCAAATACATAAGTATTTGTTGAATAATGAATAGCTACATTAATTAAAAATCACATGGCTTGTTGGCACAAACCACACTCTTTTGAAACTCAAGAGTTTACATGGGCAAGTAACTGGCATTCTGGGGAGTTGAGTTAAATCAGTTAGTTACCTTATCCACAGGCTGACATCAACTCTAAACTAAGAGACTGACGTATAGGAATCACGGACATGTACCTTACATGCAAATCATGAAGTGTTTACAGGGCACATTCCCAGACAATCTCATGTGCTTAATTAGTTTGTATGAAATGACCAGAAGTTTTCAAAGTATTTTTTAACATTTTACATTTCCATGAACAACAAGACTTTATGTTGCTCCCACCCTTCCCAACATTTGAAGATGTCTGTCTTTGTTTTCCAACCTTCTGGATTACCTGGACAATTTTGAAGGGACAGCGGTAGAACCGTTTAATACTGTAGTGCTCTAGCAGATGTCGACACTTTTTCAAAGCTTCTCTCAATCTGATGTCTTTTTCCCTGTCGTGAGTGATATCTAGGAAGAGTATGGATTATTGTGCATTCTGGTTCATTTCTTTCTTTTTATTTTACAAGTCTGGTTGAGCTTCACCTTGAAGTGAATTTTAGGTTCTTGACTGAATATGCTTTGGGCAGGGGGAGAATTAATCTGAAGACAGATTTGCTTTCTCTTTATTATAGAATGATAAACACACACACCAAAGGAAAAATCGAAGGAGGGTTTTTGTGTGTGTTGTGTGAGAACAGAGCTTTTAAATGATTTGCTGAGTTCCAACAAGGCATGCTATAACACTTCCCCAATGGAAGTTTACGGAGTTCATTTCCTAGGAAGTTTAGTTATTGCCAAAACAATACCCCTGCTAATTATAATCTTAAATCTCTTCATTAGCTAGTTTATCTGATTCTTAAGTCAGCCAGTAGTCCCTGTAGTGCCTTGATTATCCCATATTTTTTCTGTGACTTCATAATGCTAAATATTTATCTACGGGAAGTCTTGGAGCCCTTGGATGAGGATACTTGTCTTTCTAACTTGACACCAAGTTCCCTGAGGAAAGAACCTTGCCTGTCTTATTTACCATACATTCCTATAATAGTAGGTGCTTTGTGAATATTTGCTGAATCAACAATCAATTATAGCTCCCTGCCTGTACCTTTGCAAACATTGCTCACATTCAGAGCTGCCCAAAGATGGAGTGACTGCACTGGAAAGCAGAGCTTCCTCATTTATGGGCTTGAAGATAAGTTAGGTTAAGAGATAAGTAATGGAGATGCTGGATTAGGCATCTTTGAAAGCTGTTTCTAGCTCTTCCTAGTCTATAAACTCCTCCAGCTGCTTCTTGCTGAGGCCCATTGCCCATGCTATTCCTTGTCTGCCATGTCCATCTTACCTGCCCTCCTGGCTGACTGCTCTTTATTTTTCACATCGTCTTCAGAAGGCCTTTTCTGAACCCCACAACTCATTTGGTTCTTACTCAGGGCCTTGTAGCTTCCCTTCATAAAAGTTATTACTGACAACAATACTTATTTGTTGACTTTTTGGGATTCCCATTAGACTGTCTGCAATATAAAGATTGGGGACACTTGTGTTCTAGTTACTGCTGGATTCCAAGTAAGCACTAAATAAACAATTGGTAAACAATTGGGGGATAGACAAATAAAGGCCCAAATGATGCCAAGAACTCCTCTCACTTCTAACCAAATGAACACTCCAGTTTACCTCCAGACCCACATGTGTAGCTACTCCAGGCAGATGGCTGGCAATGATGGGTCTGACCCAGTGTCAAAGTCCAATGTCAGCATTGCTTCATCTATGTCTATGGATTCTTTTTTATGAATTACCTAAAGAAAGTCTTTGAAGAACATGAGAAAGAGGGCACAAGGAGGGATGATGCCTAGCAACTATGTCTAGAGATTTGATTTGGGACTCGCTGTGTTTTGAAGTGCCTTACACTTCAGTCTCAAAGTGATGTGCAGGAGGTAGTGCGTTCCCTCCGCAGCCTCAGCAGCCACCTCTTTATGTGGGTCCCCACACAATAGTGCCATCAGCGCCACCAGGTGTCCGAGGCTTTGGAATTGCAGTGGAAGCTAATTGAGTAGGAAAGAAAAAAAATATCATTAGAATGCAGGGACATTTAGTGCCTCAAACTGGAGCTGTTGAGAGTTAATCACACCTATATTTCTAGAGTCATTGGCTCCTTGAAAGGTTAATGTTTAACACATTTATAGACAATAAACAAATCTGAAAAGCAAACCTAACTTATGAACACAATCTGAAAAATGAAGAGGCTTTATGCATAAAAATGACCATTCTATACTGCTTTTACAGACTGTATCTTGGAAATATTTGTTCAGCAATGGTAAATGAAATTATGGTAGTGTCATGGTGTGAATACAGCCACTAGAAATAAAGCATCTGGGCCAGAGATGCGGCTCAGTGGCACAGCACTTGCCTAGCATACACAAGGACCCGAGTTCATTCTCTAGTATCACAAAAGAACAAAACAACAAACAAACAAATTTAAAAAAATCTGATAAATTTATAATGCTTCTAAGAAAAAATAACTGTAAAGTGAGATTTAATACTATTTTCTAAAAGTTATTGACTACTATCCTGCCTTGTTATAAAAAAAAAAAGTAAGGCAGATGTCAAAAACCATATCAAAAAAGAAATATAGCTTAATATAATAAATTCAATAAGAAAGACTTTAAAATTAGATTAAACAGGATGCAAAAGGGAAATATTCTTGTGCTTAGTTGGGCCACAGAGGTAGCCTCAGAAATACACAGAGGTATATGCACAATATCCCGTATGGTTCCTGATACCCAGGATGTAAGAAGCAAATGATTCCATAGATTGAGATGGACAGAAAGTACTTTTACTTTCTCTTTAGAAACAACACACAGAGTACTGTAACCACCAACATGTAAAGGCTGTACCAGTGATTATTTTCCTTTTTCTTTCATGTGTATGTAATGTACATGTGTGTTCAGATCCACACGCCCATGTGTGAGGGCTCGTGGAGATGAGAGGTTGACTTTGGGTGTCATTCTCTATTGCTCCTCACCTTATTTTTGAGACAGAGTCTCTTTTACTGAATCTGAAGTTCACCGTTTGAGCTAGACTGGTTGACCAGTGAACCCAGAGGTTCTCTGGTCTCAGGCAAATGTCTATGATGGCAAGATTGCACCATAAAGTTAGAGAAGCACCTTCATGGGAACCAGACTGCTCCCCTTAAGTGATGACAATTTCTCCAGAACCCCTAAAGAGCTGGAACTGAGACAATGATCAACCAGATTGCAACTGGACAGTAAAACAGAAAGCTGGGAAATGATACCTAATGTACCTTCCCATATCACTCTGGTTTGGAAAATAAGAAAAGAATGGACCCTGAAAAATGAATGTCTACAGAAATCTCAGAGATTCCTGATGAGATCGAGAGAGGGACTGGAGCCAAGCAGAGGAGGAATTTGTTTGCCTTGCAAGCAGAAAGTCCTGAGTTTGGATCTCAGGTTCCACATAAAAACACCGCCAGGCAAAGATGGCGATGGCCTGCACTTCTGGCCCTGGTGGGCAGAGCCTGGGAAATTCTAAAACAAAGCAAAAAGGAGATAGAGCAATCCAGAATGATTCCCGAAGTCACCCCCCTGGAATGACATAGGGACATACAGTGTCCTCTGAGACATACACACACAGAGAACATACACACACACATGCACAAAAATTAAAATAGGTAAATAAAGTTTAAAAAAAAGATTGCTGGGTGGACATAGCAGCTCATCTATAATGTAAGCTAGGAATGGCAGAGTCTGGAAGACCCCAAGTTCAAAATTATAAGGTGGAAAAGAGATTGTGGATTATTCCATTATCACCCTTGGGCCTCCACATACATGCACACTTACATGTACCTGTACACACATGTGCCCACCCACATGCATATCATATACATACACATATTAAAAAAAACAGAAGAGTGTATCACACAAAATTCTACATACAGCTTCTAGATGTTCACAGACCCAGTGGTACCAGCTAACCAACTGTCTGTAGGAAAGAAAATACTAAAGAAGATCTCTCTAGGAGGAGATTATATACACAAAAAGGGGTCATTTGAAACTTAGTCCCTTTTAATATGCAGCAAAAATAACAACTTGAAAGAATCAGAACAACAGGGTGTTGTCAGACTAGCAGGGTAATCAGTGATGGCTGCACATTTTCATTCAATAAAAAGGAACAAGGACATAATCTAATTTGATGGGCAAATTTATTTCTGTAAGGAGATAGCAGGTTTATAAGTAGTTCCAAAGGCAGAAATAAGAACCTAATGGAATTCTTTTAAACATAACTTTTAGAATCTCTGTATCAAGAACAAATTCTCTGCTTAGAAGATTGTGGTATGAGGATGCGGCATTCCCATCCCACTGATTTCTTTTCCAGTTCATAGGCCTTATTGTGCAGCATTGTGAAGGCTGTGCTCCCAGCATAGCAGTCATTACCATGACCCAACAGAGCAGCTGTGACTCTCAAGATTGCATCTGTTGATAGTACCTCATCGAGGGATCAGGTGGATGGATCATGAGACCCTCACCTGAGGTTTCACCCTTCCCCTGCTACATTTCCCTGTCAGCTGAATGTAATTCTGTCCCAGGTGCACATGGTTTCATGTGGTGAAAGAGTACATGGAGTGTGGAAGGTTAACTGAGGGGACGCTCCATCTGTGCTGCTATGGGAAAATTGTCACTCATGCTGGGGCAAGACCACGCTTCCTAAGAAAGCAAAACAAACCCACTGGTTCAACAGGCTAGACTTGAGTGGAATCATTACTTTGGTTTGTCACTGGTACCCTCTCTGGGGGAAGTAGACACTCGTTTGTAGTGCCTCAGGAATACTTTTGTGCAGCATGCACTTTACAGAAACAGTGAATGGGGATGGAGAAGTTTTAGAATGTATAGACCAGTCCAAAGGAGAGGAAAGGGATTTGCAGTCAGAAAAAGGAACAGATCCCAGGAGGAGGATCTTCGTTTGAGGCAAATATGTTTAGAAGTTATAAGAAAAGATTGAGAACTGAGAAGGAAAAGCTAAAAGAAATGTGAGGATTTAAAAATAGGTTCCACAGAGAGAGCAGATAGGTAGAAGGGAAACACAGAAGCAAACCGTGGGAACTGTATTACAAAAGATGTTGTATGACTACTCAGACAATGAAGTTAGGATCGCGCAAAACCAATTGAAGCCAAAACAGCCAACAAAGACTACACGGATGGTCCTTTGCTTCATTATAATGACATTTTCATATTATGAGCACTTCATTCTTGGCTGTTTCCACGTCACATCTGGCACTGAAATACATCTGAAAACACCATTTAAGGATGTGAAAGAGGAGTCGACCATGTTCTGGGAATTCCTTCTATCTCTCTACCATTGCTGTGAACAATCTTCACCTTCATTAAATTTGTCCCAAACCCTGGTGTGTCTCTGAGAATACCTACATTCACCCCTTGAGAGGTATTTTCATTCTCATAAAACCTTCCGATTTCTTGCTTTGTCTCTGAATCTCTTCTGTGATGGCGAGAACAAGCTGGAAACATTGATTAAAGTTCTGCCTGGTCTCTGTCTTTGAGATTCTCCTGCCAGCCTTTACTACAGACAACAAACAGTATCTTCTTTCAGAGAACCTGATGTAACTAAATTGATATGCTGGACTTCATCTCTTCAGATACAAACTGTATAAAGACCAGTTCACTTCAGACCCTCAGACATCTTCAGATTATACTTATTCATTCATTTACATGCATTCACTATTTTATTATGTTCCAACTGTGCAGTACTTAAGTCCCAAACTCCTGTTTGGAAATGGGGCAAATGTGTATCTAATACTGAATATTGGGAAACTACATGAACACCAAAGAGACACATAGTTCAGGTGGAGAGTCAGAGAAGGGGAAAAGGCAATAGAAGAATGGCTTTGGATCCTTCTACCTCAGCTACCCAAGGCTGCTCACCTCCAGGCTGAGATGTCTGGATAAGCACTTGAGAACTTGGGTCATGCTGGCCGTGGCCTGTTTCCGCTCATGGTCTTTGACTGACTGTAACCAGGGGTCCATGTGCTGCAAAAGTAGAGGGAGGTAAAACAGATAGGAAAATTCGGGATAAAGCTTTTACTCTGTTTGAAAGACAGTGTGAGGAGGGAAACGCCGTACTACTTCGATGTCTAAAAAAAATCATTCCTAACGATAAATTCGTTTGAGTTGGAGATGAAAGTGATGGCTCGACAGGCGAGGTACAAAACTCTAGGTACTCAGGAGGCTTAGCTTCTACCAGAGCTAAATTTCTAGACTTATTCCATATCAAACAGATATTTGGATTAATCATTGCATTCTTCTGGGTGTTTTAACCTTTTCAAGTCTGCTTTGGAAATAAACATATTTAGTGATATGTTACAAAAATTTAAATTTAATATCCGTTAATATCCTGTCAGGGTAGGAGAGCACAAAATACAACTGGAAAAAGGGGAGAAATCCAATTGGACTGGTATATTGACAGAAAAATAAAAGAGGAACAATAGTGTCAAGGTTAATATCTAGTGCACATGATTACTAGCAGCTTAAAGGGTTATCCCTTTCTGGGACATCTGCATCTTTAAAAAAGGAGAGCTACTAAGATACTTGTGCTGAGCAGATGCAAGCCAATGAAGAAATTTGTTGATGGATGGCATAAACTAGAAAGGCTATAGGTGGAGGCAGGTGGTCATCTTCCACATTTGAGCCCTGTGAAGTAGAAAGCTGCTTATTTACTAATTTAGGGGGCTGACTCTGGCTCTGGTCACAGACTGATGCCATTCTATGTCAGGAAGGGACAACGAGCAAAATTTTAGCAAAAATTTGAGCCATTTCTTGAATAATCATGATAATTGTCACCTTTGTGGAAAGTGAGGAAAATGAGTGGTTCCTTACAGAATTTATGCCAGAAGAACTTGTGACTAGTGAATGGTAGTCAGAATTCACAGCTTCTGCCCCAACACTGACAGGTTTGGGGCAGCCGCTTCGTGACAGGGAGCTTGCTTAAAGAGTCACCAGCAGTTCAATCCCCAAAGATGCTTGCTGAAGGAGTAGGCAGGGGGAAGATGCTACCTTTGGGCCTAGGAGATGACTGAGTTGTCAGTACATTTGCTATGCAAGCAAAAGGAATGGAGTTCAGATCCCCAGAACCCACATAAAAATGCCAGGTCAGCATTCTAGCCTACCTATTATTCCAACTCTGGAAAGCAGAACCTAGGAGTCCATGGGACAAGGTGACTAGTCAGACTGGCTCTGTAAGTGAGTTCTAGATTTTATTAGACTCAGCCTCAAAAAAGGAAAGTGAAAGGGTGACAATGACTCCGAGGATGGGTTTTAGGTCTGCCCATGCACATGCACTCACAGGTATGCACACCTGCACTCATGTGCATGATTGCATCTACACACTTGCAAAAAAATACATGTCACTCACCCCCTACACACATGAAAATGGGACAAAATTAACAGATTAATATAAGCTACTATACTGTCTCATAACTTAATCCTTCCACATATTTTTCCTTCCACTATTACCAATTAATAACAGTTTCCTTTATCCTGTGATATTTTGTTTACCTTAAAAATGGTGTCGAATTTTTCTAAATGTGGGTCTTTTACCACCAGACTCTGCAGCATCTCTGTGAATGCCTGGAACGTCTGCCTGTAGAGATACTGTAGAGGTGTAGAATCAGCAAGGCCCCTCCCCACAAACTTCCCTGAGCACTATGTATATCTAAGACTCTTTATCATATCTTGAGATTTGACTGAAATGCCAGAACTACAGTAAAAGTGTGTGTGGACTGTCTGTGGAATGGGATGAACTGGAACAAGTCTTTATTTTAGATGTCCACCTTGGCATTGTAGGATCAGGGGAAACTGACTCCATCTGAGGAACCATACAAAGGTTATAAAGATGCTATTGAAGTTACTCGTTGAGTCTTTCTGATGTCCTGGAACAGGAGAATAAGTCACCTTCCATAGCTGCCTTGCCAGTCAGAAGAAAATGACTCCTCTCTTTGTCTGGAAGTTCCTCTCTCTCTTCTCATTCCATCAGTTAGGTTCTTCCCTAACTATCAGTACGAAAGTACCCTGTGCCTCAACCACAGCCCTTCTCTTTTCCATGCTTTTTAAAAAATACCACATACATTTTTCACCAGCTGCTATATTTATCTATCAATGGTCTACCTGTTCATTGACAGGTAAGCTGTCTAAGTGAGACTGTGTTCTGATCTCTACTGCCTGTCACAACCCTTAGCACATAGTGACCCCAAAAGAAATGTCAGTAAAATATGAAAAGGAAAGAGAAAAGAGAATATGCTTAATAGACTGTATGTATATATACATATATATAAATTTAATTAAGCTAATTTTTAAATTTAAAATGTCAGTTAAAAACCAGGTAAGGTGGCATACATCTATAAGCATAGCACTCAGGAAGAGGAGCAGCAGGATTTTATATCTGAAGCCAACATGGGCTAAACAGAGAAACCCTAACTCAAAAAAACACTAAAAAACAAAAAGTCTGAAAAATAAATGGATGACTACTTTCACCTTATTTTAAAGCCAAAGGAAAGAAAAGAGTAGGAAGGAAATGAAAGAAAATAAAGGAAGGGAAAGCTATTATTTAATTCATCTACTTAAAATGTTCATTATTTCAATAGTTTTTGGTTAGTTTCGAAAAATCAGTTGCTCTCAAAAGACAAAAATCAAGGCTGAGGAGATGGCTCAATGGATAAATCACTTTTTTTTTTAAGCTTTACCAAAGAGTAATGTGTTTATTCACTTTAAGTCTTAAAAATTTTTGGAAGTCATATAAAATGTCCTAATGTGTAAAAAAAAAGGAAAAGAAAAAGAAAAACATGAAAAAACAGACCCAAAATGTTAAGATTTTATTTACAAAGCTTTTTCTTGATTGTTGTACAGAAAGTAAAAATGTCATTACAATCTCAGTGTAACTGGTAGCTACAGACGGTTGGCTCACCAATCACAGCTATCCACGCTACAGCAAGATTCTTACACGAAAACCTAACGTTTATAATTTTGTTGGGGCGAAGTCCCCAGGCTTGGTGGTGGATTACCAAGAGGGGCTAATGGAGGAAGGCAGAATGTCACAGGAACTATTCTTTGGCTCTTTGGGTGGGTGGGTGTCCTGGGGTTTATCACAGCTACCTTTTTTTTAAACAGCTACCAAATCCTTGAGCAGTCCAACCAACAGTTCTGAACAGTTCTGTTTCTGCAGGTGTTTGGGGTCTTAATCATCTTCTCCTTCATCATCTGTCTTTCTCTTTCTCTTTTCACCTTTCCCGCTTTCTTCCCCCTTTTCATCTTCATCCTCATTTTCTTCATCTTCATCAGCTTCTCCATCATGTCCAAATTCTTCCTCACCACTGACTTCACCTTCATCTTCTTCTACAGCTTTGTCTTCATCTTCGTCCTCTTCCTCATCAAACTCTTCCTCCTCACCATCTTCTTCCTCATCCTAATCCTCATCCTCTCCTTCTTCATCTTCCTCCTCTTCATCTACACCATCTACCTCTGCATCTGAGTCAGGGACTCCCTGGTCCTCTCGGTCGTAGCCATCCAGATAGGTCAGCTGAGCCGAAGCTTGAAGACACTCTCTCGGTAATCATTCAAGTTAGTGACCTCACAATTAAACAAATCCAGGCTTTTGAGGCAATCCAACTTTTTCAAAGGTTCCAACGTGCTGCTATCTTTCAGATTATTTCCACTTAGGTTTAAATGTGTGAGATTTGGAAGTTCTTCTGCTAGTATGTCCAGACCTCCAAAAATTCTATTATCACTTAACTCTCCAACTTTTTCAACTTAGGGAGCTTGGGGAGATTGGAAACCGAAATCAGGCCTACACTTATTAAACTGAGGAACTCTAAGTTCACAAAGTTAGCTGTTAACCCCTCAATTTTTCCATTATTTGATTTGCAGTTGTCCAAAACAAGTTCTCGAACGGCTGTCGGGGTCCGGTTCCTCAGCTCCAGGTGGATCCTCTTCTTCATGTCCATGTTTCCCTCGTCCCTCCTCTTCAAACTTAACCTTCTGCGGCGGGGGCGGAGGGGGGAGAGGCGTCCCGGCCTGCGTGGCGAGGGCCGCGGAAGGGGGCGGCGGCGGCGGCGGCGGCGGCGTGCGGGCGAGCGGAGCTCCCGGAGCCAAGTTACTCGCGGGAGCGGAGAGAATCTTGGAGGGAAAAGGCGCTGGAGCGCGGCGCTGGCCTCACTACCGCCGCCCCCGGCCGCGGCCCCGCACTGCGCTTAAGCCGGCGACGCGGCGCAGCGGCTGCTCGGCTCCACTCGGCGCTGCGCGGCCGGTAAAGCACTTGTTATACAAGCGTGGGGACATGAGTTTAGATTCCCACAACCCACATAAAAGCTCGACTTAGTAATTCCAGCTCTCTTCCTGAAAGGTAGGAAAGGAGGACAGGAAAATGCCCAGAATCCCACAGACCAACCAGCCTGGACCTCACGGCAGAGAACAAGAGAGATCCTGTCCTGAACACAGTGGAGGCAACGACTGACACCTGAGGCCCTCTGAATTACACACACACGCACACGCGCACGCACACGCACACGCACACAGCAGCTATCAGCTGACCCTGAGAATAGGAACTACTAAAACAAAAAGTGAGTTACCTGTGGATGGTAGGGATGGCTTGGCATGGTCTTCTGAAGCTGAGGAAGTTTTACACAAGACACAGTAATTACATTTTTAGTGATAAGACTGAGCAAGTCATCTCGATCTTCAGAGCCACAGAGCAAGCAAATACCTTGGAAACTAAGAAAAGATTGTTTGGAATAAGTCTGATTTGAATTGATAGGCAGGGAGCAAAATAACGAAAAATGGAAGGGTAAACTGGTATATTTGTCTGGTGGAAAAGATAAATCGTCACTGTGCTTAGAGGAACCTCACACAAAGCTGGAGGAAGGAACAGCTCTCCCAGAAAGTTCCTGGTATGACATCTTCTAGAGGAAAGCCTGCAGCAAGCTATTACAAGAAATCACAATTTTCCAAAGTATGCTCTGCTGCCTACTGGTCTGAGAACAGTAAGTTGTATCACCTTAAAACTTTTTAAACTATAGATTATTGTAACACCGGTGATCAGTTTAATCACTGCAGTTCAAATCCCTGAGAGAAGTAACAGCAGACAGCTTTGTAAATTCCATAAGCCTTAGAATGCCACAGCAGGAAGTAAGTATGGAAGTCACTTTCCACTGAGTATACTTTGCACAAATGAGAACTCCAAAGAGGTTCTGACAAGGTCTTTTAGATGTAGATGGGGAGGACGATGGGGGTGGAGAGATGGCTGGGAGAATTAAGCCTTGAGTTCGAATCCCAGGTGTAAAAATACCAGGCGAAAATGGTCATGGCCTGTACTTCCAGTTTTAGAAGGCAGAGCCTGGGAAATTCCAGAGCAAAGCAAACAGGAAGTAGAAGCAATCCAAGATTATTCCCAAAATCACCCATGGATTTCCACAGACACATACTTTGTACCCTCTGATATACACAGACACACACATACAGAGACAGACATACACACCAATAAAAAAACAATAGATGTGGATGGCAGTATACATGAAATCAAATTCTCACCCAAGAATATGGACTTGCCTTCCCTTTCTCTATCTAGTTTTCCAAAATTAAATACGGGACATCTTAACTGGCCCTGAATGAGATATAAGGCTATCACCTGAGGTCAGAGATGGTGATAAAGACTTCCTGGCACACCAGGCTGGATAGATTATGTGGGGGCTCCTCTTGTACCAGCATCTGCAACGAGAGGGAAAGAACCTTAGTGATCTAAACCCACCAACTCACAAGGTCAGAATTGTGAATGGTTGCCAGCAGGCTGATTGGCTGGAGCTGCTCTTGGCTCCATAAAGTGGCAAGATGGTAGAGGAGCTACTTCTTTTATGGTGCCAGATTCCAGGGTAGCCCTCTACCTTTGTGCTTTAGTTTCATGTCTAGAATGGTGTTCATTACTGTCGTTGTGACTATACTAGTTGAGCAGTACAATGAATTCTGGTAACCCTCAAAAATTCTGTCTGTTATTCATCATCTTTATAACTAGCTGTTACTTCTCGCTTAGGCATTTTAGGCATTAGGCATCTCCTACGACTATATATAATGTCATTCTGAATGGTCTGTCCTGGAAAAAGAACAACTTTCCAGTTTACAAACTGGCAGAGGGAAAGATATTTTGCTGTGCTGGAAAACTCCACGGTGATGAGAGGCAACAGGAACTTTGGGGCTAAAAGACCGCTGGCTGAGAGCACTAACTGTGTTACTCATTTACGTAGTGACCCTGTAAACTGAGCTGCTCTCACTCACCTAACGACTTGTTACTTTCCTGTGCCCAAGTTCCTGAACTGCAAGGGGAACAAGTGGGAGTCAGGAGGCTGGGTGAGGGTTGCTATAGACAGAACTGAATGTGAACGTGGTGAAACCTCACTGAACTGTCCACCCTATTTCATCTGAGGTCATCAAGGACCTGCCTTAGCCATTGCGAACCCATGGCAATGTCGTCTCTGCTGTTACTCTGTCCCACTGGATACAACTCACCTATCCAAGAGAGGTAGCAAGGCCACTTAGAATCTCAGGAATCTCAAATTAGGGCCTCCTTCCTGGCTGGTCGCTGGTTTGTTTGTTTTGTTTTGTTTTTCAGAATCTATGTGATCCAGGCTGGTCTCAAACTTGCTATACAGGTAGTCTTGTTGCTCCTTCTGTCTACACTTCGCAAATGCTAGGGTTATATACATGAGACATCATGTCTAGTTCTGACTGGTCTTCTAAAGAACATAGCATTTAAAAGCACTGACACAGAGTTGATTTGGGGAAAAGAGGATATGGGGAAGAAATAGAAATGCATACTAAGGAGCAAAAAGAACTGGAAAGACCTCTTGGGGCACATGGAAGCCACAGCATCTTCTCTGTCTAGGGAAGCCTGTTCCTCCTCCTTGCCTGAGGTTTGGAAAGAGTCTAGACTCCCTTTCTGTGTTGTAGTGCCTCCAGTGGGTTTCTCTTCCCCACATACCTTCATTAGGAACTCAGGAGGCAGGGCGTGCTCAGTAATTATTACTCAGTTTCCTTACTGAGCTTTTCTCTTTCAGTCTTTGAATTCAGATCTTGCCAACCTGCTGCTCTTAGGGGTTCGTTGACATTAAGGGCTTTACAGCCTGGAAGGAACACAGCTCTTCCAGGGCTCTGCTAAGGTAGTTTAGGAGTCAGATAGAGCCCCTGGACAGGCAGGCAACAAAAGCAAGTGATGAGGCGATCTAGCCCCTCATGGCCTTGTAGTGCTATGAGTCTGTTTCCAGCTGCCTACTTCTCTTGGAGGCAATCTAGCCCCTCATGGCACTGCCATGAGTCTGTTTCTTGTTCCTTGCTCCTCATGAATTCCATGCCTAGGCACCGTGCATTCTCATGGGCTCCCTAGCCCCTCATGGCACTCTAGTGCCATGAGCTCTGTTTCATTTCTGCTTCTCATGGAGGTGCCCTAGCTCCTCATGGCACTCCACGTCTGGAGTCCATGAGTTCCAACCTTTTTTCTCTTCTCTAATAAACTCTACCTTAATCCTCTACACATGTTCTGGTTTCAATCGTCGACTCTGGAACACAAGAACCCTACGACATTGGGACGGTCTCGACAGTTTCCCTGCAACATTAGCTACAGTTAAGTGTGCAAATCATCAGCTGGGAGCTTGAGCAGAGTTTAAGCGAGCTCTAAAAATTCTATTGTCAGTGTCTTTCTATACTAGAAAAGGACTTAAACCAAAAACTAAAAAAAAAAAAAAAAAAAAAGCAAGCAATGGAGTTCCCTTTCCTCCATATCCTGCACTCCGAGCAGAACTTCTGCTTGTTGGTCAGTGCCCCCTAATGGCCAGCCTGCAAAATGCAAAATCCTGTGCTTAGCCCATTCAGTCTCACACCTCCTGGCAGTGGGAAGGAGGCAGGGTCAGGGACTGACCACACACTTCTTAGTCTGGGTAAGGAGCCAGGTACCACCTTACAAAGAGAACAACTTCCCTCCTACTCTTTCAGTCCATCTACCAACCCTGAGATTATAACTCCCCTCCCCACCCCCAATACCTTCATCCATGCCTTTCTCCCTTTTTTCCAAGAATATTGGCCTGGCAATTCAGGACCACCAATAAAAGCCTTCATCTTTTGTCTGTGTTGTGGCATGTTTGGGGGCTATATCTTATGGGAAGAAACCCAGGGAAGCAAAATTCTTGGACAGTACACTTCTAAGATGACTACTGATAGATCAAGAAGCCACAAAACCATAAATGGAGGAAGGATACTAACTTGTTCCAACAACAATGCTGGGATAGGACAAATACTGATCATTTCAAGGAAACTGATAAAAGCAAGCAAACAAACTGGTCAACCTTGGAAATTCCTTCCTGCACATTAACCCTTTAAGAACCCTATATCCCTAGCGCCAAGCCAGTAGTGATTTCCATCCCATAGGAAAATTGCTACTCTGGAGTTTGGAATAAACTTCAGTCTTGTGGATGCAGCCAGGTTTGTGTTCCTTCTCTTTCCTCTCATATTTTTTTTTGTTTTTTTTAAATTTTTTTTATTTATTCAATTTTGCGTGTGTGCTATGTATGTGTGCGCACGTGTGTGTCTGTGTGTGTAGAACCACGGACGAATTCGCGAACCACCATGGACGCCTCCACTTCCTCCGCCCCGGGATTCACAGGCTCCGCCCTACCAGGACCAGAAACGCAGGCTGCCCCTGCTTCCGCCCGGTGTCTATACGTGGGATCTGGGATCCGAACTCAGGACCTTCCACCTGCAAGGCAGAGGCTTAACCCCTGAGCCACCTCTCCAGCCCCTCCTCTCATATTTTTTAAGAGTGGCAATTCACTTCCTGTTCTCCCCTGAGGACAAAGGAACAACTAAGTGCTTTCTGGCTGCTGGACATTCAAAGCTGACCTTCCACATGCCAGCCCAAGAACAAACCAATTCACCTGGTCACCCTTATCTGAAATCAAAGGGAAAATGAGAATAGACCGACCCTCTCCCAACCTAATAAGAGGATTTTCACGCTTTGAAACACTGGGCACTAAACTCTGCTGCTTTACTTCACTTAAGCCAATGCTGGCTTCAACTTTGTTGCTTTACTTTCACACTAACCTATATTTTTAAAAACAAAACTTTGATTTTGTACAATTTCAATCCTTTTCTGCCACATAAATCTTAATGGATTCCAGACTCCTAGATGGTAAATTTACTGCCGTCTCTAGGACCCACCGTTAAAATCACAACTGCAACCTAGCATCCCAGGAGCCTTTCTCAGAGCTCACAGGAGAGATGATTTATGACTTTTTCATCTTCTGTTCATTCCCAATGCCTATCAATTGCAGCAGGGTTTCTGTGGTTCTCCATTCCTGTACTATATACCTCACCAAGGATAAAGGCAACACCTTCTACCTGAACCCTCTGGTCTACTTCTGTCAGAATGATCCTTTCTTTTTATAATCAGTTAGGTATTAAAGATTTGTCATTTGTTTAGAATTATGTCAGCCACTTTATGTATTCAGAAGTAAGAAACTGTTCTTCATATAAAACATTTGTGTCATAGGAATCTCTTGGAGTGACTGCCCAGATTACAGCAATCACCCCTTATCCTTGATCCCTGGGAAGGAAGGCCAACCAGGCAGGAAAGCCCAGCAGTCACAGAAAGCACTCACTACTGTGGGAGCCTGTCCCAGAAACATCTGCCTTATCCAAGTAATAGATAGATCCTGCTTGGGCCAATCAGACTCTTTCTTACAGAATTTAGAATTTTAAAGTGACAATGAATAGGCACGGCTAAAGTTTTAGTTGAACGGTCCCTGCCTTAGACACCCTGAGATTGTCCTGGAACTTGTTCTTCTAAGGTTGGTTAAACTCTTTTCTTAGATTTTTTTTTTTAAAAAAATGTTTCAAAGAAAAATTTAAAATGGAAATAGACTTCACAACATTGTGTGAAAACAAAATTCTCAAACAATTAATTAATAGCAACGTAGCATCAAACAGCATTCCACAATACACAAAAATAGAAATACAAAAGAATTTTATACCGTCCAAAAATCCAACCAAATCCAGTTCCCAGCTATGAGGAGAACACCACCAGATAAATCTTCCAACACAGTAGGTGGCACTCATCAACAAACTATGTAAAATATCATCAAATCCTTGGCCATCTATGCTGAGATCACACCAGCATATCTCCTCTTACCTCCAAATCCCATACAGAATTTTTCAGCTGACCCAAGTATCTCAGACCCATAAGAAGCTATAATAAACTGAGCATGAATAGCTAGTTTCATAATCACGTTGGAATTCCAAGCCACACAAGAGTTGATGTTAGTATTCACATATACATGTGATGTTTGTCTTTCTGTGTCTGTGATATCTTGCTTAATAATATTTTTTTGCATTTCATTAATTTTACTGAAAGGCAGTTGGGTGAGGTTACCACTACTCACTCAAAATGAACACTTAATGTTTTCAAATACTGAATATGCCAGCCTTTGGAAAAACTGACAAGTTATTCATAAATTATGGTTTATAAAGGTTAAAGATAAAGTACACTGCAGTTCTTTGATTTATTTTTTCAGCAGTCATTTATCCACTACATAATGTCAAGATTGGTTACAGCCTCTGTGGATGGACTGGGTTGGCTAGTGCACCATCTACAACGCTTTAACACCATAGAGCTCCTCCCTTCCAGCTGCCCCAGGAGGCTCCTGAACACCACCTCTGAGACACCTAGAGGAATCTTGCAAATATACTCTCTGCCTGCTAAAACAACATTCTACACGAAGCAATGGCAGTTTCATTTAAAAAAAAAAATCTGTAGTAAAAGAACTTTAGCAGGACAAAGCAAGTTTTCAAAGCAAAAATTCATTAAATTAACATTCTCAGGTGGGAGATTAAGATAAAGGGAGTATTTCATACAAAAGTTTTTTAATATAACGGATACAAATATCATCTGTCTTCTATAAGAAGTATTAAAGATAACACATGAATTTGTCAAACCCGTGAGGTCTTGTTTTTTTTTCTTTATGTAAAATGTCCATAAGTTTAAGTGTAATTCTAAAGCAGCAATGAAAAGCCCATCTCTGAATTATCTATTACATATTTGGGGTTCCAAGAAACCATTTACTGCCAAGAATTATCTATTACATATTCTAAGTTCCAAGAAGCATTACAATACTAGAATACTAACCCTGATAGTGCTTAAAAGTGCATTTGTGAATATTAATATTTTCTAGTTCTACCCACTTACCAGCAAATTCTACAATCTCAACTTTCTTGTTATCTAAAAAATATCCCATTGTGCACAGATAACCACAGTTTCATTATCCATTCCTCTGTTGATGGGCATGTTGGTTGATTCCATTTTCTTGCTATTGTAAGTAGAGTTGCAATGAACATGGTAGAATAAGTGTTTTTGTAGTAAGATATAGAATATTTTGGGAATACTTCCAGAAGTGCCATAGCTGGGTCATATGGTGGTTCTACTTTTAGCTTCCTGAGGAACCTCCATATTGATTTTCAAAGTGGTTGTACCAGTTTATGTTCCCACTAGCAATGAATAAGTGTTCCCTTTTTTCCACATCTTCACCAACATTTACTCTTATTTGTGTTTTTGATCTTAGCCAGACTAACTGGGGTAAGATGATTTTCTCAGATGATCAGGGAAATTGAGCATTTTAAAAGATGTTTGACATTTTAATTTCTTTTAATGAGACGTCTTTTTTTAACTTCCAGGGCCCAATTTTCAATTGGGTTGTTTGTTTTCTTGTGTCCAATTTTTTAAGTTCTTTTGTATACTCTGGAAATTAATCCTTTGACAGATTTTTAGCTAGCAAAGATGTTCTCCTATTTTGTGGGTTGTCTTTTTGCACAATTGAGAGTTTCTTTTGTAGAACAGAAGCTTTTTAATTTCATGAAGTCCCACTTGTTGATTATTGGTCTTAGTTCCTAGGTGTTTGAGATCCTGTTCAGGAAATCTTTATTTATTTATTTATTTATTCAATTGTGCGTGTGTGCGCTTGTGTGTATGTATATATGTGTGTGTGTAGAACCACCGGCGAATTCGGGAACCACCAGGGACGCCTCCACATCCTCCTTGTTTACTCTGCCCCTGGATTCACAGGCTCTGCCCTACCAGGACCAGAAACGCAGGCCGCCCCCGCTTCCACCTGGCATCTATATGTGGGGTCTAGGATCCGAACTCAGGACTTTCCGCCTGCAAGGCAGAGGCTTAACCCCTGAGCCACCTCTCCAGCCCCCTTGTTCAGAAAATCTTTACCTAGGCCTATCAACTTAATCCGCATTCTTTCTTCTAAAAGTTTCAAACTTTCAAATTGAATGCTGAGGTCCTTGATCCACTTGAAGTTAATTTTTTTTCTTTTAACTTATGAAACGTTTCACAAATTTGCATGTCATCCTTGCACAGAGGCCATGCTAATCTCTGTATCATTCCAATTTTAGTATATACTGGTGAAATGCATACTTAGAGTTAATTTTTCTGCAAGGTGAAAGGCAACCGTCAACTTTCATTCTTCTACATATAGATCTCCAGTTTCCCCAATACCACTTGTTGAAGATGCTGTTCTTTCCCCAGTGTGTATGTTTGGCACCTTTGTCAAAAACCAAGTGGCTGTAAGTGAGTGAGCTTATATCTGGGCCCTCTGTTCTAATCCATTGATACCCATGTTATTTTTATTACTATGACTCTATAAAGTAGTTTGAAGCCTGTCATGGTGATACCTCCAGCAGCATTTACCTTGCTCAAGACTGTTTTGGCTTTTCAGAGCCTCCATATAAATTTTGAGGGTTTTTTTCCCACTTCTGAGAAAAATTGTGTTAGGATTTTGATTGGGATTACATTGAATCTATACATTACCTGGGTAGGATGAACATTTTTACAACATTAATCCTACCACTCCATGAGCATGGAAGTTCTCTGCACCCTCTAGTATCCTCTTTAATTTCTCTCAGTAGTATTTTATAGTTTTCATTGTACAGGTCTTTCATTTGTTTCAGACCTAAGTGGGAATGCTTCAAGTTTTTCCCCATTCAGAATGATGTGTGCCTTGAACATGCTGTATATAGACTTAAATATGTTGAGATTTCTCCTCTCCATTCCTGTTTTCTCCAGAGCTTATTCATGTGTGGAATGTATGTGTGTGGCATGTGTGTAGGTGTGCATATGTATGTGGTATTTATGTATGTGCAGTGTGTATGTATGTGTGCTTGGTATGTGTATATGTATGGTCCATGTGTATGTGTGTGTGGTATGTGGTTTTTGTCCTTAAGTCTGTTAATATGATGAATCAAATTTATTGATTTACATATGCTAAACCACACTTGCATTTCTGAAATGAACCTGATTTGATCATGGTGTATATGATCTTTTAATGTTTCTGAATACAGTTTGAAAGTATTTTATTAAGGAATTTGCATCTGTGTTCATTAGTGAGATTGGCCTATAACTCTCTTTTTTTGATGTATCTTTGTTTTGAGTTGGAATCAGAGTAATACTGGGCTCATAGAGTATGGGAATAGTCCCATCTTTTTCTAATTCACAAAATAATTCGAGGAGTACTGATGTTAGTTCTACTATGAAAGTCTGATAAAATTCTCCACTGGCTTTGCATAATCCTGGACCTTTTTTAGTTTGGAGATTTGTAATTACAGATTTCATCTCTTGGTATTGTTCTATTTAAGTGGCTAAATCATATTTTTTCAGGAATTCAACCATTTCTTCTAGATTATCTAATTTAGTAAAGTATAAATTTAAAAATATATCCATATGAGTCTCTGAATTTCTCTACTATTTGTTGCAATTTCCCTGTTTTCATTTATGATTTTATCAATTTGGAGATTCTCTTTTTTATTTTTGTTAATGTGGCTAAGGGATTTTTGATCTTTTTATCTCTCTGAAGAACAAGGACTTTGTTTTATTATTTTTTGTTTTTTTTCAGTTACAGTTCATGGATTTTAGGTATTTCTTTCTGTATAATGCTTTTAGGATTAGTTTAGTCTTGTGTTTCTAAAGTTTTCAGCTGGATCATAAGTCATTTATTTGTGATCTTTCTATTTTTTTGATGGAGGCATTTAGTACTATGAACTTTCCTTTCAGAACTGCTTTTAATGTTTCCCATAAATTTTGATAGGTTATGTCTTCATTTTCAACAGACCCAAAAAGTTTATTTTTAATTTCCAGTTTTATTACTTCCTTGATCCATTTCTCATTGAAGAATGTGTTATTTAGGACTAGAGAGATGGCTCAGGGTTTAAGACTCTGCCTTGCAAGCAGAAGTTCAGAGCACTGATCCTATGTAAAATTGCCAGGCAGAAATGGTGGTGATCTGCACTTCTGACTCTGAAAGATAGAGCCTGGGCAATCTCAGAGCAAAGTGAAAAGAAAGTAGAAGCAATCCAGGATGACTTCTGAGGTCACCCTTGGGTCTCCACAGGCACAGTGCCCTATTCTACACAGGCAGACACACACACACACACACACACACACACACACACAAATAATGTTTTAAAAAAAGGCAGAGGTGACACTTTGAGTTATTTGATTATAGATTCTGCTGCCAAACTATTGCTTAAATAATAAGAATTGCAGCATTGCAGAGACTCAAAACCAGTGACAGTGTTGAGAATAAGTGACTGCCAAGTGCTCGGCCCTAAATGATAAATCTATATCACCACCCCATCCTACCTCCAATTCCAAGACTCAGGGAACATCACGGAAAAGGAAGCAAAAAGCATATAAGAGCCAGAGGATGGGGAGTAAAACTACTACCTTCTAAACATGACATGGATGTTGCACTCACGAAGTCACAGCAGCTGTGTTGACCCGCATGAGATCCAGCCAGACAACATTCTGGAACGGATGGCGGGGCTCATGATGCCTCTCTAGCTAAGGAACTAGTGGCAATTGATGGCTGCTGGGAGAGACAGTCATTTTTCTTTAGTAGTGTAGGACACTGGTGGGTTGCCATGCTCCAGTAGTTGGCCCTGCACCTATGCACATGCAGGCAGCACTAATGGAACTCAGTGGATTATTTGAAAAACAAAACAACAACAATAAAAAAGGACATGAAAGTGGGAAAGGACTATGCCAGGGGTGTGTAGGAAGGGGGAGGGGGATTATGAGTTTGATATGATCAGGATATCTTATATAGATGTATGAAACTGTCAAAGAATAAATTTAAAAATATTGAAGAAAAAAGGAAGGCAAGATTGCCTAATGGTTAAGTGCCGACTCACAACCTGGCAACCTGAGTTCAATCCCAGCAAGCACACATGGTAGAAGAACAGACTGACTTCCAGAAGTTGTCCTCTGACCTTCGCTCATGCACCATGACATGCAAGTGTACGTGTACGTGCACCTTCTCTCTCTCTCTCTCTCTCTCCCCCCTTCCCTTTCTCCCTCATAAACAAATAAAGAAATAAGTATAAAAAAGATAAAAGAGGGGCTGGAGAGGTGGCTCAGGGGTTAAGCCTCTGCCTTGCAGGCGGAAGGTCCTGAGTTCGGATCCTAGACCCCACGTATAGATGCCAGGCGGAGGCGGGGGCGGCCTGGGTTTCTGCTCCTGGTAGGGCGGAGCCTGTGAATCCCAGGGCAGAGTAAACAAGGAAGAGGTGGAGGCAGTCCATGGTGATTCCCGAATTCGCCCGTGGTTCTAAACACACACACACACACACACACATACATTCACACGTGCACACACGCATACATGCACAATTGAATAATAAAAACATTTTTTAAAAGAAAAAAGAATGCAGCATTGGCTTTGCAGAGAATTTTAAATACTATTTTTCATGATTTTATTCCTCTTTTAAGTGGGGTAATCCTGAGTATTTCTCCTCCATATAAAGAGACTAATATGTAAAAACTATTAAAGGAATGATATGAAGTTCCTGTAACTTTATTGACAAATCAACAGTTTGAGTGGCTCCAATAACCCCTGATAAGCTCACAATACTTACACTTATGATGTGCACTATTTCTGTTATGTGACGATGAATGAATGATTCTGTACCTTCGTCGTAAGTTACAGTTTGGCTGAGAGAAGATAAAGATCTCAGGAAATTTAACTTTTCAGATTCATCCTGAATGTGTGGAAAAATGATAAAAACACAATTATGCAGTAGACTATTACTTGATAAAATGTAGAAAGCTTTTGAAAAGTTTCTTGGAATGTTTTAAACACATGGCACCTCCTTGAATCCAGTATTGGTCTTTTATTATACGGAATGAATAAAGTTACCAGAAGGATCTCAGTGGAATTCCTACTCCATTGGGTCTACCTTGGTGTGGGACCTCACTTCATCCCTCAGTAAAATTATTACATGCTCTGAGGCCTGCTCTCTCTTTCACCTTTGCCTCCCAGCCACCCACCCTGCATAGTGCTGCCACATTAAGACCCCAAAGGTCCCCTCTGGCTGTTATTTGTAGTTCCCTTCATGCCATTAAAAAGCCATTATTTCAATTCTTAAGGCTTCCTTTTAAAATGCAAGTTTTGAAAAACACTTTCTTTTTGTATTGATGTTTTATTTTTCTCACCATAAAACAGTATCTATTTATCATATAAACTGTTGAAATAAAATATAAAAGGAAAATAAGAAATACCAATTCTCCAACCTTGAGAAAACTTCTAGTCTTTCCCCATTCACAGTTGGTGTAAACCAGTACAAGCTTGCTGGAAAGCAGAGAGTGATTGTATGACATCACTACCTCTCAGAAGATTTTTTTTTTTCCAAAGAAAGGGCTTTACTTGGCAGCCCATTCATGTCTTGAATTCTTGAAATGCCTGCCTCTGCCTCTCAATGCTGGAAAGACAGAAGCGTGCCACTAAAAGATAGTTGGCTTCTGCTTTTGCCTTTCCCAATCTCTCACTTCTCAATGCGAAAGGCCTTGGCCTCTGTGAGTGCTATTGAAATTTTGTAAATAGAGAATTGTCTGATCAGATTTTCATTTGAGAATGATGCACCTGGCTATAGCCTAGCTTAAATGGCAAACCCAGTAAAGTGCTTGCTGCTCAGGCATCAGTACCTCAGTCTGGATCATCCTGCTGCTGGGTCTATAACAGAGAAGTGGATCTGAACTTGCTGGAGTGAGAGACCCTGCCTAAAAAGTAAGGCAGACGGTGACTGAAGAAGACACCCAACATCTGCCTCTGAGCTCCACACACATATACACACAATACACATGCAAACCACATGCACATGTGCACACACATCAATATGCCCACAGACACACATATGAAGTGTCACAAACCATTTAATTCATTTACACTGTATCTAGAAATAATCAAGGGACACACAGAAACCCAGAAACCCACATATAAGAATATCTGTCAATGAACTGAAAGAACAACAACAACAAAAAAAAGCGAAGAATCTAAATAACTAACCATGGGGAACTGTTAAAGAAATTAAGACATTTGTTTTCTTATGTTCTACTCATTCATTCAATTGTTTTTAAGCTAAAAGATTGTCACCTTGGTTTCCAAAGTCCAGCACCATCTGTTTCTGTCCCATTTTCATCCTCATCTTGGACCATTGTTTCCTTCACCACCATGATTTGAACACACCAAACTTCTTGAACATACTATGTTCCTCTGGCTATAGGTTAAGTGTCTCATTCTATTTTGGAGATACTCCCAATTCTAACTTCTAGTTTCTCCTTTCATTGTTCCTTCTGAGCTCAAGAGAAACTTCCTTAGAAGCAAGGTAAGTTCTGTTACAGTCTTACCAGATCCATGAGAGATTGACCTGATGGAATACTATGTACCCTGTAAGCAAGATAATACTTATAGTTACTAAGTATAGTAATTAGACCATGTTTTTTCTCCCATAATATATGATGGTTACTAATCTAGTTACTAATCTGTAGTTACTAATCTAGAGGTGTTTTCTTCCATAATACATGTTTTAACTTACAATTACATGCACTTTTATAGACAGAAAAAACCTGAAAATATATATGTATGTATATATATATATGTATACATATATATTTCAAAGGTTAACAGTGGTTAACTAAAGAACCAATTTAGAGAAGATTAGTATTTGATTTTATTATAATTTTAATATGGATTTAATATTTATCATAATACAAGAAATATTATAAATATAAAATCATAAGTGTAAACACATCTTTTCCATTTGTGTGTGAATACATGTGTACATGTACATGTGTGCACACATGTTTGTAGTATATAGGTGCATGTGTGCATGCAGGTATATGTGGACATTGGAGGTTAATGTCAGGAATCTTTCTTCATTATTACTCTTTCACCTATTCTTTTAGAAAGGATCTTTAATTTAATCTGCAGCTTGCTTATAGGACAAGTCTGGCTAGCAGCTTGCTCCGGGATTTCTAGGCTCTGTCAGTTGCTCACGGCTAGAATTACAGGCAGACTGCCACACCCACCTGACATTTTAACTGTGATTTGGACAGCAGAACTCTGATCCTTTTCCTTGTATGGCAAGTGCTTTAATCACTGAACCATCTTCCCAATCTGATATAAATAAGTTTTATAACACATAAAATATTTGTATGTATAATATATAATATATATTTAAAATGTTTACTAGCTGGGCTGGAGAGATAGCTGGATAGAGTTCATAACAATATCAGGAACCTAGGGAACTGACCACTCCACACTCATGCAAAGAACTGAGAGAAATACTTTCTCACATTTGCCAAAATGCCTGTATGCAGAATTATTGATCCAGCTCTCTCCCCAGCTTATCCCACCCATCAGAAGCTGGTGTTTCTCCTACCAGTTAGGTAATCTCTCACAATGAAAGAAATGCCAAGCTAGAAATCTAAACCATGTTCCAGGAAGTTAAGAACCTATTCATTTTTCCCAGTACTGTGCTCCCTACGCCTGACAAATGACTGGTTTACAAATGTTTTTGCTAAATAAATTACTAAAAATAGAATGCTTTCCAAAAGCCATTTGCCTTCTGATGTTATATTATCTCTTTGTTTAAGCCTCTGCCTTGCAAGCAGAAGGACCTGAGTTTAGATTGCAGATCCCATCTAAAAATGTCAGGTGGAAATGATGGTGGCCTGTACTTCCAGCCCTGGAAGGTGGAGCCTGGGAAACTTCAGAGCAAAGCAAAGAGAAGGTAGCACAATCCAGGGTGATTTCTTTGATTCCCAAAGTCACCCCTGGGCACTCTGATACACATAGAAACACACACACATGTACGCACGCAGACAAAAATTAAAATAAATAAAACATTTGCTAACAAGAGGGAATAAATTAAGATTATTCATGAAGATCTCTGTACATACCTTTAGCTCACCATGAAAAACGTCTTGAATGGACTGGACCAGTCTTTCAATGCTGGTCTCGCTGAGGGGATCCTGGGAAGTCAAGGGTTTAAGGCTATCTTGGAGAGATTCTGAAAGGAATCCATCAGAGAGGTCACAGATGTCCAAGTCTAATACCAAAAGAAAGATACCAGGTAGCATCTCTGTACTGTGTCAAGTGATATGATTAGTAGGGGAGAACCACTGGGTTTCAGGGTGGACAGCTTTTCTATCTGCTTTGCATCCCTGACCAAGACCCCTCCTTTCTCTGGTTTTCTCAGTTGCAAATTCAGGACTTTTAATTCTGAGTTGTAAAAGAACTGAATTCTGGCTCTACTATGTACACATGCTATGACTTTTATCAAGTGACTATTATCTGTGAAATGGGTTGTTGTAACAAACATTAAAAAAAACTGATCCTAGTATTTGGCACACAATAAGCATATTAGAAGTAGGTTTCTTTCTTCTGTCTCTATCTGTCTATCTCTCCTTCCCTCCCACCTCCCTGTGTATGTGGGGTGTGTGTGTGTGTGTGTGTGTGTGTGTGTGTGAGTGTGTGTACTGTACATGCTAGAGATAGAACCCAGGGTTTCATTCTACCACTGACCTATATCCATACTGCCGGTATTATTCAAACTGAAAGTCTATAACTCTGACATGACAATAACTTAGGATACAATAGCAGCCTCCTGCTGACTCATTTCTTCCCACTAGATCAGGCTGCATCTACTGTTCCATCTAGGACATTCTGCCATCATGGATATGTGCTCCAGAGCTGGTCTGATGAGGATTTGGTGCTGCCTGGCTTCTGGAAGCATTGTGACCTCAGTTTCACTGGGCCCACTCCACCCCCAAATGGAGATGGTAATGGAGCCTACCTCATTCGACCAATATATAGCTAATATAAAGACATGTCAGCAAACATAATTCCTTTATTTCTTGAAAGACCATAGTTACAATGGCATCATTTTAAATATCTTTTTATCATTATTCCTCTGTTTATAATATTAAATAAAATATAATACAAATTTCTCTTTAGCAAGTCTGTCATTAGAAGATTACAACCTCTTTATTTTTGTATTTCTTTCGGTCTCCCAAATGCTTCTTCTAGAAACTTCTTCCACTTCTTGCAACATTTTTGTTATCTGCTGTAGTAGTTAACATTAATTTTCATCTTGACAGGATCTAGAACCTCCTAAGAACTAAGATCATTGAGGTTAGGCAAGTCTCTGGGCATGCCTATGAGGGATTCTCTTGATTAGCTGAACAGAGGTGGGAAGATCCGCCTTAAAAGAGGGCAGCACCATTCCCTGGGTTTGGATCCCAGACAGATGCTGAATACCAGGATTCATAGTTCTCTGCTGCCTGACTGTGAACACAGTGATCAAGTATCTCACACTTCTACCATCAGTAATTCCCCTGCCAAGATGCGATGTACCCTCAAACTACGAGCCTAAATAAACCCTTTAAGTCACTTTTGCCAGAGTACTTTATCACGGCAACAGGAAAAGTAAAGAAGATCAGTTGCAATTTAATTAAAAGCATGTTCTCTCTCATTCCGGTCTTGCTTCAAGCTGTTCACTATCTGCATTTCCTCTTCCTTCTGTCACCTCTCTCTGCCTCACTGATTCCTATTAGTCCCAAGGGACTCTGCTTCAGGTTGTCTGTCTAAACCTTTTCTTTGCCCGTGTTTGCTAAGTATCCTCTCCTAGCTACTAATAACCTCTGTAAATCAAACTCTGACACACCGTGTAGATAACATTGAAGTCCAACTACTTCTTCATCTATAAGTACATTGTGTTTGTTCTGTTCACTGCGTATTTCTGGCAGGTAGACCATGCTGAAAGCACAATAGGGCTTCAGTAAATATTTGCTGAATGGACTTCCGCAAACTTTACATTAAGAGTTTTCCTGTCTCATGCATAATTCCACCTCTTGAATTACTCTTCCCTTTACTTGTCCCATGGGTTGTCCTTTTGAAGAGGCTTGCAGCTTCCTACAGCTGTTTGCAGACAACCATAGTTGAAAGTAGGGTTCCCAGGTTCCTTACTTTCTGTCTCAGTCTTTGTTTAATTCATCCGCAACTTGCAATTACTTCCTACTTTTTTGGGAAGGGACTTTTCTATATTGTTGGTTCTTTGAGGACAGGGACCAGGCCAGTTAATTGTTACTGGTCTTTGTCCAGCACCTCTACCATTCCTGTTTGTGGAATAAATGAAGGACAGTTATTCTGCAAGTCAATCCAGACTTCGCCTTCTACATGAAGCCTTCCATGTCAATGTCAGTCTACACTTGTCTTTCCTTTCTCAGAATTGTCTGGCACCCACTACACCACAAAGTCTGCAACACTGTCTGTCCCAGAGCTGATTCTATGTTTCTTTATGTCTAGAATAATGTAAGATTAGATTTTTGCCAACCGTGTCCCAAGTCATAAAGTAATGGACTTAATCAGCTGCCAAAGTCTAGTCAATATAGCAAGTATGCAGTCAAAACTTCTTGGTTTAACTTTGAAAGGGAGCATAAAAATGAGAAAACTATCTTTTCTTATTTATTTGTAAATATCCTTTTCCCTTCTTCACCTGTAAGTTCAATGTTACTTGGGTTTTTTCTGATGTTGTCTAATCTGGTCAGCTGCAGATCCACACTTCCTGAGTCACTGTCAGAAGCACAAGGGATCACTACTTCTTCCGAACCATAGAACCTAGGAACAAAGAGAGGATTTGAAAAGTTATAGTTCTCCAGAATTGATTTTTTTATTTTGTCTTTAAAGGGATGTCTTTCATATTCCTTCAGCACATTTTTTTAAAAATGCTATATATATGAGAAAGAGAGAGAGGAAAAAACAGGCACCACATGCCGTGGTGTGTATGTGGAGGTCAGAGGATACCTTGGAGTTGGTTCTTTCCTTCTATCACATGGTTCCTGGGATCAAGCTCAAGTGCCAGGCTTGACAAACAAACACCCTCGTCCCTTGTGTCATCTCAATCCACCCCCAGCATATCATATAGTTACAGCTGGAAGTATAAATTGGTTCAACTACTTTGGAAATAATTTGGTATTATACAGTAAAGTTGAAAGTGTATACCTTCTATGAGTCACTATTTTATCCATAGGAATGTATTCCAGTGAAACTTACATATGTGCACCAGGAAAATATATACAAGAATCTTGCAGGAGTGATCATCATTAAAAAAAAAGAACTGGAAACATCTGATGGTTCATCAAGAACAGATACACTGTGATATATAACCCAATGAAGTACTATATATCAGTTAAAATGAATACGTAATGAATGCTCAAAATGCTGAAAGACAGGGGTCAGGCATAATGGTAGATATCTGTAGTATCAGTATTTGGAGGCTAAGGAAGGAGAATGGTTGATTTTAAATATAGTCTGGGCTACATTGTAAGATTACTATATCTAAAATTTTTTAACATATTTTATTTATTCATTTATTTATCTATTTATTTATTTGTTTATTTATTCTGTACGTGTGTGTGTGTGTGTGTGTGTGTGTGTGTGTGTGTGTGTATCAGCGGGCACTGTGTGTCCTTGTGGAGAACCAAGGATGACTTTGGGAACCATCCTGGATTGCTTCTACCTCTTTTTTTGCTTTGCTCTGGGATTTCCCAGGCTCTGCACTCAGGGGGCTGGAAGTTCAGGCTGCCACCATTTCCACCTGGTATTTTTATGTAGGACCTGGGATCTGAACTTAGGACCTTCTGCTTGTGAAGACAGAGTTAACTCCTGAGCCATCTCTCCAGTCCCAGTCTAAAAATTTTTAAGTACAAAAAAAGTCATTGAAAAATATGCAACAAATCCCATTTATGTAATAAGCAAAACTAAAATACCTCTTGACATTATACATATACAAAATAAAACAATGAGGAGAGACAAGGGAAATTATACTCTGGGGCACTGGTCTTTCTTTGAGGAATAATAAGAAGAAAGAACAGGTCAGAAGTTTTCCTTCTTTAACAGGATGGCTGGTTACTTCTCTCACTGCTGTAACAAATACCTGACAAAAGCAACTCAAAGAAGAAAAGATTAATTGGGCTCACATTTGAAGATACATTTCATTGTGGCAGGGAATACGAGGTGCTAATGACATTCTGTCTGCACTCAGGAACACCGAGTGACCAATGCTGGCGCTCTGCTCTTTTCCTTTCTAGTCAGTCCAAAATGCAGTTCACGGAATGGTGCAGCTCACAATCAGGATGGATCTTCTCTCTTCACATAAACTGGAAATAACCTCACAGACATAGCTAAAGGTATGTTTTTATGGTGATTTTTAACCTGGCTAAGTTAACATGAAGATTAACCATCACACATACATACATTTTTTCCTTACACATTTTATAAACTGCATTACCTAGATCAATTTGAGAAGAT
The DNA here is from genome assembly GCA_023101885.1 of Typhlomys cinereus. Lineage (NCBI taxonomy): Eukaryota > Metazoa > Chordata > Mammalia > Rodentia > Platacanthomyidae > Typhlomys > Typhlomys cinereus. Next base: position 1,862,812 of record JALPQD010000196.1, read on the forward strand.
CTTCAAACCAATGAAGTTTGAACTTTATCTTATAAACATTTATTTCTTTAAGTGGGAATGCAGGGGGGCTGGAGAGGTGGCTCAGGGCTTAAGCCTCTGCCTTACAGGCGGAAGGTCCTGAGTTCGGATCCTAGACCCCACGTATGGACATCAGGTGGAAGCGGGGGCGGCCTGCGTTTCTGGTCCTGGTAGGGCGGAGCCTGTGAATCCCGGGGCAGAGTAAACAAAGAGGAGGTGGAGGCGGTCTATGGTGGTTCCCGAATTCATCCATGGTTCTACACACACACACACATACAAACACACACACACACACACAGGCACATGCACAATTGAATAAATAAAAAAAAAATTTAAGTGGGAATGTAGGAAGGGGGAAGAAATGAAGGATGAATGAAAAAAATCATATGGAGAGCAGAAGAGATGACTCAGGATTAAGTCACTGCCTCCCAAGCAAAAGGACCCAAGTTTGAATCCCAGATTCCACATAAAAATGTAAAAATGGCATTGGACTGAACTTCAAACCCTGGAGCGCAAAACCTTGAAAAACCCAGGGCAGTCCAAATAGAAGGTAGAATAATCCAGGGTAATTTCTGAAGTTACTTTGGACTTCCACAGGCACACACAGTACCCTCTCACACACACGCGCACACACACAAAAAAAAAAAAAGGAGAAAAAAATGGAAACCAACTTTCTTTATAAGCTACTTAAAAATGTAATTAATAAAACATTTTAAATGGTTGGGTAATAAATACTGCTCACAGAAGCCATAGATTATTAGATGAAAACCTCAGCATTAGGATAAGATACCTCTGTGTGAATTATTGGTCAGGGAGACCCCTAAGAGACGCCATTGCTCTTGGCTGCCCACCAGAAGTAGATGGTAAGACTCTGTTGCTGAGGACATCACACACTTTGGTTGCAGGGAAAAGAGAAATACATAAACTGTACTAAGCCGGAAGCTTGCTCCCTGCTGGCTAGCTTTCATGGTATTGGAAGGCACTACATAGGCTGCTGGGAGAGAAAAGTCATCATGGTCTCACCAAGCTCCAAATCCTATAAATTACAATATCAACCTTCTAGGCAAGAGATGTCCAATGGTGCAATTGCGTCAAGACTATTATGGAGGTAATCAATTATTTGTTGCTAGAGTTTGAAACTCTCTTCACAAGAGCAAATTCATGTCTAGTACTGAAAACCGGGCCAAAAGTCTGTGACTAGAGAGTCACAGGCCTTAGGGAGGGAAGCTACTCCTGCCGTTTTGTTAAATTGACATAGTATCAAATTACCTTCTAAATATTTAAATTTATACCCACAGATTTGTGCTAGTCTCAATCTTGGAAAGAGAAATTTTTACCTGTAGCAGGAAATGGTTAATGCAAAGACTCATAACTGGTCAAAAGTCCTCAAAATAAGTGATTGTTGGGTCCTCAACCCTAAATGGGATATCTACATCATCCCCTGCAAGGCTCAGGGAATATGACAAAAGAGGGGACAGAAAGAATATAAGAATCAGAGGGTGGGAAGGAGTGCTGTGAAATGCTGTTTCCTGTATGTGGCACGGCTGTTGCACATATGAGCTCACAGCAGCAGTAGGTACCTGCATAAGACCTGCACAAATACTCTGCCTATCTACATAATAATACTATCCCTATCTAGATTCTTTTTTTTTTTAATTTATTCAATTGTGTGTGTGCATGTGTGTGTGTGTGTGTGTGTGTGTGTGTGTGAGTGTGTAGAACCACGGGCGAGTTCGGGAACCGCCATGGATCCCCTCCACCTCTGCCCTACCAGGACCAGAAACACAGGCTGCCCCCGCTTCTGCCTGGCATCTATACGTGAGGTCTAGGATCCGAACTCAGGACCTTCCGCCTGCAAAGCAGAGGCTTAACCCCTGAGCCACCTCTCCTGCCCCTGCCTATCTACATTCTATCATGGATGCTAGGAAGGGCTTGGGAGCTTTAGGTAACTGATGATTGCTTGGGAATAGTCCTCAGTGGTCTAGCCACTGATAAGTTACCTTTTCTCAAGTAACAACATCCAACCATACTCTGCAAGTAACCTCAGCTAGTGGGCACAAATCAAACAAAAAAACATGAAAATACAGACTCTTCTTAGGAAGAAGAGATTTAGTGGGAGGGTAGGTGATACGAGAAGACAATGGGAAAAGAATATAATAAAAATGCTCTCTATATATGAAAATATGAAAGAATAAAAAATTTTAGGTGAAGAATGGCTGTTTTATAGTAGACCGTGCATCTTAACTTTTAATTTTTAAAAATATTTTAGTGTGTGTATGTGTATTTTTGTCCGTGTGTGCCCATGGAGGCTCAAGGGTGACTTTGGGAATCATTCTGGATTACTCTACCTCCTATGTGTGTGCTACTCTGTGATTTCCCAGACTCCATCTTCCAGGGCCACTGCCATTTTTACATGGGATCTGAATTCAGGTCCTTCGGATTGTGAGGCAGGCTTAATTCCTAAGCCATCTTTCCATGCCCACATCTAACTTAAATACAAAAACAAAAACAAAAAAACCTGTTGTCATAGTTAGGTACAGGTGTCAACTTGACAGTTGGGGGTTTGAGCTCTGGGCACATTTGTAGAGAATTAGTGGTTGAGTTAATCCCAGAGCAAACCTGCAGGAGACTGTCTAACTGATAGGGAAGCCCCAATCCCTGGTGGGTGGGATTAGGCCTTGGAATAAAATACAGACAGCTGGTTGACAGAGTTAGCATCTTTTTGTACACTTGGCCAGACACGCTAGTAGGGCAAGTAATGGATCATCCCTCTCTCAGCCATTATGCCTTGTTGGTGTGAGCTCTCCTGTCAAACTGGACTAAGAACTGTAGCCAGATAATCATAAGAAACAATAAACTCCTTGTTCCCTTAAACTGTTTGATGGTCATTTATCAGCAACCATGCAGGCAAACTGCAACACCTGTTAATCTTTTTTAAAAACTGTTTCCTAGATTTACACTTTTACCAGCAGCATATAAGCATTCCAGAATGCTGCTCTGTCTCCTTGCCAACATTTGATGCTGTTGGTTTCGGTTGCAGGCAAACTGCAACACCTGTTAATCTTTTTTAAAAACTGTTTCCTAGATTTACACTTTTACCAGCAGCATATAAGCATTCCAGAATGCTGCTCTGTCTCCTTGCCAACATTTGATGCTGTTGGTTTCGGTTGCAGGCAAACTGCAACACCTGTTAATCTTTTTTAAAAACTGTTTCCTAGATTTACACTTTTACCAGCAGCATATAAGCATTCCAGAATGCTGCTCTGTCTCCTTGCCAACATTTGATGCTGTTGGTTTCTATATCAACTGTTTTAATGAATATGCATCTGTATCTCTCTGGTTTAATTTTCAGGGATGTTGATCATGCTTTCATGGATTTATTTTCTGAGTATTTTCTTTGAGGAAATATCTATAAAAAATTGCAAATTTTTAAAATTAGGCTATTCTCCTCAGGCATGCTGATACATGTTTAACAACAGATTTTTCCAAACACGGTTTCGTTTTTATTGTTATTTGGGTGGGTTTGTCTGTTTTTATGCTAGGGCCCACGTACATTAGGTAAGTACTCTATCACTTGCTAGCTTCTGAGTGTGGTTCTTAAGTGAATGCTGATACCTATTTTCATTTGCATCAATAAGTAAGACATTATGGAAACAAAAGAGACATGTTGAAACTATTCACAATGAAAATTCCACAGACACATTTTTTGGGGGGAAGAGGGTTCATGTAGCCCAGGCTGGCCTCAAACTAGGTATGTAATCATCTTAATTTGAACTTGAACTCTGATACTTCTGCTTCTACTTACCAAGTGTCAGGATCATACTGTGCACCACTAAACCTAACATGACGATTTTCAAGTTAAATTATTTATTATTTTTTATTATTTTTATTTATTACTATTAAATTTTATTAACCTTTTCCCTATCATATAGACAACAACGCAATCAAACTCTGGTTTGTAGTACATATTGATTCTATGGTACAAATGTTCCACACTCATGGGAAAATCAAGATACAAATGTTATCTACAAACACAAACTTGTGCAGTAGTACACCTTACCATATTTCTTACCATATTGCCATATTATAGGTTCAACAGATGCAGGCAACATAAACACACAATGGTCAAATGTAATAAGAGAATTAGGAAATGGTAAGTTTTGTTTCCAATAAACTTCCTCTCATTTTATGTTCATAGAATTTAATTTTCTAGTAGCTGTATTTAGCCAATTTTCAAAATTACTGAAAAGTTAGTTGATGCTCCTAAGACACAGTATGAGGCCACTCCAGAACAACCAATCTTTGTCTTACTATATTTCCTGTGATAATGGAAATGTCAGTCCTATTAAATTTTGTATTTTCTGGGCCTGGAGAGATGGCTCAGGTGTTAAGTATCTCAAGTCAATGGACCTGAGTTTTGATCCCAGATTACATATAAAAATGCCAGGTGGAAATGGTGCAGGTCTATACTTCCAGCTCTAGAAGAGAGAAACCATAGAGCAAAGCAATAAGAAGGTAGGTAATCCAGGATAATTCCCAAAGTAACTCTTGGGCCTCCACAGGTATACACAGTGCCCTTTGATATACACACACATATGCAAAAATAATAACTTAAAAATTTTGTATTATCTGATATGATTATTGCTCTTTGACAATTTCACACAAGCTATGCAATGGGACATTACAAAAAGTCATAATGGATTTTCACAGCCTCCTCCCATTTTCACTTAACTTCTTCTCCCTAACAAGTTCCCCTGTTAATTTTAATGTCTTTTTTTAATGACAAGTTTAATAAGGGTTGTTTGCATGATTATGTGGGTGTGAGTGTGTGAAGGGGTTATTTACTGCGGTATGGGCAACTTAACAATGGTCACATCACTGAGGAAAATGACTCCCCCTCCACCATTAGCTACTGAGAAACTGAATTTCAATTTTTTATTTAATGTTAATTAAGTTCAAAGTTAAACAAGGTACTCTCTGGTAGGTACAGCCCCATCACTTCGTAAACAGAGAACTGACTCTCTCCTATGTAATTTAATAATATTTGGGATGATAATAATAAAGATAAAAAGTTATCATATTGTGAAACTACACGTTCCTAATATGTCAGAATCTTTCTTTCCCCTTAAAGTGTTCATGGTAACACCTCACAAAATGATATGAGTACTATACGCAGCGTTTAGTACCTAAAGAAAATATAATAATCTGTCAGTAGTTCCCTCCCCAACCAACTTGACCCGTCTTCCCTTTGCTTTAAAATTGACCGGGCTGAGGGAGAGACAAGTGAGTGACACAGCCGTCGACCAACCACTGAGGTCGGCCAATCAGAGGCGGCCCCGTCTCGGGCCCGCCCCCAAATCTGGTCCAACCACGTCCGGACGGCACCCGGAGCCGTACCGTTGGGAGGTGGTCGGTTCCAAGTGGACTGCAGCGCGGGGGGGAGCCGACGGGCCGGCGCGCGGGAACCCCGAAAGTCGTTCGCGCGCGAGGACTCAGCCCCCGCCGCCGTGGCTGCCAGCGGCCCGGCCCCGTGACACCGCGGACACTGACCTCTGGGAAGAGCCCATCTCGGCCTGCGGCGTCTGCCGCGAGTCCCTGGCGTCCCCTCCGGCGCGCTCTTGGAGCCACTTTCCAGAGCGGAAGTCAGCCTGCTCGGGCTCTGGGGGGATCTGCTCGGAGGAATGGCGCCGCCGGGTGAGGCGCTGCGCATGGCTCAGCACCGGGGCCCCGCGGCCGGCACACCGTGGGGAGCGGGGCGTCGCCCGCGGGAGGGTAGGGCGGACCACCCGGGCGCCGGCCTGGCGCGGTTCCCCTCCCCTGCGGGGCAGGGGCATGGGCTCGGGCTCTTTGGGGTCGAGGGTGTGACGGAGGGTTGCGAGCTGGTGGGAGTGCCGGCGACCTGAGGGGCTGGGGGTCGGGGGGGGGGATCGTGAGACGCGTGACTACGGGTTCCCGCGAGGCCCACCCGGCGCCGCGGCCGCGCTGCAGCCGCGCCTGGCTGCTGCACCCGGGCCTGGCTTCCATCATTCATTTACATGGTACCGGTGACCGGAGACCTGAGCCCCTCTTTACGTCCTAAAAGCTGTGGGGCTGTAGGTTCATTTTCAGTGGCAGGAAACGAATCACTCGAGTGCTTCTGGGGGTTTACACTACTCTAGGTTCAGAAGCAGTGCTAGGCGTGCAAACTCGCTGTCGGCCATGCATTCATTAACTCCTCTGCGCCTTGATTTCTCATCTGTCACCTGCTGCATAGAGCTGTTTCAAGTGAAAGGATCTCTGTTAGTGTTTTTAACGGTGCAGGACACTCAGTACTGAATTCCCTCCGTAGGGAGTTAGGAAGTGAGCACTGCAGGTTGAAATCTGATTGTCTTTTTTAAAAGTCAAGCTTTTTCTTCCCATTGGACAGATAAGAAGTTGAAATCCAAGAGAAGGGAAGTAGTGTCTATGTTGCTGGGATTACAGAGGCTTGAGCTTCAGGGGGGATTCAAACACAGGTCTTCCACGTGTGACGGCAAACACTCTGAAGTTCCTCATTTTTCTTACTTGTAAAATGAATAGATAGTGGAATGACTTCAAAGGATTTTAGTTCAAATTAAATTTGAACTACAGACAAAGGGGTTAGGATCATTATTAATGTTAGGCATGTAATTACTTGCTATGCTAGTGCTTTTAACTTAGGTATCATAGTTCTTTTTTTCACAGCGCAGTATTTTCCAGTTTGTTAGTTCCTCCCTCCCTCCCTCCTTTCTTCTTCCTTCCTTCCTTTTTCTTTCTTTCTTCATGAAAAGTAGAAATATACCATTCCTACAATTCCTGTTTCCTGGAGTACCATAAATAGGCACTAATTTATTTTTCACATGAGGTTGGGGGGTACTTGTGTACATGTTTCTTTACATGTATGAGTGCACATGGGGGGAGGGGTTAAGTATGAATGTGTGCCTGTGGAGGTCAAAGGTTGAAATCAACAATCATCCTTGATCCTTCCTCCACATTATTTTTTTGAGACAGTATCTTATGAGACTTAGAGCCGGCCGCCAGTAGGGCTAGTCTGGCCAACTATCTTGTTCTCGAAGTCTCTAGCCTCTGCTTTCTAAGATTGGAATTGCAGGTGAACCACTGTGACCTAGTATGTTTTATGATATCTTGGAATCCAAACTCTGGTCCTTTTGCTTCCTCAGCATTCACTGAACTGTCTCCCCAGCCTAGCTAACTTTTCTTGCTATTTATTTGTCAAATATTTAAGCATCCACCATAGCCAGACAGTCTGCAAGACTTGGAGAGAAACAATATTTAGCCATAGAGAACTTGGAGTTTTACAAAGAAATCAACCTCTTACTGTCATAATTGAGAAAAATACTGCATAGAAAAAGTGGGGATGGAGAGGTGGCTCAGGGGTTAAGCCTCTGCCTTGTGGCGGAAGGTCCTGAGTTCAGATCCAAGACCCCGCATATAGCGGCTGGGCGAAAGTGGGACGGCCTGCATTTTTGGTACTCGTAGGGTGAATCCTGGGGCAGAGTAAACAAGGAGGAGGTGGAGGCGGTCTATGGTGGTTCCCGAATTCATCCGTGGTTCTACACACATACACACACACACACACACATACATACACACACATTTCACGCACATATGCACAATTGAATAAATAATAAAAAAAAGAAAAAGTGCAGATTGGGGTTAACTGGATGTAGCACCAGCCATAATGATGGTAGTAGAAGCCCAGGCTCAGGTGTATGTTGTGCTTGCTATGAACTGTGCATCGTGTGAAAGTTTTTCTGCTTTAACTCATGACTATGTCTCAGCCCACTTTACATTTGAGAATGTTGAGGTGGTGGGTAACTTGTAGGCCAGAGGCTGAGTTCTTCGTTGTAGTGGAGACCTAGTCCAAAGAAGGGGTTCCTTTATTTTAACACTTATTTATTTATGAGGAGGTGAGTGCACATGAAGGTCAAAGAACAACTTTCAGAAGTCATTTCTCTTCAAATCCTATGTGGGCGTCTGGGGATTGAACACAGGTCACCAGGTTTGCAAGCTGAGCTAACTCAGTAGCCCCTGTCTAAGGGAAGCTTCTTAAGAGAGACCTGGGCTGAAATCTGATAGTAAATGTTAATCAAGGTTGAAGTTGGGGAAAACAATGAAAAGGCATGCTGGGTAGAAAGGAAAATGGATCCTTGGAGGAAAAAGTTGGAGAATAGTGGGTATTAGGGAGGGTGAAGAAGTTTAAGAGGTAGACAAGTTGTAAGCATTTAGAATTGTCCCAAAAAGGTTTAAATAGGAGTGGCATCCTGAGCTCTTATGCTTCAGGTTCCTGGAATCTGTTGGGAAGACCATCATGGTTCAAGATCATGCCCCTTTCTCTTCAGGCTAAACCTGAGCTCCACATTTTTTCCATACAATTGGGCTTCCAGACCTCGGTGTGCAGCATCCCTGGGATTATGAATAGATTTTAGGAGTGGCGTGACATGCACTTAATAAGTCATTTCCTTCCAAGGTTCAAGCACCATCTTCCTGTTGGCCCTGACAATCATAGCCTGCACCCAGGCCCTGACACCAACCCACTACCTCACCAAGCATGATGTAGAGAGACTAAAAGCCTCCTTGGACCGCCCATTCACAAGCCTAGAGTCTGCCTTCTATTCCATCGTGGGACTCAGCAGCCTTGGGGCACAGGTGCCAGATACCAAGGTAAGGCTGCTTAGTCTGAGGTCCCCAATTCCTTGCTGGTTCTTAAGTTATTAGAGCTGCCCTCTGTCAGAATTTTATATCGTATGGCCTCCTCTACCTTTAATGGCTATGGGTTGAGTCCTCAGTCTGGGGTCCCTCTGACCTGTTCTGTCAGAGAAAGCTGCTATTAAAGGGCTCTCTTGGTTAGGTCAGGCCTAAGTAATCTGAATTGTAAGGTCAAAGTGACACTTGCAAAATTCCTTTGTTGTAACTCCTGGATTTTTGTGTAGGTGAGTATGGATGGAAATCTTGTAGGTAAGTATCTTTAGCATCCTGTCTGCCCTATCTTCTGTTCTCACAGAAATGATTATAAATCTCAGTGGTTTGAGACAAATATATTTTGCTTATAGGCTAGCCCTTGTGGTCAATCAGGCTTTGCTTTCCACTTCTTCAGTCTGGAATTTAGCTGAAAGAGCATTTCCTTAAAACAGGGTCTCTCATTGCATCTGGAGCTATCCTGGCAGTCAGCCCCCAAAAGCAGGGGGTAATAGACATGCATGCAGGTGCTTAGCATTTTATATGGGTGTGAGATCTGAACTCCAGTCATTATGTTTGCACAGCAAATAAACTTCATGAGCCATCTTTCTAGGACTAAATGTACTGTCTTTCATGTTTGTTTATGTTTTTCTTCCTCTTTCTATTGTTTATCTGTCTGTTTTACTTGTTTGGTATTGGATTTTTAGTGACTGGGCCTTCATATATCCCAGACTGGCCCAATTAAACTTGTAGCCAGGTTCCTTGGCCATCTGATCCTCTTGCTTCTGCCTCTTGAGTGCTGAGTTCTGAGATTGATTATAGCTGATTTATTCAGCGCTGGGAATCACATCCACAGTTTTGTGCATGCTAGGCAAGTACCATACTAACTGAGCTACATCTTCAACTCCATTTTTAAGTTTTTTAGATAGGACTTCATGTAGCTTAGGCTGGCTTTGTACTTCAGATGTCTTGCCTCTACCACTAGAGCTAGGATTGCAAATGTGCACCTCCATGCTCAGCTCTTTGTTCTTTTTTTTTTTTTTTTTTAAATACTTGATTGTTTTGTCATTGTGTGGTGGAGCTTTCTATCACTGAACCACATTCTAGCTCTAGGTTATATATATATTTTTTTATTTATTCTGTTTGCTGTTTAGCAGCACTTATTATTATCATATATGCATCCTTAGTATGCTTTGAATTATTTTGCCATGTCATAAAAGATGAAAGAACTTTATATTTTTTACATAAATATATTTTACATAAATCCTGTCATTTGTCCTGTTGCCATATTTTTTACTCTTTTTTTCTCTTATGTTTATTTGTGTGTGTGCGTGTGTGTTATTGGGATGCAACTGTGTTTGAGAGGGCACTGTGTGTCCCTGTGGAGGACCAAGATTGACTTCTGGAATCATCCTGATTGCTTCTACCTCCTCTTTACGTCACTCTGGGATTTCTCAGACTCCACCTACCAGGACTGGAAGTGCAGACTTCTCCCACTTCCACCTGGCATTTTTACGTGGGAACTGGGATCTGAACTCAGGGGGGACCTTCTATTTACAAGGCAGAGTCTTGACCCCTCTGCCAACTTCCAGACCTCCTCCTACTCTTTCAAAGATCACAATTTATACTATCTGTTTTCCACTGTTTCATCTGCATATATTTTGCCCAATATTGTAGTTTTTCATAGAAATAAATTCAATACCTTTAATTCTGTCTTTGAGAGCTCGGAAGTCCCTATAGTGTTGATAGTCCATGTCAGTTGTTATTTTTTCTGATGCTGAAAATAAGTGAGAATATGTCTGTTTATGGTATCTACCTAAAATTTGGACATAGCCTGTCCTTTCCCATGCTGCAGTCAGTAATCAGTGTTGTTTATTGAGAGACTTGTATGTGTCAGATATATAGATACACATAATTTTTATGTGCTTTTATGGTTAGAAACATTTTCCTATAATAAAGGAGGAAATGAAACCTAAAAGAGGTTAATAAAATTGCCCAGTGTCTGCCAACCAGTTTCTCAATGCCCTGTGCTTCAGGGATTGACAAACATGGTCCCCATGGTCAAATCTATATTGAGGCTTTTATTGGGATGCAACTGTATCTATTCATAGATATATTTCTTACTACCGCATTTGTATTTTGCTTTGTTTTTGAGTAACTATGATGATAGAGATTTTATTGAGGAGTAAGACAGAGGTGCGGCTGGACAGGTAATTCTCTGCCTTGCAAGCAGAAGTATCAGAGTTTGAATCCCAGATCCTACCTAAAAACAGGGGCAGAAATAGTGGCCACATGCACTTCTGGGAAACTGCAGAGCAAAGCAAAAAGGAGATACAACAATCCAGAATGATTCTTGAAGTCACTTTTGGGCCTCCACAGGCACACACAGTGCCCTCTGATATATATACACAGAGAAACCACATACATACTATACACAGATATACACAGATATACACACAGACACACATGCATACACATGTACACACGTACACACAAAATCTACAGAGGAAGTTCTCCAATGAAAAACCAGAGCATCAAGTCCCATTTTCTGGGAGGAGTTCTGAGGGGAGAAGAGATATATAGGATGATTTGAAGGAGTGCTTTTATGCTTTAGCAGTGGTACTAGATAGTTTGTAAACTGTCTATCCCAAAAGCTTGAATTGTTTGCCAATTGGCCCTTCTTTAAAAAGTACATTACTCACCCCTGCTGAATGAGATCTTGTTATTCACATTTCTTCCTGACAATTGTTTTTGTTTCTCTCCAGTATTTCCTTCTTGTGAGACTATGTTGAAGAAACAGGTTTTTCCTTATGACCACACTCTTGTAAACCCTCAAAGTGAATTATTTTTGACTCGAAAGTAAGAATATAGGCTTCAGAGTCAACCCAAACTTTACTTTCAACAAGGGAATTGTGTTGCCTACCTCACTTGGTCATTGTTAGGGTAAAGTGAAGTCAGATTATATCCACAAAGAGACCCTTACATGGGAGGTATAGTTAGCATTCTTACGAAGTTTTTGTTCTGTTTCTAATGTATTCAGACAAATTCAGACAATCCCAGGCACAGACACTGTAATTATGGTGCCTTTTGATAGTATCTCAGCACTGGAGGTGCCTCCATGCCTGGAGTTCCTGGGGAGAGAGACAGAACTTGAGAGACACACAGTGGAGTAGTCTTGACTAGTAGAGGTTTTATGTTATCAAATGAAGCAAAGAAAGTTGAAATGTTAGATTACTCTGTTAGGTTTCAGCAGGGAGGAAAGGGACTCTCACAGTGCCTTGCTGTCTGTTTCATAGTTTGAAGTTCTGTATGATATTTAGGCTGAGCACATTCCTTTAAAGGTTTTCTTGACTGGCATTGCAAGTTTAAGGGGACAGTGGTTAAGGCTGAAGATTCACATTAAATACCTTATAGATAGCTGCAGAATAGTATGACCTAGGGTTGTTCCTGAGTAAGTCAGCTATAGTATTATTTTATTTTCTTGACCTCAAGACCCACAGCTAAGTAACCTGTGCAGCTAACTCAAAAATTTTTAGGTGTTTTGTTTTCCCATTTGGAATGTGGAGCTCAAAACAGGACTTAGCTAACAGATGATGTGTGAATGGAGGTTATATGTGGTATTAACTCTTATGAGTAGGATGGGTGTTACAGTTCTATCTTTGGGACAGAACACTTGTAATAATTTGAAAGGAGAAAAGATTTCACTTGACTCTTGGGTCTCAAAGACTTCATGGTTGATTGTGATCAGTTGCTTCAAATTCCTGTTCCCTGATTTTCTTACTATGATGGACTATATAGCCTTGAACTACAAACCAAAATGAGCTCTTTCTTAAGTTGCTTTTTTTAGGATATTTTATCACAGCAACAGAAAAAGAAACTAAAGTAGTCCTCAACTGGTAGTACTGTGGAGAGGTGGTAGAACCATTTAAAAGATGGGGCCTAGTTGGAATCAGTGAGTGATTGAGCTGTGCTTTTGCAGAATATATCTTTGTGCTGGCTCCTCCTCTTGTCATGTCCCTTTACTTCCTGCTGCCATTGATTCTGCCACATCTTAGCCTACAGAACTGGAACCCACCAATGTGGACTGACATTTTGGAAACCGTGAGGCAATGTAAATCTTTTCTTCTTTAAAGTGATATATGTAACTTACTTGACAGAGAACACAGACAGGTGTGTGCATATGCCAACAGTACATTTGTAGAGATTAGAATTTAGTTTCCAGAAGATGCTTCTCCTATCATGTGGGCTCCAGGAATCAAGCTCAAGTCACCAAGTTTGCATGCACCCATCTTTACTTGCTGAACCATCTTTCCAATGCAAGAAAGGTATTATGTCATAATAATGGAAATCTGACTGACACAGGAAAATTTTGGAATGGTGGGGGGGAGATTTGTCACAAAAAGATTTGACAGAAAAATTGTAAAAATGGAGTCTAATAGGCATATGAAAATAGAAAGCAGCTCTGGCAATAATGTGGAATGAGAGGTGATTTGAGAGCTTCTTTCATTTTGATGATAATATAAATACATAAAGTATAAGCATATTAGGACAATGATCATGTATATTTTTTTAAACTTTTTTACAAGCTTAAGAACTACAGCAATTGTTTTGTATGCTTTTTAATGAAAATATTAAAGCTTTTATGACAAAAAATTGTGATGGTAATAATCAAATGACTAATCAAGAAAAATTATAGTGTTCTTGGGTTACTAATATCATTCAAGCACTTGTCTGTAAAGTTGCCTACTGCACAGTGTTGGCATGATTAGATAAGATGCAGTACTTAGCATAGTGTCTGGTGTTTACTGTGTGCATGTGAAAGTATTTGTGGGCCAGGTGCTGGGAGTTACTAGGGACAGTAACATTTGTGGAGGTCTGTCTGCTGAGTGCTGGGCATTGTACCAAGTACAGAGAAGACAACAGAGGTCCTTAGAGGTCCTTATCCAGGAGAATGCTGAATACAGTGTGTGGTGTGTGGAAAGTGCCATGGGAGTCCAGCAGAGGAAGCTGGCATTCACCTTGTCTGCTACAACCTCCTGGAGGAAGAGTTGCCAGCATGCCTGCTCCATAATTCATATAATCATTCAACAAATATGTAGTAGTTCTGCTATGTACTAGCCCTGGGGTCTACTAGACCTGGTGCTGGACCCTGAGGATTTCATGTTGAATGCAGAAGTGAGTCCCTGCCGTCTTGTAATGCATAGTCTACAAGCACAGAGTACCTCAATAGACTCATGACTATTTGTTTCAATGTTGTCTTTTACAAAATGAGATACATACAAAAGGTGCTTCCATGGTTATAAGAAATGGAACTGTGATGTGTTAGAAAACCACTGTATCACCCTAGGCTATAGTTCCAAGGATAGTCAAGGCCCCTCCATTTTATTTGTGTAGCAGAGCATGTAGCAGGCACTCCAGAATTGTTTAGTAATTGAAATAAGGAATGCTTAATCTGATTCCTAAAAAGAAAGAATTAACTTGGATGTGGGCAGGATAAGTGAACAAAACAGTCTGAGTAAAGGACCTGTGTTAGTTCTGGGGGACTGAAAGGAGACTGTATATCAGACCGTGTGGGAACAGCTTTGAGGCTAAAGAAAAGCTAGGACTATGCCATATGGCCTTGACTGCTATAGGAAGGATTTTTGATCTTTCTTCAAAAAGCAATGGGTTTTAAATAGCTAATATCATCCATTTTGTATTTTGGAAAGATTTCTCTGCTATTTTGTGAGAGAAGATTGACCACAAAAGACACTTGCAGGATAGTTTTCAGGTTTTTCTGTATAGATAGATGTTTGGACCATTTCATAAGACAGCACTGGAAGAGAATTATGTTTGGCATGATCAAACATGGATTTTGGTTTTCATTATGTTGAGCTCCAAGTGCCTTTAAGTCATGTCAATGGCTGTTAAGTGAAGTCTGGGCTGAGAGTTATCTGTATAGAAAATAGTGGCTTGAATCCACTATTTTCCTAAGGAGACAGACTGAGACAAGAAATGGGCCTGGGATTTGGGATATTGCAGTATTACTGGGTATCAAAAGAACTTGAAACAGAAAGAGAATTAGGAAAGTGTGGGCTAGGTTTGTAGCCCAGCTATCGAACATTTACCTAGAATGTACAAAAGGTCTATCCAGCACTGAAAAAAGAAAAGGAGGAAAAGAACCAAGGTAGTGAGAGAGACACCTGGAAGTCCTTGGGAACTAATGTTTCAAATGAATAAGTGACTGGTCTATTTGGTATTGAAGGAATGAATGTTAGAAAGGATCCTTGTCTATGACAGGTTGGAGATCCCAGTGTCATGATTGTATGGAACCAGATTATAAGGAGTGGAAATGAAGAGATGAAAACTCTAGAAAGGGTGTCTGTATGGGAAGAAGGGAAATTTTATCTGAAAATGCTTTATTAATGCATTATTACCAGCTGGGTGGAGGAAATCGAGTTGACAGGCAGTGGAGAGAGTGACCTATACAGCCCCTGGGTCTTACTAGTGCTTCAAGTGTTGGTGGGAGTCAGTTTTAGCATCTAGGGCAGCCGGAGCAGAGGTGCCAGCAAGTGTGGTAAGTGGCACACCTGGAAACAGTGCACTTGGTGACAAAATCTGAGAAGAAATGGGTGCTGGGAGCCGATGCTAGAGGAGGTGAGGGAGCAGGTCAGAACTGTAAGATGAGACACGGACCTAATTAGATTCAGGGAACCGGACAGAAGGAGAGTAGAATACAGACCAGGAAGGTCTTTGGGTCCTTTTTTAACATCCGGCATGGAGAACTTGGGGTGGGCAGGTACTGGATGCACATGTATGGGATGGTGTGTAGAGTGTAGAGGGTGTATACAGTTATAGCTGTATCCCCTAGAAGGGTCCTGAGGACTTACTGAGGATGCTGATCAAGTTTTGTGAGTTTTTCCTGTTTCTGATGCCAGATTACCCTAGAACGCATCATTTTAATGATGCTTTGAGATGGAGCCCAGATTTTTGGAGTCAGGTTGCTTGCCTGGGTTTGAAGTTGAGTTTCCTGATTAAGAGCTGAATGACATTAAATAAGTTACTTTGTCTCTCTGATGCTTATTTTCTTGTCTGAAAACTGAAGATAGTAAAAGCGCACAGTGTATATTGTTGTTTGAGGAGTAAAGGAGAAAGCCACATCAGGCACTTAAAACTGCATGACACATATTAAGTGGTAGCATCATTGTGGTGGGGTCTTGCGTTTGTCTTTCCATTGTTAAGACACTAGAGGGTGACAAAGTACAACTTGAACTTTTCTAGGGTCCTTGGAAAGGATTCCTTGCCTGGATTTACTTTTCCTTTTAAGATCCTTAATATTGAAATATCCTTAATTTTCTCGCTCAGGCCTCTGTATTCAAGTTGAAATCCATTAAATGTTTTAGGATTATTATTTAAGTTTTAATCATAAAGTTTGAGTAACTCATGTGCACAGTGAGACCTCCCCTGATGCAGAATACTCCCTGGAGAGCAATGGCAAGTAGATAGGTAGCCTGTGTTGTCTGCTTCCTGTCCTCTCCCCACAAATACACACTTGGTCTTTTTTTTTTTTTTTTTTTTTTTTTTTTAGTTCTAGGGATCAAATTCAGCCTCGTACAGGCTAGGCAAGTGCTCTATCATTAAACCATACCCGCAACCCCAGAAATACCCCCTTTTGACTGTGCTTATGGTATAATTTTGAATAGTTGTATTTTACACTATTTTTGATCAAGATGTTCAGCTTTATAACTTAACATCTGCCCTGGAGTTCCATGGAGTAGAAGTCTGTAGGGTTTTGTTTTGTGTTTGCTGTGATGGGCACGATGCTCTCATGGCCAGTGCTGAGAGGTGGCAAGTACCTGTGAGAAGTGCGTGGGAAGCACTGGTGCTTCCATGGCTTACATGGAATGAGCACTAGTGAAGACTGGGGCAGACGTATGGAGCAGAGGTGAAGGGAAGGTTTGGCTTGGGACAAGGAAGGGGCACAGGACCAAAATATCCAAGGACAGAAACATGGCATAACTGGAAAGTGCAGGAGGCAGAAGTAAGAATTTGAGGCCCAAAGGATCTGTGGCGATAAAGCTGCCACCGAGGGAGGCTTGTTGAGCTGTGTCAGCAACTTTGGGTCTTGTCTGAGAGTAATAGGGAACCACAGGAGGGCTTCAGTAGTGAAGCAATGTGGGTGCATTTGTATTTCATAAGGTTTAGTCTTCAGAGTGCAACATAGATGTGCACCTTGTGGCAGGTAGGAGGTGATCGTAACAGTCAAGGTGAGAAGGGCAGGGACCTGTCTTGAGTCAGTGAGAAGTCTAAGATAAGCTGAAGTTGAGAAATGAAAAGAGGTAGACCGGGAGGGAAGGAACTAGTCAAAAACATTCCCTGGTGTCTGGTTTAGATGTAGGATGTAGTGATGCTTATACCTGAGCAAGAAGTCCAGGTGGAGAGAAGATTTGAAGGTCACTTTAGATTTGTCAGGTTTGACTTGGCCTTGAAGATGTGGCACAGGATTGCTGGACTTGGTGCACACTCTCTGTTGTCTTCCACAGGCTACTTATTCAATTCCCAGTTGTTTTTTTGTTAAAAGGAATGATGATTAATATTAATGAAGTTAATATTTACAAAGGTCCTTGTGTTTATCAAAAGGAAGACCATCCAGAGCAGGGAATCATTTAAGTGGGTTCCTGCTTTGTCAGGCTTGCTTGCTGTTCCTTATGCAGAGTCAACAATTTGAGCAAATAGTGTGCTATCAGAAATGACATTTAGAAATCTAAATCCTAAGTAAGTCATATTTTGAGTCTCTATTGATGATGAGAATTTTACTTATCGCCTCAAATACTTTCGTTTGTCCTAATTACTGCTTGTGTTACCACTTTTTTACTCTCTCCCTTGTTTAGAAAGCATGTACCTTCATCAAATCCAATCTTGATCCTAGCAACGTGGACTCTCTCTTCTATGCCGCCCAGGCCAGCCAAGTCCTCTCAGGGTGCAAGGTGAGTCCAGTTCCTTCACCGACATTTATTATGACAGCAAAGTGCATTTTAAAGGGGAAAGTAATGGCAGACGATTATTATAAACCTTAGCAATGAGCTGGGATGCTTGTAAAAGCAGAAAAATAAGTTTAAAAAAATGAGAAACCATTGGTGTGGGTAGGAATTGCAGTTATGTTAGTTTGTCACCTATGAAAAAGTATATTTTGTTTCTTCTAAGTTTTTATTTTCATGGATTTAAGACAACTTAGTATGTGGCATAGGTTTGTACATGTGGAGGTCAGAGGACAACTCTGGGTCAGTTCTCAGCATCCACCTTGTTTGATATAGAGTCTCTGTTGTTTTTTCCCGGGTAAACCAAACCAGCTGGTCCACAAGTTTCCAGAGATTCTCTTGTGAAGCAGTTTCTTCTCATAGTTGTTCCTTTTCTTTTAGGAGGCCTTGAGTTTTTCTTTGCGTTCTCTTCTAACACTTAAAAGTTCGCAGCACTTTACTGTCTCAGATTTCTGCATCACTCTGTTGAGCATAGGAGATTTCTCTAAGTAGACAGGCAGCTTGTTGGCATCATTTGAAAAGATTGTGCTGATGATTTATGAACATTACTCTGGGGTCTGGGGAAAGAGCAGATGCTGGGGGCCATGTCTTTGGCACCTGAGCTCATGTCTACCACAAATTGCCAGAACCTGTTCTAATTGTGTCTGCTGATACTTTTCTAGATCGCTGTCTCAAATGAGACCAAAGATCTTCTTCTGGCAGCTGTCAGTGAAGACTCCTCTGTTGCCCAGATCTACCATGCAGTCGCAGCGCTCAGCGGCTTTGGCCTGCCTTTGGCATCCCAGGAAGTCCTTGGTGCCCTCACCACATGTCTTGGCAAGGAGGAGACTGTGTTGGCGTGAGTTGTCAGTTCGAGTGCTTCGTGGGCTTCATTTGTGTTGGGTACTATGCTGAGGGGATCCATTCGTTGCTTCAGCATACATTTCTTTGGTACCTATGGTACCTATTATGTACCAGGTGCTTTATCGGGTATGACTGACACTCTTGAATTAAAATAGTAAAGTCCTTTTGGAGCTCACACAAACACATCTGCAAGGTGTTCAGGTTGAGGGCAAGGGCCGAGGCAGCATAACCTGTTGCCACATAGAGATAGTTTCCTGTTGAGGGCAGCGCTTAGAGCAAGGGTAGATAACCCAAGGAGAATGAGGCCAGCAAGTGCCATGCAAGTTTGTGGTAAGGCTGGTGTTGTAAAATGTTGGCTCTATGGAGAAGCAAAAGCAAGGCTTACTGGATCCCATGGAATTTGAGAAACACCATTGGGTGGAAGATTTGAAACTCAGAGGTTAGAATATTCTAAAAATTACACTTTGCTTCTCTGCAAAAGGCATAGAGAGAAGCACATTAGAAAGGGACTTCAAGCAGATTTTATGTTGATCGTAAATAGGAACCTGGTAATTGAACTTGAGAATATTTGCTCAACTTAAAAGTGATAATGAATTTTGTTGTTTTTTATTCGTTAACAGTAAAGCTTCCTTATAACAATAATTTTATGTTACTTTCTGGGTGCTTCTATCTAATTGCAACTTCTGAAAGAGGGCATAGGATGCCTGTAGTACTGTTAATTATTTAACAGTAAGTCAAGGATACTAGTTCCCCCTTTCAGAGAAATGGGATTAGCGACTCAGGATGTAGTTCAGTGGTAGGGCACCTACCTAGCATGTACAAAGCCTAGTACCACAGAATCAAAGCATAACATTGAGGTTGTTTTGTTTTGTTTTGGTTTTCCCTAACAGTCAGATGTTCTGTGAACTTGAGGCTTTGTTATGGACAGAGTTCACAGCCAGTTAATATTCTCCTTCTTTCACTCTTAGACCTTACTCATTTACAGGGTTCGATGCTGACATTTTTTTCCTGGCTTAGTATTTTATTCATACTTTGCCCAGTGCTTGACCCTTAGAGGTCATTTGATTGCCGGCCACATGTTTTATGTCTTTATCATTCCTTTTGGTTGCTCCTTCGGTTAGCACTGTATCATGTCGTCATGTCATTATCATGTTGGCTTCTATAAAGTATGAAACAAACCAAAAATCCTTCCCATTTTCCTCCAAACAAAAAAGGAAGTCTCTGTCCTCAAACCCACAATAGGAAGGTGCACAAGGGACAGTCAAATGCATGGACTCAAACTAACTTGGCTTTGAATCTCACCTATGTTTTCCTCATTGTAACTTTGGGCAGCATAGTAATTTCTGAGTTTTGTTTGTGAAGCTGTACTATTAATGTTTATGTCATGCAGCAGGTAGTAGATGTGAGTCATCCACAGGCCTGCAGAAGGCTGACTGTCTCTAAAGGACTTCTTTGTGGTTATCTCTGTATTAGATTCTAAGCTGCATCCTTTGCATGGCCCATGGAGCCTGACACATTGGGTGTGCCCAATAAAGAGTTGCTAAGGATTGAAACTACACTTTTGCATAATTACAAGATAGGCACTTTCTCTGGATCAGGTAGAACCATGTTGAAATCTAGATTCTTTTGCTCAGTACCTCTGTGACCATGAGTGGCTATTTATCCCCTTAAACCTCATTGTTTTCACACCTAGAAAATGATACTTTCTCATAGAGTTATCGTGAAGATTAAATTAGCAGGTCATCTTTTATTTTAATGTAACTGGTTTGGTCAATTTAGGAAAATGTAGGATTCTTCACAATGGTCCTTCTGTATTAAATGAATTATTCTAGGAAGTCTATGTTCAAAAATTTGCTTTTGGAAGAGAAAATGTAGGTTTGAATTTTAAAAGATGTCTTTATGGTCTTTCATAAACAATTTTTCTGAGTCATCTATTGTATATTAGAAGATAGGATCTGCTTTTTCATGTTTGAATATAACACTCCAGTTGACCCAAAGAAGAGAAAAATGATACCTTCATTGAACAGTTGATTTCAGCTTTGACAGCCTTTTCTGAGTTCTGCATTTAGCATGAGCAGATGTGGAATTTTTTATCTTGTTTGGAAATTCAGGTTTCATTTTCTCAAGTGCATTGTAACAACTATTATCTCATAGGAGTCATTGAATGCTCATGGGGCTTCTTTTTCCATGAGCTGTGATTCCTGTGTTTTCCAATTTGTCATCTTAATAGAATTAGCTTTCCATGGAGGAAATCTAAATTATTATGATGATCTCGACATAAGTAGACAGATTCTCATTCACCGCCTCTGACACAATAACTTGGTAAGTGGTGCACCAGGGCCTGGGCATCTCTTAGATGCCCAGTGTTTAAGCAGCTTTGACCACCAGGGGGCCTCAGCTTCCCTCATTTCACCAAGAGCACCGTTTATATTTTCCAAACTGTCTGCATTAACAAAATTGAATCTAATAAAAATTTTACATGTGTATGCCTGTCATATTCCACCTTAAAAGTTTATCTTGGGGCTGTGCTGTGTTGTGCAAGGATAAGGACCTGAATTCAGATCCCCGGCACGCATGTAAAAATTTGGCACCTCGGCACTAGGGTGGGATTAGAAACTGGTGGATCTCAGAACTTGGTGGATAGTTATTCTCACCAGATCAGTCAACTCCAGGTTCAGTGAGAAACCCTGTTTCAAAAACAGCTAGAGGGTCTGGAGAGATGGCTCAGGAGTTAAGACCCTGCCTCGAAAGCAAAAGGTTCTGTGTTGGGATCCCAGGTCCCATGTTAAAAATGCCAGGTGGAACCGTGGGAGCCTGCATTTCTGGCCCTGTTGGAAGAGCTGGGAAGTCCCAGAGCGAAGCAAAAAGGAGATGAAAACAATTCAGGATGACTGCCGAAGTCACCCTTAGTCTCCACAGGGACACACAGTGCCCTCTGACACACACACACACACACACACACACACACACACACACACGAAGCAAAAAGGAGATGAAAACAATTCAGGATGACTGCCGAAGTCACCCTTAGTCTCCACAGGGACACACAGTGCCCTCTGACACACACACACACACACACACACACACACACACACACAAATAAAATAAAATAAAATAGAGAATAGTAGAAGAAATTAAGCATTGCCCTCTGCATTGTATACACGTGAACATACACATGTGCACATATATATGCATACAGTTTATCCGATAGAACTATGCCCTTAAAATAATAAAAATGTGTATCTATAAAAAAAATGAAGTACTCATACCTACTTCAGTGTGGATGAACCTCAAAACATTCTTAGTTAAAAGAACCAAGTATAAAGGTACATGTGTGGTAAATATTTGTGTGTGTGTGTGTGTGTGTGTGTGCGCGCGCGCGCGCGCATGTTCGTGTGTATATATATATATGGAGACCAAGGTTGCTATTGAGAATTATCACATTTTCTTTTTTGAGATGAAGTATTTAATCAATTACAGAGCTCCCTGTTGACAGGGCTAGTCTGCTTAGCCAGCTTGCTCTGCATATTCTAGTCTCTACCTTGGGAGGCTAGAATTATAGATAAATCATTATATCTATCTGGCATTTTGCATAGGATTCAGGGATCTGAACTAGGGCTTTTTGCATGTATGGTAAGTGTGCTAGACATTGAGTCATATTCCAGTCTACCTTTTTTGTTTTAAGGCAAGGTATCTCAATGGCCTGGGCTGACTAGACCAAGCCCCAGGGAACTGTCTTGTCTTCTCCTCCCCAGCACTGGCATTACAAGCATGACTCACAATAACTGACTTTTTAAAATGGGTTCTGGGGCTTAAACTTGGGTCGGCATCATTGCATGGCAAGCACTTTATTGATTGAGCTATCTTCTCAGCCCTCATTCACTTTAAAAATGGCAATTTTGTCATCTGAATATTATCCCAATAAACTTTAAAGCATTATATACATGAATAAGGATTATCATTTATAGTATTGAAAGTGAAGACTCAGTTAAATAAATGTTTATCAGTTGTAGTCTAAGGGGCTGAGGATATAGCTTGTTTAGTAGAGTGCTTCCCTAGCATGCAGAAGACCCTGGGTTTGTTGCTCAGCACTGCATAAAATAGGTGTGGTGCCACATGCCTATGATATCAGCATTCCGTGGTCCCAGCACTCAGGAAGTAGAGGCAGGAGGATTAGGAGCAACAACATCTTGATTGAGATTGAGGCCACCCTATCCATATGAGACCCTGTCTCAAAAACAAGATGAGGCTGAATAAATGATAGTACATTTAGGCAATATAATGCCATTGTTAGTAAAAATAAATTATGATTATGTATGTGTACATAAGGAAAGTTGTATACAGAGATTACTCTTTTTAAATGGTATTTTAAAAAAAGAAAATAGTGTAGTTTAAGACTAAATTTGTATCTTTTCTCTTCTTGCGGATTGAAGGATGAATGACTTGCAGGTGTTCAGTAAAATCATGGTAGCTAATATTAACAATTCAGCATGTGTTTCTTTAATGTTTTGTCTTTGTGTATATTACTCTCATTATTTGTGCACATTTCAGAAGGTTGCTCCAAATTATGCCCAATAATTTACAAGTGTAGATTTTATTATATTTCTTTGGTCATGAGTAAGGAAAAAATAAATTAATGAACGGCTAACTTCGATCTAGTGTAGTATCTTCTACAAAATAAGAGATACTAAATATGCTACCATGGTTACATTGTGTCTCTTTATGCACTTAGCATTATTCTTCTACTTTTTACCTTCCAGAACGATCCAGGCTCTGCAGACAGCATCCTATCTGTCTCAGCAGGCTGACTTGCGGAGCATTGTGGAGGAGATTGAGGTATCACTTTTTTTTTCCAGTTGTGTCTCCCAACTCCTGTCTTTGTCACACTTTAGAAGAATCTGATGCATTGACCTACCTGCCTTGAATAGCCAGTTACATTTCTTCTCATGACCATGGCAAGCTTATATTCTTTGTATTCAATCAAATGTCACAGGGAATACTTGTTAGATTATTATAGTGACACCTTAAATTAGGCAGCAAATTGTTTTCCCAACTTTTTGTAAAGATAATCTACTAGACCACATGTTCTGGGCCCAACATACCTAAATACAAATATTTCTTTCTGTCATTTACTGCTGTGTGTCCACGGACAAGATGTTTGATGCTCTGAGCCTTGATTTCCCTATATTGTGGTTGTAGGAAAAAATAAGGTTCAAAGAACCTAATATATAATAGATGCCTATCCACATGCACATTAAAGGATGCTCCGGGGATGGGAGGGGGAGGCATTGGGGAATGGGAAGGGAGGAGGGAGGGAAGGGGGGCACAGGGCGGTGGGAGGTTGGAGGGAGGGAGGAGACTGGTGTACCTGTTAAGTTTGTATGAGTGGAAATAAAAAAAAAAAATAGATACCTATCCAGTGGCTACTGTTGATAAGGTGTGTGTTTTGATTTGGTTTGTTTGCTTATTTGTTGGAGACAGGGTCTCACTATATATCCTTCATTGGTCTTGATTTCACAATCTTCCTGCCTCCACCTCTTGAGTGCTAGAATTATAGACACATGCCACTTTCCCTGGCTTGCTGTAGTTTTTACTGTTGTTCTATTCTTGGCTCACAGTATCCTTTGCCTGAGACCATCCTCAGGAGCAATGAAAGGCTGTCCTGGCTGGGCTATCACTGTGTGGTCCATAGGCACATTAGTTGCTTCATCTTGCCGTCCAGGAGTACAATGGTTTCTCACCATCTTTTAGAATATTTCCTGCAGTAACTGGTATTTGAATGGATGGCCATGAACTCTCTCTGTGTCATGATCTTCCCGGCTGCAATGCAGCCTGGACCATTGGCCTTGTGCCTAGCACTTCAGTGCCCTGGCTCCTGGGCTTGCACAGGCATGCAGGGGGCCATCAGAGAGGTATTGTCAGAACTGCCAAAGATACTGCTCTAAGTGTCTGCATGATATTACTGATCCTCCGCATAAAAACTTTTTGGGGGGGGGCACTAAGTCTTCAGAACATGTGGTCTAGTAGATTATCTTTACAATAAAGTTGGGAGTTCTCACAACTGTATACTAGGTGACAATACATATCTCTTCTATGATCACTTGTCTTCCAGCATGCTTCCATTTTGTTTTAACAGGATCTCGTTGCTCGACTGGATGAACTCGGGGGTGTGTATCTCCAGTTTGAAGAAGGATTGGAGACTACAGCATTGTTCGTCACTGCCACTTACAAGCTCATGGACCATGTAGGGACGGAACCATCCATTAAGGAGGTGCCTGTCTGACGGTTTTCAGGCATGAAATTTAAAAGTCACTGACTTGTTTGTCTGCCAAGCGTAGCTATTTTCAGAGAGGGTTATTCAGATCATGTCTTGTGCATCAGTTACTCATCTCTATTGCTGTGAGACAACACTCATACACAACTTAAGAGAGAAAAGGATATTATTCAGCTTATGATTCTAGAAGGAAAATATAGTCCATTATGGCAGGAAAGGCATGGCTGGCTAGCAGAAGCTAGAGGTGGCCTAAGTCACACCTATCAAGGAGGCTGAGAGTTGCAAAATTGCAAGAGCAGACTGAAGTTGGGTGGAGTTAGCCAACCTCAAAGTCCACCCACCCCCTGTCACATGCCTTCCTCCAGCAAGGCTCTTCCTCCTAAAGGTGCCATGATCTTCCCAAACAACTGAAGATTCAAACACCTGGTGGGGGGTGGGGGGATGACTCACATTTCAAACAGTGCTCCTGGGTGTTTTTACTTTGGTGGCTTTTGTAGATTTCTTTCTGAGAAGTGCTCTCAACTTAAAAAATTTCTGTCCTCCCTCTTCCTCATTCTCAGCAACAGCAAACTTCAGCTAATATTGGCTGATCGACAATACTTCACTAATAAGCATGTGTCTACAAGAGCCCTCCACAATTTTTTAGTATTTTTAAGAGTAGCTTGTTAACCTAAGCAAATTAGCTGAAATATGTGTGGGAGTCTTTTTGAATAGAATCTTCTCTATATCCCACGTGTGAAAAAGTTGCTAACCCTTGATCTAAAGTACTTCAAAATAAAACAGCTATTATTTAAAGTTTTAGGGGACAGATTTGAGTTCATAGCTAGGACTTTCTTTCATGCATTATGCAAATTTCTTTAAACAGTAAATAATTATCTATCCTGTATAATTTTAATTAATTCTATATCTTTTCTAGAAGATATGATTCAGTAATGTATTCATGTGTCTTATTGTGTCTGTCCCTTCATCGTAAGTACAGGAGTCCTAGAAATAGCACACTCCTTTTCATTTTTGTTGTGCGAAGCCACAGGAATGTAGTGTTTTAGGGTACAAATTTTGGTGATTCTTCTGTACACCATGAGGTCAATGACTGGTGACACTTTACGTGTATAACTTAAACTTTTTCTTGCTTTATTCCTCAGTTGTTACTAACCAAGTATTAGGCTGGAGTAATTTTGCTGTCACTGCTTTTGACACAACAATTCTGGTGAACAGTCACCCATTTTAACATGTCAACAGCCTTCTGATGGAAAAATATAATTGGTACAATTAGAGAAAATTATTTTGTGTCGATTGTGAATAACACTGACAGGAACAAGGGAGCTCTTTTGTTCAATGGTGGATTTTAAAAACAAAACTGATTGAAGTGGAAAATGTTTTCCTCCTGGGCAAGCAACCTCCAGAATTTTCATAACACCTTTTGCGGTCTATTTGTTTTAAAAATTGCTTTTAGTTTTCCCCTCTAAGCAACCTACTAGTTTTTAGTGGAGTGTTATTTTAGTTTCTTTCTACTGTGCATTTTTGCCATAAAAATGTAGACATAAATGCAGACAGTTTGCTTGTTAGAAATATGTTAGTAGGAAACACGGTTTAGCCGAGAGGATTATGCAAATCAGAAAAAGCAAATTTTCCTGTGGTGGGGCTTTGCAAACAAACTTTCATTAGACTTTCTTCCCTCCCTTCCTCTTTTCCTTCCTCCCTCTAATTTTTCTTCCTTTCTCCCTCCCTTCCTCCCTTTTTCTTTATTATAACTTATTACACTTATTTAACATGTTCTATTCTCAGTTTTCTTATTTGAAAAACGCTGATAAATATCAGTGTGATTTTTGTCATTATTTGAGATAATACATGTAAGACACCTCTCATAATGCCTGACATTTAACAAAGATTATGTTACATGAATTTTATACTCGAATATCTCAGCAGTTATCTAGGATTGTCTTGCCTTTATTAGTAAGCATGCATTAAAGAATTAGCAAATAAATGCATAAATTTTTAAAACAAGTAGAAAATGTTTCCTGTTAAGCAAACAACCTACAGAATTTTAGTAATGTCTTTGAAGTTCTACTTGTTTGAAAAATTGCTTTTAGTTTTCAAATTCAATTTGTAAAGGAAAATAGAAAAAGAAAAACTTTCAAGCTCAAGTCTGAATTTTAAATGCAGCATGGTTGCTGTTTGTATTGATGTTGGGATGACTTGAACCTCGTGAGCAGGAAGGGAGGCTCTCTGGTTCTTGCAGAGAGAGATCTGAATTGTTTACCTTTACTTTCAGGACCAAGTCATTCAGCTAATGAACACAATCTTCAGCAAGAAGAACTTTGAGTCACTCTCAGAAGCCTTCAGTGTGGCCTCTGCTGCTGCTGCATTATCTCAGAATCGCTACCATGTGCCTGTGGTGGTTGTACCTGAAGGCTCCCCTTCAGACACTCAGGAACAGGCCGTGCTGCGGGTACGACTTCCATGCCCAAGATGTGCCTTTTTTTGTGTGTGTGTGTGACATTTAAGAGAAACAATGTGCAGAATGCATGCATGGTATGATTTAACAGTAGAGGTCAGAGTCAGTTCTCTCCTTTTACCATGAGGGCTTTTGGAGATTGAACTCAGGTCACCAGGTGTGGAGCAGGCACCTTATTTGCTGAGCTATGCCCCACGAATATATAAACGGAGGGCAAGGCACATTGCCCGTAGCATGGATATAATATGACCACTGGAAAGCTAGATACACATGTTGTCAAATCTATCTAAAAATGTTTTTTCCTAGAAGATTGTAAGTCTCACAGGTTTTCTGTAAGTTATGTGCAGGGTGTAAAGAGAAGTCTTACTCCTAAAATACCCCAGAAATCAATACTTTAGCTTGTATTGCTATTTATTTAGTGTTTTTGTTTCTGTTTGTCCTTTTTTTTTTTTTTAATTTCTAGTTGCAAGTTACAAATGTCTTGTCGCAGCCTCTGACTCAGGCTGCTGTTAAGCTGGAACATGCTAAATCTGTTGCCTCCAGAGCTGCTGTCCTACAGAAAATGCCTTTCACTTCTGTAGGGTAAGTCTGGAAAATGAATGTTGGTGCCATGTGTTTTGGGAAATTAGCCTGCAACTAGTTTAAAAATTAATAAGGATATACCAAACTCATAAAATCCAATTCACTTAATTTGATAAAATCCTAAATTTCAATATAAAGATTCATAAAGCTAGAAGCATTTTGTTCTTACCATTTCTTTCCTTGTCTTTCTAGCGGGCTCATCTTGTCATTGTAATATAACTACTCTCCTTTAAACTTAGTAATTATTAGTTTTGTCTTATGTGTAAGGACTATATTTTTAAAAAGTTGTAGAAGTAGGGGGAAAAAAGACATAAATCACCCATAATCCTACTACCTAGAGATAACTACTGCTGACATTGTACAGCCCTTCAATGGTCTTTTTGCTATGTGGGTGCACATTCAGTGTGTCATGAAAAACTTCACCATAGGATAATATGTTTGTCTATAATAACTTCAGTGGCTCAATGGCTCTATATTATTGCTGTGTACATTTTCCAAAAATAAAGGCTCAAATTTTATATAAAACTTTAAGTATCCAATTAATAAACTACTAAGGTCAGGTAAGCATGTTAGGGAGAAGATGCACTGTATAAACGAGCAAAGCAAAACCATATTTAGTAATGATCAGTGGACTAATTAAGAATCATTGGGATTCATTTTATTTTCTGTAAAATAAAAATTATTAATTTTTAAAACAAAAGTAGAAAATATCCTTTCTGGTAAATTCAAAAACATAACAACATTCAAATACCAAAAAATTACACACAGTTACGCTCTCTTCCCCAATATTTTTGAACATTTGGAACTATCTCCTTGTTGGTTTTATTACCGAACATAATTGAAGATTGGGCTGTAGATCAGTGGTAGAGAACTTGGGTTCCATCCCCAGCACACACACAAAAAAAGTAATTGGAATCAGGCTATATGTACCTGTTTTGTTTTGTTTTGTTTTTTTCATTAAATTATGGAAAGGTAGATGTTAGAGGGAAGTGAAATTTTCGAACCTGAGAGGGAAAGAAGACTTTGGGTACTGAGGAAGGAAGTCATTTCTGGTAGATTTAAATTTTCCACACTACTTTATATGTGAGCTTAGGGCTGCTAAGTGAGGTGGGAAAGGGGAGAGAGTTAGTATGGAGAAAGTAGAGGACTGTCTCAAGGAGGTCAGGCTATTTGTTGTGTTCATGACTTTTCCTCTCAGTTCTTGCTAACTCTCCTGTCATTTTTAACAGGGATGTTTTTGAACTAAATTTCGCCAAATTTCCCAGTGGTTATTATGACTTCTCTGTCAAAGTTGAAGGTGACAACCGCTATATTGCAAACACCGTAGAGGTACGTGTTTTTCTTGTAAGCCCCATGCTATGCTGCTACATCCAAAGCACAAGGCAGTAATCATCAGGTATATTAAGTTCTTTTGTGCCCTCCCTGAGGTGACTCAAACTCCTAATCCTCTGACTTCTACCTCTTAGTCTGATTATAGGTGTGCACCACTGCACCTGGTTTAGATTTTCTTTTTCATTCCATCTTCATTCACTTATTGGAATTTTGTAGGGAAAAAACTGTCATTCACCTTTGTTTACTTGTACAGTATGTTTTATATAATGGCTTTATAATATATCATAGACATTTGTTAATCCTATGATTTTTCACTGTTACTAGTTGGATGTTGCTGTTACTACCCAATTTTACCACTGAAGACCTCAACTAAGTTTCTTTGATACTCACTCTCTTTAGAGAGAATAGGCAGCTAGAAGGTTTGACCTTTTCAAAAGTAGGGCCTTATTTAACAGAGCTAGATTAAACACTTGTTCTAAAGTTTGGCAGAAAGGAAGATGTTTTCTGGGACTCTAGTCACTCTGCTACATGTCTGACCTTTTGGGTGCCAGTCATCTGATCCACTCATTCTAGAAGAACATAGTTTGAGTTTATTTTAATGTGTTCTCGAACCTTTAAAATTCATTTGATTTTTCATTATTTCTTTCATTAACTGATTTTATTTGCAACATAATGCATTAAAAAAAGGTTTTTGCTTTTCTTAGAACCTCTTTCTCCTCCTATATCTTGGAAACAATTTTCTAGTTATAATGCTAGGCTCGTACTTCAGTCTCTTAACCCCTCTCTAACTCCAAGTCCTGCTCATCCATTCAATTGCCTTCTGAGTTCCTTGTTTTTTTTTAATCAACATATATCAAACAATGAGTTCTTTTGTTGTATATTGCCAATTATTATTACTGATTCAAGATCCTTACCAATATTTGGCATTATTACTTTTTTGTAATCTGATAACTATAAAATGGTCTGTTGTTTTAATATTTTTACTTAGTTTTAGTCAAGTTGAACACTGCTCTTACATTTATTGGGCTTTTAGGTTTTCCATCTCTATAAATTGGAATATTGTTTGGCTGATTGTCTTCAAGTTTGTTAGACTTTTTGTTATTGATTTTTAGGAGTGATATATATTCCATATACCAATCCTTAGTTATAGGTATCAGATGTCTCTTAGAGCATTACTTAATGGCATCATTTGCCACACAAAAATTAATTTTAATGAAGTCAGTTTAGCAGTCTCTTTCTAGATTATTCATGTGTGTGTGTGTGTGTGTGTATGTAAACGCGTATGTGTGCACATTCTTGTCTCTTTGTGCACATGTTGTGACAGGAGGTTGACATTGGGGTATCCTCCCACATTCCTCTCTACCTTTTTTTTTTTTTTAGTCAGGATCTAAAACACCTGTTTCAGATAAACTGGCCCCCAAGATCTGCCTGTCTGCACACCCCCATGCTGGAGTTATAGACGTATACCATCACATTTTTGTATGGGTACTAGGGGGTCTTGTGTTTACACAGCTTTATCGACTGAGCCATCTCCCAGCCTGTTTTATTGTATTTTTAAAAATTCTTTAATACCTCAAGTTCAAGGGTTTCTTTTAGCAGTTTTTAAAATTTTTTTTCTCCTTACAGCTTCTGTATACTCTAAGCTCATTTTTCTTGTTGTTGTATTTATGACCTCTCTGTATTTGCACTTACTGTATTATGTTACAGTTGTTTCCAATGTGCTTGCTTTTCATTGGGCTAGGAGCTCTTTGTGGGTAGACATCAAATCTTACTTTTTCAGCTTCCATTTTAGACCATTTACAAGAAGAAAAGGAATGTTTTCTCTTTTTTTCTGGAGCTCTATTAAAATATAGTTTATCTTTTTTTTAGTGTGTGTGTGTGTGTGTGTGTGTGTGTGTGTGTGTGTGTGTGTGTGTGTAAAATGCATGCACGCGCACTAGCATGTTTGCTGCAGTGTGCATATGAAGGTCAGAGAACACCTTGTGGGAGTTGGTTCTCTCTTTCCACATGTGGGCTTTGGGAATTGAACTCAGGTCATCGGGCTTGGCAGCAAACACTTCTGCTGATCCTTTCATATACCATGAAATTTGCCCATTAAATATGTAGAATTTCAGTTTTCTAAGTATGTTCACCAAGTCGTACAGTTGTTACCACTATGTAATTCTAGGGTGCTCTTGTCCTAAAAAGCAGCCCTGTGTTTATTAGCAACCATTCCCTGTCTTGGTCCTGGCATCTGCCTTCATCTTTCCTCATAGTCCTAGCATCGGCAGTTCTACTTTTTCTGTACCCCACCTCTTCATGATGCTTATGTAAACAAATCACACAGTATGTTGCCTTTTGTAGTTTATTCCTGTTCATTGTGTTCATTCCTATGGCTGAATACTATCCTGTTTTGTGAATATGTCACATTTTGTTTATCCTTTCATATTCCATACTGTGGTGCCTCCACTGTTGTGTTGGAAGAGTGGGATTTGCTGGAGGTCACATATGCTAAGCATGGTACTTTCCCTTTTTCACTTTTTGGCTCTTAAAAATAATGCTACTATGAACATTTATACATAAGTTTTTATTTAAATACTTTCAATTATTGGATTATGTGGTAACTTCATACTTAACTTTTTGAGAGTCAGAGAAACTATTTTGTGTTCCTATCACTGTGTTTAAGCATTGCAATTCTGCATCCTTCCCAGCACTTTTTATTGTCTGTTTTAAGATTATAATGGTTTTAGCAGATATGAGAAAGTATCTTCATATGGTTTTGATGTACATTTTCCTAATGGTTAAAAATGTTAAACATCTCTTCATGGCCTTTCATACTTGTAGAAATGCCTATTTAGATTATTTACTTATTATTGTCAAAACAATAACAACTTTAAGCCAGGTTTGCTGTTAAATCCCTGTCATACTCAGGAGGTAAAGAGAGACAAGACAACACGAGTTTTAATCAACCTGGGCTATATAAGGGAACTTTATTTCTAAAACAAAGAGGTCTTCATTTTATTTCTCCATTCCCAGAATATATTATCTCTTTTATTTTCTTTATTTCTCTTTTAAATAATTTACTTACATGAGTTTTTTTGTATACCTTGGCTACAGTTCCCGTTTCAAATACATGATTTACAAATATTTTCTCACTGTCTTTAAGTTGTCTTTGTATTTTTTTTTTATTTTGCGCGCGCGCAAGTGTGTATGTTTGTGTGTTTGTGTCAGAGGGTATTGTGTGTCCCTGTGGAGGACCAAGGGTGACTTTTGGAATCATCCTGGATTACTTCTACCTCCTTTTTTCTTCACCCTGGGATTTCTCAGGTTCTGCCCATCAGAGCCAGAATTGCAGGCCATTGTCGTTTTTGCCTGGTGTTTCTTTTTTAAATTTTTTTTTATTATTATTATTTATTCAACTGTGTGCATATACGTGTGTATGTGTGCGCGCGCGTGTGTGTGTGTGTGTGTCTGTGTATGTAGAACCACGGACGAATCCGCGAACCACCATGGACGCCTCCACCTCCTTCTGCCCCGGGATTCACAGGCTCCGCCCTACCAGGACCAGAAGCGCAGGCCGCCCCCACTTCTGCCTGGCGTCTATACGTGGGATCTGGGATCCGAACTCAGGACCTTCCGCCTGCAAGGCGGAGGCTTAACCCCTGAGCCACCTCTCCAGCCCTGCCTGGTGTTTCTTATATTGGACCTGGAATCCAAATTCAGGACCTTCTACTTGGGAGGCAGAGTCTGAACCCCTGAGCCATCTCTCCAGCCCTGTATTTTTTTTTAATTAAGAATTCTCTTTTTATACACACATAATGAGTAGATGTCCCTTCCCCTCTTCCTCTCTACCGCCTACTCTCCTACTCTCTCCTCCCTTCACCAATTCATCTCTCTCCTTCCCACCCTCATGCCTGTCTGCTTTTGTGGGTCACTGAATTCCCTTCAGATTGTTTAAGTAAGGGCTCAGGTCTCTGTGACAGTTTAAGTGGCCCTTCCTTGAATAGACCCGCAGACTTTCACCTGTCTAGCCCTTGCTCCTAAAGTTCCCACTGCTTGTAGTTATTTCTCCTGAGTTCCTCATGGTCCGTGGAGGAATATTGTTATGTCAGCCATTACGCAGGTCTAGTGAGAATAGGTCTTATTGCAGTGAGTTCCTGCATGCAAGCAGTTCTGTCATAAGTGGAGTGACATGGCCGGTGAACCTCCTAATCTTCAGACTCTTTTTTTTTTCTTATTTATTCAGTTGTGTGTGTGTGTGTGTGTGTGTGTGTGTGTGTGTGTGTGTGTGTGTGTGTGTTTGTGTGTATGTGTGTGTAGAACTACGGATGAATTCAGGGAACCACTATGGACGCAGGCCACCCCCGCTTCCGCCTGGCGTCTATACATGGGGTCTAGGATCCGAACTCAGGACCTTCCGCCTGCAAGGCAGAGACTTAACCCCTGAGCCACCACTCCAGCCCCTTCAGACTCTTATAATTGTACCATCCCCTCTTCTGCAAGATTCCTCAGCCTTAGGATTGAAGGAAGTTTGGTTGGCCTAATTTGGGCTGAGTGTTTAGGGTTGCTGATGGTCCACACTCTGGTTAATAGTTGTTGTTTTCTATTTAACTGCTCTTCCATTGCATTGTTTGGGTATTGAGATCTTTTCCTATCTAAAAATATAATGGGAGGTATTTAGATGGTAGTTTACTATCAGATGTTTATAGTTAATGTTAAGGCAATTGATTCTATCTAGTGTCAATTTTCTCTCCTTCCACTGTTGTTTAGACTGATTTATGTTACTGGGTGTTATGTTTCCTGTTATTTAGGGGGGTTAGGGGATAGTAAACAGGTGGTTGTTACCTAGAGGCTAACCCCACTCTTTACTGTGTCCTATCACTGTTCTTCTTTCCCCTTTTAAAACCTTTTTTTTTTTTTTTCATAAATACCTTATCTGCCCATGTTCTTTTGTTTCTGCTCTTTTGGGCTCTTCTTCTACCCTGGCTTGTGTTCTTTTGAACTTGTGGATGTGGTAAGAGTTTCTGTTTGATTGCATCAAACTGAAGGTTTACTGCTAGGATCCACTTATAAGGGAGAATATGCGGAATCTGTGTCTGGGATACTTAGTATGATTTCTTCAAATTCCATTCATTTACTAGTAAATCTCATTAGTTCATTTTTCCTGACAGCTGAATAATATCCATTTTATATGTGTACCACATTTTCATTAGCCATTCATCAACTATTGGACATCTAAGTTGATTCCACTTCTTTGCTATTGTGAGAAAAACTGCTATGAACATGGTTATATGAGTGACTATTGCAGGATGTATTGTTCTTTGAGAATATTCCCAGGAGTAGGATAGTTGGGTCGTATAGTATTTTGATTTTTAACTTTTAGGAACCTCCAAATTGATCTCCAAAGGGGTTGTATGAGTTTACAATCCCACCAGCAATGTATATAAGGGGCCTCTTTTCCCCAACACCAACATTTACTGCAGTTTGTGTTTTAGATCTTAGTCATTTTGGCTAGAGATGGTATTCCATGGTGGTTTAATTTAAGAGGTAGAACATTTTTTAAGATGTGTGTTAGACATTTAAATTTTGGCTTGTGAAAAGTTTCTTTTCAGTTCTATAACCAATTTTTAATGGGATCGTTTACTTCCTTGGTATTTAATTTTTTGAGTTCTTTGTGTACTCTGGGTATTAGTCCTCTATTGGATGTGCGGTTAGTGAAGATAATTTTCCCATTCCATAGGTTGCCTTTTTGCTCAAGTAATAGTTTCTTTTGCTTTTTAATTTTATATAATTCCATTTTTTAGTGTTGGACTTATCTCTTGTGCATCTGGGGTCCTATTAAAGAAAGGCTGGCTAAGGCTTATCAGTTCAAGGGTATTCTCAATTTTTTTCTCCTAGGAGTTTAATAGTCTTCGATCTAACATTTCAATGTCTGTATTTTGAAGCTATCTTTTGAAGCACAAAAGATATTAATTGGATATAGAAAAGTTCTTTTCTCTTTAATCTCTTTTTTTTTTAATTTTTTTTTTATTCAATTGTGCATGTGTATGTATGTGTGCGCGCGCTTGTGTGTCTGTGTGTGTGTAGAACCACGGACGAATTCGGGAACCACCATAGACGCCTCCACTTCCTCTGCCCCGGGATTCACAGGCTCTGCCCTACCAGGACCAGAAACGCAGGCCGCCCCCGCTTCCGCCCGGCGTCTATACGTGGGGTCTAGGATCCGAACTCAGGACCTTCCGCCTGCAAGGCAGAGGCTTAACCCCTGAGCCACCTCTCCAGCCCCTCTCTTTAATCTCTTGTGCTTTAGATGATACTTAATAAGTCACTTCCTAAGCCACAGTTATTTATAGAGACTACTATGTTTTCTTGGAAGAATTTCATTCACTTCTTATATTTAGGTCTCTGATCCATTTTGAGGTATTTTTTTTTGCATGTTTAGTCTCTCTTATTTGGAAAAGAATATCCAGTTATCCCAAATGGTTTCCCAGCACCATTTGTTGCAAACACTGTCCTTCAGCCACTGGATTTTCTGTCAGGGCTTAGTTGGCCGTAAATGTAAGGGTTAATTTCTGGACTCAAAATTCACTTCCATTAATCTTTATTTTTGTCCTCATGCGAATACCACCATATCTTGATTATTGTAACAAGTTAGTTTTTTTATAGCATCAAATCTAGTGTTTGTCCAAGTGTTTCTGTGGGTTTTGAAAAGTTAAGAACAAAATGATAGAAATGTCTAATTGTGTTGTTCATACAATGATAATCAACACTAATGAGGTCATTTGCTGTCCTTTTTTCCTTCCCAAAAATGGAGTGTTACAAAATTTCTTTCTCCCTTTATCACATCACACCATGGTGTGTGTGTGTGTGTATGTATACACTCAAGCTCTCTCTGTCTGCTTATGCAGCTTTACTATCTAATTTCAGTAATAGTTACACTTTGAGCCTCAGAATAGGTCAGGGAGTCCTGTTTGCTCCCCTTAGAGCTGCCAGCATTGGTCAGAGTATATTAACAGCAGTTTGGCGTGGAAGCTTATAATAGTACTCATTGACATTGAACTAGCTGTCAGGAAAAGCGGGTTTTAGAAGTTTTCATTAGCATTAATTGCCCCTAATGCACCATCGTTTTTGACAGTAATAAGCTAAACAGGGGGGTTATTATTCTCAGCAGAAAGACTGCATTTCCTAGCGTTAAAATGTATGTGGCATGCAGTGAAAGCAAAGAAAGCGTTGACGTGATCCTGTGTAAAACAGGCTTAACTGCATTTAAAGTACAGAAACAAGCCCCTTTGCTATTATGAAAACTATGCCTACAATGCTGGTGTGAAGGAAGAAGCAGCCAACGATCAGGGATCCTTCTCTGAACGCTTTAAAAAACAGGGTTTTGAAAAAAGTTATGATGATTTTTATTGCACAGTTTGCTTTAAAAGAGTGGCATTTAAAAAAATGCTTCTCTTCTGAGCGTTTCCAGAGATCCATTTGTAGTAAGATTTTAGAACAAAATTATTTGTTTTAACTGCTCTCTATTCACAACAGCCCTGCAGTGTTTTTGTGCAGCAAAGAAGACTGTTAAATTGAGAGCCTTTTAAAATAGGCGAACAAACTGAAATTACTCCAGTTCACTGCAGTTTGCCCTTGTGTTCTCTCCTTGTGTCTGTATAGTCTGGGAATACTCATGGTGTCTTTCTTTGGAACACACACAGTGGAATCTTGATTAGCAGGCCTTGGTGGTTGGTTGTGTTACTGCTGGAAGTTTGTCAACAGTCTCAAGCTCAAAAAATAATGGCTTGGTTAGGATACACTGAAGAGATTTGTACATTCTTTGAACATCTGTTTATCTCTGTCTGCTGAGAGGAAGAATTTTTTTAATACTTAGTTATTTGAGGTGTAGAGAGAGAAAGTATACTCATGCTATACTTGTGGAGTTCAGAGGACAACTTTTGAAAGTTGGTACTCTTCCGCCACTGAACAGGGTGCTAGGAATCAAACTCAGGTGGCTAGGTTTGTGTACAGGTACCTTTACTTGCTGAGCCATCTACTAGCCTAAGAATGATTATTTTTATGTTTATTGGGTAGTACTTTTTTTAAATACAAAAATGTACATAAAGAAAACTTTCTATGTCTTTTATACAAAAATGTACATACAGAAGACTTTCTATGTCCTGCATTCTCATTGCCCAGATTATCCTTGTATTTTAAAAACATGAAAAAAAGGGTGCATTGGTTCAAGTTTTTTTTTCTTCCAAAGTATAGAAAGCTTATAATAAAATACGAGTCTTCTCTTAGCTCTTAGTTCAGTTTTCTTAGAGAAATCCTTCATTAATGGTTTCCTGGGTGCTTTTTAAAAAGAAATGCAAGATGCAAAACCCAGTAAAGGTTTGTGTTCTCAGCATTTGTCTCAAAATAGAGGCTCCCGTCCCAGCCTTATCTTTGGGAATCTGAATTTGAAAGCCACACCATTCCTCAACCTCCAGTATTCCTATTCTAGCTCTGCTGTTATCCAGATTTCCTCACTGGCACGCAGCGATGCAGATAGATTCTGCTACAGAATGGGCTGCCGAGTTGAAAAGAGGGCCAGGAGCTTCTTCTCTGTCAATACTTAGTCTCCTAGTTGTGGGCATTTAGGTAGATGAACATTTCAAGGTCCGTTTCACAAATTAAATGAGTAAGTCTTTAAGAAACAGATTCACAGAAGTACAAAAGGAATCATCTGGTTAATGTGGATGAAGACTGCAGAAAACTTTTGTTGTTTAATGGATTTTAATAGCAAACTTACAGGAACAGCACAGAAGACATACAACTTTAAAAACATATACTTGCATGTAGGACAACTTAGTTAGAAAAGTATGGTAAATGGATGGAATCTATTGTATGATAAAAATGCTACAAACACTATTTAGTTGTCATCAATAAGAAATTTACTTTTTTTTAAAGTCCAAATGCTGTCATTGTCCAGAAAAATTTAACAGATTTATTTATAACTGTTACAAAGTTGAGCTGCTGAAATTTGTTCACTGAAACTTGTTCATTTTGATTTGCATTAATGCTTTACATCCCACATTTATATTAAAAATTCACACACAAATGAAAATGGAAAAACTGCCAGTACCTGATTCCCCTAGTTTCCTACTTGCAATCATATACTTGGGTACCTTTTGACCCCCTGGGGGGAAAAATCTAACATTCAGAACTACTGACAATAGGAAGAAGATGAGAAAAAAAAATTCTTTTTTGAGAATGAAATGTTTCCCATCATAGTGGATTCTTAAGCACATTCTCCATGTATGCAGTGTGCTAGCCTGATATCTTTTGGCATAATTGTTACACACTTGGCATGGATAGCACACAAGTTGGTATCTTCAAAAAGGCCAACCAGATAGGCCTCACTTGCCTCCCGCAAAGCACCAATAACTACACTCTGGAAGCACAGATCTGTTTTGAAGTCCTGATTAATTTCTCACACCAGACGCTAGAAAGGGAGTTTGGGAATCAGGTCAGTGGACTTCTGGCAGCACCTCATGTCAGAAGCCAACATGTCCTGTAGCGATGAAGTTTCTTCACCCCTCCAGTAGAGGGGGCATGTTTAATACGTTTTCTGTCTTTTGTTTTGTTTTGGATATTCACATTTATTTTAACTTGATTTTTATTTTATTTTATTTTTTTTAATTTTTTTATTATTATTATTATTTATTCAACTGTGCGCATGTGCGTGTGTGTGTGTGTGTGTGTGTGTGTGTGTGTGTGTGTCTGTGTATGTGTAGAACCATGGACGAATTCGCGAACCACCATGGACACCTCCACCTCCTTCTGCCCTGGGATTCACAGGCTCCGCCCTACCAGGACCAGAAGCGCAGGCCACCCCCGCTTCCGCCTGGCGTCTATACATGGGATCTGGGATCCGAACTCAGGACCTTCCACCTACAAGGCGGAGGCTTAACCCCTGAGCCACCTCTCCAGCCCTTAACTTGATTTTTAAATTTCTTATTTCCTGGGTTGGAGCTAGCTAAGAGCTCTTGTGGAAATGCTTATAAAGGAAGAGTCTGCGGCTTTTTGTAGCCAGTTGTTTCCTGGATACTTTACCTTAAAGCCATGGATTTGTGGGTGGCCTGCTTAATAAGAGCCATGGTATAGCAACCTCTTTATTTACCCCCCCTTCTCCTTTTACTGGAGCTCAGAGAGCAAGAGGGGGCTCTGGCATAGAGCAGCAGCAGTGACTGTGAACCTTTTTTTTTTTTTTTTACTTTAAAGCTATTAATGCATAGTTCACATACAATAAACTACATTGTGCATATTTTCATAATAAAAATACAGTAAAGTTGATTATACCTCTAAAAAGACATTATTCTAGCTCCCAAGAGTATCATTATAAAGAAACTTTAAGTGGGAATTCCAGTAGGAAGGGTGAGTGAACTGAAAGGAATTTAACAGGATTATTTTTGTAGCATGGAGTATAACTGATTTCCTACCTCTTCCCAAATCAAGTCCTGCAGACTCCCTCTTTGCCTTCCACCTATGGAATGTTTCTCATTCCCAGGCAGACTTTGGGTGCAGTTTTCTCTTCTGCACTTGAGCTTTCAAATCCTTGTTACATTCTTTCATTGAAACATTAAAGCCTGGTTATGATTATAGCTGGTTGTGGATGGGGAGCATGGCCCACCATCTCTCTGTATTCCCTGCAGCTACACACATCATAGGCGATTGTGGGGAGAGTGATCTCAGCAGGTGTGTTGCTAAAAGAGCTCTTAGTGAGTACCTGCGTGGGCTGGCCTCCTGTAGCAAGGTTATGCTGAGTGGTGAAACTGTTTGGAGAGCTCAGAGAGCTAAGGTAGAAACTCCTAGTTCTCCATGGGAAACCTATTCCACCTTGTGACCTTCGACACGCCTCTGCTTCTACACTCACTGAGTTGTCCAAATTCATTGGCCAGCAGTAATGCCAAATAGAATCCTGCCCATAATAGACAGGTGTATCCAAAAGTAGATAATGGCCTTGCAGCTTTTGATAATCTTTTATGTTCAGAAATTTCCTTACGCAAACCGGGACATTATATTCAACAATATAATTGCAGTTGCTGCCTCAAAACAGTTATTACTGAGGTAGGAGAGAAGGTTATTGAAAAGAATTACATAATAGCTATCTTCATCTCTTTTTAATTTCTCTTCTTTGTCCTTGATTTGAGACTGTCATACTTTTATATGGCATTGTAGAAAAATACTGAAGCTCTCCTTTTATTGTTTGCCCAGCTGCTATCTCTACTCTTTGATCCTGACCTAGACTGTAAGCCATTGGATTTGGTGAGGATTTCCTTAAGCGTTGTGCTCTAGTCTATCAAATATTTGGAAGGCCCACCCGTATGTTTGCACATAAAAGTGTCTAGGGTTTTCATAATTACACATCCAAACTACAAAATTTTAACTACAAAATTTTCAGTGGATAGACTTTTAACATGTTTTCTGTCTTTTGTTTTGTGTTGGATATTCACATTTATTTTAACTTGATTTTTAAATTTCTTATTTCCTGGGTTGGAGCTAGCTAAGAGCTCTTGTGGAAATGCTTATAAGGGAAGAGTCTGCACTTATAACAGTAACTCCAGATCTCATTGATGAAACAACCAAAGTCTCTTGTCTGCCTGTGGGTAGGTACTGTAGTGAGTTAGCTGGAGGTTCTTAGTCCAGAAACCTAGCTGAAGAAACAAGTCTCTGACTGGACACTTGTCTGTGACTATAGTAGAAGAAGAAAGAAGCATATACAGATTCTTAAGGCTTCGCTGAGAAACTACATGATCCACTTCTCACATTTCATTGGCTACAGCAAGTCATGTACTATATGAGACTCCAAAGAGACAGGGGAAATAAAGCAGAAGTAGAATGAGAACTGCTTGGTGAACAGTGTAGAAAAGTATCATAGTATTTGAGTCTCTATAGGCAGAGTTACTCCCAGGCACAGACCAAGTATTGGTAGGAATCTGATGGCAAGGTGCACAAACATGTGGGTTTTGAGATCTGGTCCTGCATGCTGACTTTATCACCAACCAGCCTTGTAATCTGAGTAAGCAGTATAACCTTAATTTCCAGCTTTAATTTTCTCATATGAAACAACACTATTTTACAAAACTGTTGTGAAGATTAAATGAGATAGTCTGTATAAAGCCAATATCTTTTGGAGTATTTAATTACTGAGTCTTTACTTTTATTAGAATTCAATAATTAATGATTTGACAATACTGTGTAAGGAATTCTCCCTGTAGTTACTTTGAAGGATATAATAAGCATCTAGGTTTTTGTTTGTTTGTTTGTTTTGTTTTGATCCTTTCCTCTCCTTTCTTTTTTTATTAATTACATACCATTCAACCAAAAGCAAGAGAGGAAAGAAGAGGTAAGAAGTAAGGAATTGCCTGTTAGGCCCCAGGATGTGAGTGGTAGAAAATATTAATTGGCTGGGTCACTTTTACCATGACCCTCAAAGACTTCTGTTTTAGGATCCTTTTCCTGCCTTTATTCACTTTTAAATGAACGAATTTTTAGGGCTGAAGGTGTAACTCAGTTGGTAGGATATTGCTGAGTATGCATGTGACTCTGGGTTTGATCTCCAGCACTACATAAAACCAGATGTGGCATACATCTGTAGTCCCAGCACTTAGAGGTGTCGGCAGGAAGATCACAGTTTATAGTCATAGCTGTGTAGTGAATTTGAAGCTACCCTTGTGTACCCACCAGTTGACCTCTTCTGTATTTTTTTTTTGCAGCTTAGAGTCAAGATCTCCACTGAAGTTAGCATCACAAATGTTGATCTTTCCACTGTGGATAAGGATCAGAGTATTGCACCCAAAACCACCAGGTATATCGGATGCCACATGGGCACTAAGGGAGCCCCGGGTTCCAGAGCTGAGAAGAACACGTACAGACACTGCCCCCCTCCAGATGACACTTATATGTCAACTGTGATCCGATTCATATCCCACAGCTTCGGTTCTAGTAGCACTATTTTTGGGATTCTGGGCACAAAAGTAATTTGGAGGTTGTTTATATCAGTGTTTAATTCAGGAGCTATTTCTGTCTACATCATGATAAGGGATTTGCCTCTGAATATCTGGGTCAACTTTCTCATTACTTAGTTCAGATGACAATTGTTTATAATAAGGAAACATTCCTAATGAAGAAAATAATGTATTCATTTGTATTCTGCTACAATCTTGAGTTCTGAGTTTGCTTTTGGTATGGCCTGAGGCGGGTCTGGAATTAGAAGGCCTGAGAACCAGTGGTAAGTCTACCTTGCCCCTTCTCACAACCATATAAAGCATTGCTAATGAGACACAGTGCTTGTTCTTGCTGAACTCAGACACAACTTCAGAATCTTTTCTTAGCACAGCTTTCTAGGTAACCATTCAAAATTGATCAGATTTGGTCAGAATGCTTAAAGAAGCTTATTGGTCAGGCTCTCCTAGGTCCTTTTTTTGGGGGGGAGGGTTTGTGGAGGTGAAGGATAGTTCTGATTCCATCTGTGTTCAGCTACAGTGGCTTGTAGAGGCTAGAAGTAGCAGATGAACCCTGAGGGATGTAGTCAGAGCCTAGAAGCCAGCCTCACTCCTTTTAAGTCAGATAGAGTTGGATTTTCTGCTTGGTTTGGTTGTTGCCATAATGATACTAGAGTTAAGAGCACTATTTGAAAGTGTACTGTGGTATCTGTAAGAGTGTTTTGCAAAATTTAGTTCTGTATAGAAATGATGAGTTGGGCTGTTTCCTGAGCAAATATAAACCCAGAGTGTAAAACAATATTGAGTGTGAGCTCTGTAATCATTTAGCTTGATCCTCTGGTCATCTTACCCTTAAGTCTCAGGAGATAGCTATAGAAAGAACCATTTTCTTCATCAAGTCTGCCTTTTGAGAAAATGACTTTTTAAAATCCAATTTCAGGGCAGAAAAAGAAATTGAAATAGTATCCAGGAAACAAAACGAAGTATAAAAAAAGAAAAAGCTCAAAGTTGCCTACTTTTCCTTGCTTCCCTTCCTCCTTGTGTGTCTGCCGATCTCATATATGCTTCTGGCATCAACCCATGGTTATTTCCCTGTGGTTCTGCCAGCCCTGCAGAGATACATGTGGGCTACGTGGAACCTGAGTTGGTTGGGTTAAAGCACAGGTGAAAGCCTAGAGGTACAAGCTGTGCACAGATCATTTTCCCTAGACTCTGATTAAAGTTTTCTCTGTGCTTTTTTTCTCAATCCAGGCTTGGGGCTAGGATTGAACTCAGAGATCTGGTCGAACATCCTGATTGAATTTACCCAGCATGCATGAGGCCCTGGGTTCCATCCCGAGTACCACCAATAAAGAAAAAATCTCAATCTTGATTCCCCCAGGCCACAGACATTTCTCTCTGTTCATTGCAGACAGTAATGGGGATATATCCTTTCCAGTTCTCAGATAGCCAGATCATGGCTGAAGACTGACTCTTCTGATGTC
This sequence comes from Typhlomys cinereus, assembly GCA_023101885.1. Classification (NCBI taxonomy): domain Eukaryota; kingdom Metazoa; phylum Chordata; class Mammalia; order Rodentia; family Platacanthomyidae; genus Typhlomys; species Typhlomys cinereus. Next base: position 1,906,464 of record JALPQD010000196.1, read on the forward strand.
TTTCAGGGTTACCTACCCAACCAAAGCCAAGGGCACATTCATCGCAGACAGCCACCAGAACTTTGCCTTGTTCTTCCAGCTGGTTGATGTGAACACTGGTGCCGAGCTCACCCCTCACCAGGTCAGGAGGAAACCCCCATTGCTCTTCTGTCCTGAAACACAAGTGTACAGTACACTCTAGAACAATAATGTGGTATCTGACATGGTTGAGAGAAAATGCCACATCTTGGTTTCAGGTCCTGACTCTGAACCCTGATGTTCACTGGGTCCTCCCATGGGACACTCTACTTCCCTTGTCATAATCATAACTCTATCTGAAATGCACACTCTTTTAAAAAGATTAACTGAGCTAGTTCAGTGGCACAGACTTCAATTCATAGCAACTCAGGGTGGGCATGAGGGGAGATTGAGAAGATAGATCACAAGATGAAGGTGTATGTAGGTTACAGAGTGAGTTTAAGGGCAGCCTGGGAAACTTCATGAAATCTCCCAAATAAAAACATAGAAAAGGGTTAAGGATATAGCTTAGTGATAAAGTGCTTTCACAGGAAGTATGAGTTCCTGGGTTCAATTCCCATTACTGCTGGGGGAGGATTATATGGTAATTCAGGGGGCACCCTAATCAGAGGATCCACAACGTGTCCTGGCTAAAGTAGATTTTCTGTTGTGGGACTTGAAAGTTTCGTCCTTTTCCCTCTTCATGTTAAGAAAGTAAGTGGCATAAGACTTTAATTTTTTAGGCCACAAAGGGAATAAAAATAGTAGACATGAAAAGAATCATATTATTCAAACATTTATAATTTGATTTCAGAACTCAGTTACTCCCTATTTTTAAGATTTTATTGATTAATGTTTGTGTGTGTGTATACATATTGATTGTGTAAATATGGGCAGGTTTATGCATGCATGTGGAGGTCAGAGGATGACTTCGTGTGTCAGTCTTCACTTTCCATTTTGTTTGAAACAGTGTTTTTTCCTACTGCATGCACCAGGCTGGCTAGCCCACGAGCTTCCAGAAAAGCTCTCCATGGGAAGGCTAGGATTACAGGTGCTTGCACTATGCATCCCTGGCTTTTATACGGTCCTGAGCATTTAAACTCTGACCCATCTACTGACCCATCTCCTCAATTCCATGTCTCCATTTTTAAACATGTGCTTTTCTCTCTTGTTCTTGACTGGCCATATCCATTTGGCATTGGCAGTTGTTCTCTCATTTAAATGTCCATTAGCATCACCCTGAGGCCTTATTAGAAAATCTTGTGTTTAATAATGTATAAAATCTTGTGATAGTGAGGATTTAAATCCAGGGCTTGAAAGAACTTGAAAGGTTTTCAAACCATTTCCCCCCCGGAATCTAATAGAATCCCTTCACACAGGTACATCCTATTTTTTCTTCCTTAAAGACAGAAAACAAGAAGGTTAGGTGACCTGCTCAGTTGCTAAGTAATGGAGCCAAGGCTACCTGTCTTCTCTATAACACTGGGCCACTCTGCTCATTAGAACTGTGCCTTGCTGTGGACACCCAGGTCTCCTCTAGTAAATCTTTAGCCAGAGGCAGAAGGAAATTGAAAATGGCCTCTTCCAGTTCCACTTCATTTCCCTTCTTTTCACCCTCTGGTGAAGAAATTAATTGGGCCACAGAGCGGCCAAAAGACTGGCAGGAAGAAGGAATCATAGCAATAGTAAAGGGCCTAAATCGTCACAAACGAGGCACTCAGCCTTTAAGTGGTCAAGAATTGCTAGGACACTAAGTTAAATTTCTCTCCTTGGATCAACAAAAAGCCATCTCCGAGTTAGGAACTTCAGTGGAATGGCTTTTATTCCCCTGTCCTACTCTTGGCGGGCTGACCCAGAGCTCTTGCAGTTACAAAAGAGCAGCACTATGTGCCTGGTTGTTTCGATGTTGGGCCCATGGGGAGTTTTGAAACTTGGATGAAAGCTTGTGTTCTTCCATCTAGACATTTGTTCGACTTCATAACCAGAAGACTGGCCAAGAAGTGGTATTCGTTGCTGAACCAGATAACAAGAATGTGTACAAATTTGAACTGGACACTTCTGAAAGAAAGATCGAGTTTGACTCTGCCTCTGGGACCTACACACTGTACTTAATCATTGGAGATGCCACTTTGAAGAACCCAATCCTCTGGAATGTGGTATGTGGAATAAGAGCACCCTGGCCTAGGTGAGGGCAGCTGTGCTCAGTTATACACAGATAACTCCTTTCAAGGACCGGGGTTCTTCCAACCTAGCCTTGCTATGCTGCCCTAGGACAATACATAAGTGTTGTAAGTTTTGCTCTATAAGTAGTCATGGGCTGTGCCTCAGTATGTAGGTATTTAATAAATATTGGTCAAATGAATGAAAGTATATTTATCCTTATGAGTTTAGCAGTTCACGAATTTCTACAAACATTGAAAACATTGATTTTCGTGTTATATCAAAGTATTGTGGGTGACACATAGAATCTGTTACGGTCCTTTGAGATTTGGCATAGTGTCAAGAGATGGGTGACCCTTAAGTTCTAGAAACAGTTCAGAGTGGCATAGGATAGTGAATTGTAGATACTCAAAATACCTAAGAGAATATTTTAGTTTGCATAGTGCTTTTCCTCTTTCATCCTTGATCTTTTGATTGTTAGGATGACAGAAAACTTTTTCAAAGACAGCTTCAAAACCAGAACTTCTTGGATTAGTATCTGGGGGCTTATGAGGTTGGAACAGATTGAAGAGATACTCTCTACATGTACTAGATGAGACTGGAGGAGTTAAGACTTCTAAACCTGATTCCTGGAGAAGTGGCAGAAAGAAGATTGAAAGTCAAATGAGGCTGGTCCTAAAACAGGACAGAGGGACAGCTACCTTTTGTCATGTCTTTAGGATTTCTTTTCTTTTCTGGACTTCAGGCTACTTTTGTATGAAACTGAATTTTCATTTCTTCCTTTTTTTTTTTTTTAATATGACTAAATCATGCTTCCCAGGGACACCAAACAGTTTCTGATTGCAGCTGTAACTGCTGGTGTGCCAGCTGAGATTTTTGTATTAAGCAGCTCTGTGGGGCCTTTTCTACCATACTGGTAGCAAATTGGAAATCTTACTGTAAAAGGCACTTTCAGTAAATACTTGTTTTGTTCTTGAAATGCCTCCATTTGTTAGGTAATGGTCAGAAGTGACTGGACCACGTGGAACTTTTTCAGACCTGATTCTAGATGCAGGTTGGTGTAATCCTCTGCAGTTTCATCCTCTTCTCTGTCCTGTGCCTCTGAAGACTGCCTTTGTTTTTTAGGCTGACGTGATCATCAAATTCCCTGAAGAAGAAGCTCCCTCCACTGTTCTGTCTCAGAATCTTTTCACCCCGAAACAGGAAATTCAGGTATCTCCCAAATGCATCCACTAAGCCTGAAAGAGGATATGTAGAGTGAGAGGAAAGTAGCAAAGCTCTGGACTGTGTGGCTCTGGCCTTCCTTTAGGTGTCTGCATGGGGTTTGATAGTTTGAACCTTGTAGTTCTAGGATTTGTCAGGACAAGTAGCGGTCTCTTCTCAAACACACAAATATAGAAACCCCTATCAGAGGTCCCAAGAGAGTACAGCAGAGTTGACATCAAACTCCCCAGACCACTGCTGTGCAGTATCAGGCACAAGTAGGTTTAAATTTCTTACCTAACTCTGCTTCTGCACAAACTGGACCAAAATAGGAAAACTCTTCTGGGCAAGTCCTTGTCTCCCCCGGAACTCCCTTTCCTTGTAACACAGATGAACAAGCCCTGCCCAGGCCATAGTATAGGATGTTGTGAGAAAAAAATGGATGGGGCTGAGAAGTGGCTCAGGGGTTAAGCCTCTGCCTTGCAGGCAGAAGGTCCTGAGTTCAGATCCTAGACCCCACGTACAGATGCCGGGCGGAAGCGGGGGGCAGCCTGCGTTTCTGGTCCTGGTAGGGCAGAGCCTGTGAATCCCAGGGCAGAGTAAACAAGGAAGAGGTGGAGACGTCCATGGTGGTTCTCGAATTCGTCCATGGTTCTACACACACACACACACACACACACACACACACACACACACACACACAATTGAATAAAAAAAATAAAAATAAAATGGATAAAGAAAGAAAGGCTTTAGAATGCTTCATCAAGGAAACACAGCAGTTGTTAAACAGTCTGACTACTGGTTAAGGAAAAAGAGGTAAATCTACTCCATGGACATCTTTTTGTAAGATTTAGTCATAAGGTCATAACATGAAAACCCACTTGTAAATGAATGTCAAGTGTTAGTTTCAAGCAGGCTACTTGCTTTCATTTTATTACTAATGTACTAGTGGTATGTACCTGCAATCCAGCACCAGATAATAATAAATATCAGTGAAATACTTATCTAGCTTTCTGGTGTACTTCTGAATTTCAGGCAGAGCAAGTGAGGGAGTAAGCTTGTTCAGGGCATTCTTAGTGCTATGTCTGGGAGAACAGAGGACCGAGTCAAGATTGGAGCCATTTGTAGTGAGACCCTATTAAGATTTAAGGGAGTGAATTACTGCTAGTTCTTCCAACTATAGCAGGCAGGCAGTAACATGTATGACCCAAGTACCCAGCATTATGAATTCTAGAGTCCTCCTTAGATATACCAGCTAAACTATCTCTATGCCTGGGCATTCTCCAGCCTCTAAATGGCAGCGCATCTTGGGAGTGAGAAAGTTGGACAGGCTGTGATAGGGACAGATTACTGTCCTGGGAAGAGAGACCTCTGAGAACCTACCTTTGAGAAGAGGCATAAGGATAAATGTCTACTTGTTGTCAGAGTTTTAGCCTCTAGGAGACATTTCTTTACCAGGGCATATTCTGACATCTTTCTGATATGCTTTCTCTTGGTAGCACCTGTTCCGTGAGCCTGAGAAGAGGCCCCCCACAGTGGTGTCCAATACCTTCACAGCTCTCATCCTTTCGCCCTTGCTCCTGCTCTTTGCATTGGTGAGTCATTGTAATTTGCATGGGCGGTGAGTCTGGCTTTATGCTTCAGCAGATGCAGCTATTCCAAAGGGGTCTTTGTGCTCTATCCTCAACACACTTCCAGAGGGGTCCAGCAGCTGTGATTCTAACTGATGGTCAGAAAGTTTTAGAATAACCAAAATTCTCCACTGTGGGGGATTACCAAGTAAATGTGCCCTTTAACAACGGAGCATGAGAAAGTTCCAACCAGCTACCAACAGTGACAGAAATATACAGACTGAGATGCTCTGGAAGAGTGTTCAAATGAGTTCAAGTGTGAAAAAAGGCAAGGTCAGTGTCGACAAGCTCTAAGAATAGACTGCATTCCAGCTGCTCAGAACATAAAACTGAAATGAAGTCCTCTTAAAAGCACTGTTAATTAGTCTGTCCATGCAGCAAAGTGAGAGGCAGTTGTTAATGGGATGATAGGTTAATGTACTGATGTGCCAACAGGGTCAAGGCGTATTATTTGAAGAGGACAAGGAGTATACAGTTGCCAGTTTAGTGTGATCCTCTTTGAAAAGTTTTTTGTGTTGGTCACCTCCGAAGAGGAGATATACTGAAGAATGTAAAAGAAGGAAATCCTGAACTTTTATACTTTAATCTTATAATTTAAACTTTTTTCTTTTTCCATTTTTATGTAAGAAATGTGTATATACATATTCACATATGTGTTCATATTATGCCTGTGTGGAGGCCCGAGGTTTATATTGGAAATCGTTCTCGATTTCTTATACACCTTATTTCTTTTAAGGCTAGGTCTCTAATTAAGCACAAAGCTCACCTGCAGGGCTAATCTGGCTAATCTGCTTGCTCTGGAGATTCTCAGACTTTACCTTCTGAGATTGGAATTACGGGCAAGCCACCACTGAGCATTTACATGGGATCTGGAGATCTGAATTCTAGTTCTTTTGCTTTTGTGGCAAGCACTTTAATCACAGAGCCATCTCTCCAGCTCCCTTTAATTTTTTTTTCTGTTTCTCTTAAAATTATAAATATAGGTGTTTATCCTCAAAGATCTGATAATTTTGAAAAAAATCATTAAATCTTATTTTTGAAAAGTTACCTATGTTTTTAATGAATTTACTTATTTACTTATTTATGTATTTATTTATTTATTGAATTCATTAATTTTTAACAAAATGAGTATTGAGTAATCTAAATCTAGAAAGTATGCCATGAGCTTTCAGAAACCAGCCCTGTGGTCCCGGCCTCATCCTCATATTGCAGTTATCAGAATTGAAGCTACAATGAGAGCATGCACCTGCCAACTGTCAGCAGGTTTGCAGTGCCAGTTCTCAGAACACTTGGTGGAAATGTTGGTTACTTCCTGATAGGTGCACTGTCTGACCTTTTGACCTCATGGCTTCACCTATTTCAAATAGAAGTATTTGCTGTCATTAAAAACGACATTTAGGTTTGAGTCAGCTGAGCACATTGCAGAGCAATTGCTGTTCTTGCTGCCTTTCTAAAGGAAGGAGAGAACAATTTTTCCTGAGGACTTGTCACTTGGAAAAATTACTTGTCTTTCAAGAATGTATGCACTGTAAGCTCTGGGCTCTGGCTTGGATCAACATTGGCATGGCAAGTGTCACCTCCCTTTCATGTTGTAATGTCTTCTTAATTTGTTTCTCCCCATCACTCAGTGGATCCGAATTGGTGCCAATGTCTCCAACTTCACTTTTGCTCCTAGCACAATTATCTTTCACCTGGGACATGCTGGTAAGTGCCCCAGGTTGCTAATAACATTTAACCTCCTCTGACATTTTGCCCACCCACACAAAAGCCATGTTAAATAGACCCACAACCTATTAGCTATAATGACTTAATAGCATAACATTTCCCTTTTCCTCCTGACCTTTTAAGACAGTTAATATGATGATAAACCTGTTTGGCCATCAGCTTTTAAAACAGCTGTCATTATATTGGGCCTCATTGTACTAGGAGATTGTTGGCAGGCCATTTACCTTCACTTAATAACCCTGCTCATTTCCAGAGATTACTCACTTATTGTATCTTTATATTGAGCCATCTTCCTGGATGAAGAGCATTAAGCAGTTTCCAAAGGTTATCTTTCCCACTACATTGATCTTCCTACGTGCTGGCGGCTCTGCCTAGACAGCAGTAGAAACAGTCTTTCCTCAGGCTCACTGTTCTATGTTATTCTTTTCAGAACTTAGGCCCTAACTAGCCTTAACTAGTTAAGCAAAATAATAAATAGCAAGATAATAAATTCACGAACAGTTAAATGTTTTCAAGACTTTGACACCGCTGGATCAGTGTTCCCTTGTATCTGTCTCACTGAGAAAGGCAATATTTTTAATCCCGTTGCCTCTTCCAGGAATTATCTCTGTATCATGAATTTTCAAGGTATCAATAGATGAATCTCCTGACATTCTAGGCAGATTCGTATCTGTATTTTTCAGGGAAAAGACTAAGTCTGTAACTGATCAGATTCTTAAAGTAGTCCGTAGCCGCAAAAACAGTTATGCTCCCCTTCAATAGTTCTTCTGTCATCTTTCTGGGCAGAACTGCCAGGATGACCTTTCTCTCAGGCTTAGTTACTGGTCTTGAGTGATAGCCCTCCTGGGTCAGAATGAAAGTAAGACCTGAATATAAATGTGTTTAGAGCCATGACTTCTCTCACCTATTGTGCTCTTTCAGCTGTGCTTCCTCACATTCCTGGTAGGAGTGACTGAGGCAAAAACTACATTCTATTGGATAGGTGAGAAATTTGGACCCAGAAACTACATGCTTTTCTCAGTGGCATACCCACTGATGTATGATTCCTGTGCCAATGAGTACTCAGGCACATGCCATCAAAAGCAATCCTGATGAAACAGTGGGACACACGTGAGAAAAGGAGGGAGACTGGCAGGGACAAAGAAGGGTCATGTCGGGAAAAGGTGGGGGATGGGATTAGGGACTGAATTGTCTAAATGTCATAAATTTGCTGTATTCATGTATAATATTCATAGTATGAAACACTGAAAGAATAAAGAAATCTTTTAAAAGATGTGGAGAAATAGATGTGAGCAGGACTATGGATTAGATAAAGATGCTCAATTCAAATGTTTACCTCTGAATTTCTAGATAGATAAGACTGAAAAAATGTCTCCTTTCTGGCATTGAGATTAAAAAGGTTAAACAAGCTGATTTAGAAATTCAGGTTTCAGGGCTGGAGAGGTGGCTCAGGGGTTAAGCCTCCGCCTTGCAAGCGGAAGGTCCTGAGTTCGGATCCTAGACCCCACGTATAGACGCCGGCCTGCGCTTCTGGTCCTGGTAGGGTGGAGCCTGTGAATCCCAGAGCAGAGTAAATGAGGAGGTAGAGGCGGTCCATGGGGGTTTCCGAATTCGCCTGTGGTTCTACACACACACACACACACACACACACACACACACACACACACACACACACACGCACGCACGTACACACAATTGAATAAATAATAATAAAAAAAAGAAAGAAAGAAATTCAGGTCTCATGACCAGCAGACCCTGCGCCTAACTCCCCCCCCCCCCCCCGAACACTGTCCCTACTTCATTTGATTGAATGTCTGACACTTCTTGTAGCAATGCTGGGCCTCATGTATGTCTATTGGACTCAACTCAACATGTTCCAGACCCTGAAATACCTGGCTGTCCTGGGCAGTGTGACGTTTCTGGCTGGCAATCGGATGCTGGCTCAGCATGCAGTCAAGAGGTAAGACTGGGAATGGGCCGAGTTGTAGGATGGGATAAGAGATGCTTATGTCAGCACTGCCAGCCCAGCTCTGAGACCAAAGGTATGTGGCTTCATGAGTCACATCCGTCATCCAGCCTATTACAGAAGCTATGACCATTGAAATCAAAAAGCAGCTTTAGTGGCCAGCTGTAGATGTTTGAAAGTCACAATAATTTGTGTTCCTACTCATTAGAATGGGGAGAGGAGAATGATCATATTATGTAGACTAAAACAGGTTAGACTTGTGATAGTAGATGGCTGTCGACCTGCTGGCTGTGTAAAACCCTTCTCTCTTGCCCTGCCCTCTTCCCATGTCCCTGAGAGTGGCACCTCTGGAACCTGGACAGTGCCAGAGTGTTTCTTCCCATTGTTAGGTCTGTGTTCTTTCCACCCTCCCTCCCCAGTATGTTGGCAGCTGCCGCCCGGTAGGGAGCATCTATTCAGGAGTTCACACCACTGCCTGGAAACCAGGCAGCCTGAGAGTCTGACAAATGGTCAGACCTTGATGTGGTGACAGCTTGACTTTCAGAACAGATTTGGAGGCAAAATTTAAATGTCACGTAGTGTTTCTCATTGATTTGACTTTATTAAAACTTGGGTGATTTCAGCCACGCAAAGGCCAATAAGAAAAGGTCAGAATTGCTTTCACCTTTGGAAGAAATCATTTTCAGACGTGCCCTGCTTTCTTCCCTGTGGGACTTCTGCTGACAGAATATAGCTATGTGGTGCGCCTTCCACTGGGGCTGCCAGTTACATCTGTCTGATCCAGAAGGCATTCTCGGGGAGATTGCTAATGACTGGGAGAAGCAGTCGTCTCATCTCCACCTGAGTCTCCATTGTGAGCTTCTGGAGTGTCTTCACTGAGGGGTCCTGTGCACAGATAATTCTCCTTGACTTCACTGTAGTAATCTGGGTCCCACCAGAGCTCCCCTTAGTGCCAACAATGGTGGCTGCTTCATTTTTCTGCTTCTCAGACAGTCTTGGCCACTGTGCATCACATTAGAAAAAGGCAGGGTCTTGGTTGTTATTCTGAAGTAGCAGTCTGAGCCCTGTGGAGCCAAAAAGCTATGTTTTACTTTTTTTTTTTTCTCTAAGACCAACAAAATCAAGGAGAGAGAACTATTTACCATAGAGCCCATTTAGTTTCCTAATTTGAAATCCAAAGTTGTGTGTACTTTTTGAGGGAAAAGATCATGGTATCCAAATGGAATTCTAAATATTCAACCACTGATCATTCGTGCTCTTACCCGTTCAGAAAATGAAGCCCACTTTTCACAAGCCCTGCGCCAGTTCTACCTTGGGAAATGGAGTGGCCCTAATGGAAGCTCTGGTTGGGTTTTGCCATTTCTATCCTCAGCTTATTTCTCTCGCACTGTCCTTTCTTGATTCTCAAACCCTCTTTCCTTTGGCAGGATCGCTGCAGAGCAGAGCAGTAGATTGGCAAAATATAGGACACTACGGTAAAGATGAAGGGCGACTCGTCCCAGAAGCAGGCTCCCTCTTGCCTACCTCATGCATGTCAGTGACTGTCCAGTTTTCAGTCCGCTCATTCCTTCCCACTGTGCCGTATGCCATGGTGCATCCTGAGGCCATTTTACAACCTTCTTGAATGGCCTTATGACTGGATCAGGGCAACTGTTCCTGAGTTAGCTGAGTTGGTGGGGGAACTTTCCCATAGGGTATTTTTGTATATATAACAGCTCCTGTTTGAAGGAGTTCAGAGTTGAGTATCAGACAAATCCAACTTTGAACTTCTTAACAGGGACTCCATCCAAACCAATTGCATTTGTTAAATATGTTCCTGGCAAATCCTGGCACACCTTGTCACTTTTTCTGGGCCTTTCCATAATACTAATTTCTACTTGGGCCAAACAGTGTAGTTTGCTGAGACTCAATTGTGAGCACCTGATAGTTACAGGTAAAGCCAATAGCAGAATCAGGTGTCTGCAGCTCAGGGTGTGGTACAGAGCTGTCCCTGTGTAACCTTCAGGATCTCACTGGAAATGGGAATGGAGTGGAGGCAAAGCACAGGAAGACAGGTGGATGGGTTGCTGCTTTACAATTCTGCTCCTCTAGACCAGGTGTCCACAGGAGCTTTCTGTGGAGAGTCCAGTGACTTTGCAGTTTGGATGGTCCGTGTCACAACTATTCAGCTAGCACTGTCCTGTGAAAGCCATGCAAACAAGTGGGTATGGCTTCATTCCAATAACACTTTCATCCAAACTGGACGTAGACCCAGTTAGGCCTGTTTGGCATAGTTGGCTGACTCCTATCCTAGACCGATAAATAGAGGGGAGATATTTGAATTTCTAAAACCTGTCCTCTCTTATCTCTTGACATGTAAATGGCTTTCCCTACCAAAGCAACAAGCTGTCGATTTTTAATCCTCTGAAAATAGGAAAGATCAACAAAAGCATAAGATATAGTGCTTTCTTGCTGTGTGAGCAAAAATTGGGTCACCTGGTCCTCAACACAGGAAGAATCTCATTTGTTTATGGGTTTGGTTTTTTTGGGTTTAACTGGTATAATTTGCATACAGTAAAATTTATCTTTATAGTGGATAATTCTGTGAATCTTAAAGCATGTTGTGGCAAGCATGGTGATACCTACTTGTAATCCCAACACTTGGAAGGTAGAGACTAAAGAATTAGGAATCCTAGGCTTTATGAGATGCTGTTTAAAAAAATAATAATAAAAACAAAAAGCATTTAGTCATTTAACTTCCGCCTCAGTAAGACAGATTCTGCAGTCAAATATCTCCTGTACTGCGTGTGTACCCCGTCCCCTCTCCACAACCCCACCCCCTGGTCTTATTCATTTGGTTTTGTCTTAATTAGAGTTGCTGTGTCTGAGATTTGTTTTTACAACTAGGTCTTCCTGCCACATGTCAAGTTCTTTATTCTTTACTGTGAACTGATTGTTTTCCTCAATTTTTAAGTAGTCCACCTCCACCTGCTACCCGAGTCGTATTGCTTGATCATTTGGAACAAATGGAGTCTTTGGAACTTATGGAGGTTGGGGTTCAGTGTTTAAATTTACCCTCATGGCCAAGTGCTGGTGACCTGAGGACAGACATTGGTTTGAGTAGGCATAATGTAGTATGAAATGTAGTATGAAAACAAGCATTTCAGTGTTGCTGGGAGCCTTTGAACATTGGCCAGGAGTTAAAGGCGATGTCCTCAGGCCGATACATGCCTCTGGGGCTGTTGTGGTCACTGGTCTGGATCCTGTCATTCTGGAAGACTGACTATTCCTCACCACGGGCCCTCACTGTCCTCTGAAGATTTGGGAGTGTTGGCACTGCACCTCTGCTGCTGAAGCCAGTTATTTGCTGCTGTCCCCTCCCTGGTTCCAGTCGATCCTGCGTGTCCTTCCTTTCTTGGTGCTTCCCCATCGCTTCTTAGCATCTGTAGGCAAGGAAAGAAAGTGACTGAGGTTCCTCTGCTCTCCTTCTAACATTTTTCTGAGAGCCAAGCTTGCTAGTTAGTGTACTAGTCAGCCCAGCACTTAGGAGGCCAAAGCATGAGGATTATGAGTGTGGGGGCAGCCTAGTAGCAAGACCCTATCTCAAAATAAATAAAATAAGTTCCTATGAACAGAGCTACATTTTCAAGAATCATTCTGTATTAGGTTTAGATGCTGAGTCTTCTTGTGGTAAACACACAGCCACCCGACAGGCACTTGGTAAAAGGTGTCATCTTTCAAACTGTATAGGCCATGTTGGCAGATGGAGTCTGGGAGGTTGAAGACTAGCATCCCTTGAACTTTTCTCTCTATTCTTCTGGTTGCAATCTGCCCTGTCTTTTTGGCCTCATATTATATCGTGAGGGGTGTGCCTGGAATTACCTCTTCTCCCTGAGCTTTCACATGCCCCTTTCCTAGTTACCAAGTTTGTTTCACTGTTTTTAAATCATCCGGGGCTTCAGTTATGCGCCATCTCTCTCACATACTTTTGTAAAATGACACGGGGCATGTATGAGTGGAACCAGTAGATTTAGGACTTCCCCCTTTTAGATGGGATCTTCCAGTTGTAGAGTAACTTGGTCTCTCTATTGTCCCAGTTAGGAACTTTAACAGTAATTGAAACCTTCAGTCATTTTTATGTTTGTCTTCATTTTCTTCCAGAACAGCACATTAGTTGCAGAAAAAGGAAGGAAATCCTGAAAACTGAAGTGAATGTTGAAACAAGGAGTCAAGAACAATTCACAGTGTGAAAAGAGGGATCGGAGGGGGGCAGGACCCACATTATTTAAACAGAAAAAAGTTGATATGTGGTTTTTACTTTTGCTTGTTTTTCTATTCTTCCTATATAGAACAGATACATGTGGGCCCATTTATCTATTTCTTTGGCATGATGCCTTGCAAGATGCTGTGAATATTCTAAGTTATCCAGATGTTGCATTTGGAAAGTTGAAATCTGAATTCATCTGTTTGGAATAAAGAGAATGGTGATAAGAACAAAGATCTGATTGAGAGCTTATTCTGGTACATGGCGTTGGTGGAATCCTTGAATGTGTAAAATGGGAGGCCTTAGTTGGGGCTTAGTATTGGTAAGATTGTCAAAAGTTTCTCTAAGGCCTTCCATTTGTCTCTCACCTCTTTCCTAAGACCAAGAGTGGCCTAGGAAAGCCCACTGCTCCATCAGTGAGCCCCATATATGAAAGAGCTCTGTTAGTCTCTGGAGATCCCTTCAGGATAGCCACTGTAGGACCCGCTCCAGACTCTTTTCTGAACATGTGGATTCAACATATATTGGGGAAAGAATTGTCTTTAACAGAAAAGTGACTGCCTCAGTTCTTTCCTGCTGCTATGACAAAAAATTTTTCAAATAAGATAATTTACTAATAATAGGAATTTATTTCCAAGGTCAGTGAGATAGCTCAGCCTGTAAGGCGCCTACTCACAAACCTGGAAACCTGAGTTCAATTCCCAAAAGCGTACATGGAGGAAGGGAAGAACTAACTTCTGAAAGTTGTCCTCTGGCCTCCTCTTGAGTGTCAGGGCATAAATCTTTCTCTCTGTTTCTCTGTCATTCAGAAAGAGAGATAGTATAGAATTTTTTTAAAAGGCGGCTGGAGAGGTGGCTCAAGGGTTAAATTCTGCCTCAGAAAAACAGAAGGTTCTGAGTTCAGAACCCATGTAAAAACACCAGGCAGAAATGACAGTCCTCACTTCTAGTCCTGAAAGGCGAAGCCTGGTAACCTCCAGAACAAAGCAAAGAGGAGGTAGTACAATCCAAGATGATTCCCGAAGTCACCTTTGGGCCTCTACAAACACGCAGTGCCCTCTGATAAACACAGACATACACACCAAAAATAATAATAAATAAATAAAGTCTATTTTTTAAAAAAGAATCTATTTGTTACAGTTCTTGAGAACTAGCAAGTCCCAGTTGAAGGCCCTTGCAGGTTTGATCTCTAGTACAGACTATTCCTCTTAGATTGTGCTTTTTCAGTGTTCTCAGATGGCCAAAGAAGATAAACACCTTGTCTCCGGTGGCACAAAGGCAAAAAGTGACGAGCTCCCTCAAGTCTTTTGAGTACAGGTAATAACCCATACCTGTAAACTAGTCACTCCATCTTTTACTGCTGTGCATTGGGGTAATTTAGTTTTATGAGTCTTAGAGGGACATAAATCACAGCACCGGCCACTTGGGCTATCTTAAGATCTAAGAACTGGAAGGACATACTCGTCTCAAGAATGTTCCCCTGAAGTCATGCCCCAGACCACTGTAACATGAGATTAGTTACTATCCACTGGGAAGAAATACTGATTAATATGGTCAGATATAGACCTTAGTTAAACTTGCTGTCACCACTTAATTGGAACAAGAAAATTTAGACAAGGTCCTTAACTCATGTAAACATGAACAAACATGAAAGTACCTATCTCAGGACCAGAGGAGTTCAGTGTATTGGTAGTACATGGCCTAGTGCCTGGCCTTTTTCCTGATTAGTCCATAGTCACATACTCTAGTGAATGATGTTTTAGTTGAAAACAGTGGTCCCACATTGTTACAATTATGAAATGATGTGATCACCTAATGAGGTACTTCTCAAAAGCATATGATGATTTTGGTTCATTGTTTTTAATTCTGTTGAAACATGATAACATTGTTAATTTGTAATCCAGTGTGGGCATTCTCTTTACCTCAATTACCTGAATGGATTTTCCATAGTGGGATCAGCAGGAATTAAATCAGGCTGGGTCAGAGGGGTTATTGGAAAGCCAAACCAATATCCAATTTATTTTAAAATCTAATCCCTTATATACCATGAAGCAGGGGGATGACACTGTGCACATGGATGACATCATGAACATTGCAACCTACAGCCAGAGCCACCACCAACACATCCCTGCCATCTTCAAATATATCTTAATGGCCACAAAAGAACAAGAAAAGCTGCAGAAAACACCTGCCTTCTGACCAGTTTCAAGATAGAATGAGAACTACCCTGGCCCCATCTGGTTAGGCCAGAAGGAAGCAGATCTCTACTGTTGCACAGGAGATCACCTGCTGCCACTTGAGTATCCCATCAACCATCTCAAGAAACTAGAGCCTTAGGCTTCAGTGTTCCCTACAATCTAGCACTCAGGAAGCCGAAGCAGGAGGAACATAAGTTCCGGACCAGTCTGTGCTACCTAGCAAGAGCCTAGAGCAAGACAATGAAAAGATACATTCAGATAGCTTATGAAATGCAGGTAACCCTAAAATAGTTACAGAGTAGGGGATATAGAAGTTATTTTATCCTAGCTAGGTTGCATTTCAACCTAGCTGGGTTTTAGAAAATTGAGATGGGGTTACATACTTGTATGCAGATAAAAACATGACATGGCATGTGTCAGAAGACAACCTTCTGTGTCTCTCCTTGCTTCTCCATCTAATTTGAGACCGTGTCCAGCTGTTATGTGGGAACTGAACTGAGAATCTGAACTCAAAGTATCAGACTTGGGAGATAAATGCTTTACTATCTCCTTAGGATGGAATTGGAATTTTGTTGGGGAAGAGAAGAGATTCTAGAACTCTGGACTGGTTCTGGTTCTGTATGGAGTTCTGTTGTAGGTAGATGGAAAGGAGGCCTCATTTCTCCCCAAGAGTAACAAACTAATGGCCCCTAAGTGTTTGATTTGATCCATGATGGTTTATAATAGTTGAATTATCAAATTGACAATACTTTAAAACTGAGATAGGCCATTATTAGCAGAGATGCAGAAGCGAGAACACCAGCTTATAAGGGATATAAAGACATTAGATTTTTCTTTCAGGTTCACTGACAAAGGTAAAGCAATTGAGTTTCATGTAGGATGAGGAGCATGCTATCTTTGGGAGCCCGCCTACTGGGTGACGCTTTCTGAAGGGCCCTCGGCACTGGGCTGTGTAGCAAGGCTGCTGTTGGAGAGAAGCTGGACTGGGAAATGGGAGCTAGCAGCTCTCTTCTCTCCTGTGACTCCTGGATTCATTGCTCAAACTATTCACCACATCAGTGCTGGGGGACGAGGCTGAGCAACCAGCACCCAAGGAAATTCCAAGGAACAGGTTATGCAGAGAGCTCCAGAGTGCAAATTCCATGAATCTTACTCATGTTGGGGTGAGTGTTCTGGTGATGTGGCTACCTTTGAGATGTTCCTGCTCTTGTAAGTAACCCCAAAAACACGTTAGTTCATCAAGGTGGACTTTGGTGCAATTATACTTTGGTCTGTTGTCAGATTCCTATCTGGGGCAAATGTTTGTATGGCATCTCCTGAGAAGTCAGATAATATCATCTTGTCATCCCCTCCCTCCTTTTTTTAAGACAAAGAGTCTTACTTGGTGGCTCAGGCTGGCCTAGAATTCACTATGTAGCACAGATTGGCCTCAAAAGTCTAATCCTCCTGCCTCAACCTACCACATACTAAAATTTTGCACCCACACTATTATACCTAGTATTGTACACATCTTTCTTTATCAGTCTTGATTTTCTATCAGTAAAATTGGAGAAAATATTGTTAAAGATATTATAAAGATCAAATGCCTTTAGAGCCAAATTATAGGATAATACTTGATAAATGAGATAGTCAGCACTTATTATTTGATCAGCTCTGCAGTGGATGATTTTTGCCCAATCATGTTAATGTGTTTGTGCTCATTTCAGGTAGGCAAGATGAGACTATAATGGGTCAGTAAATTAAGGTGTGCGTGTGTATGTGCACACATGTGCATGATATAAAAACCAAAGAACAACCTCATATTATTTTTAGGAGCTATTTAACTTTTTAAAAATTCTTTCAGTGTTTCATACATGAATACAATGAATTTATGCCATTTTCACCCCTTATTAGTCCCTTTCCCCCTTCCTTTTCCAACCACAAATCTTTGTCTCAATCAATCTCCATCTTTCATGTCTTTTGGCGTGCATGACCCATTGGATTTCATCTGGCATGTGCCTGAACACTTGCTAGCACACAGACGATAGTTCAGTGGGCATACATTAAGGAGAAAAGCCCCTCTCCATCCCCATTTTCAGGGAAATGTGGAGCCTGGTGAAGTGACGCTGGACCAAGTCTTAGGCAGGTCTTATTGAAATAAACACAGCTGCAAAGAGTTCATGGATGTAGCAGTTCAGAAGATATTGTCTGGCAGCACCCTTACCCATCCTGTGGCTCTTACATTGTTACTGTCCCAACTTGCAAGATATTCCCTGGGCTTTGGGGTGGGAGGTGATTTTGGTGTTCTGTTTAAGGCCAAGTGTATGTGTCCACACTTAAAGTCTTTGTTGGATTCCTGGATTGGATTAGTAGAAATTGAAACCAGGCCTGGGTTGGAGGGTTCTCAGCAAGATCAAGATTATGCTGAGATGGGCTGGAGAGGTAGCTCAGGGGTTAAGCCTCTGCCTTGCAGGCGGAAGGTCCTGAGTTCGATCCTAGACCCCACCTATAGACGGTTGGAAGCAGGAGCGGCCTGCGTTTCTGGTCCTGGTAGGGCGGAGCCTGTGAATCCCGGGGCAGAGAAAAAAGGAGGAGGTAGAGGCGGTCCATGATGGTTCCCAAATTCGTCCTGGTTCTACACACACACACGCATACACGCACAATTGAATAAATAATAATAAAAGATTATGCTGAGACTGGGCTCTCTCTCTCTCTCTCTCTCTCTCTCTCTCTCTCTCTATATATATATATATATATATATATATACAATCATTCAGAATCTTTATAGCAAAAACATCAAAGAATAGCATAATCTTGTAAAAACAAGAAATAAGCAGAGCATAATAGGAAAGTATACAATCAATCAGTCTCAAGACAGACACTTCTTACCACAGTTCTGGGAGCATTCGGGCCTATTCCTATTTACTAAATCATGGAACATGGTGAGCTGGCCCATTAACGCTTCTTGGCCAAGGCTGACAACAGAGCAAGCAAAATTTCCTTTATAGAACAAAGAGCAGGAACAAAATGGCTCTCCTGCTGATCTAGCTGCCCAGGTTGGTCAGGAATCAAGGAAACCCTTGGAAGGCCTGTCAGCCACTACAGCTGAGCAGTCCACAGCCACTTCTCTGAAGTTAGATCAGTTATGATCTCTGTGTCGAACACATTTCTTTGCAAAAGGAAACATTTAGATCAAGTGCTGAGAGGTCCTCTAGTCTGGGTATAAGTGCTTAGAAGTCAGTTTGATATCACGTCCTTATAGGAGTTTGTTCCCCTTCCACAGATTCTTGGCCTGGTTTATAATAGTGGACATGTTTTTTCACAGATTTTTAAAACAGTGTCTCTCAGGCCAGAGAAAGAGAGCTCAGGGGTTAAGCCTCTGCCTTGCAAACAGAAGGTCTATATAAAAATGTCAGGTGGAAATGGCAGCAGCCTGTACTTCCAGTCCTGGATGGTGGAGCCTGGGAAACTCCAAAAGGATGTAGAAGCAATCCAGGGTGATTCCTGAAGTAACCGTTGGGCCTTCACAGGCACACAGTGCTCTCTGAACACACACACACACACACACACACACACACACACACACACACACACACAGTCTCTCCTTGGTGTGGAGCTGGCCAAATGGGTTAGGCCAGCTGTTTGTCGCTGCCTCCCCATGTGTGCGCCATGCCCAGCTTTTTGCCTGTGGGTGCTGGGGCTCAGCGCCTCATGTTTGCAAGACAGGCACTTGTCCGATGAGCTGTCTCCCAGCCCCTAGGTTAAGATTATTAAATGCTTTATTTGTACTTTTTCACTTATTTTAGACAAGATATAGGTTTAAACTAACCTGGAACTCGTGATCCTCCTACCTCAGTCTCTCTAGCAATGGGGATCACAGGCATGAGCCACCTGGTCCAGCCATTTAATGCATTATTTAACAATATTTTCTGAGTTTAATCAGGTGTAGCCCCAACACAAAAGAACACCTGCATCATCATCATTATTTCCTGGGTGACGTTTGAAGGACCTCAGTCAGCAGTTTGTACCCGGTCTACCTGTGCCTGATGGTTTAAGTCACTTGGATCCCAGCTCAGTTCCTGAAGGGACCTGGAATCTTGGAGCTGCACCAGAGCAGTGCTCCACCACCAGCAGCATCAGTCCACCGCTTTGCTACTGACAGATGGTGACCTGGGGACAGTCATCTGTCCTTGGTGAGGTGAGTCAGGCCCCACTTCCTCCAGAGGATTGAGGGATGCAGACTGAAGAATGGAAACCTCTTGGTGAACTCCAAGTTAAATAAATGCAGGGATTATCACCAAAAGAACTAGTCTCCATTGATTAGAGTACTTCTTTAATGAAGGGGGAAAAGGTAGCCTTGCAGCAAGGACGACGGTAGGAGTGGCTTGCCGGGCACCTCTGTGGGGAGGGGTTAAATCTTTGAAGCTGTCATTAGTGCCTCTGTTAATAGATACAAAGCCAAGTCCAGAGTTGTCGCATGATGGTCTTTGGTCTTTCCTTCTGTAATTACATTCACCTCGAACCCCACAAACAGCAGTGAGTCCCAGGGGTCATTATTTCACTTGAAAGAGTCCTTGAAAGTTGAGAGAGCCTGGATTCTTTGCTTTTGTTAGGACAAGGCAAGGAAAGAGATGTGCAGGTGGGTCTGGGGAAAAGGAGGGGGTGTGATGTTTTCCTTACCACCACACCCCGGAGTCCCCATTCAGCCCAGCTTCTCTTCCTTTGTCCCAGACCTTGGCAGGTCCCCTGGGTTGAAGTGACCCTACTGCCCTCCACAGCCAGCCCTTCTCCTCTGCAGGGCTTTTGTTTCTGGTTCTCATTGTCTCCTACCCTGCTGCAGAGTGGCCCCCTGCAGTGTGTTTCCCACGTTTCACTTTCTTTGCTCAGGCTCTCAGGGGGAGCAGGTGGTCTGAACTGCAGTCACTTTCAAAGTTCTGGTGCTGGGAGTGGGGAGACCTGGCTGTGGGCCTTTTGAGACTGAGGTCAAGTGTGTCCCTTCCCTAGTGGCAGGGTACTAGACTGGAAAAATGAAATCGCTAGCTTTGTCTCAGAAAAACAAACAAATACTTTTAATCAAAACAGAAATCCCATCACTAAGCTTTACAACTGGCTTAACTCACTAGTCACACTAGACAAAGGAAATCACTTTTTTCTGGGGGGGGATGTTGCTGGAGAAGAACATAGGGTGGCTTGTGTATGCTGGCCAAACACTTTACCACTTACAACTAAGTCACAGCCCAATCCTACTCTCATTTTCTTCCCCTTCCTCCTTTTCCTCCTCCTTTTTTCTGAGATAAGATCTCATGTAACCCAGGCAGAGGGCACACTCAGTCTTAAGAATTAGCAGGAGAGAGGTCAGTTGTTACACTTCTGTACTCTTTTACATTTTAAGTACTCCGGATTAAAAATCATCTAAATGGTGACAACTTTCCCAGCCAGCTGCCCAGACCTCTTGATACATTATGTCTTCATGTCTCTTGCCCTCTTCATTTACCCTTTAATAGATATCTTAGACTGGACATAGACCACTCCCGAAGAGGCTAAGATGCAGCTCCAGCCATACTCCCTTAGGCCAATAACTCCAGTTCTTTGTTCCTCTCTAGTTCCTGCACCCAGTTTGCAAATAGGTTTAAAGAATGTATCTAGAATTTGTTCCTTTTCTCTTTTTTAAATTAATTTAATTTTTGCATGGATGGATGGATGTGTGTGTGTGTGTACACGGTGTGTAGAAAACAATGTGTGTGTGTGTGTCTATAGAGGCCTCAAGAATGACTTCAGGAATCATCCTGGATACCTCTACCTCCTTATTGCTTTGCTCTGGGGTTTCTTAGGCTCCACCCTCCAGGATTGGAATTGTAGGCCATCACCATTTCTGCCTGGTGGTTTTTACATGGGACCTGGGAGTTCAAACTCAGGTCCTGCTGCTTTAACCCCTGAGTCATCTCTCTAACCCCTGGCCCATTCTCAGAGTGACTTTAAACAGATCTCAGATCGTATCATTCTTCTGCTTAAACTCTGTTGTGGCTTCCATCCCACTAAGATGAGATTCAAGTCTTTACACTGTTTTGAACTAAGCCGAATTAGTCCACAACAAGCCGTTACAGAGTCACTCGAGCTTGCATATAAACCAAATTTAGAAATGGGCCGCTTTCCAAAAATAGAGTCATAGCAACCAATAGAGTAACCTAATCAACCTGAGCCAATGTGATAAGGAAATTTTGACCTTAATCCTGTATGGAAAGGAACTTGGAAGTGACCAGTCTTTCTGTTGCTGGTTCTGACTCTTCAGCTCTCTTTGGACTTGTTGGGTACAGCTTATCAGAATCATCTAGTAGTTACTACTAAAAGTCAGTTAGGAGGTAGAGAAATGGCTCAGGACTTAAAACACTTGCCATGTAAGCAAGAGGACCAGCGTCCAGATTCCTAGAACCCATATAAACACTTCAGAGACACAGCAGCCCTGCCTATAATTCCAACCTTGGAGGACTGATACCAGAGATCTCTAGAGAAAACTGGCTAGCTAGGCTGGCCCTGTTGGTGAACTCTAGATTTAATTAGGGACTCAGTCTCAAAACAATAAAGTAGAAGAGCAATTGAGAATGGTTCCCAATATCAACCTCAGGCTCCCACTCACCTTACACATGTGCACACACTCCTGCACATATATGCACACCCCATACAACATGTATGCATACCACACACACATATATATATGAAAAGAAAAAAGCCAGGTAGACCAGTTGGATCTTTACAAGTCAGTTTGTTACAACTTGCTTTTTTTTTACCCTCTTCCATGAGCTGTTTTCTGCTCCCCTGGACTCTTGCTTCCTTCCACTCCTGGTCTTGCCTTGCTGGTCTGGCTAGCCTGGATATTCCTCCTTCCATACTCTAATCTCAAGACCTTTACACTGGCCTCTCATTCAGTCTAGAATGTTCTTTACCCCATGGTATGGTTTAAATAGTAAATGTTGCCCACAGGTACATGCATTAAATGCTTGGTCCCCATTGGGTGGTACTGTTTGGGAGGTTCTGAGACTTTTAGGAGGAGTGGCCTAGATGGAGGAAGTAGTTCATTGTGTGTGAGTGGAGGGTCAGGCCTTTGAAGTTTATACCTGGTTCCTTTCTTTCTGTCTACCATGGGACATACAGCCTCCCCTTCCTACATACTCTTGCCACCACGGACCCAGAAGCAGCAGAGCCAAGCACTGTGAACTGGAATCTCTGGAAGCAGGAGCTAAAATAACTCTTTCCTCCTTTTAAGTTGTTCTGTTGGGTATTTTAGTCACAGTGATGACAGAATTTTCCATAGCCAACTCCCTGTCTTCCTTTTGGTCTTCAATCAAAGGCCCCCATTGACAGTAAAGCTAGCATACTCACACTGGAGACCTTTCTTTGTCTCTATCAGCTTGTTTTTATTTACCCCCTCTCCCCACCCCAGGTCAGGGTCTCTATTCACACATGCCTCTCCGTATCTAAAACAGTACTGTGGTATGTGGGTGTTGAATGAACAAACAAGCATTGTTACCAATAAATTGCCAACTGAACCAGCATAGATAAATGCAACCAAGAGTCTGACTGTGGCCAAATTGGCAGAATTTGCATCCCAGCCTCTCTCCATCACCTGCTCTCACAAGTAGGTACTTCTGTTAACTTTTCCATGTGTCAGTTCTTGGTGTGTGAGACGAGAAGGACCCTAGTACTTGCCATGGGGCCATGTGGTTTGGGGAACAGCTGAGATTGTGTGTGCTGTGAGTGCTTGGTAAAAAGTGCTTAGCTAATTGTTCTTTTTATTGTTATACCTTATGGTACCACTATGGGAAAACCATAGAAAGCACATGAAAAAAATAAGCTGAAAAAAAGGAAACAAATGCAGATGAGCTTGAGGGAATTTTATTCTTTGCGGACAAAAATGTAGGTCAGAATTGAAGTTGGGTTAACTGGATCCAGTTCTGTTCGGGGTATAGGCAGCCCTGGCTTCCTGTGAAGACTTCATCCTTGGGAACTCCTGCTGCAGAAAGAAAGAGGAACTAAATTCAGAGGCTTCAGGACTGGAGCTGTCTGAGTTCCCAGAGCCAGCACACGGTAGCAGGAAAGATACTCAGGTACCAGTACTGTAGACCCCCATCTTAGCCCCTGTCCTGCCACCTAGTCTCCATTGAGAACCCTGGCCTGGTGGTTTCCTTTTTAAGAGGCCATTTCTAACTCCAAGATAAGGTTAGTTTTCTCCAAGTCCATCATCCACCATATCTTATGATACTTTCCATTACTCACAAATTGAGTATCTGACCTACGAGACCATATGTGAATCTCGGCTGCCTTTGCATTCCACAACAAAAGGAACCTTCCTGTCTCATACTGCAGCTTAGGCTGTTTGCCCAGGCCTGTCTTAAACTTACAGCAGACCCCCTGCCTCCACCTCCCAAGTTTGAGGAATGCAGCCATGAGTCACCAGACCTTGCTTCTCTCAGGCTCTCAGGCTCCCGCTGGTATGTTAAGTATTTGTGGCAGCTGAGCTGCTGGAGGGACACAGTGGTCTCCAGGTCTCTTCTTGGCCTCTGTGAAGAACCGGCTACAGCACAACAAATCCTGCTTTCTCAAAATGGGTGGTTTTGGGGGCCACCTCTGCAGGGGGCAGCCTGAAGGGAAACCATAGCAGGGACATTACCTCATCTCCAGGTGAGAGACTCAGGACAACTTCCCTTAGAGGCAGCATTCCTAGAATTCTAGCCTTGGACTTTGGAGGTGACCAGAATTTATCTGCTTCATTTGCATAAAAGGAAATGAGGCCATAGGTGGGAAGTCAAGAGCCAAGCCTGGGATCCATTCTGCCCCTGGTTGCTTTTTCCCCCCACCCCCACACACCTGCTTGTGAACAGCTGCAGCTGGATCTCTGGTTTGGGGTAGATAATTAGGTTGAGAAGAAGGGTTGATAATAGGCAACTTAGAATTGCCCAACAGAGTTGTGCTGGAACCTGCTTGTGCTTAGTTTCAAATCAAGTTCTAAAACACCACCTTTTTCCCCCTTTTTCAATAGTCATGCTGTAACTAGATAGCACAGGAATTCTAAAAGAATGATTATGCCTTCCTCCACCACTCTGGCACATGCATGCACCCATATGCACACACACACACACACACACACACACACACACACACACACACACACACACAAACACACACACCTGTGCTTCTGCAGCAGGGCCACCAAGATGTTCTCCAGCGCTGTGTGCTTTTGGTCTGACCACATGCTGTCCACCTGACGACCAAGCCGTACCTTTGCTTCTTGCGCCTGATTCTTCTCTCTATGGGTTAGGAAAAGAGAAACAGTAAGGCTACTATTAGGCAGCATGTGTATTAGATAGCATGTTTATCAGGTAGCATGTGTTATTTGGGTAATATTTAAGTGGCATGTGTATTGGGTAGGATATACTTTGGGTAGTAGCTATATTGGGTGGCATCTGTATTGAGTAAGATGGGCATTGGGTAGTATCTATATGGGATGGAATTTATAATGGGTAGGATGTGTACTGGATAGCATGTATAGGATAAGATACATTGTAACTAACAGCAGTATTGGGTAGGACATGTATTGGGTAGTATCTGTATTATATAAGATGCATATTAGGTAGTATGCACTTTGAGTAGCAGATATATTGGATAGGATGTGTATTGAATAGGATGTGCATTGCATTGGGTAGCATACATATTGGACAAGATGTATACTGGGTAGCATGTATATTGGGTAGGATGGTACTGGGTGAAATATGTATTAGGTAGCATGTGTATTGGATGGCTATATATTGGGTAGTATGTACATTGGGCAGGCTGTGTAATGGGTAGCATGTGTATTGGATGGATGTGTATTGGTAGTATGTATATTGGATAAGATGTGTAGTAGGTGGGCTAGAGAGGTGGCTCAGGGGTTAAGCCTCCGCCTTGCAGGCGGAAGGTCCTGAGTTCGGATCCCAGATCCCACGTATAGACGCCGGGCGGAAGCGGGGGCGGCCTGCGCTTCTGGTCCTGGTAGGGCGGAGCCTGTAAATCCCGGGGCAGAAGGAGGTGGAGGCGTCCATGGTGGTTCGCGAATTCGTCCGTGGTTCTACAGACACACACACACACAGACATACACACATGCGCGCGCACATACACACGCACATGCACATGCGCACAATTGAATAAATAATAATAATAAAAAAAAAACACACACACTAAAATGTCATTAAAAAAAAAAAAAAAAAAGATGTGTAGTAGGTAACTTGTATATTGGGTAGGGTACATCTCTATACTGTTATGATACCTGATGTGGAATCTCCCATATAATTCACACTCAGCATCATTTGGGGAGGTGGTAAACATGGTAGTGAAGAATATGGTATGCAAATTTACAGTTTCAGAAATGTTCTCATAGATAATTAACAAAGCTAATAGGCATCACATTAACCAAGTGATAAGACATCAATTAGTACATGAGACAAATTGTCATGCATTGCCTCCTGATTGCATGCCTGAGAAGAACATAACAGGTACATAACCTAAATGGATTGTAAGGCTGCTTCTGACAAAGTCACTGTGAAGGACAATCTATGAAGCTTTGACTTTCCTAGCCAAAAATATCGATGTCATGAAAGATAGGAATTTCTCCAAATTAAAAGGAGCAAAAGATATGATAACTAAATGAAATCCAGGATCCTAGATTTTGCATAAGAAAAGGGGATTATTATAAGAAACCTTTAGGAACAACTGGTGGCATCTGAATTTGGACTGTGAGATGGCATTTCTGTGATGATGGAATGGGTTGTCTTTTCTTAGGTGTCAGGAGACACGTGGACAAGTGCCTAAAGGTGAAAGTCATGATAATTACAGTAGACTCTAGTGTCACTTAGCAAAAATGATAATGTTGTAATACGTGTTTGGGTATATATATGTATGTGCATGTGCATACAAATCTAACTATCGATCTAGAGAAAATGATCAAACATTAGGGAATATGGCATATAAGCCTGCAACTTCAAAAATTTGAAGGATTTTTTTTCAGAATAAAAACTAGAAAATTAGACTTTGATTGTGTTTCCTTTAGGAATCGTGGATCTGTCCAATGGGGTGATAAAGGGAGACTGAAAATAGTGGCCAGCCCTGATAGGGGCTTCCTTCATGCATGCCACCGTGCTAGGTGTATGCGCATGTCCCCACGCACAGTCTTAGTTTCTGGCCTGGAGTCACAATCAAATGAGAACCATCAGCTGCTGTTGTCATTGGGCTGGGGAGATGCTCACAGTAGCTGTAGAGGTAAGTGGAGGCTTGACTTAGGGCATTTGTGCTGCAACGTGCAGAGATGGCAGGTGCTGCCTCCTGCATCAGGCCTTCCCGGCTCTGATGCAGAGGGATGCAGAAAGAGGTCACTGTAATGTCTGCTTACCCTTGCTGTCTGCTCATGATGTCCTGGAGCAGCTTGCGGGCAGAGAGCTGGCCCAGAACCTTCCGGTAGCCGTTGGTGAAGATGGCATCTGCATAGCGCCGCATCCTGTGCACAGGGGTCAGAGGTCAGAGTGGGAGCCGAATGAGAGAACAGTTAGCCATACTAACCACATCTCGGCAAGGTTCCTCTGAGGTCCTGTGTTCCACTCACACCCAAAGAGATTTGAAGGCTACATGAGTGACCTCGGGGGTTCCATGTCTAGTCCCCTACTTGAAATGAACAGTGGGCACTGTCTGGAGGAGTAGCCAGGGGAAGGTGGGTAGCTGGTAAAAGATGACTCTACATCCTTTACCTCTCTGCCCCATGCGAGGGCAGGTTTAGGGGCGCAGACTTTTTGCTGCTTACCTGAAAGGCAATGAAGGGGGTAGTGAGCTGTAGGAACCACCGCTGAGGGCAAGGATCACGAAGAAGAACACCCAGAGTGGCATCCTTCACCCCGAGCACCTGCAAAAGAGCAGGAAGGCATTAGGCCCGGCACAGGGTGCTCTTCCCTGCCGCTTCAGCACCAAGCGTGGCTTTGGGCCTTGTCCTCGGAATCCAAGGGTAGGAAAAGGAGGCCAAGCTTTGGATGTCAGACGCATCTGAGCTCATGTTCTGCATCTCCTGGACCCTGGATTTCTCCGTCAGAGAAGGACAGGATAAAGCATTCCCCTTCCTGCAGCCTCATCGCACTGAACAGTAGTGTAGTGAAACTGCCCATTTTGTAAGGCATGAGAGGTAAAACTCACCCTCAGTGGAAGATCTCAAGAAACACTACACATCTCTGAGAGACTACTTAAAGTTAATGCCAGAAGGGGAACTCTTTTTTCAATGGTTTACCCACTGATACATCATCCATGCCCCAGCAAGTACTCAAACACTTGCCAGTCAGATGAAATCCTACGGGCCACACATGCAAAGATATGTGAAAGTAGGATGGAGACTGTTTGGAAAGGAAAAAGTACAAAGTAGGACTGGGGGGTGTGTGGGATGGGTAGTAAGGGTTGAAAACATATGAATTCATTGTGTTTACGCATGAAAGTGTCAAAGAATAAAAAATAACTTTTAAAAGGACAAAATTATTTGACTTTAAAACAAAATAAAATAGTCAAATTCATGATACTGAAGAAAGAAGAGAGGGAAAGGAAAGAAAGAAAAGAGGGAGGAAGGAAGGAAGAACGGAGGGAGGGAGGGAGGGAGGAAGGAAAGAAGGAAGGAAGGAAGGAAGGAAGGAAGGAAGGAAGGAAGGAAGGAAGGAAGGAAGGAAGGAAGGAAGGAAGGAAGGAAGGAAGGAAGGAAGGAAGGAAGGAAGGAAGGAAGGAAAGAGAAAGTTGCAAGGGCCAGAAGAGAAGTGTCTTCTCTGAACTCAGAGCCAGAAGGTCACCCCACCCATTGAAGTCAGGGGATAGAGGCGAGAGTCCTACACCGCCAGACAAATCTGAGCTCAGCCCTGGTTCTGCCTTTACTAGAGGGGCCTCCAGAATTAGTGACAGCCCTCTTGTCCTCAGTTTCCTCAGCCATTAGATGGAGATAATAACCATCTCCTGCATGGAGATCCAGTTCGAGAAGACACCTGGGTGAGTAGGTTGGCACTTACAGAATTCTCTGGAACCCTTTGCAGTGATCACCTAAAACTCCACCTGGACGACAGACTCGTGAGGTTAGAGGGGAAAGTTCCAGCTCTTGTTTAGACGCTTAGATTTGGGGGAGGGGGAGCTGAGACAGGCTCTTAAATGCAGCTGAGGCTAGCCTGGAACTCACTTATTATGTAATCCAGGCTGGCCGCCAATTCTTAAGCCTCCTGCCTCAGCTTTATAGAAGCTGCAGTTGCAGGTTTCACCGCATAATTTCAGCCCTGAAAAAGACCAGAGCCCTGGGGACCCAATGTGGCAGAACCTTCTCACACATCACTGATCATCTTTAATTGGGGCCTGTTGACTGCATACTCTACAGTTAGGGGAAGAACACCTGCGGCCACCCCTGCCTCTGCTGGCCGCCAGCATGAGGGTTGGTATGGAGGAGATCTACCACCTAGGAACTGGTCTCCATCTTGGGCCTCTCTCTGAGCAGGATAACTGCTCCAGAGGACCAGACTGGCCCCACTGCCTCTCCCTGTTCTCAGTCCCACTGACTAGCAGAACCACTGTGCTTGCTTGGGCTCACCTGTCCTTTCCCCTTTCTGCAAATGCTAGTCTGTTCTAGTCCCTTGGAAAAGTCCGTGGGAACTGTCCACTGTGCAACCTGACTCCAGGGCTGGGTGGAGATGTCCAGGAATCAGTGGGCAGCCCGATCATGATACATGCCCCTCCCCCAAAGGCAAACCTCTGCTTCCTGCACTTGTTACCAGTGAACGGCAGGGAGCTCACTACCTCCAAGTCAGCTTGTTTCCAGATAGTTCTTACTGCTCCATTACATGTGTCTTGCCCAAAGCTCCCTATCCTACCAATACAGCCATGTGCTAAATAAATCACAGCAGTTTGGTCAACCAGTGGCCACACATATGGCAGTGGTCCCATAGAATCATACGGCCTCCCAGAGGAGAGCCCAGCTTTAGTCTGATAGGGTAGAGAGCCAAGCGCAGGGTGGTGAGAAATGTACAGCACGTTTTGTGATGTTCACACAATGATGTTGCCTAATGATGTATGGCTATACTTGTTAAGCCTCTACCGTTCTGGTAAGGACTGGGACTAGGGGAAAGAAGAATGTCCTCTCTCAAAGCTGCCTCTTTCTGTTTGCCTAGAGTATCTGCACCTGTGTTGTGTCCCCATAGGCACATCTGGACCTGACTTAAGCCTTCGCTCCTCTGAGGAAGGATCTGCGCTCCTCATACATATATCACACTGGGTAACGCTTTTCCCTGCTGGACTGGATATTCCTACAGCGGCCTTTTCATCGTGCGTGTGTGTGTGTGTGTGTGTGTGTGTGTGTGTGTGTGTACATGTGTGTGCTCATCATGACCAGAAGTCAACCTTGGATGTTGTTCCTCAGGAGCCATCCTCATGGTTGTACAGACAGGATCTCGAAACCGGAACCTGGGCCTCCCTGATGAGGCTAAGCTGGGTGGCTGTGGATTCCTCTTGTCTCTCCGTCCTCAGCACTCGGGTTACACAAGTACACCACCATGCCTAGCTTTCTTTTTTTAAAACATGAGTTCTGGAGTATTGAATTCAGCTCCTCATGCTTACAGGGCAAGAGCTCTACAGACTGATTTATCTCCCTAGCCAGCCTCTGCTTCTACCCACCTTCTTTGTCACTCACCTCCAAAGTGCTCCTCTCCTAGACCACTACCCAGAAGCCCTTGATTCTCCATGGTGAAGCCCATACCTTCTGTTTAACAACTAAGCTCTATTCTGGCTCCTGTTTTGCTGGTGCAAGGAATCCCGGCCACACCCCCACCCACCTCTCCGTGCTGTCTGTCATGTCAGGGTCCTCAGACCCTCTTCAGAGCAGGTACTGCCAGCCACAAACCAAGGAGGAGGCATAAGAGCCTTTCCCCATGCTCTTCATCAAATTAGCTTTGAAGTAGGCATTTCAGAGAAGGGTCCCTGCTTCCCAGGCCAGCAGGCTTCTCCTGCTCACGTGGCAGCTTCTCAGATACAATAAGCTATTCATGGTGCCCCCTATTCATGGGGACTTCAGAATTCATTCCTACATGTGAGAAAGGGTTCTGAAAAAAATGGAAAGCATTCTGCTCTTCATCCTGGAGCCTCCTAGCAAATCAAAAGGGGAACAAACAGAACCCCTACTTGATTGGCACCTCCTCCTTGTATGTCTAGTGATTTCAAAGAGTTGAAAAAAACCTCAGCAGAGGGACGAATTCAGGAGGCCAGTCACAGCAAGCACGGTAATGCTGCCCTCATTCACAAGGCTGGGTCACTGCAGAGTATGGTTAAGCATAGATCTCAACATTTGTTTTTTGACCCAGGGATGGGTCCTACTGCTTCAGAAACCCCTGGACTATGCCAAACTCCTGGATTGCCAAATCCTACGGATCAAAGCCAGGGACAAGGATTTCCAACCTATAACACGATGGGAACAAAGGTGGAGTCATCAGGGATGAAATAGCTGTCAACAGACACATCCCACATGACAATCTAAGGAGCTAAAATCCATTGAGTGGCATACAATCCAAGCACAGCCCCTCACTGGCACCTCGAGACCCCGAAGGCATCCCAGATCCTAAAATACACTCTTACAAGTAACAACTTTCAGTAGGGCTATTTCTGTGATTGGACAGTAGTGAAGTCAGAGAAAATGGGCACTTGCTACTTATCAGTGGACACCTTCTAGCCTTCATGCTACAAACACCATGAAGATTCTGCAAATACCCATTTATAGCTGATGACAGAGACCAGGGTTCAAGCACCACATTAGCTATGAAAACCCAGGGGGAAATCTTTGTTTTGTAACTGGAAACCCCAAAGCATTATTAACATTGTGGTCTAACTCAGAAACCATTCTACCCTAAGTGTTCCAAAGAATCTAAGTCTGTATGTTTATTGTGAGTCTGTAGATGGAACTTAGGACCTTGCACATGCTAAGCCAATGCTTTACCATGAAACCACATCTCCCCTTCACACACACCTCAATTCTAGGTTTTCAATGAAAAAACATGTTTGAAAGAAGAATTGGAGTTGCTTTATTGGAGAGAGGGGGTGGACTATTCAAGCAAGAATCAGGGGCATGGGGTAATAGAATGCTCCAAGCGGTGCCTCATCGCAGAGGGACACCCATAAAGTTGAAGGTGAGACGGGGCGGCTCCGATAATTGTATCTTAAAAATTAGAGTCAGGAGCTTGGCTGCAATTGAGTAAGAAAGCAAAATGTTATCAATTTCCAAGCAATTCCGTTAAATGGCTTCTGGGTGATCAATGTGTTGTACTGATCTGCACAGTCATTGGGCTGCTTTCTAATCCATGTATAGTTCTATGGTTGACAGGAACATCCAGTTAGCTCATACCTTGCCCCGAAAGCCTGCCCCACATCCTGGACTATGCCAAACAAGGACTCCCCCACACCCTGGAAGCTTCCAGGTCCCCCTCACCTCCCACCAACTCCTGCAACACATCCCGCCACATTGCCATGCCTTCAATCCCAAAATGACATCAGTCACCAAAAATATATCCCAAATCCTCTAGTGAGGTGTTCTTGCCACTCCAGAGTGGATTCCACATGAACTCACTAGTTCATAGCAAAGAAGCCATTGGCTTTTTGACTTGGTCAACTTTTCCTGCCCCCATCCATCTCAGCTCCCAGAGCCGCGCCGTCTCACCTTCAACTTTACGGGTGTCCCTCTGAGACGAGGCGCCGCTTCAGTCCACGGACCTCGGGCTGGGCATCAGCTCCAGCAGCTGTGTGGCACTATCATTTATACCTTCGTTTTCCTAAGTGTTGTCAGCGTCAGAGAGTCAATTACGCACAAGTCAACCAGAGAACCATTATTAGCGCCAATATAGTCAAGCCATAATAGGGAAAAAAGGTTTTGCCCCCTCACAAATTAAGACCCATCCCGAACTTTCTCTTTATCTCTGAGGGGGCAAAAAGAGTATAAAGTTGGATAATGATTCTGAGAAAAATAGACAAACACTGTTTTTTAATAACTGGAATATTCATAACACTGGCACACCATGGGTTTGTTTATTCTCTGAGATAATTGTGCCTTTTAGAGTTCTTATAATTCTGTCTTGTCCATGTGTAACTTTATTTCACTTTTGGGTAGAAAACATTACCAGTTAGTGGGTTCCCCCGCCCCCGCCTTTAGTGAGGAAAATTGTTTTCTATCTCCCTTGTCGTCCAATTATCAGAATTTTCCTGTTTGATTTACACCAGCTGCCATCGTGGGCAGATTTTAACCTGGGAGCAACCTCTGTCATTTGTCAAGGCAGCAGAACACAGCAACTGCCTCAGAGATGGAGACCTTGGGAGAATTGTCTTGCTTCTAGATTTTTCTAGCCCATAGCTAAGGAGTCCTCAAGAATGACATGAAAGTGTCTGGGGCAGAAGGTCTGACTCGTACAGCTTTGTGGACCAGTGGAGAGGATGCTATGTCAAGGCTGGAGACCTGCCTCCTCTTCCCATGGCTGCCAATCAAAACCTCCATAACCCTTACAAATCACTTCAACCCCTGAGGCCTCAGTTTCTATACCTGGGAACAATAGCTTGCAAACTTTTTAAAGTTTCTTTGCTTTGGAAATCTTCTATATAACTAGTCTATAATACAGATTTTTAAAAGTGGTCCAGATGGGCATTGTAGTATATACCTGTTATGCCAACTACATGGAAGGCTGAGGCATGAGAATTATTTGAGTCCAGGGGCTCCAGGTCACCCTGGGCAATATGGTAATAAATCAACTCAAAAAAAAAAAAAAAAAAAAGTGAAACAAGGGGGTTGGAGAGCTTTGCCTTGCAAACAGAAGGTCCTGAGTTTAGATCCCAGATTCCATATAAAAACACTGAGCAGAAATGGTGGCAGCCTGCACGTCTGGCCCTGGAAGGCAGAGCCTGGGAAACCCCAGAGCAAGGCAATAAGAAGGTAGAGCAATCCAGGGTGATTCCTGAAGTAACCCTTGGGCCTCCACAGTGCCCTCTGACACACACACACACACACACACACACACACACACACACACACACACACACAAACAAAACAAAAACATTGAGCTGTTATGCTAGAAGAAGGGAGAGGCGGAAACCCCTTTGCCTGCCCGCGAAGTATATCTATGGTTCAGTATGGTTTCAAGATCCTCCCAGAAATGATATTTTGCTTACTTTCTCCTTAGTTTTTTGCTGAGTTCTCTTTGCAGAGTCAAGATGGGCTACTCCCCTAGAAGTGAGGCCCCAATGGCCAATTGTCTGCTGGCCATGTCTATATGGAACAGGCAGGTCAGCTTGCATCTCCAAGAATTAAGAATGAGATGATGACTTTAACTTAGGTATTGCCAAACCCACAGAATGGACTGACGGGTCCCAGAAGCAGACAGGTAATGGAGCTGTAGGTTGGGGATCCAGGGAAGTGGACTCTTGTGCAATTAGGAGGTGTGAGGCTGCTGCAAGTGATCCTGTGGGCCTGTGGAGAGCTGAACCTCCTGCACAGGTGGATGCTGAACCAGATGCAGGTGCAGGACTCACGCAGTTGTCTGGAGACGCTTTTGAGAGTAGGCATTGGACCTAGAGGAAGTTGTAAGCCAGGCATTTGTGCTGGACCTCATGCCTCAGTTTCCTCTTCTACAAAACGGGAGTGGCCCGGCTCCATGATGAGGATGTCAGAAATGGATGGGCATGGGCTTCTTTGTCACTCATGGGACTCCATGTCTGGAGTCTGCAAGTTCTTTTCCAGCTTCTTGTCCCCTCATGGAGTCCATGAGTTCTGTAGGACTCTCTTGCCCTTCACACGTCCATGAGTACTGCTCTTTCTCTCCTCTGTGAAACTCTGCCTTAATCTGGAAAAAAAGAAGAAGAAAAGACAAAGAAATGGATTATTGTGACTGTGTATACAGTATAAGCGGGGCACAGGGTAAACCTTGCAAATCCGCGTCCATCATTGCTGGTCTTGTCACTTCAAGAAGAATCAATGGAAATACAGCCAAGCTGCCTGGAGCCGGGCAAGGCTGCTGGGTTTGTGGGCACTCACAGTCAGATCCCCAAATGTGGAGCCCCACATGGAGCTGAGGGCCTCCTAAGAATGTTCCTTGACTTGTCTGTTCTAAGGTCACTTTTTTTTTCTTGTTATGCTGGGGATCAAACATGATGAAAGATAGGCAGGTTTCATACCACTGAATTACACCCCAGCTTTAGCTCACCAGCTCTAAATCTCTGTTGTCTTGGGCTTCACTCGCACTGAGCTGCCATTGCTACTAATCCTGTCTTACTTAGAATGTTCCTCACTCCAAATGTCCTGTTCAACCATTGCTGTTAATTGTTGTTTCCTTGCCCAGGCAAATGCCCATCTGCAGTCTCTTTTCTTTGCTAGGAATTCCTATAAATGGACCCACACAATAAGTGCTCTTCGGTGTTAAACTTTTTCACTCATAGCGTTACTAGATGGGCTCATGTTGATCCGCCATCCAGGGTTTGTTTCTTTGTCTTCCACCCTGCCTGCTCAGCTAAAGCTGGGCCCGGCAGCGCTAAGTATGTATGTAGTCTGAGTTTCTAAGTTAATTCTAGTTGAAGGCCATACATTAAGAACAATACTGCTGGGGCTGGAGAGATGGCTCAGGGGTAAAGACTCTATCTCTCAAGCAGAAGGTCCTGAGTTCAGATCCTAGGTCTCAAATGAAAACACCAGATGGAATCGTCAGGGCGGCCAATGGCCCGCACTTCCAGGCCTGGTGGGCTGAGCTTAGCAAATCCCAGAGCAAAGCAAGAAGGAGGTAGAAGCAATCCAGGATGATTCTCAAAGTCACCCTTGGTCCTCCACAGGGACACACAGTCCCCCTCCCCCATCTTTTTCTCTCTCTCACACACACATAAAATAATTTTTAAAATTAAAAAAATAATAATACTGCTGTCTTTGGGTATAATTTGGTGAGAACAGACACTTTGTTGCTCTTGGATGGGTAACCTACAAGCAGAATTATTGGATTCTGTGGAGAGAGTGCTGGGTGTTTTAAGAGACTGCCAAATTCTCTTCCAATGTGACCTTGTCATTTATCTTCCCACCCATGGCTACGAGGTATTGTTCCACCAGATCTTAAATGAGCTCTTCTTTGCTACTACAAATCCCTTATTAGACCCCCTACAGAGCTCTTTGGATTAATTACACCTGTGAGTGTCTGGTCCCATTTCTGCATTATGGGAATGAGAGGGCCTTTTAAGGGACACGGCACGGGTCTTTCATGGTGACTGTTGCAGTTACCCTGCATTGTTGTCAATAACTTCACGATGAAAGGGCTTAAGGGAACGAAGGGTTCAATATTGGCTTGATAGTCCTGTTACAGGTCTCCTTCTGGCTTGGCAAGAGAGTCCACAACACCACCAGGGTCTGAGGAAACTGGCTACACCTTATCCACACATCCATGGGACTGCCAAGAGATGGACAATTTCTACTTGCCAATTCCTTTTAATATTTTAAAGCATGTCTGGCAACTATAACAAAGGATGCCAATTTCCTTACCTGGCTCTCTCTATCTTACTCACCTGCCCAGGGACTAGCACACCCCCACCCACCATGTGCTAGGCCTCCCACCAACTAGACTATCTCCTGCAGACTCTCTTGGGGTTTACCTCAACTACTAATTCTCTACAAATACACCCAGAGTTTGAATCCTCAGTTTACATCAGTTGACATCGGTATCTGATCACAGTGACTTCAAAGGGTAAGGACACACTACAAGTGCTCTCAGATTTGGGAGAAAGGAAAAGTCTAAACTGGAAGCATTTCAACAGACCAGATGGAGGAAAAACTCAAAAGTGTATATTTGCTTGGATTTAAATTTGAAATAGAGTTCTAACCTGTGCGAGCTGTGTGGTTCTGGGCAAGACACTTCATTTCTCTGAGCCTCGGCTACCATATTTGCACGATGGGAATTATGCTGCCTGTGTCCCGGGTGTCTCCCGGGTAAAGAGTCGAGTTGGAAACACACTTTGTATCTTGGCAAGTGATTAGCCCTTGTAGTTTATGACCAAATCTGAGCTCAGAAAACCAGGCAGCTTGTCTTGACAAGCTTTATTTACAGAAAGTTCCTCAGTCCAAGGAGAAAGAAGATGGAGAGAGAAAGCCAGAAAGAGTCCGAGAATAAAAGCCCAGTCCCGGCATCGATTCCCACCAGACTGTTCGGCTGGTCTTGCTCAATGCCGGTCTCTTTCCCAGGACGCGCTTTAACCCGGCCTTAATTAGTGATCATGGCTGTGTCCAGGAGCAGGGGACTTGAGCTGTGGAAAGAAAGCACCCCAGAGAAAGGCAAGTTTTAAAAGGCTTCCAAAGGCTGGGGTCGCCGAAGCTCTTCTGAGAAAGAGACAAACCATGCATTTGTTTTGCAAATTTCCAGTGTGTTCAAGCCAGCCATTGAAAGAAAAGGACTGAAAAGTCAATCAACAATGGGGGCCTATTCGAAGGCCTCAGACCCTGCTTTGTAAAAGCTGCTTTCACTCCCTCCCTGGAGAATGGCAGAGTTCCCAGGACACTGTGCTGAGGAGGGAGGAGGCCTGGACTAAACTCCCCATTTCATTGACGCTCCCCCTTGCCCTTCTGGACCTTTTATGAAGTCATCATCAGCAAGTGTTACGTGGCTGCTTATGGTTGCTATGTCACAGTGAGACTAGTGTTGGTTGCTAGGGCCTTTCTGGGTGGCCCTAAAGTCTTATCTGACTTATCTGAGCCTCTAGTTTCCTTTTCTGTAAACCAGGTTGATCTAGTTCTCTCTCAAATTCTGGAGCAGAAAGGGACTTGCAATTTCATGATGACTCTGAAGTTCCATCTCTTTCTGGAAAAGTCTTCATTTGGTTATTCGAAGAGTTCTTCATTGAAGAAGTTGGGCCTGGCAACAACAGGCCGGTAGTCCCAGCTTCTAAGTAAACTGAGGTCAGTGGATCATAAGTTCAAAGCCTGCCTGGGCTAGAGAATGGGTTCAAGTTCAGTTGGGGTAATAATCTCAAAGTAAAAAGGTTTCTTTAATATTTTAATTGTATTTATTTACTTAAGTATTTGCACACATGGGCAACATGCATGTCACTGTGCGTAGGTGGCAGTTGGAAGATAACTTTATGGAGTCAGTTCTCTCCTTTCATCTTTATTTGGGTTCTGGAGATTGAATTCAGGTTGTCAAGCTTGGTGACAAAAATCTTTACCCACAGAGCCATCTCCATAACCCTCAGAATAAAAAGGTTAAAAAAAAAAAAAAAAAGGTTGCAGGTGGTAGTTACGGCCCAGACTTCTGCCTTCAGTAATGTGCTTAATCAACTATCTCCCTCCACCCCCCAAAAAGTTGGGGACATGGCTTACTAACAGAGTGCTTACCTAGCATACTTGAGGCACTATATTTAAACCCCACAGAGAGAGAGAGAGACAGACAGACAAACAGAGACAAGAGTATTAGGATTAATCGCTAAGATTGTACTTGGTGAATCATGAAGCACTGAGAGTTGCTGGGAAATACCATTCCCATAAGTAACATTTTCAGCATTCACCTTGCTTGGAATCTCTGGGCCCGTGGCAAGTCAACTGTGACCTGTGAATGTTTACCAAGCTTACTTCAGAGTGAGTGAGAACTGGTACAGGTGCCAAGTACCACGTCACAGGGAGACTATCCCTGCTTCATGCTTCCTCTCCCCTTTGAGATCTGACCACCGTTCCAAAACAGCCCTGAACCCATCTCTCTAAGAAGCCTTCTCCTTTGCTGACATGGTTGGATGGTTTTATATGAGGGGGAACAATACCTTCTTCCTTCAGCAAATCAGAATGGCTGAGAGACAAAGTCTGATTCATCGACGGGTGTCCAAAGCTTTCTAAATTACAGTGTGGTGTACAGAGCAGGTACAGCGAGGCGGAGGAGAGGTGGGTGTTAGATCTGAACCCCAGGCTCAATAGGGTCCTGCGCAATCGGATGCTAAAATCTTTCTTCCAGGATGCTATGGCTTCAGACAACCAGCAGATGGCACTCTTCCCCAGTCTTTGGCACCGTTGAATTTTGCTTGGATCGCCTGAGGCCCTGAATATAGGGCTTTATTCCCTGTGAGCGCCCAGGTCAGATCTGTAGGGCCACCCTTTCCTTTGCTACCCAAGCCTGCTCATCTTTCTCTCTTCAATTCAGGCCCCAGTTAGGGCCTAGTTCCTGCCTCAGGACCCAAGGACCAAGGGCATCATTCAGACCATCTCAGGACAATACACTCCCTCTGGAAGGGGGCTTCTATTGGGAGCCCCATCCCTTACCGAATCCTACGAGTTGACATGTTTTAATGACACAGAAAGGAAATTCTCTTATTTTCCCATCACAGACAAAACCAAAGCCCTGTCTTGGACTCCAGTTCCCAGTTTCCCATTTGAAATGACCTCGCTTCCCCTTTGTGGTCCCAGAGGCCCTGACTGCTGCAAACCTGAACGCCAGACTCAGCAAGGAGAATGAATCCAATGCCCGTATCCAAAAGGATACTTGGCTGAGGCTTCCCCTCCAGGGCCCCAAGGTTCTTGGCCTGACTTTTACCCACCCTGTGAATTCAGTCCCACAATCCCCAAGCCCACTCCCACCCACTCATGACTGGCTAGCAATGCTTAGTTCCTGCTGGAGGCCAAACTCCTCCTCTAAGCCCTAGAATCCTGAATTCATAGGTGAGACACAGCTTCCTGTCCAAGTCCTGTCACCCAGAGCCAACCCCAGTCGACAGCACTCAGTCACTTACAAGTTGCTTACATCCGTGTACTAGACATATGACATATAACGGCTTCATTACTCGGCAAACATAATATGGCTCTTCAGTGCATGACCAAGAGGTTGAACTTTAGAGATGAGTGAAGTCAGGGTCAGAAGGGGCATTGTGAAGAAGTGTTACCCCCCACCCCTGTCCTGGCTATAGATCCCTAAGACTGATTTCCATCAGCCTCATAATGAATATCAGATTTCCCATGGAGTGGAGCCTAGCTAGTGGGTTCTCTGTGGATCTTGCCAGGTGGGGTGCTGAATGTGGTCTGTGACAGGATGATGGGGTGGAAGATGGCTCTGTACTTATCACAAGCACTCGTTGCGGTGACAGTGACAGTTCTGATTAGCATCAGACTTCAATGTGGTGATTTCACACAAATCCTGAGTCCAAAGTTCCAGTCTCCCGTGCAAGCTCTGTAAGCTGCTTTACAAGGTCTTCAGGTTAGAGATGGTTTTGCTCAAGGGCAGACTCGAGGAAGCATTCTAGACTATCTATCAGTCAGGGCCAGAGAGACAACAGTTCAGCGGGTAAGGCACCTGCTCACAAACTGGGCAACCTGAGTTTGATCCCTGGAAGCCCACAGATTGGAAGGAGAGAACTGGCTTCCCACAGTTGGGCACTGACCTCTGCCAGTGAGTGCACAACACACATGTACCCCCTCTCTCAAATAAATAAATAAATAGAAAACCTTTCCTAAAGATTTTCCCTTTAAAAAAGAAAATGGGTGATACACCTGGGATGCAGTGAGAGAGTTTTTTTTTAAAGAATACCAATCAAAGCTGAGAAGCCCTTATGAATGTATGCCTATATTCATCATCCCAGTATGCTTTCATCTATTCTTTGATAATCCTTCTAGCAGACATCGTTGTAATAACATCCGCCGACCCTAAGCATTATGCTGCTGTTCAGGAGCCAAGAAAGAGAAAGGACGTAAACCAATGAATGGATATTTATCAAGGGCTGCTATGTGCTGTGTACTGTGTCAGGAGGCCCCAGGCATTCTGCGGGCTTGCTTTGTAGAGATTTCATTCTAAGCTGGCCAGGCAAGTAGATAATTACATGCAGTGTGATGCTCCCGGTCTATGCTCAGAAGTGTGTGCAGGTGCTGTGAGATCAGAATGGGTGTGGGGAGGTTCACTTCTCCGACCAGCTGGAAAGGCTTTGCAGAGGATGTGTCATGGAGGTTAGGCCTTGAAGAAAAAGGTGAAATCAGCCCAGTCTGAGCAAAGGCAGAGGAGTGGAAGGAGCATATATAGGCTGACTGGGCTGAGGGTCCTTCGATCTTTGTGAGTTACTGATTGATCAAACAGGCTAAGGCCCTTGGTGATTCTAATACAGGTATGGTTTCATCAGCAGGAAATGTGTGTGATTCCTAAGCAGCGAGTCATGACCAGCTGTGTGAGGTGTCAAATGCCACACGAAGAGAAGGGATTTAGTCTTTTCTTGTTCTTAGTGGAGAGGCCAGGGAGGGACAGCTTGGGAGAGAAAGTGTGGCCAGCAATCCTGAGGAAGGAATGGGGAGGAGGGAGGAGAAGAGGGAGCCCAGTCAGAAAGCCTTTGCAGCTGCCCAAGTGAGTTCTAGAAGATGGGATCACAGGCTGGGGCAACTGATGAGGGAGTTAAAGGGAAGGAATGTGTTTGTTGTTATTTTGCTTTTCCTGGCAGCATGGAGACTTGAACCAACAACCCCTTATGTGCTAGGCAAGTGCTCTACAGTTAAACCACCACACCAAACCTAAAGTGAGGAATGTTGAAATGAGGTAGGAACGCTGGGGAGAGAGCTCAGTGGGTAAAATGCTGACTGCACAAGAGTGGGGACCTGAGTTTGAATCCCCAGATCCCATGTAAAGCTAGGCCCAATGGCTCAAGTGTATAAGCCCAGTGTGTCTATGACAAGATGAGAGGTGGAGACAAGAGAGTTTCTGGAATCAGGTGTAAGTAGAGGAGGACAAAGAAGCTGTCTCGAACAAGGTTGAAGATAAAGACCTACAACAGAGGTTGTCTGTTGTGACCATGGTGTACATGTGCACATGCACACACATGCAGTTTTTGTGTGTGTGTGTGTGTATAAGAGGACACTCGAGTATTCATGCCTGTAGAGGCCTAAGGGTCATAATCAGGAATCATCCTGGACTGCTCTATCTCCTTATTGTTTTGCTCTGGGGTTTCCCAGCTTTGCCTTCCAGGATCAGAATTGCAGACAGCTGACATATCTGCCAGGCATTTTTACCAAGATCTGGGGATCTAAACTCTTGTCCTTTTGCTTGTGAGACAAAGATTTTTAACCCTTGAGCCATCTCTCCAGCCCCTTTTGCTTTACTTTTTATGTGATGTGTGAGTGTTTGTATGTGTGCATGCTCCTATGGAGGGCCAAAGTTGATGGTAGGATTATTCTCAATGGCTCTTCCACCTTATTCCTTGAGACTAGGTCTCTCAATCAAACCTAGAGCTCACTGATAGAGCTAGTCTTTCTAGCTGCTTGTTTTGAAGATTCCCCAGTCTCTCCCTTCAGAGGCTGGAATTACAGGTGGGTCTCTGCATCCACCTGATATGGATTCTGGGAACCCAAACTCCAGTCTTCTTGCTTGTGTGACAAGTGTTTTAATTACTGAACTATCGCCCAGCCCTCAAGAATTTTTTAAAACAGATGAAATGAGCTGGAATAGTGGAGGGATGGTCAGGATGCTTGAAGAGGCAAGAGAAAGGAGCTCAGGAGGCTGTGTTAGATCTAGTTCAGACCTGGAGAAAGTGGCTGATGCCTGAGGAAGAGCCCGCAGTGGATATAGGATCATGGGGGAAGGGGACTTTAGAGAACTTCCATCTACCTTCTAGGCAGGCAAAAGAAGAATTGGAACAAGAGAACACAGCAGGAAAGTAGCTGTGTGCTGTCAGCCTCATCTCCACTTTGCAAGCGGGACTGGAACTCAGCTGAGAAAATGGCTTGTGCGCAGGCCTTGAGTTCTGCAGAGCTGGAGCTGGGAGTCTTCAGCCCAAGCCGCTTTGGCTTCAGCACCTAGATTCTTTTTTCCGCTGAGGATCCTGGAGGCAAATCCTTTCCCCAGGTTCCCCCCAAAATAGATCCAGCTGTGGGAGAATAAGAAGTGAGGGAGTGGGTCTGTAAGTGGGCTCAGAGGGAAAATGTAAAGACTGGGGACCTGAGTTTGATCCCCAGAGTCCACATGGTGGAAAAAGAGAACCGATTTTGTAAAGTTGTCTTCTGACCTCTACACGTGCTCCATGCTCGCTCTCTCTCTCTCTCAAGTAAATAATTTTCTTTTTTTGCATGTATGTGTGTGTGCATATCATAGGGCACTATGTGTGCCTGTAGAGGGCCCAGTTATCCTGGATTGCTTCTAACTTCTCATTGCTTTGCTGTAGGGATTTCCCAGCTCTGCCTTCCAAGGCCCAAAGTGCAGGCTGCTACCATTTACATCTGGCGTTTTTACATGGGATCTGGGATCTAAACTCAGGTCCTTTTGCTTTTGAGGCCTGAGCCATCTCCCCAATCAAATAAAGATTTTTTTTTTTAATGAGGAAGATGTAAAAGAGATATGTCACTCAGTGGAAGAGCAAATAAAGCATTTGCCTAGCATGTACAAAGTCCTGGATTTGAGCTTTAGCATTCCAAAAAAAAAAAAAAAAAAAAAAAGTGGGAGAAAGCAAAGACTAATTGTGTTCAGTGAGCAAATTTCTTTTCTATCATTCTATCACCTCCCTTGACTTGATTATTTTGAAGCAAACCCCAGACTTTAAATTTCATCTGTAATATTTCATCCATAAATATTTCAGCATCTCAAAAAAGATAAGGTTTCTTTCTTTAGTACAGTCACAATCCTATTATTGCCCCATAAAAATTTTTTAACAATAATTCTTATTAAGGGAACCTATTGAGGGCAATTTGATAAGACCTGGGAATGGAGGTGAGACTGTTGCTCTTAGACTGATCTTGTCACAGAGCCATAATAAGGAATTTAAAATTTTCCAAGATAATTATAGTTAAAGCCAAGAAGGAATTGGAAATGCAGAAGATTTGAGAGACTTGTCTGGCTGGAAAGGAAATGATACCTTTTTTTTTTTTTTAAGAAGAAAGATGTACAGAAATGTTTGTGGAGTATAAAGAAGATGTTCCTTTCTGACTTCCCTTTCCCTCACCCAAGGGCTTTTAGTCACAAATGTGAAATAGGAACCAGGTCTAAAGTGAAATCAAGCAAAAAAAAAAAAAAAAAAAATATATATATATATATATATCCGAGGAAGAATTGCTAAATGCAACAAGACTGATTCACAGAACTGGTTTCCCATCCAGGATAAACGATCGGGTCGCTAACTAAGTGAGCTGCTTGGTTCCACAGTCAGTCGTCAGAGATACTGGACATTTCTGCAAACTGGCCAGCAAGGACTCGGACTTTCAACTCGGGCATCAGGGCTTCTAAGTCTGGTTCCTTTAGGAGCTTGTGACTTTGGGCAAGTCAGTTCATAGCTCTCAACTACTGTGGGACACCACCGGATCTCATTTAGCTGTGCCGATGCCACGACCCCCTAAGGAGCATGGTGTGTGACTCGCAGGGTGCAGAGAGCATTACTAGGATTCGATTCAGTCTGCACGGTGGCACTCGCACAGTGCGCTGATAGCCTAGATGAAGGGCACCTATGGAGACAGCGCGTGCTCATTAGGCAGGTTCGTGCTTTGGAATCGCCCAGGCTGCACTGGGATGGTCCCTGGGAGGAGACCAAAAGGCAGCTCGGTGGGAGCTCCTGGAGGGTGGCCAAGCTGGGAGAGCGCGTGGAAGCTGCTCACAGCCGTTCATCCACACAGGGAGTGGCAGGAAGCAAAGTGTACAAAGAAGCTGAAATTACTGCCCAACTCCCTTCCCACCCCTCCACCCCAACTCACCTATGGCAAGGAAAGAATTAGATGGGTAGCCACCAGGGACTTGGGGTCCAGAAAAAAAAAACTAAAGAAAAGGGGGCTTCAAGAAGAGGACACACAGTACTGTCCTATGTTGCTAGATCGTGGGATGGTGGTCCGAGGCCTGCATTTGACAAGAGCAGTAAGAAATGTGCTTAGGGTCTGGGGAGATACTCTTAACGACTGCGCTTTGCAAGCAGAAGAACCTGAGTTTGGATCCCAGATCACACAGAAAAGAAA
The DNA here is from genome assembly GCA_023101885.1 of Typhlomys cinereus. Taxonomy (NCBI): domain Eukaryota; kingdom Metazoa; phylum Chordata; class Mammalia; order Rodentia; family Platacanthomyidae; genus Typhlomys; species Typhlomys cinereus. The sequence continues at coordinate 1,950,523 of JALPQD010000196.1, forward strand.
AACAAAATAACCCCCCCAAAAACAACCCACCAGCTGGAAAACCAGCCAGGTAGAAATGGTGGCGGCCTGCACTTCCAATTTTAGAAGGCAGAGCCTGGGACATCCCAGAGCAAAGCAAAAAGGAGGTAGAAGCAATCCAGGATGATTCCTGAAGTCACCCTTGGTCCTCCACAGTACCCAGTGACCTCTGATACACACAGGCACAGACACAGACATAGACATAAGACACACCACATACACGCATGCACGCACACATTAAGTTTAAAGAAAATTCTGATCTTGTTGCCTCCGCCTCCTGAGTGATAGTATTATAAACAAGCTCAATCACACTCAATTATGTGATGTTGGGGGTGGAACCCAGGGTTCTGTGCTTTACCAACTTGGCTACATCCTCATTTCTGTTGTGTTTTTTTAAGTATTTCATTAGAGGCTGGTGAAGGAAGAGAGCACACATCCATGCCATGGCTCATGGGTGGAAGTCAGAGGACAACTCAGAAGTCAGTTCTCTCCTTCCACCAGAAGTCAGTTCTCTCCTTCCACCGTGTAGGCCTCTGGGGATTGCACTCAGGTCGCCAGGTTTCTGAGCCTTATGTGCTGTGAGTCTTATCTCACGGTACCATTTTTTTTTTTTTTTTGGCAGGTACACTGTAGTCCAAGCTGATCTGGAATGTGTAGCGACCCTCTTTCCTATGCCTCTGTAGTGTTGGGCTTACAGGGGTGAGCCGCCAAGTCTGGTCACATTTCTACTCTTTGGAGTGTGTATGTTGGATGTGGGTGGTGATCTCACTGACTCGCCTTCATCTTTGTGGGTGATCAGGTTCCCACTGAGGCGAGTTTTGGTTCCTGAGGATGATTGCTGACACTTTCAAGTCTCCTCCACTCAGCTCTGGTCTATGCTCCGTTAACAGGCTCAATGACCAGCCACCTGCACTGTGACCCAGCGGTACTTAGCAGCCATCCCTCTGGTGAACTGGCCGCATAGGGGCGCCCTGGTGAGAGCAACATGAGCACCAGTCAATCTTCCCATGCGCTACATTATAAGAGGAGTTGCCTCTGCCACTCGATCTGCCCTGGGAGCTCCTGGTCCACCCAGCCTTGTGCCTACCTGATAATCTTTTTTAGTTAATAAAGGAGACAAATGAATGCGAGGGGGAGGAAGGGTGGTGGATGTATCTAGAGCTAGTGGAAACTGGGACACATGGTTCACAGCATATTGAGTCTCAGAGACCATTTGAATTTGAGTTAGGACAATGGTTTTCCAAACGTGGTTCCCCAACCAGCATCATCTAAACCTTCTGGGAATTGGGGTGAAGTGTTGTACCCCATCCCTGAAACAGGCACCGATGACTGCATTTGCCTCCTGTACTTCTGATGCACACTCAGGTTTGTGACCCGGTTCTTTCTGCACACCCCCGCATCCATCCGAGGGTCACCCAATGCCTCCTCTCCTGTGTGAGCCTTCTCTCCTCACCGCTGCCCATCTGCAGCTTATTGGTATTGTTTTCATTTAAAATGTTTTCAGAATCAAAATAAGCTTATCACAGGTTATTACATTTCCATGGCAACCTGGCAACTGGCTAGAAAGAAGCAGGTGGCACAAGTGCCTTGGGGTCTCAGTGGCGCAGAAGTAATTGTGGATTTTTGCAAGGTGGGTCATTCTACCTCAGCCCAGCCTCTTTGTCTCTCTGGTCTTTTCTTCTTCTTCTCTCTTTGTTTGGTCCCTTAGTCCTCCCTCATCTCATTATGAACAACATGTGTTCTAATCCTTCTGTATTCTCCAAGAGGCTGCTGTATGCGACCTCTCCTTTGAAACTAACAATCACACTGGGAGGGCAGCTGATGGGAGCAGGGCTGAGTTTTTGTCCTCATCTAAATGGTGTATGAAAATTTTCTTGCACTGATTAATTTTGTTTTGGGAAAGTACATAAATACAGTACAAAACTCACAGGTGCAAAATGACACGTGCCAGGAGTAAGTTTAGGGATAATGAGATGGCTCAGCCAGTAAGGCTCCTGCTCCCAAACCTGGTGACCTGAGTTCAATCCCCAAAGTCTACATGGAAGAAGAAGAGAACCAACTTTCTGAACATTGTCCTTTGACTTCTGTGCCTTCCCCACTTCACATAAATAAATATTTTCTTAAAAAAGTAAGTTTACATGCCTGTACTTCCAGCCCTTGAGAGGTAGAGTCAGTAGGATCAGGACTTCAAGGCCAACTTCAGTTCATGATGAGTTCCAGATCTGGCTATGTGAGATCCTGTCTCAAACAAGAGAGAAAGAGAAAAAGAAAGAGAGAAAGAAAAAGAAAGAAAGAAGAAAGAAAGAAAGAAAGAAAGAAAGAAAGAAAGAAAGAAAGAAAGAAAGAAAGAAGAAAGAGAAAGAGAGAAAGAGAAAGAGAGAAAGAAAAGAGAAGCATAGAAAGAAAAAGAGAGAAGGAGGGAAAAAGAAAGAGAAAGAAGGAAAGAAAGAAAAGAAAAACAAAGTGTCAGTCACTTGCCTGAAATCACAGAGCTAGGGAAGCTGAAGCAAGGGGACCAAGTTCAAGGCCAGCCTGGGACACGTGGTCATATCTTTTCTCAAACAAGCTAAGAATGAGTCTCCTCATGACTGTTGGTGCCTAGAGAGACTCCTTACCTGTCCCGTGTGTATCCTCACCAAGAAAGCTGTGCGCCCCGTGAGGATGCTCCTCCTCCTCACCTTTCCCTTCAGCACATGTAGAAATGGCAGCGGTCTACACTCACTTGATGACTTGCTTCTTTCCTTTAATTCACCTTAAGGATCTTTCTCCAGCATTTAGAATTTTCTCTTTTTTATTTGCTTTGTGTGCATATGGGGAGGTACATACGTGTACGTGCTTGTTTGCATGTGTGGGAACGTATGCATGCATGCATGTGCACATGTGTATGTATATGCATGTAGAGATGGAGTTTGAGAGCAGTAACCATCCTTGATTGCTTTTCAATCTTATTTTTTTGAAACTAGACTTATAAGCCAATAGGGGTCATCTGATAGGGCTAGTTTGGCTAGTCAGCTTATTTTGAGGGTTCCCAGTTTCTGTCTCCCAGGACTAGAATTACAGGTGGGCCACCATGCCCACCCTTAGCATTTTACATGGGATCTGGGATCCAAACTCCAGTTCTTTTTCTTGTAAGTACTTTAACCACTGAGCCATCTCCCTAATTATCTATCTCTCTATCTCTCTGTCTGTCTGTCTGTCTGTCTGTCTGTCTGTTTATCTATCTAATACACAGGGTCTCCTTATGTGCTTAGGCTGATCTTGAACTCAAAATCCTCCTGCCTTAGTCTGCCTACTCTGGGGAGTATAGGCATGAATCACCGTGCCTGACCTGCCCATGTGTTTAAGTTGCAGCATAGTTCATAGCATACAGTGCTATCCATTACTCAAACAGTCCCTTGTGGATTAATAGTTGAGTTGCTTCTAGTCTTTTGTTTTTACTGGAAACTTCATGATTCAGTAAAGAAAATGATTTTTGTGCATTGCCAAAGCAGATATTAGCATACTCCTGAATTGCTTGGCTGCAAAATATGAGAGTTAAAAGAAAGTTACTGATTCTCAAAAAATGCAGAGAAAATATAGCAAAATCTAGAGACCTGACTTCTTTTTCTGTCCTTAACGGTGTCTTAGTTCTGTTAAATTTTGCTAACCTGTCTTGATGTTCAATATGTAATTAAATATTCTTCTGTTGGAAGACTTTAAATTCATCTTCCTTGCTAGATGATTGGTTCATTTCCTCCACTCCTGCTTCTCTAGCAAGTACTACATTCAAGCATTGGGTATAGAAGTAGATGTTCAATAAATACCTGATGAATAAATGAATGGATATGGTACGCATGTGTGGTTAAGATATGGACTGGAAGGCCTGACTTTGGGTCTTGACTGTAACACTTATTGGTATATACATTAATTAAAACTTTTGTCACCTGAGAGACACAATTTAAAAGAGAACGGATTTATTTTGGCTAATAGTTTCAGAGATTTTTTGGTCCATGGTCACTTGGCCATGTTTCTATGGGCATGTGGTAAGGCAGAGTATCATAGTGGAGTGATCACACTGTTCCTGGGGAATTTGGGGGTTCCTCGTTTGGGTTCTTAGTCTCGTTCATAAAGAAATTTAAAAGTAGACTCAGAAAGAAGCTGTAGGACCATTTTATTAGAACTTGAAAGCAAAACAACAGAACAGGAAAGCTGTAAATCCAGCCGCTTCCGGGAGGAGGAGGATGCAGAGGAGGAAGAGAAAGCCATGCTCTTTGAACTAGACACGGAGGTCCGCAAGCAGCCACATGGTGAAGAGGTACAAGTCTTCAGACAGAACAAGAAAGCCCGGAGTGCCAGGGAAAGCGTGTCTAGGCTTTGGGAAAAGAAGTAGAAAGAAAGAAAAGGAAAGCCTGTGAGCGGGCAACTTGGCAGTGCCACGTGATGGACGCTCTGTAAGGATCTGCTGCTTCTGCCCTGGGGGGGGGCTTCTGAGCTCATTGAGAGGAAAATTATCCCTCCAACCCTCTTAGCTTGTCTTCAGGTGAATCGGCTCTGCTGGGGGTGATTGACAGGCCCAGCTGGGCTAACTTAATGGAAGAGACCACAGTTTCAGTATTGGAAGGAGATCAGAATTTCATGTCTCCACCCAGGATCAGAAGAAGATCTCAGATTCCATTTAGTTACCAAACAACCTGGAAGTGGGGTCCATCTTCCATGACCTCCAAACTTGCTGATCTTTATCCTAACATTAGTAGAGTACCGCTGCTCTTCTGGTGACCAGAAGGGACAGACACAGGATGTGGCTGGTGACAAGGTATGTCTTTCCAGAGCATGCTCCAAAGTGACCTTCTTCTTTCAAGTCAGCTCCACCTCCTAATTTCCACCACCTCCCAATAATGTCATCTAAGGAGCTGTTAAAGTTTATCTGCATGGTTGCTGATAAATCACCATCAAAAGAGGTTTATTCTCTTATGATAGACTGGTTACAGTTCTCAGTCCAGCTTGACAGGAGGGCATGTACCAATGTCAGGGCTGAGGGAACTGGCCACACCATCTCTACATAATGGCTGAGAGAGGGACGATCCTTATTTGCCAGACCAGCATGTCTGGCCAAGTATACACAAGAATGCCAACTTTCTCAATCAGCTCTCTGTATTTTATTCCAGGGCCAAGTTCCACCCACCATGGGCTGGGCCTTCCCCATCAGCTAGACAGTTTCCTGCAGGTTTGCTCTGGGCTCACTTCAACTACCAATTCTCTACAAATGTGCTCAGAGCTCAAACCCTCAACTGTCAAGTTGACACCTGTGTCTAACTATGACAGGAGCCATCAATGACTTGACTACTTCTGGAGAGTCTGTCCAGCTCTGAACAAAGCTGCATTGGGAACCAAGCCTTCAGTATATGAGGCTTTGTGTGTGTGTGGGGGGGGTAGGTGGCAGGAAATGACCTCATAGTCAAACCATAACAGTACACAGCTAGACCTACCACTTATCTTCAGCATGCTTTAGTTTGTATCAAAATTGCTGGAAGGATGGAGTGAGCGAATGAGGATCGCACATTCATGCAGGATCTTGTGGAGCGAAGTCTTGGCCATTCTTCTTGACCGGAGCTGCTGGCAGAGGCAGATGCTTCCTGAAAAGTTCTGCTGGGGACCAAGAAGGACTCAAGGCCAAGGTGAGCTGGATCTCAGAGGAAGAGTAAGGTCCAGCCTATGTGGTGAAGGCCAGGTCCCAGCTGAGTTCCTCCAACCACAAAGTAGAATTTTTGCGACCCAGTTTCTGTCTTCCCCCAGGAAGACAGTCTGCCTCAAGTCCCAGAGGAGGAAAACACTACACAGTTAAAAGTCTCCATGGTTATTCAGCTGGAAAAGTGCCTTTGCAGGACAAGCACGCTAATCCCTGCCAAGTATGAATTCACTGGTGCCGTGTATAATTGAATATTCAGTGTGGATGTAGCCCAGGGATCCAATGTGTGGTCAGAGCCAAGTTTAATGGGGCACTTAATAAATGTGGAAGTAATTAATACCGGCGGATGCCAGTGCATGTGAAGCTTGTGTAGTCTCCGCGATCGAAGTGCTTCTGAGAGGTGAGGTTCTAGACTGCATGCAGGGGATCAGGGAGGGTAAGCCCAGGCCTGAAACTTTGCTTTTGCTGTGTGCACTACAATTCTGGGAGTCTGTGGATTCCAAATGCAGCGTCTGACGCTTTTCTTGGGTCCTCATGGCACTCTGCATATACATTTGTGTCAAAAATCAAAGGACTTATGTGTTGGGGGAAACTAAGGCAGGACAGTCCCGTGTTTGAGGTTAGTCTGGGAAACACAATGTGCCCCTGTGTTAAGAAAAACAAAATTAAAATAAAAGAAGAACAAAACCAGGGAGGGAAGAAATAGAAAGAGAGGAAAAAAGAATAAAGAGAGAAAGAGAGAGAGAGAGAGGGAGGGAAGGAGGGAGGGAGAACAATACATGTAGCATTTTGGGGGAACCAAGGGGTCAGCCAGAAGATGGATGGGTGAGGGATGAATGAAAACAAGGTATAGTGACACAAATATATGACAAATGCCATAGTGTAACGCATTCTTCTGACTGCTAAGTTAAACAAGGAAGAACAAGGGGCCAGGGAGACAGCTCAGGGGGTGAGGTACCTGTTCACAAGCTTGGCGACCTGAGTTCGGTCCCTGGAAACTCAGAGTAGTGGAAGGAGAGAACTGACTTCTGAAAATTGTCCTCTGACCTCCACCCATGTGCAATCACATGCATATTCTCTCTTTCTCTGACAAATAAAAAAAATTAAAAGAAGAATCATTGAGTCACTCATTGATTCTCCATCACACCCATATCCAGCCTGAAGTCTTGTGGACAGTGTTTGTCCGGCATATGCTAGAAGTTTTCTTGGTTTCAGAACTAAGGAAACCTTGGGTCTCAAGAACAAAGTTTGTGGTGTTTGGATTTTCTGCCTGGTGTTTGTTCACGTGCGATCTATTTTTCCAAAGAAATTCTTCTGGTGCCTTCTCTAATAACCCAACATTACAGTGTGGTCTGTCCTCCCTCCCCTGTAGCGAATGTGCTGGAAGGTGCTAGAGCTCAGGAGAAAGCCTTGGACACCATGTGGCAGTCCGAGGCGTTCTTTTCAGAGATCACTACTAAGGTGAAACCCAGGTTCTTGAATTGGCTGCAGAAAAGAATTTCAGGACCCACCAGTGTAAAGCAGAGCTACAGCTTTTTAGGAAGAGATTTCAACATAGATTTACACATGGGTTGGGTGTCCATAGACAGAGGCTTAGGAAAAAGATTGGACACACCTTAGTGCGGGGAGAAGGCTCCTCAAGAGTTGCTTTAAGTATTTTAGCATTTCAGAAAATTATACTGTTCAGAGTGTGTGTGTGTGTGTGTGTGTGTGTGTGTGTGTTACATGCACATGTATGTGCCAGTACACTCACTTGTGTATATGCACATGTGGCAGCCAGAGGTCAACCTCAGATACCTTTCTCTATTAGTTTTTGACATAAGGTTTTTTTACTGAACCTGGAACTCAAAGTTTTGGTTATAGTGGTTGCTCGATGAGCTCTGGAGAGCTGGTAGTCTCCATCCCCCTCAACACCACTGAGGTTACAAGTGCCTGCCATACACCCAGTTTTTATGTGGATACTGGGAATATGAACTCAGGTCCTTATTCTTAAACTCTATTATTTATTCATTCATTGTGTGTGTGTGTGTGTGTGTGTGTGTGTGTCAGAGGGCAGTGTGTCCCTGTGGAGGACCAAAGATGACTTCAGGAATCATCTTGGATTGCTTCTACCTCCTTTTTGCTTTACTCTGGGATTTTCCAGGCTCTGCCTACCAGGGCCAGAAGTGCAGGCCACTGCTATTTCCACCTGGCATTTTTACATAGGACCTGGGATCCAAACTCAGGACCTTCTGCTTGCAAGACAGAGTCTTAACCCCTGAGCCATCTCTCCACCCCAGGTCCTTATTCTCACACAGCAAGCATTTTACCCATGAACCATCTTCCCTGTTTGAAATATTTCTAAGGAATGTTGCCCCTCATTTGCCCCTCTTTTTGCTGAATGAGATCATAGGATGATTCCTGAGGTGCCTTGGATGGGGTTACAACCTAGTAAAGTAAAATCATGGAACACAAAGGTTATTAAAGAGGGTTAGGACATGTCTTTTTAGTATAAATGGAGTTTCTGATCTTGCTTATGAAATTCCCAGAAAACTGCAGGTGTACCCTGAGAAAGAAAACAGATCATAAGATCATAAAGGAAAGTATCTCTTATATAGATAGTTCTTAAACATGATTGATTACTATGTATGTATATTGCGTGTGTGCCTCTGTGTGTACCAGAAGGCACTATGCCTGCCTTTGAAGACTCAGGAGTGACTTTGGGAATTATCCTGGATTGCCCTACCTTTTTTTTGCTTTGCTCTGGAGTTTCCCAGGTTTGACCTTTCGGTTTCAGAAGTATAGGTTGCTACCATTTCTGCCTGGTGTTTTTAATGTGGGATTTGGGGTCTGCCTCTGCAAGGCAGAGGGTTAATCCCTGAGCCATCCTCCCAGCCAATTGATTGCTTTTAAAAAAAAATTCCTTCTTCAAGCAGAGTCTGGTGGGGGCAGGAGTGGAGACTCCTTTCCTTCCCCCATGTCTCCTAAATTTTCCTTGTCTTTCTGACCTGTTTCAATTCAGACATAGAGAACAACTATGGCAAAGACCAGCATATGAAAATATATCTCAGGACTCTACTTTTCTTCTCCTACATCCACATGAATTAGTTCTCATTGCTGTGACAAAATGGCTCACATGAACAACTTCAATGGAGGCAAGAAATTTCAGTCCATCATAGTTGGGAGAGCATGGTGAAGCAGAACTGTTCACCTCAGCACAGCTAGCAATAGCTAGGGATAAGATTCCCCAAGGACCTGCTCCTAGTGACCTACTTCCTCCAACTAGGCCCTACCTTCTATTGTGTGTGTGTGTGTGTGTGTGTGTGTGTGTGTGTGCTGGTGCACACAGATGTTTGTGTGTGTGCATGAGGAAACTAGAAGACAACAGCAACCTCAGGTACTGTCCACTGGCCTGGAGCTTATGAAGTAGTTAAACTTGATGATTAGTGAGCCCTAGAAATCTACCTGTCTCCATTTCCCCAAAACTGGGATTATAAGTACATAGCACTATATCTGACCTTGCTTTTTTTTATTAACTCAGGTCTTTGTGCTTGCATGGCAAGCACTTTATCAACTGAGTTATCTCCCTAGATCACCTGCCTCCTACTTTTTACTACCATAATGTCACCACTATATGTATATATATATGATTATAATATATTATGATTAGATATGTAATATCTAATAATCCATTAAGGAATTAATCTATTGATAAGGTTAGAATCCTTAGGATTCAATCACTTTTCAAAAGTCTACTAGCTGGTAACAAAGCCCCCAATATAACAAGCTATGGGGGTCATTTCAAACCATAGCACACTTCTACTTTCCTTTCCCATATTCATATCTAGCCCATCTGCCAAGCCTCATTGGGAGCCACCTTCCTCAGGAAGCCTTCCTAGATATGGGTCTCTGTTGACCCTTCCCGTCTTCCCAGAATGCACATATAGGTAACATTTATCTGACTTCGGTAGGCTGGCTGGACTTTGCAACAATTATGCACAGTCTCTCTGAAGTCTTGAGAAAATTGTTTGACTTTTCCAGTCTTTGGTTCCTTCACCCATAAATGGAAATGATGCCCACACTTTAGAAGGCTAGAATATTCACTAGTGTCAAGTGCTTGGCATCTAGTTAAATACATGATAAATGACAGGCAAATAAATACAAAACTTACTTACCTTGTCCTGCATTGAGCTAAGTTAGACATGTCTTGGAGAAGAGACCATTCCTTTCACATTTTCTCCTTCACAATGCAAGCACGGTGTAGGTACAAACATTATGAGTAGTAGCAGATGCTACAGAGCTCTCCATGGTGACTAATGGAGCACACAGGGCACCAAGATGAGCAAAACTCAGCTGGAGACCTCCAGAAGCTCCCAGAAAGTGAAGAAGGAGCTATGCTTACTGCAGACACAAGGTTTACAGACACCTGTGTTTCTGTGTGAGTATGCTAGGGCTTCAGTAACAATCGATGTACACATATTGAGTGGCTTAAATAACAAATATCTTCTCTGGTTCTGAAGGCGAGGAGTCTAAAAGCCAGGTGTCTTCTGAGGTGGCAAGTTGGAGTTGTTGGCTGGAGGTTTGGGATGATGGCTAATAGTCATTGTCAGTCCGACACTTTTAGAGCCTTCTCTAGATTAGGTTTAACCTCTGGCGATACCTGTGAAGGACTATCTTGACTGCATTAATTGATGTGGGAAGACCTACTCTGGGAGTGGGCTTCACCTTTCCCTGGGCAGGTGGTCCAGGACTATGTAAAGATAAAGTAGGCTTGCAAGTATATGTGCACATTAATCTCTGCTCTTGCTGTGGATGTAAAGCAAACAGCTACTTCAAGCTCCTGCCACTGTGGCCTGCAATAATAGTGTGCCATTTATTCCGTCTGTTGCTGTGAGATACTCAAAACTCAAGCAACTTAATGGGAGGTAAAGAAGACTTATTCTGCTTATGATTCCAGAGGGGAGCTATAATTCTTTATGGCAGAAAAGACATAGCTGGCTTGCAGAAATTGGAGGTGGCTTAGGTCACGTCCATCAAGGAGACTGAGAAATGCAAACTGCAAAAGCCAATTTTTCCCAGAAGCAGAATGGGGCTAATCAACCTCAAGGCACACCCCCTGTGAAGTGCCTTCCTCCAGCAAGGCTCCACCTCCTAAAGTTGCCACAACCTTCCCAAATATCAACTAAGGATTTAAACTTGTGAGCCTGTGGGGAACAAATCACATTCAAACCATGACATTTGGACTTGTGAGCAACTTCTTCCCTAAGTTGCCTGGATCAGAGATCTTGTGGCAGCAATGTGTAATGAAACTAAAACACTTGCTAACTACCCATGTGAGCCTTATAATATGGAATTTCCCAAGAGTGATCAAAAGAGAGCATGGGGGAAGTTGTAATGTCTTTTCTGACTTAATATTGAAACTCTTGCTCTGTTATTGACCCCCATATCCTATGACTGATACTTATCAGCACTAATCAGTGTGCTAGGGAACTGTAAAGGGCATGACTATCAGGAGTTAAGATTGTCCCAGGGCCAGAAAGATGGCTAAGTGGGTAAAAGTGCTTGCCACACAAACCTGACAGAGTTTTATCCTAGAAACCCTCACCCCAAACCAGATGCTGCTCACATCTGTAATCCCAGCATTCCTACGGCCAGGTGAGAGATGGGAGACAGAAGAATCACCCAGAAGCTTGTGAGCCAGCTAGATTCGTACCAGAGTTGCCTCAATAATGGGGAGAGAGAGAATTCCAGAAATGTCATTCTCTTGTTGTGGAGTTATTTGTCCCTGGGTTTTTTGTGTTGTGAAGCAGAAGATTGAAACCAGAATACTTTGAAAGGTACAAGCAGGGATTTTATTGAAAATTGAGAGAAAAGGGCAGAAACTCTTGTATGCTCCGTCCAAGGACAGCAAGGAGAAAACTATAGCCTTAAGGTGGGAGAGAATTACTGCAGAGGAGATAGCTTAAGATCGGAGAGAATAGGGAGAGAGCTACTATGAGCACTTGACTAGGAGAGGACCCAGCTTAGAGCTGCCATGCTATGTCCACATGACAGGAGACCAGAAAGAATGATGGGTGGAACCACAATCTTTTATAATCCACGCGTTGCTAATGAGGGATCCAGAGACACTGGGAAAGTGAGGCAAAGACTAAAGGGATAGTGGGCGTGGTTCCCACAGGACCGGGACATTCCTAACTGCACTAACTGTCCAATAGAGATTAAACTGCTCTCTCACTCTGACTCCTCCACATATGGGTTGTGACCACACACACACATACATGTACACACACAGCCCAACCCATGGAGGGGGAGGTTGGGTCCTACTCTCTAAACGAGACCTCCTACTCAACCACCTGCCTCATTGACTCTCACAGACTCTGTTCTTTGCCTCCCAAACACTTGTGACATTATGTGATTCCATGTGCACCTAATTATTTTACTGTCTCAGACTATAAACTCCACGAGAATGGAGGCAGTCTGTGGCTTTTTCTTTTAATGATTATAGTAATTTGTTTCTGCCCGAATTAGAACATGTTTCTGTTTGTCTCTCCTTATGTTCTAAGTTCCTAGCTCAAGGCCAGGGGTAGAATTAAGGTTTCTAACCGGGTGGTGCACGTGCCTGCACTTCCACCAATCAAGCAGAGGCACAGGCCTGCTGAAAATTCTAGGATAGCCAGAGCCACACTGTACGGCGCGGCTTCATAACAAACAAAAAAGCATTACGCTTGTATTAACATTTGCTGAAATGCACTCAGTGACAAAAGGGTCTGGAATACAGACTCCGGGCGGCTCAAACCCAAGGAGCAGAAGGCAAGAGGGGGCAAAGCCACTGAGGGAGCGACGTGGGCGGGACCAAGCCCGCTGGGGCTGCGGGTGCGTCACTTCCGGGTCGCGGGAACCACTTCCAGGGCAGCGGCGAGCCGGCGCGGGAGGTGAGTGCCCAGGTGCGCGGCGAGCCGGGGCTTCCCGGCGGGGCGGGGTCGGAGCGGCGGCGGGTGCTGGAGCGGGGCGGTCTGGTCCGGGGCCGCGCGGCGCGGTGCGCGGCGAGAGGACCGTCCCGGGGCGCCGGGGAAGGTGTCCCGCTGCGGGGAATCAGAGCCAGTGACCGCAGGGCCTGGCCGGGGCCAGGCGGACGCCCCCGCCGGCCCCTCTACCCTATGCGGGAATCCGATGCACGGTGACAGGAGACTTTGTCAAGTGCCGGAGGGCCAGTTAATTCCCTAAGAGAAGGGGAAGGTGAATGCAAGAGCGCCCACTTACCTGCGTGCGCGCAGTTAACCGTGACCTGGAAACAGTTAAGTAAGAGTTTTAAGTCTAAGTCGTGCGTTTTGAGTTCCTGCTCTGTGCATTCATCAAGACTTTGCTCAGCGAATCCGTGTGGTACGTGCTACCTATTCCTTACTCCCCTAGCGATCTGTGTTCAAGGAGCCTTATTTCACTTGGTAATGGGGCCCCAAGCACGAGCTAGTCACAGAGATTTTTGCCAAAGAGAAAAAAAAAAGTGCTTCCTTTAAGTGAAAAGCCAAAAATAATAAAGGAAGAAAAAGTAAATCCTAGGTCGAGGGTGTTAAAATCTTTGGTAAGAACAGATCTCTCTGTGAAGTTATGAGGTAGGAGTGCACACCTGTAATCTTAGCGTTTGAGAGGCTGAGGCGGCAAGATTGAAGAGATCAGCCTGGGTTCCACTGCCAGAATCGTGATTTAAAAAAAAAAAACCCGACCAACAAATCATAGGAATGGATATATAGCTCAATTGGTAGAGTACTTGCATTTCATGTATGAAGCCATGGGTTTGATTCCTAGCATAAACACAGATAACAGTGGCACACACCAGTAATTCTTTTCTTGGCTATATAGCAAGTTTGAAGATATTTGAGTCCAGCCTGGGCTACATGAGACTCTGTTGAGGAAGAAAGGGGGAAAACAAATTCATGTTAATTTCACTCTTTACCTGTCATAGTTAAACATCAGTGTTGCAATTCGCCTGCTTGGTTGCTGATAAATGACCATCAAACGAGACCAAGGGGTTTATTCTCTCTTACAATTGTCTGGTTACAGTTCTCAGTCCAGCTTGACAGGAGAGCACGCACCAACATCAGGGCCTAGGGAACTGGCCACACCGTCTCTACATAATGGCTGAGAGAGGGATGATCCTTACTTGCCAGACCAGCATATCTGGCCAAGTGTATAGAAGGATGCCAACTTTCTCAACCAGCTCTCAGTATTTTATTCATCTGTCCAGGGCCTAGTCCCATCTACCAAGGGCATGGCCCTCCCCATCAGCTAGACAATCTCCTGCAGGTTTGCTCTGGGGCTAACTCAACCACTAATTCTTTACAAATATGTCCAGAGCTCAAACCCTCAAGTTGACACCTGTGCCCAACTATGACAGTCAGCTTGACAATGAAAGACTTGAGCTTTGGGCACATTTATAAAGAATTAGCAGTTGAATTAAGCCCCGAGCAATCAATCTTAACATCTAATTGATGGAAAAGGCCCAACTATGGTGGGGAGGGGGCAGGGGGATAAGGTGGAGGGAGCAGGTTCAGGAAGTTGCTGTTCTTCAGTGTGCTTGGCCAAACATGCTGGTCTGGAAAGTGAGGATGTCCCTCTCACAATAGATATGGCATGACCTTGTCTCCTGGTGTTGGTATGAACTCTCTTGCCAAGCTGGACAAGGAACTGTAACCAAGAATTGTAAGAGAAAATAAAACCCTCTTGTTCCCCCTTAAGCTGTTTAGTTATGAATTTATTGGAAACAGTACAAACTGCGACAGCTTCACATTGCCAGAGTTACAGCCACAGTACGTAAGTGTTAACTTAAGTGTTAACTTATAATGGGTGGAAAATATGAGCAGAAAATGGATTCTGACCAATGGCAATGTTTTATAGGAAAAACTTGATGGGGGAGGGCGGGTTCAGCCAGGGATCCCCTGAAACAAGACTTGTAATTATTTACTACAAGGATCAGCTATACAGATTGGATTTGCGCTGAAGAATATAATTGCAGCATCCGTGAGGAAGCTGCATCTGCCAGTGCAGAAACTCCTGCCTCACTTCAGGAAGGCCACTGAGAAGTAGCAAGTGAAGAATTGGAAGAACTTGTTGAATCTTTTGTAAAGAAGGAAGGTCCTGAGGCAGAATTCACAGTGTGACATTATTGATATTTGCCGTGTTTCCATTGCACAGACTTTGTTAAAGGACAAATATATGGGATTAGCTCTTTGGGTAATATTGAAGTCACCTAGGTGGTCCCCAAAGGATAATAACTTCTGCAATGACACTGATGGATTGACAAGAGGTAACTTCCAGTTACAATGTCACTTTGAAAGGTTTTATTACTAGAGTTTTTAGAGTCAGAGCCTGTGCTATAGCAGTTCTAGCAGACTAGGTTCAGCTACCAGTTCTCAACATACCAACTAAAATGATAAGTAGTGAAAAGCGACAAAAATGCATTCAATGTGATCACATTGGGAAGAGAAAGCAAAGGTTGCCACCTTCCCATCCACCTACACCTTCTCTCCCCCGTCTTCCTTCAGGGTACTGACATGAGGTTTAGGTTAAATGAGGGCTAGAGATATGTAGTCCTGGTGTCATTTCTCCTGCCATTGACCCATCATCGTTTTTGCTCCTGTCTAGCCTACAGTGTGGTTCCATTTGTTCTCATAGAAGTCACTTTTTTGCTGGGAAATCGCTTGGGAGTCAAGTTCTTCCTCTTGCTGGCAACTAAGGCTTTAGCTTTTTACATTCTCTCCCCTTCTACCTCCCCACCCCCAGACTTCTTGGTGGACTTTTAATTCTTTGGAGTCTTTTGTTTCAAAGTCTTCTAGCCAAAGGTAGGAACCCAAGTATCTCTAGAATATCTTCTCTCCTGCCAAGGTTACAGTTTCTACAAAAAAGTCTACAGCTCTCAACCTTCCTCAGCCATTGAATCTGCTGTCCTGACATGTGGTCATCCACCCCATATCATGGCTGATGATGCTCCTTTTCATGGATTGTCAGAACTTGGTACTGGCCTAATGCTGCATTACAATGCAAATCATTCAACCTTACATGATTTCATCAATTAGGCATTGTATCATCTCCACAAGAAGCGTGAGTGCTGGGCTGGTGAGATGGTTTGTTGGCACTTGCCACCCAGACCTGACAGCCTGAGTTCAATGCCTGGATTCCTTATAAAACTGGAAGGAAAGAACTGACTCCACAGTGTTGTCCTCTGACCTCTGTACATGTACCATGGCATATGCCCTACCCCATACACATCATGCATATGCATTCATACAATAAAGTTTAAACATTTGGACTGAGGAGACTGCTCAGTAGTTATGCTTGTGCAAGCAAAAGGATCAGAGTTTGAGTCCTCAAATCCCACATAAAATGACAGGAGAGTGTGGTAGCCTGCCTGTTAATTTTGCCTCGGGAGAATGAGAATCCCCAGAGCAAGACTGGCCCTTAGTGCTCTAAAATTTTTTATTTTTATATATATACATATATATGTATATATATGTGTGTGTGTATGTATATATGTGTATATATATGTATATAAATTATGTAAGAGAGAGCATGTCATGGTGCATGAGTAGAGGTCAGAGGACAACTTTCGGAAGTCAATTCTGATCTTTTACCGTGTGGACTTCTAGGGGGACCAAACTCAAATTGCTGGGTTCACAAGCAGTACTTTCCCCACTGAATTTCCTTGCCAGCCCATTTTGAGTTTGATTAACGACCTTGATTCAGTAAAGTTAGAAGGACTATTGAAGATGATTCCTGATACCAACCTTGGACCTCCACACATGTGCCCAACATGTATGTGCACCTATAATGCACATGAAAATAGAAAAAGAAAAACTTAAAAATTTTAATTCTCTTCAACACAGTTTTTTTACTTAACCTTTAAAATCACCTTTAATGTTCATTTCAATTTATGTTACTATGAAGACCATATTTTTATGTGTGACATATGTACATAAGAATTTAAAAGGATAGTACAGAAAATAAGATAGTGTGAGAGAAAAACCACATGTATAAATTTTTATTACCATATGTTAAAATTATTCATGTTTTTGCATTTCTTTAATAATTGCTAGATGCTGCTGTGTTGATTATGGATGTTCTTTATATACTAAAGAAATTAGCTTATTGATTTTTGCCTTCATTTTTTAGATGTGATATGATGTAATTTCACATGTTAATCTTAAAAATATTTAGAGTGAGAAGGAGCACACATGCCTGCCACACACATGCCATATTGCACATGTGGAGGTCAAAGGACAACTTCACTTCCACCATGTCTGTTTCTAGTTTTTAAAAGTATTTTATTTGAGAGAAAGAAATATTTTAATTTCTTTTGTGGCTTCTGGATTGTTTTATGCTCAGGAATGTCTTATCAACTCCAAGAATATTTTTCAGGCTGTCATATTTTCTCTTGACATGTTTATGGTTTCACTTTTGTGTTTACATT
Organism: Typhlomys cinereus; assembly: GCA_023101885.1. Classification (NCBI taxonomy): domain Eukaryota; kingdom Metazoa; phylum Chordata; class Mammalia; order Rodentia; family Platacanthomyidae; genus Typhlomys; species Typhlomys cinereus. The sequence goes on from JALPQD010000196.1 coordinate 1,967,646, forward strand.
TTTGGAACATGTATTATTTATTTTAGTGTAAACTGAGAAATACCAGTTAATTTACTTTTCTATACACCTTCACAGTTGTTCAAACTCATATTAACTAATTGAATTTCACAACGATTTTTAATAACTAATATATGTATATACATATTAAACATATATATAAGAATTTAAAAGGATAGGACAGAAAATAAAAGTGTGAGAGAAAAAACACATGTATGTATTTTTATTACTGTATGTTATAATTATTCTGTTTTGTTACTACTTTCTGTTGTAAATCTCTTACTGGGTCTAATATGTACTTTATTATAGATGTATATGTAGAGGAAAAGCCATATTTAGAGTTAGTACTACGTATGGGCTCAGGTATTCACTCCAAATTGGAACATAATCCCATGGATAAAAAGAACTACATTGTAGAATCTCATACTTTTTAAACAATGATCACAAATCTGATTGATAATTAGGTTTTGTAGTACATCTATCTATCTGCACATATTTCAACCCGCCAGTTGCCAGTTGTGATTCTTCCCTGGAGATGCCTAAGCCTTATATCAGACAAAATTCTAACCCAGTTTTGAATAGTTCTTGGGAAAGTATTATGGGACAAGTCTGTGTATACAGCCTGTTGATAGAAGACATACCTACTAATACAATTTCCTTCTGTCTTTTAATTTTTTTTCCTTTGAAACCGGGTGCTATTATTTACTTATTCAGTCATTTGTTTATATCAGTGTGGTCTGAAGAGTATTTTCAGGTTATAAACTGTTACAACTTTATTTTTATCCAATTGGAAATTAGAAGAGGTGTGTGTGTGTGTTCAGACACATGCATTCCATAGCATGCATATGGAGGTCAGAGAACTCCTTCTCTAAGTCCCTCTAGAGGCAGTCCCTCTTGTTTCTGTCCTGTTGCTGCGTGCTACAGGATACCTGGCCCAAGGGCTTCCACATAATTCTCTGCCCATCTCTGCCTTCCTTCTCACCACAGAAATGCTGAGTTACTCTTGCATGATACTGCATCCAGTTTTTTCGCACAAGTGCTAGGGACGGAATCTCTGGTCTTCAAGTTGTCAAGCCTGTGTGGCAAGTGCTTTTACCCACTGAGTCATCTCAGCTGGCCATTTATCTTTGGAAGTTTTTTGTTTTGCTTTTTTTTTCCTTTTGAAATGCTTTCTGCTTTCTGCTTCAGACTTATCCTGTATATTTCTGTCTCAGTTCTAGAATTAGCTATTTCCTTAACTTTTAATGGACAAATGGCCCAGTAATCAAGATCTGGACATGAAGTGTGCTCATTGCTAGTGGGGTGTCCTTGCTTCTAGGTTTTCTCAATGGACAGAGGAAAATATCTGGGAATATACAGATAAATATACTAGAACTATTTCTATGTGTAATTGTCTCTATCTGTACTGAGCTAAGTATACTATACCAATATCTCCAACTTTCATTTATTACCAAATGGATGAGTCTAACTAAATGGAGATAATCTGGAGCCTCCTCCTTCACTTGGGTTAAACCCAACTTCCACCAGAACTATTTGAGAGAGAGAGTAAGTGTGGGCAAGCATGAAAGAGTAAATGTGCACAACGTGCTCATATGTAGAGCAGAGGACAACTCTTGAGAGTATTTTCTTTCCGCAGTGTGGGCTCTAGGCATGGAACTCAGGTAACTAGGTATGCACAGAGGAACCTTTACCTACTGCGTGGCAGCCCCTGGTGTAAGCATTCTTGTGACGATCATAAGATGTCTTAACTGTTCTTTTTGTTTCCCCACTCGTTCCCTCTACTTTCCACATAGCACTGGGATTGCATAATTTCTGGTGCTTTTTTTCACTCAGAAGAAAAGGCAAAGTCTTAACAGTGTTCCCCTTGCTCCCTCTGTTTTCCTTGATCCTAAGTGCATTTCTGCCTCGGGCACTTTGCCCTAGCTATTCCTCAATCCTGGGATGTACTTAAATGACTTGTTGCTTTCTTCTTTTTTGGGCGTGTATTTGCTGGAGGCTGAGCCCAGGGGCTTGCACGTGCCACTGAACTACGTCCCTAGCCCTTTACTTTCTTCTTACCTCTGCAGAATGGTTGGTTTCTTGTCTCTTCCCTTGCCATCTCATACAAAGTTCCATGCCTTTCTGCTCTTCCTTAGCTTTTTTCCATAGTCTTCATCTCTGACATTGCGTTGTTTATATGCTTGAAGTCTTTATCTAGGATGGAAGCTCCATGAGAAACTAGAATGGTAATCTGGCCATGACGGATAGTAGCATAGTTAGGCACAGGTGTCAACTTGACAGTTGAGGGTTTGAGCTCTGGGCACATTTGTAGAGAATTAGTGGTTGTGTTAAGCCCAGAGCAAACCTGCAAGAGATTGTCTAGCTGATGGGGAAGGCCCAGTCCTGGTAGGTGGGACTAGGCCCTGAACAGGTAAATAAAATACTGAGAGCTGGTTGGGGAAGTCGGCATCCTTCTGTACACTTGGCCAGACATGCTGGTCTGGCAAGTAAGGATGGTCCATTTCTCAGCCATTATGTGATGATGGTGTGGCCAGTTCCCTCAGCCCTGGTGTTGGTGCGTGCTCTCCTGTCAAGTTAGACTGAGAACTGTAGCTGGAAAATCAAAAGAGAGGATAAACCCCTTATTCTCTTAAGCTGTTTGATGGCCATTTATCAGCAACCATACAGGCAAATTGCTACAGATATGTAGAATGGAAGGCATCTTGTACATACTCAATAAATATTTGTCCAGTGAATAAGCTGCTCACGCTGCCAGTGTCTGATCTTCCACAGGGCATTTCAAGGATCTATTTGCTGTGTTTGTGAATGATGTGTGCTTTCTACAGACTTCTGGCTAGGATAGAATTCTCCATATATGAGAACCTCAGCAAGTCTGGCACAGTGCAGGGCTGGGGACACTGTAGGGCATTAGTTCTTCCTGGACCCACTGCATGAGCCTAAGGAAGCCCTGGAGCTGCTCAGCTCACCCTTGTTGAGGACAAAGTTGGCTGAGGCATCTTCTCTTGCCTTACAGAGGGAAACAGCCATAGGCTTTGTCATACGCCAAATATGTGAGCGAAACCCTGGGATAAACTCAGAATAGATCCAGGTCCCTGCTGTGCAGTAGATTATAGCTGGTCAAGAAAGGAGTAGGAAACCTAGTATTAACACATCTACTCGAACAACAGAAGAGACATTGACATTTTTAATCCTGTACATACACATCAAGTATAGATTGGCTATATCTAAAGGTTTCAGGATACAATACCAATACTTATAATACATTTTAATGTTTTCTGTTGTCATTTATTTAACGAAATAAAGTTGTGGACAATCCTTACTTGCCAGACCAGTATGTCTGGCTAAGTGTACAGAAGGATGCCGACTTCCCCAACCAGCTCTCAGTATTTTATTTACCTGTTCAGGGCCTAGTCCCACCTACTATGGACTGGGCCTTCCCCATCAGCTAGACAATCTCTTGCAGGTTTGCTCTGGGCTTAACACAACCACTAATTCTCTACAAATGCGCCCAGAGCTCAAACCCTCAACTGTCAAGTTGACACCTGTGCCTAACTATGCTACTATCCGTCATGGCCAGACGGATTAATGGCCAGACGATTAATGAGGTCAAAAGAGAAAGTGCTAGTTCCATTGTGCCAGGTGATTTTCACAGCTCACTAATGGTCTGTAGCCTTCAGTTTGAAAACCTCTGACTAGTGGGTAAGAGTCCAGGAGGAGCCTGCCTGTCTTTTTTTTTTTTTTTTTTTGAGGTAGTCCCCTACCATGACCCAGGCTAATCATGAACTTACTATGCAGCCAAAGCCTTGTTTGAACTCAAGGACTTCCTGCCTTCACTCTGACTTTTGGGATTGTAGGTGTGTACATCTTGTCTTACTGAGTTAGCTAATTTGAAAGTAATTTGCCATTTAACCAAGCAATCACTGGATAAGCCTCATAATTTCCCCAAGCCTCACTTTCCTTATCCTCAATAGCAATTCCCACCTTTGAGATGCCTGATTTGGAAGTAAATTGAGATGCTGTCTATAAGGCAGTGTTCACAGCTCCTGGTGAATGATTTGCTTGCTGCTACACTGGTGGCTGGGGAACTGAAAGCCTCTTCCAGGACTGCCTTTCAGGGGTAAGGGTCTCCTGATTGAAATTAAGGATGAGTAGGACTTATGTGATCAGAAAATGAAAAACATACAAATATCAGCAGCCAGACTGGGAAGCAAAGTCCCAAGGTCCAGAAGAAATGAGGAAACTAGAAGAGAGATTTAAAACCCATACATGTAGAGATGGCTCAGGGATTAGGCCTCTGCATCACAAACAGAAGAACCTGAGTTCAGATCCCAGATCCCACATAAAAATGCTGGGTGGGAAATGGCTGCAGTCAGCACTTCTGACCCTGGAAGGCAGAGCCTGGGAAACTCAGAGCAAAGCCAAAAAGAAGTAGAGCAATCCAGGATACACAGTACCTTCTGATACATATGGACACACAGACAGACAGACAGACACACATACACCAAAAAAAGAAATACCCCACACATGTAGAACATCTGCACAGTCACTGACCTGCCATACCTGTGCTTTCCAGCAAGGTGTCTTGGCCTCTATGAGACCATTAATTTCTTTAAAACTAAGATTCAGGTTCTATGATCAGCTTCTCTGTTACCACATATCAGTACTCTGGTGAGCACATGTGGCTGGTAGCATCTGAGGAACACCAACATGGAACATTTCAGTCATTGCAAAAAAATTTTATAAGGCAGTCGATTTTACCATAGCAAAAAGTCTTTAGAAGGAAGGCATAAACTTTCTTTTGAATCTATATTAATTATTTATTACTAGTCCAAAAAATTAAAGCTCAAGACTCCTTTACCTTCTCAGCAACTGTTTACATTTGATTTTTTTTTTTAGATAGTTTTATTATGTAGCCCTGGCTCATTTTGAACTTGCAACAATCCTTCTGCGTCAGCCTTCTAAATGCTTAGTTTCCAGATGTTGGTCACACACTTGACTGCTATGGCCTCATTTGATCTTCAGCTAAAGAAAGCAGCTTGCGGTTGCAAGCACACTGTTCATGCAATTGTTTATTTTTAAATTAATATATTGTAAAAACTTCTGTTGGCCTGGTATGTTTATATGCCACATAGTCATTCCAGTGTCATACTGTAGTGCACCATCATTGGATTAGCTGCTTCCTCATTGGACAACTTAGTTGCTTCCTGTTGTCCAGTGTTATGAATAGTGCGGCTGTGAACTTTTTTGTACCCGGAGGCCTGATTTTTTGAATTGTTTCCTTGTTCTAAATTCTAGGAAGTCAGTTATTCAGTCAAGGGAGATAATCACTTTTATGACTAATGGCTATTTAAAAAGGAAGAAATAAAAATGTAAGCATGTTACAGTTTTGAGCAGATATTGTTGCTTGGCTCATGAGGGCATCAACTCTCTAAGAGGTGAAGGGTTAAGCCCACAGTGTAGCTACTTACTAATAGAGTCAGACTGCAGTCCCCTCCCAGTTTCTCATGTAGAAACCTGCCTGTCATACCACCCCAAATCTTAGTAATAATTTTGATAACACTGATAAATCTTAGTATTGATGAGCTCAGTAGGCATTCCAGTCTTGAACATGAAGCATGGGGCCACAGGCATTACATTTACGAGGTGCAGCTGAAAACAAGGGCAGCTTTCTTAAGTTTTGCCACCACATGCCAATGCTTGGAAGCGCCTGGGTGGCTCCTCCACTGAAGCTGTTCTTGTGGCTAGCTGCCTTGGAATTCACTTCAGGGCCAGTATATAAGCCACTCTAAACAGTCAGCCTGGAGCCTGAGCCTCATACCTTGTATTTGACCAAAGATGGTATTCCTGAGCATGGGTGCCCCACCTGATTCACCCCACTTGGAGCCAGATGATGTTGGATTCTTTCCAGAAGTCAGATCCTTCCCAGGAGGAGAAAGATCTGCCAGCTCTGAAGAGTCAGAAGGGGAAAAAGGACCTTAGCCTTTGAAGGGCATTCTAGAGTAGGCCGAAATGTATGGTAAGTGGCTAAGCCATTGGCCCTGGCACATGGCCTGCTGAAGTGACCAAACTAAAAGGGACACTATACCCATTTGTATAAGTTCCACTCTGCTTACTTGTGATCCACTTTGCTATCTGCCCTCTCAATCCTTTTTGAGATGGAGACAGTGAATACATGCTATGCCAGGGATGATAACTGTTTTGGGATGCACTTAGGAAGGGCATCGTTTTATTTTCAGTGAGGTGACAGGAAAGCCTCTCTGAAGAACAGAGTTAGGAATGGTGGGACAGAGATGGACCCTTTGTTGTTGGAAGGAAGGGTATTATAGGCAGAGAGAAAAGCAAGTGTTTGCATTCCAAGGAGGATCTGAGAGGGCAAGTCTTAAGACTTGGTATCCTTAAGTGGTTGTTGAGTCAATGAATAATTGAATAAATAATAGCAAAATCAAATTGTAGTGGGTCTTCAATAAATATGTCAATTTGACATTTTTGCATTTGCTATTTTCACTAACTTTGTATCTGGAAAACTTTATGTAAGAAAGAGTGGAATGGCTGGTTCATTGCACACACATCCGCTAATCGGATTCAAGGAGGACATTTTGCCTCAGCTGCTTTCCGTGTTCTTGCATCTGTATGTGTGTGTTGGTGCAGTGGGACCATTTAGAAGTCACTTGTAGAAACCTGACATTCACTCTTTGTGTTTAGAATTTGGTGCTAGGGAATAGCGAGCCTGAAGAGTGGTGGCTTGGGCCATGGCCTCTGAACTGGACTTCTCCCCTCCTGAGGTGCCTGAACCTACCTTCCTGGAGAACCTGCTGCGATATGGACTCTTCCTAGGGGCCATCTTCCAGCTCATCTGTGTCCTGGCCATCATCGTACCCATTCCCAAGTCCCACGAGGCGGTGAGTTCTTCCCTGCCACCTCAATTCCTCTGAATGCCAGGCTGGGATTTGGTGCCACAGCCAAGATGAGCAAGGATGATGCTGGGTCTTACTGATGCAGTGTGTTTCTGAATTCCCACCCTGGTGGATTGGGCCACGTGACTAACCCTGTTTGTTTATGTATTTGTTAAGGTGTTTTGTTTGTTTTTTGAGGTAAGGGCTCATGTAACCCAAGGCTGACCTCAAACTCAGTATCCTTCTGCCTCAGTTTCCGTGTATTATAGGCAGAGAGAATTCTGTTTAAGATTTTTAAAGTTTCTTTTAATATTTATTTATCATGTATAGTTTGGAGAGAGAGAGAGAGAGAGAGAATGACTATATGATTGCCTTGTGCGAGTTGGTCTTCTCGTCCCACCATGTGGGGTCTAGGTTTCCCTGCAGGCGCCTTCACCAGCCCAGCCATTTCCATGGCTCTAGACTAGTAGCTTTTATTCACACTTCAGCACTTGCGCTCATCACAGAAATACACTCATAAATATCACAACATAAACAGCTTGCCTTTGGGAGGGAGACAAAGAAAACAGTACTCACTGATGTATGTTTGTAGTCCTGACTCTTGGAAGGCAGAGACAGGAGGACTGAGTTCAAAGCAAGACTGAACTCTGAAGTGAGAACCTGTCTCCTGAAGAATAAAAAGGAAAAACAATACCTTTCCCCCATGAGAAGTGCAGGGTATAGTGAAGGTGTGTGGCTAAGGAGGGGAAGCTGGTTATGTGTTGGGGCAGCAGAATGTCCTGCTGCTGAGGACAGCGTTGGAGCCGAGGCAGAGAGAACAGGCAGGTGCTACTAAGTAAAGCAGGGAAAGCAGAAGGATGGCATTTCAGGGCAAGAGAACAGGCTGGGCAGAGGACCTGGGCGCTGGAGAGCTGGGCTAGTCCAGAGAACAGAAGGAGGTGACTGCACCTAGAGTGCTCAGGGGACTGAATGAGAGCTGTAGTCAGAGGTGTGGGCAGGGTGCAGAGGGTTTGGAGCAAGACAGGCATGTTTCCATTGGCTTTTTTGTTTTGTCTCTTACCCTGTGAATGTCTTTGTCGTCTCTCTACACCCCAGGATTTGGCAGATTGCTTCTCTGGATGGCCAGTGCCTACGTGTCTTACCTGCAGAGGGGTCTGTCCCAGGCTGGAGGCTGTTCAAATCGGGTTATTTGGTACACAGGCCTCATGGCTGGTGCTGTGGCCTTACTGTTATGTGTCAACAGGATATGTGTTTGGTCCCTATGCACTCAGAGATATCTTTTTCTCTCTCTCCCTCAGTATAACATTTATTTTTTTCAGATTATAAATGCTATTATAGATACAAAATAAGAAATTTAGAAAATATAAAAATGTATAAATAAGTTAAAAATCATTTCCTAGAATTTTAGACTACTTTTATATGTATCAAATTTAAATACACACACACACACACACACATACATATAAATTCAGAGAATCTCATGAGATTCTTGTAAGTTTCAAGTGGTATCACCTGACTCCCTCATTGTAACCCCTCAGTCTTTCACCTAAATGGTTTCATCATCCTTTGATGACCATTGCTGAGATCCATTGTTCCCTTCTGCACCTATTAGCTGTAATCTTTTGTGGGGACCTTGGAGGATATTTGAAATATTGATCAGACTAAAAGGCACATGCATGCTAGATCCGTTCCCTTGCTGACTTCTCAGAGGTAGCAACCAACAGTGTTGGCCAGTAAGGCTGTTTTCATATAATTTTAAGCTATGTTTATATATTTGATGCTTTAAGTTGTTCTTTGTGCTTTGTTTTTTTAACACTTTATATATATATATATATATATATATATATATATAATTTTTTTTTTTTTTTTTTTTTAATAGAGAATACCAGGTTGTACAAGTGGAGGTTAGAGGACAACTTTCAGAAGTTGGTTCTCTCTGTCTACCATGGTGGCTCTGGGGCCTGAACTCGAGTCACCAGGTTTCTGAGCAAGTGTCCTTACTTCTGAGTCATCTCACAAGCCCAGGGGCTTCCCTTTATTGCCTAGGCTAGTCTTGAACTCACTGTCTTCTTACCTCAACCTCCCAAGTTCTGGAGTAACAGATGTGTGCCATCACACCCATTATCCCTATCATGTCTGTTGTCCCCCACCTTTGATATATAATAGTTCGCACTCATAAACATAATTTTGTGCCTTTTGTTTATTTCACAATATACCATATATTCTGGAGACTTATGTATCTTGGGGATCACTACGTCTGAAGATCCTGCTTGTGTAGTGGCATGGGAAATGGGGATCACTGGTTTAGTGGGGTACTGAATTGAAGGAGTAGACTGGCCTGTCCTAGAGTAGGGAGGGAGCTTGTCAGTTTTGCTTTAAACAAATGTTATAATTTCTGGGTGCTTCCATCAAGTCAACAGTTGGATGTGCAGGTCTGCAGCAGGATGAGGCTATGGGCAGAGTGCTGTCTGACATTAGGGTGTTAGTGAGATGTCATGGAAGCCATGTGAGGACAAGGTCTCCTGAGCACAGCCCATAGAGAGACAGGAAAGGGACAAAAACTGTAATGCCAGCACTCAGAGGCTGAGGCAGAATGAGCACAAGTTGAGGTCTAGGCTGGGCCATATAGAGATATGCTGTCTCAAAACAATAAAAATAAAAACAAATTGTAGGACAGAGTGTTGACGAATGCTCGCATGTAGGGACAAGCAGGGAGGTGGTGCAGCTGCGAGAGTGGTAAGCTATTGGTGGGCATGGACAGGCTCGTGACCTCTGGTAGTTCTGAGCATTTTCTCTCTGCCATCTTAAGGTCTCTACTGAGTTTTTCTACTCACAACTGTAGCACTCTCTACAGACTTGTTCCCTGCTCTCTGAGCCCCTGTCCTCCGACATGCCTACTGTTGGGTATTGTAAATAACAAACACTTGCTGCCATTGGCTGCTGCTGAAGCTGCTGAGTCCCGAGTAAAGGAGGTGGTGACTGCTCTTGTTTTACTTGGAGCTAGGAAGGGAAGCTACTCGCCTTCTAGATAAGCACAGAGGGCTGGCTCAGGCCAGCAGGCTTGAAGGGAAGGGACCTTTACTGAGCTCTCCTAGCTTTCAGTACTACAGTGGGTTATGATCCTTCCAGGCAATGAGTTGACAAAGGGCTCAAGATGCCTTCTTGCCCCCAGCAGCAATTGAGAGCTTACCTCCGGATGACAACCTCATCTTTTAAAAGGCAAAGTACAGGGCTGGAGAGATGGCTTAGGGGTTAAGATTCTGCCTCACAAGTAGTGGGACCTGAGTTCAAGTCCCAGATCCCACATTTAAAAAAAAAGAAAATGCCAGGCAGAAATAGCTGCAGCCGCTGCAGCCTGTGGAAGGCGGAGCTAGGGAAATTCCAGAGTGAAGCAAAAAGGAGGTAGAAGCAATCCAGGATGATTCTCGAAGTCATCCTTGGGCCTCCACAGGGACACACTGTGCCCTCTGACACACACATACACACACAATAAACAAATAAAGTAAAAAAAATATAAAAAGCAAAGTACAGCACATCTTTTTTGTTTGCTAATAATTCAGGAGCATACATAGTTCATACAAGAAAGCTGTCTTCATAACCAAGGTTTACTGTTTAGCTTTGAGATAAAATCTCATATTCTACCCTAGAATGCCCTCTAACTCACAGCAATGCTCCTTCATCATCTTTTTCTCAAGTACTAGGATAAGCAGTAAGTCACCATGCTCAACTGCTTTAACTTTATTAAAAAAGAAGGAAAAGAACACAACTGAGCTTTGGGAACTAGGAATTTTGCTGGCTCTTCTGGTGTCCCCAAGTAGCAGCCTACTCGCCCTCCTGCAGCTCCTGAATGCAGGAGAGGAGAGGCAGAAGTGTGTAGGAATAAGAAGACAAAGTGATGGGAGTGCCGGGGCTGTGCACTGAGAGTTCCTGAGTGAGAAGGGGAGGAGCAAGAAGGCTTTAACAGGGACACCGAAAGGACTTAGGGAGGAGCAGAGCCCCAGAGTGGGAGCATACTGGCAAGGACTTCAATAGCCTGAGGCAGTAGGGAGATGGAAGCAGAGAGTGCAGGAGGGAGGGGGTTGTGAGGGTGAGAGACCCAGAGAACAATCATGCTTTTTGCAGTTGTGCTTAGGGCAAAACCATTCCTCTTGCTTGGCCTATAGAAGCAAGGTTTATTAGTGGCTTTTTGGGTCAGAAGATAATATTTTTGGCTCCAGATGATGGGAAAGCTTTTGAAAAGTGAAAGAATGTCTTTCCTGTTGTTCCAGTAAGCCAATGTCTTGCAACTAGTTTATGACTTCAATGCTTCAATATTTAGCAGATTATTTGAAAGCTCTTTTGGGGGCAATCAGGGAAGAAGAAAAACCATACAAATGCTTCCCACCCCACCCCCTTGCTCTTCATGTTCCAAGCAAGAGCTCATTGGTCAAACTACAATTTGTCTCTCTAGAATCTAAGCCAGATGAAAAGGCTTTTTCGTTGACACCTCGTTAAGCTAAGATCTGAGAAACAAACGTTTATTTGATCCTGATTGAGGTCAGAGTCCCACAATCCAACTGTTCTCCTCTAGGTTAAATTCTGAAATATGAAGTAGTACTTCCACTCTGGCAGGACAGCAAATGCATCTCAAATCTCAAGCCCAGTGTGACTGTATGGTGACATGGTGAAAAGGATTATGGGTCAGTTTCTAGGCTCTAGGGGAAAGAAATTGATGATTGGTGTTTGCTATGCACTAGAGACTAAGGAGTGACGATTCTGTTTGCCCATTCAAGGAATAGTATGGTTCTCTACATTAAAGCACACTAAAGCCATCTAAGGAGTTTTCAAATCCTGGACCACATCTACATTCTGTTCTGTTATTCTTCAGAGTTTTGGATCATTGTATTTGCAGAATGTACAAGTGATTCTAATGTCTAGTCTGGTCTTGTCTTTGGTGATTTTCCTGAAGCATAAACTGAGTTTAGGAGGATAGATAATAATAATAATAGCTCCTTAAGTTTGAAATAAGGTGGGAATGGAAGAACCAGAAGCAAATTGGAGATAGAGACCCAGGAATCATCTTATCACCCTGGCGTTCTTTTTTGTGCATGTGTGGCTTTTTTTGAGATCGAGTTTACTTTGTAGCCAAGGCCGTCCTTGAAGTTGCTGTGTATTCAAGGATGACTGAGCTGTCTTCCTGCTTTCAGCTCCCAGCTGCTAGAATTCCAGGGGTGCTCCACCACACCTAGCTTCAGTCTGGTATTCTTATTTGAAACCTGAAGAATGAGCTGCTGAGCTCTTCAAGGGAAATCAAGGTTCTGGAAAGGCTTGAACCTGCCAGGCCTGTCCTGTGCCGCGGACACACTGAGCACATGCAGATGCTCTCCCGGCCCCCAGGATTTTAGTGTTGCAGGGGCCTGTGGAGGGTGGAGGGACTATCTGGTGGCCTTTTGCATGCCCCCTACCTTCTATTCCTGCCTTTCACTTCTCTCTCCAGGGCCTACTTCCTCTGCTCACTGGCCCTGTGGTGACATGAAACGTGACCTCGACAGCTCCCAGGGTTTACATGTTTCAGCTGCAGCATCCCAGAGAGGCTGCCTTCCTGCTTGGTCCAGTTCCAAAGTCTTCTGGAAGGAACTGTGTGGCTGACCAGCTGAGGATAACTATGGTCAGTGTGGGAGGAGGCGGGGGGGGGTGTGTGCTGTAGAATGAAAGCTGGGAGTGAGGAGAGGAAATCTGTTCCCACAGAAGCTGGGCCCTGGGGTGTTCGTTCTCCTCGGGATATAGATAGGGCAGCAAGCAGGAGAGAAGAAATGATCTCCAGGCCATTGAGGGGGTCCAGAGAGCCTGAGGAAAACCCAGCCCCCAGAGACTGGAAGAAAAGCAGCTCAGCTTGTGCACACTGGCCAGGGGGCCCTCCTTCAGGAGGACCAGCAAAATTCAATTCCTAGGGAAGCTCTGGGGGTCCGTGATCGTATTTCTAAGCTCTGATACTTTTCTAGAGTGGTGTCTCCAGACAATACCTTGAGAAGGTGGGCCACCTTTTCGGGCCCCATCTGGCCTACTCTGTCTGTGCCAAGCAGGTGGGTATCAACTTTGTTCAGCGACTCATGAAGCAGTCAGCAAGAGTCATCTGTCGACTCACCGTGAACTCGCAGTGTGCATGTTGGCTGAGCAGCCTTGCTCGTTCTGTCACATCTCAGCAGCCAGCTCGCTGCCAACTCCTAGAAGGCTTTGCTTTCTTGCCTGTCTCTCGTGTTAATGAGGACTCTTCTGGGGAAAGTTCCAAGACCCTAGCTCCAGCAGCTTCCCCATGCAGGCATAGTGTTGGCTCGGAGAACTGGAGGTGTCAAGCACACTGGACTTGGGACTGCCTGTGTGTCTGATGCCTGACTTTCCAAGAGAGCATTGCTTCCTTCAGCATCCCGTTCCCCAGGGCCTGCAGCTGAGAGCGCCATTTCTCTGCCTGCGCTCATTTTACAGAGCTTATGGAAGAGCTCTACTGGCCACATTTCTGCCTTGTCCCACAGGTGGGAAGAGGGTGGATCCTCTTTCCCCTACAGTGACGGAGTCTTCCAGAACCCTATGGGATGGGAAAAGACAGCCTCTGTGAAAGGAGTTACTGGCAAAACCAAGAGATGCCCAGCAGTGTGATTACTGGTAACTCACAAGAGCAGATGGCAAGAGTGGTGACTTTCAATGTGTGGTCTGCAGAGACTTCTTTTCTTACTAGAACACTCTGTGAGGTTTGGAAATCTAGAAACTCCCCTGAGCTCAGTGAAACAACCTAGAATGTCAGAGTCCTATAGAAAATTTTGCATAAGATCTTTATAGTTTACATGGCCCATTGAGGGCTGTTATATATATTAAAAGGTAGTTAACATGAACAAGCATGTATCCAGTCCCAGCACTCAGAGGCAGGCTGACAGAACGAGCTTGGCAGCTCTGCTCTGTATGTGGTTGCAGCCTGACAGGAGTTGGCATTGGATTGGGAGGAAGGGTGTTCTTTACTTAATAACCTGCTTCTGACAGGAGAGTGCTGTGTGGTGGGCATCAGCATGCTCCCACAGCCACAAAGCTGCAGGTGTTTGGCAGCTCACAGGAGAGATGGCTGGATACACAGAACCACAGGCCAGTGGGAAGGCCATAGAGTCCTGCTGAATTGTGTCTGATGTGAGCTCCACGCCTGCAAGTACAGCGTAGATGCTGCGTCTTCCTTTGTGTGCTCCGGCCTATGTGGACAGCATCCCCAACTCCCTTTTCAACTGGTGTCCTGCCCTCTTCTCAGGCTGCAGCTAGCTCCATCTACAAGGTCTTCTCAGCCCCAGTGGAAGAGTAGGCAGGGCCAGAGCTGCAGTGGGAGCCCCACCTACTCTGAGTGCTGCCAGTCATGATCTACCTGAGCCCCAAGTGCTCAGCCTCAAGTTCTTGGAGAGTCAGAACAGGTGTGACAGGGCCTTAGCATAGCATGGTAGTTTGCTTTCCCTGGGCCATTTTCAAGGTAAGAATGACGGTGTCAAGTGACATTCTATCCTGATTTGTAAGACTGCAGCCTCATTGAGCTGTACGGTAGAAATCCTAAACTTGGTGCTCCTTCCCTGATAGGAGGAGTTGGGGTGCAGTGTGCAGATTTAATTATTTGCACCTGATGAATAGCAGCGAATTTCTGACCTGGTGACCAGCTGAGGTGCCACCTCGTCAATGAAGCTGTGTCTACAGAAGATTCCTCTGCAGACCCAGGAAGCGCCTGGAGCAGAGGCTTCCTTTACCCCTCCAGTGTGATTCTGAAGAAACTTCCAACCTCTTCAGGGGAGCGCAGTGTTCCTACATTGTCCTGGCAGCACACATTTTTAAAATTTTTTATTGCAGCACACATTTGAGGGGAAATTAAATCAGTCATTGCTGTCACATGAGAATGGGTGTCACAAGGACCGAGGGACCCAGTCACATGTGTGACAGCCACCCTCGCTTCCCTGAAGCTTGTGGAGAGGTTCCAGGGAATCAGAGGCTCGGTCTCCTCGCTGTAGATGTAGCTCCTAGTGGTAGGCTCAGTGGGATGACCCAGAGGTCAGGCAGGCAGTGAATGTGGAGTACATGCACCCTACAGCGCTTACATATGCCGGGCACACAGCTCGGTGGTGAGTGCTGAACTCCTGTGCAGTCAGTGGGCCACAGGCAGCAGTGTCTGGGGGCTCCTGGCTGCTGGTAGCCCAGAGTGACAGGGACCTGCCTAGAGATAGGGCTGAGGTTAGAGTGAACTTGCTCTGCAGGCCACACTGGGTTTTCTGGGCAGGGGAGGAGGGGGGGCAACAGCATTTTAAAATAAAAAGGCTAATGCTGTCTTAGGAAATAGACTGAAGGCAGTGTGGAGGAGGATGAGAATGGAGGGTGTGAAGGAAGGACAGCAAAACAGTCCAGAGTCCCTAGCATAGTGAGGTGAACAGGCCTTGGAGACAGATTGGAGTAGGGGCGTGAGGGAAGGGCGAGCACTCAGAGATGACTTGGGTAACTAGATGGGTGGTGATGCCAGAAACAGAGATGGGGTGAGGAGGAGGGCGGGAGCATTCAGACGAACCGATGACTGTAATATGCATGCACCCACAGAGAACTGCTGTCTGGGGTAAAGAACCAAGCGTAGCTGGAGTGCCAACCACTTTCCTGACTGGTTGTGAGTTAGTCACAACCAAGGGGCAGGAAGAATCGTAGAACAGGCTAGTCTCCTGTTCTTCTGTCACTTTTGGATTAGAGGAACTGCCCAGACGCGACCCACATGTCTGTCCAGGGCACTTAAAGACTAACTGGTTTCCACTGGATACATGCTTACTGTGACAGGCACGGTTCCCAGATCCCAAGGCCCCCCCCAAACATTGTCTTGCTGGGCTTGTGTTAAACATGAGTCTTCCCTGTGGACTCTGCAGCATCGCTGTGTGCAGTTGACAGCCACTCCTCTGAGGTTTGGTTTTGTTTGCTTTTCTAACTGGCTAATCTTTTCTATTTCTTGACCAAGTTACATAAATATTAGCATAGGGAGACCTTATGCATAATTTTGGATTCCGACAGGAGGAGGCCCAGCAATCAGAGCTTGAACTGAGGAAAGGGTCACATTCAGTTGCCATGGATGCCTGACCCAGCAGGACCTTCACACCTACTCTCTAGTGGCCCGAGATGATGGCTGAGAAGAGGGAACTGACAGCATCTGTGTTGAACCTTCCGCTGGGTGGAGGCCGAGCCCCAGGGGCGGGGTCAGCAGGAAGGTCAGAAAATAAAGCAAGCTGGAAGCTACAACCTGACGAATCAAACCTGGAGACATCTTGTCTTCCAGAGCAAGATGCTTCCTTCTGATGGTTTTAGTCTGCTTTTTCTTTTCCTGTTTTAACCAAAGAATGAGAGTGCTAAAAACTTTTGCCTGTCATGTACTACGGACCTTGGGATGGTACACAGGAATACAGGATTTTTGAGCTGCGAGAAGGAAACAGGGCCAGTGTCACCAAATGTATGGAGTACCAAGAAGCTAATGGAGCCAGATATACTTAATATATAAATAAATTTTATGGATATATATATATATATATATATAGTGTGTGTGTGTGTGTGTGTGTGTAAGAAAGTACTGTGTGTACTTGTGGAAGCCCAAGGGTGACTTAAGGAATCATCCTGGATTGTTTCTACCTCCTTTTTGTTTAGTTCTGGGATTTCTCAGGCTCTGCCCTCCAGACGGCTGCCATTTCTACCTGGCATTTTTATGTGGGATCCAGGATCCAGACTCGAGACCTTCTGCTTTTGAGTCAGAGTCTTAACCTCTGAGCCATCTCTTCATCCCTGAAGCCAGATTTAATGGGAAGTTACCCAATTGGTATCTTTAAAAAGGCTTTGTATTGTTCTGTTTGTGTTTTGTGTTCCTGACGTATGTGGGCATGCATGCCATGGCAGACATGTGCAGGTAGAAGAATCAGTTCTGTTATTATTACTATGTGTGTGTATGTGTGTGTGTGTGTGTGTGTGTGAACATAAGTCAGGGGTGTTATGTGAAGGCCAGAATACAACTTTGTGGATTTGGTTCTCTGCTTTCACCTTTACATTAGTTTTGGGAGTCAAACCCAGGTTACCAGGCTTGTACCACAAGTGCCTTTATCTGCCCTGCCAAGCCATCTTGTTGGTCCATGGCATGGGTTTTTAAAAACAGATACTAGGGCTGGAGAGATGCTCAGGGGTTAAGATTCTGCCTCAAAAACAGAAGGTCCTGAGTTCGGATCCCAGATTCCACATAAAATAGTGCCAGGTGGAAAGGCAGTGGTCTACACTTGTGGCCCTGATGGGTAGACCCTGGAAAATCCCAGATGGAAGCAAGAAGGAGGTAGAGGCAATACAAGATGATTCCTGAAGTCATCCTTGGTCCTCTACAGGGACACACAGTGCCCTGTAATACACACACACACACACACACACACACACTCTCTCTCTCTCTCTCTCTCACACACTCACAAAATTAATAAATAAATGTAAGTAAGTAAGTAAAATATTAAAAGACCGGCACCTCAGGCGACCTGTGGGGAAGAAGAAGCTTGGTGCTGGGGTTGGTGGTCCCTGGGCTGGCCTGCCTCTAGTGCTCTTTCTGTCCATAGCACCCTGCATGTTCTCACTAGAGGGGCGGATTGAGTCTATTCTAGACTCTTCTCTGGCTTGAGCAGATGGCCTGGGACTGACTTTGAACTTTTAGCTAAATTTCTCAAAGAACAAGCCACAGTGTGTGTATACAAGATGCATAGAATTGAGTCTCCCAGCTGTGTGGAAAGCCTGGAGTTGTGCATGAAGCTGTCTCTGCCCTCTCCACAGGGCACCTCTACCAGGCTACCAGAACTAGTAGTTTGGTGATAGGTGGCCCAGCAGCTGCTTCTCTCCATCCCCCCCGCTGGAGTCTGAGGGTGAGTAGGAGGAGGACAGCAGCCGCCAGAAGGAGCCTCAGCCCCAGTGGCCTGGCCCACAGTCAATATTCACTCCTACTCTGCCAGCCCCTCCCGCAAGGCCACTGACAGGCCACTGGTGGCCACCACCCCTTGCTGGCACTTCCCTGCTTTTCTGCCTGTTATGAGTTGTGCAGCACTGATTCTGTTTTACGGGTGAGGGCACTTGGACATGGACACTGAGTGAGGTGACCACTCGGTGCATATGTACAGACCCAGGTCTCAGGAATGATGCTCCTTCCCTGATGTTTCTGGGCATGCTTCAGTCAGCGCGGTCCCTTTATCAGGCTAGATTTCTCTAAACAGGATCTCTGTCTCTCCCCCCCCACTTGCATATCCCCCCATCTGTAACACCATGCAGGAGGCAGAATCGTCTGAGGCCAGAAGTACAGAGGCACCAAAAAAGTCCAAAGGCTCTGTTCCCTCCACCAGCAAGAGGCCGAAGAAGGAGCCGAAGAAAAAGCGGTAGAAGAGAAGCCTGAGCAACTAACTGGGTGGTGGAGAGCCGACCTCGGGGACAGGCTCCAGGGAATCAACATCCTGTTTCCTCTCTCCATCCCTGTCTCTGCCCCCGGCTGCAATGGCCTCTGACCACAGAGATCTAGAAAGTCCTGATGGTCCATGGGCTCCAGCTGGGCAGACCAGTACTTCCTCTTCCTTCACTCATGGTGCACTGAAGCGCCCAAGAGCAAGCACTGCCCTGTGAGGGGTCAGAAGCCAGCACAGCTCCTGGAGTGACGCTTTCATACTTAATCCTTGGGTCCTTATGGAGTCACACTACAGTTGGAGTCATTGTAACATTGTGAGCACCCCCTCCCTTTCCTTGTGCACCCCCGAACTCCTGCTCACCTTTATCACTTCATCACTGCTGTGTATGCAAAGTCTGCTGTGTATGTGTGTGTGTGTGAGAGAGAGAGTTACTGTCTTTCTTGCTGCAGCAGCTAGATCCTGAAGATGGCGGAAGAGCCAGCAGAAGGCCTGGGCTAGGCACTGCCTGTTCTGTCTGTTCTCTGGCACAGGACGGTGCTGGCTGAATGAAGCCGAGTTTCTTGGGCACAAACTTAGCTTCTGAAGCAGCAGGCTCTGCCCTTTTTCAACCCCATTATAGCATATTTGAGGTGTGCCTTTGATTTCTGCCTGTCATCCCTGCACCTTTCTTTCCCTCCCTGACAACTGAGAAGTTTTGTGGAGCTATAAATAAAGGTCAGTAAACTGTCACTCATGCTGCGCCTGTGTGTTGTCTGCTTCAGAAGAAAGGGGCAGCGTGGTTTCTCCTTGGGAGTGAAGGAAAGCCTGGCCCCAGAGAAGTGGGGCAGGTGGTCAGAATGGAGCAGTTAGGTCAGAGCAGCCCTCCAGGCCTGGCTGTTGTGGAACGAGTTTGCAGGAGGGTCCAGCCAGCTGCTTTGTGTGGCCCTTAGTCACTGGAAACCCTTGTGAATGTGTGAGTGAGTTAAAATTTCCACTGCGTCCAGGCCCCCTCACTCCCTAGGTTCCCACTGCCAGAGAAGACACTGTTGTCCTCAGAGGCGTGAGAAAGGCCATGCAAGAGCTCGGGTGAGTCTGATCAGCTGCCAGCAAAAGCCCTGACCTTGGGAAATCACAACGGCTGCGTCTTCAGTCTGTGAAGACTCTTCCCAAGTGTCGTCAGGAGTGATGGGAGCTTGAGGGACAGGCATCTGTCGTCTGCACTGCTGATGTAGCCCCAGCAGCTGGGACTTCAGCCCAAGCCTAAGGTCCTTCCTATGCAGTTTTAACTTTTGCCAGGATGGTGGTGTGCATCTGTAACCCTGACCGTCGGGAAGTGGAGACAGGAGGATCAGCTCAAGGCCAGCCTGGGTTACATGAGGTCCTGTCCCAAAACAGGCTTTTAATTTGTGTCAGGCATGCTGAGGGTCCTGCATCTTCCCACTGCATGCTCCATTCAACTTCTACTGTAATCACTGTTCTACTCTTTGATGACTCTATGAGCTTGATGATTTAGCTTTCACAAATGAATGACATCATACAGCATTTAAAAAGATATTTTATATTCATGTATTTGAGAGAGGGAGGGAAAGAGAGAACACATCCACATGATACAGAGGTGGAAATCAGGACATCTTTTGGAAGTCAGTTCTCTCCTTTGACCATATGGGCTCCTGGAGATTGAATCAAGTTACCAGGCTTGCAAGCATGTGCCTTACCCCCTGAGCTATCTCGCTGTCTCCCCATAATATTTCTGTATTTGATTTATTTTGCTTAGCATAAAATCTTCCAGGTTCATTTCTTTAACAAATGACAGAATTTCCTTTCTTCCTTCTTTCCTTCCTTCCTTCTTGGTTGTTGTTTTGGTTTTCTTCCCTTCCTTCCTTCCTTCCTTCCTTCCTTCCTTCCTTCCTTCCTTCCTTCCTTCCTTCCTTCCTTCCTTCCTTCCTCCCTCCCTCCCTTCCTCTCTCCTTCCTTCCTTCCTTCCTCCCTCCTTCCCTCCTTCCCTCCTTTCTTCCTCTTATTTGAGAGAAGGGTGCACTCATGCATGCCATGGCACACAGGTGGAAGTCATAGAACAACTTTTGAAAGTTGATTCTCTCCTTCTACCATGTGGGGCTTCTGGGAATCAAACTCTGCTCACCAGGTTTGTGAGCAGGCACGTTACCCACTGAGCTGTCTTGTTGGTTCCTGTTGTTTTGCTTTTGGAGATAGCATCTTCCTATATAACCCAGAGACTATCCTCAAACCCATGACAATCCTCCTGCCTTAGCCTCCAGAATGCTGGCATTATAGGGTGCACCACTATGCTAGCTTTTTTCTTTTTAAGTGAGTTATATTCTTTCATTTGAATAAACCCCATTTTTTTCCCATTTATCAGTTGGGGTTTTGGGTTGTTTCCATATCTTTCTGTCATAAATAATGCAGTGACCACAGGAGTGGTCTCCTCAGGAATATCTCCTCAAGAAACTGACTTCACCTTCTTTGATATGCACTGGAATGCAGGGTCACTTTTAACTTTCTGAGGAGCCTCCACAGTGTTTCCTGCCCTGGCTCTCCCAACTTACACTCCCACCAAGTGCATGGGATCCGGGATCTAAATTCCGTCCCTTCAGCATGAGAGACAGAGGCTTGACCCCTGACTCAGCTCTAAAGCCCCTGTGTATTCTTGTTGAAGATTGGTTGGCTACATACGCTTGAGTTTATTTCTGAGCTCTTCATCCTTTCTACTGATCCATATGTTTTTATGTCAGTACCAGTCTATTTTGATTGCTGTAACCCTTGTAGCCTAAATTGAAGCCAGAAATCAATGCTTCTGGTTTTGTTCTTTCTCAAGATTGTTCTAGCCATCGTGGGTATGGCTGCATGTGAGTTTTACAGTTATTTTTTATTTCTCTAAAAAATGCCATTGGTAGGGATTGCTTGGAAACTGTAGGTCACCTGGACAGTTTGGGGCATTTTAACAATATCAAGTCTTCCAATCCATGAACATGAGCTATCTCTCTGTTCTTATCTTACAGAGTCCTATGACTTGCACATGACTGGTCCTATAAGGTTCATACAGTGGAAGCTTGATCCCCAGTGTGGTTATGTGGGAGGAGGTGGAACTTCCCTTTAGGACATGGGACCTAGCAGGAGGTTGCATGGGTCCTGGGGACAAATGCCCTCATGAGGGAATGCTGGTCCCATGAATCGTCACGAGAGCAAATTTTCACAAAAGCCTGAGCCTGACCCCTGAATCCCTTGCTGACTTCCCGTCTGTCGAAATGATCCCCGTGTCCTGTATCTGTCTGATGCTATCAGCCACTGTCACTAAGCAGAGGCTAAACTGAGCGGTGTGTCTCATCTACTCCCATCTTCCTGGAGTAAGAGCCAGGGTTCTTATTGGAACCTGCAGAGTCTGCAAGAGCCACTCCATCCAATCTTGGGCTTTCACTCTCCAAAACTATGCCAAGTAAACCTCTTTCTTTGTCAAGTAGCTTGCCTCCGTATTTTGTTATGGTACTAGAAAACACACTAATACAAAGAGCATCTTTTCAGGGAGTAGGAGGTGTTGGGATTTGATCTTAGAGCTTTTTGAATTTTTTATTTGTTTTACTATTTATGAGAGAGAGGGTATACACATGCACACCATGACATGGGTGGAAGTCAGAACACTTCTCTACTTCTACCATGTGAATTTCCAGGAATCGAACTCTGGTCTCCAGGTCTGCAAGCAGGCTCCTTACCCCCTGAGCTATGTTGCTGATCTTAGAGCTTTGTCTGTACCAAGCACATGCTCTGTTAACAAAATTCTCCATCCCTAACCAAACATTAGAATCCTTACAACTGCTGAGGCCAGAAGCCTAGGAATCATCTCTGTCTATTGCACCCTGCTCCTGACCCTGAAATATCTTCTTGCAACTCAAAATCTAGAATAATACCCTATCTCACCACAGGTCTGCCAGAGTCCTGCCATCCTCCTCTGACTTGGATATGGCAGCAGCTTCCACATGGGAATTCAGTTCTTTTTTAAAATTTTTTTTGAATTTATTTACAAGCAAACTGGGTTTATGTCTTTGCCCTGGTCCCCTTGCTACCCACTTCTTTCCTTCCCCACTCTCCCCTTTCACATACCCTTCTTTCCCCTCCCCTTCTTTCATCCATCCTGCTCTGTCCCACCTTTCCCCTCCTGTCCCTCTGCTTGTGTGTATCACAGGAATCCTTTCGGGGTGCCTGTAAGGGAGTTAGATTTCTCGTGAACTTTACGTGGCTCTTCGGTGAGTAAAAATCGTATGTGGGGAGGTTCTTCTCTTGTCGAGAGCCTGTCCCCAAGACACTCTGAGAGCAGCCCTTTCTTCTAAGATCTCACATGGTCCTTGGGGGAAATGTTGGTACATCAGCCATTGTGTAGGTCTGCTGGTAGAAGTTCTCATCGAAGCGACTTTCTGAGTCCATCAGGGGTATTCTGTTAACAGCCAGTACTGAGTCCTCTTAAAACCTGCTTGAGCATGGCCCTCACTGGCTTCTGACTTACCCAGGTAAAGGTCAGAGTTCCCACCGTGACCCATGGGAGAGCTCCCGAGAGCTATTTGGCCTTTAAACTCTCTCACTTCCGGCTACTCCGCTCGGTGCTTGTTGCCAGATCAGCCTGCTCAGGGTGCTGGACAGGACAGGATGCCCCAGGTGAGCCTGTGTCCTCATCCCAGAAGACCTGAGGGGGCTTTGCAGTGTGACCAAGAGAAGGATCCTGATGAAAATCAGAGAAGAGCTGCTTCCAGGGCGGAAACTGGATTGGTGGGGGCCACAGCAGAAACATAAAGGCCGGGAGAGGGACCCCACACAGACTGCGTCTCCCCTTCCCCCACCACAGCCTCTCAGCCAGCATCTTTATCTACTTTATTTGTTCTAGATATTAATTTCATTATTGTATACACATGTGATGTGATTGTGGGTGTAATATAATGTGTGTATATATGTGTACGTTGTGTGATGAGTGTGTGATGTGTATGTATGTTTGTGTGATGGGTGTGTGATGTGATGTGTGTGTATGTGTGCGTACATGCATGTGTTTTTGAGCATGTGCTGTGATTCATCTGTAGAGTTCAGAGGACGGCTTTGTGGCGTGATCCTTTCCTTACACTTTCACATGGACTTGGGGAAGGTTCTCATATTGTCAGACTTGTTAGCAAGCACCTTTACCCATTGATACATCTCACCAGCCCTCAACAAACATCTTGTTTGGGTCGAGAGACCTCAAGGACTATGCTAAATAGATGCGCATCATTAGTCACTGCCCCCAGCTGCTTAGGAAAAGTGTCTCTAGCCCTTGACTGCCCCAAGCTCCCTGTTCCTTATTTACTCTCCTTAGCACACACCACCCTCTCACCCAGAGCGCATTTTGCTTACTTTGCCTTTTCTCAATTCAAACACAAGCTCCCTGAAGGAATAATGAATCCCTGAGCTTAGAAGAGCTGGGCCATTAGTGGATGCTCAATCAATAGTTGTGATGTGAGCAAGAGTAGAAGGTGGGCTGAGGAGATGGCACAGGGGTTACAACTATTGTCTTGAAAGTGAAAGGACTGGAGTTCAGGTCCTCAGGGGGAAATGGTGGTAACTTGTAATTCCAGTTTTGGAAGGCAGAGGCTGGGAAACCCCAGAGCAAAGCGATAAGGAGGTAAAGCAATCCGGGATGATTCCCAGTGTCAACAGGCACACACACTTAAGTTCCCTCTTACATACATACATATATACCCACCTACATGCAACACACACACACATACACACACACACACACACACACACACACACACACACACCATACACACATTAGACGATGTGCCACCCCAGCCATACAGGATCTTGCTTGCAGGTGCTTTATTTCGCTTCCTTTGTCCATGAGTTGTAACATTGTCACTTGCTTATAGATAGGGACATGAGGTTCCCGGAGCTATCAGACTCCCAGGCCCCTCCTGGCCAAGGTCCAGCTTTCTACCCACCCACTCTGCCCTGGAATTCTCAATCTCTTGGGAGAAGAAAAGTCATGACTGAGGTTCAGCAGGCTTTACGCTCCCCTCCCACTAGAGAAGTAGATTGCTAATGGTAATAACAGTATGCTTACCACGAGGAAGAGATGTGTACCACTGCACCTGGTGTGTTAGGTATTTTGCTTTTATTTCTTTTTTTATTTTTTAAGTTTATTTTCTATTTTGCCACATTTTATTTTTTTCCTAATCATACAAGCTCAATCGGTTCCTCCTTCTTTCCCCCTCCATTCCCCTGTCAGCCCCCATTGCACTCTCTCCCCTTCCCCCTTCCCTTCACCCCCCCCCTTGATCCCCTTCTCCCAGTGCTTCCCATTTCCTCTCTCCCATCCCCTGGAACATCCGTTTATTTCTTTTTTTAAAAAAATAATTTTTATAAGAGAAAGAATGCACATGCTTTCCCATGGTGTGTGGGTGGAAGCCACAGGAAGTTAGTTTTCTCCCCCACTGTCTGGGCTTTCAGGGATCAAACTCAGGTCTTCTGGTTTCCGAGCAGACACCTTACCGAGCTGTGTCTCCAGTCTCTGCTTTTACTTCTTAATTTTATGATGATGAAATTAATGACCATAAAATTAATCCATGCGCTAGCATCCAAAAGCTAGTGCCTCCACTAAGTAGGGAAGAGACTCCAAAGTGAGTTTGGAGCTGGGAGGCGGGGATAGAACCATTGCTTGGCAGTCCACTGGCGGGAAATACACAGATCCTTGAAAAGAACTAGAGATGCTGCAAATGGGAGGAGAAGCCCGTGAGGGACTCCTCCAACAACATGCAGTCTGGCCTACAGCCACCCAGTGTGTGTGGGGGAATAAATCTCAGCCTAGGCTGCAGATGGCACTGGTTGAGATTATCTGCTGATGCCAGAGAGGTCTGGGTGAGCTCTGTTGGGAAATGCGGAGTTCCGTCCAAGCGGCTATAGATCAGATCCACCTTTCTTCAGCAGTACCCTCTGCTGGAAGGTGAACTTCCAAGTTCCTCATTCTTGCTTCCTATACTTTGCCTCTTGGATCAAATAAATGTTCCTCAAGGAGTCCATGAGGCTGTCACAGTTTTCTGAAGCCTGGACCCCTTGGAGCTTCTCAGATTAAACTTTGGGGGCGATACTGAAATTTATGAGTCCCAGTAAACTTCAGGCTGTTACATCCCAAAAATAGTAACACAAGAACCAATTCCCCAAGTTGTCCTCTGACTTCCACACATGCTTACAGTAGCATGTGCATGCTCTACACACACACACACACACACACACACTATATATATATATCACACATCATATATCACATACACATGCATTATATATCACACACATATATCACACACATGCACACACTGTAAGGTAAAAAACGAGCCACTTTAAGGTATACAGCTGTGATAGTTAATCCTGGATGTCAACTTGACCATACCTGGCATTAACTAAGATCAGCTGTCAGACTACCTGAAGAGATTATTCAGATCAATACATTTAGGATACAAAGCCATCTCTAGATCTGATTAGAGCCTCCCAGTAGCAGACCAGATAAAAGGAATCATAGAACTGAAGACTTTAAAGAGAGACTCTCCTTTGAAGCTGTGCTAGAAAACTCTCTTCCCTCCTGTCCCCCGGTGGCTTCGATTCTTCAACCCTCCAGGAATCCTCCAGTCTTCAGCTATCACCCACTGGCCTACTGGACTGAGCAGTTCTGAGCCTCCAGGATGTCTGCAGTGACTTAGCTGCCTCCAGCTTCAGCCACCAACCATATCACCTCTGCCATGAAAGACTGTTTCTCTCCTCTGGAACCGTAAACTGAATAAATCTCCCTTAAGTTGCTTGGCTTTGAATGCCCTCTCACAGCAACAGTTAAGAGTAACTATTACAAGGGGCTGGAGAGGTGGCTCAGGGGTTAAAGCCTCTGCCTTGCAGGCAGAAGGTCCTGAGTTCGGATCCTAGACCCCATGTATAGATGCCGGGTGGAAGCGGGGGCGGCCTGTGTTTCTGGTCCTGGTAGGGCGGAGCCTGTGAATCCTGGGGCAGAGTAAACAAGGAGGAGGTAGAGACGGTCCATGGTGGTTCCCGAATTTGTCCGTCTACACACACACACACACACACACACCTACACACACACATGCACACACGCACAATTGAATAAATAATAATAGTAATAAAAGAGTAACTATTACAACAGCCTAGTGTTTAGTGGATTTGCAATGTTGTATAGCCGCAGCCTCCATCTAGTTCCTAAACAATTGTTACCCCCAGAGAAACCATACTCCTATCAAGCAGCTTCTATCTAGTGGGTACCCAGAGTCCCTGAACCCCTCCCCATGTGCTTGCTATAGATATTTCATATCAATGGAGTCACGCCACACACGATCTTTATGGCTGATTTCTTTCATTTACCATAATATTTCCAGAGGTCATACGTTCCATGTTGGAACAATTGTCAGGTGGTCATTCCTGTTTTAAATATTTTACTTATTTGTGAGAAAAGGGGGGGAGACTCATGTGTGCCACAGTGCATGGTTGGAGGTCGAAGAACAACTTTCAGAAGTCCATTCTTTCCACTAAATAGACTTCTGAGGATTGAACTCAAATCGCTAGGTTCACAAGCAGCTGCCTTACCCACTGAGTCATCCCCAGCCCAAGGTCCTGACTTCTGTATCAAGTGGAACTGTATTCCTTTCCATGTTTATATCAGATGGACTTTGCCCAGAAGGCAACGGGGAATTCTGAATTTGATTTGGAGCTGTCAGCTGCTTTGAGGGTCTTGAGCCTTTGGAAACACGTGTGGGTGGTGCTGAGAGGAGAGGTCAGAGCTTTGGTCTTTAGAGTCATTGCAGTAGAGGGTGTTTGATAGCCTTACTGGGACCCTGGACGGAGGGAGAGCTGGGCATGGTGGGGTCCTCTCAGCTCTGGGAGGCAGAGGCAAGAAGACCAGAAGTTTAAGGTCTCCTTGGCTATGAGTAAGTTTGAGGGTAGCCTGGGCTGCATGAAGCCTTCCCCTGCAAAAATAAATAAATAGGATATGACACATATATAACCTGTCTGGAGCATAGTAAACAGTGTGTGTGTGTGTGTGTGTGTGTGTGTGTGTGTGTGTTTAGGGGGCATGTACATGTCACAGCATGTGGAGGTAGAGGAATGCCTTCAAGTGTCATTCCTCACCTTTCCACCTTGAGGGGGACAGTCTGCCCCCCTCTTCTGTGCATTACAGACTGGCTGCCCGTGAGCTTCTGAAAAGTCGCCCTCCATCTCCCAGGTCCCATAGACACATGGGACGCCACTGCATTGAACTTCTGCATGGAATCTAAGGATCCGAACTCAGTGCTTTGCCCAATGATCCATCCCTTCAGCCCTAGTAAATGATTTATAAGCGGTGACACTAATAAGGTCTGTTGATGCATCATGAAAACGCGGGTGCTTGGATCAGGCATGATGGCTGCTGTGGCGGCTGAGTGTCCTCAGCCCATCATTACTGTGATGCCAGCATGTGTGGCTTTGTGTTTACAGAGCTCTGAGTGTTTCCAGTAGATTTTCCCTCTTCATTTAATCAACAGCCCAAATCACAGAGGTTCAAAGTGACAAAGCTAAGAAGGGGGAAGTTACTACTAGCCTTGTAGAGGTGGCTTGGTGGATTAGGGCACGTGCCACCAAGCCAGACAGCCCAAGTTTCATTCTGAAGTTTGCACAGTGGAAGGCGAGAACCAGCTCTCTTCTAACTTCCACATGTGGAGTATGTGTGTGGGCTTGGGTTCCTGTGTGTCAAACTTGTACATCAGAATGGATATATAGAATACATACAACATGTATAGCACAATCATCAATCAATCACTCAATGGACTAGGGAGACTAGACTTGACTTCAAGCCCTAGTCCCCAGGTAAAAGCCAGGTGGTTGGTACATGCTTGTAATTCCATGCTGGGGAGGTGGAGACAGGTAGGTCTCTGAGGCTCACCGATTATCCAGTCTAACCCAAATTCCACTGAGTCCCAAATCCCACTGAGAGACCATATCTTAGTGAGCTGTCCAGTTTCCGAAGGAAGGACACCTAAAACTGACCTCTGTTCATATTCATGTATACACACATGCATCAACTCACACACAAATCTGAACACACACACACACAGTTCGGAACAAACACATGGCTTGTGTCCCAGTGACTTGGCGTTCTTCTCCTAGGCATTATCCAAGAGAAGTAGAGTGACTCATCCAAGAGTTTTTTGCTAAAGTCCAACAGAAGTGCTCACCGTAGTTTTCATAAGCACAGTCAAAACAAGATAGCTCAGCTGCTTGGCAGTGACAGAACCAGTAAAGTGTGGTGTGGCAGTTTCAGACGTGAGCCTTTGGATACACATGGGAAGAATTACTTAGTTAAAGGCAGATGGCTGCTAATCCTGTAGGAGATTGTTTTAATTGCATGATTGATGTGGGAAGATCCAGCCTCTGGGCAGGTGCATCAGCTGGAGAGAGGTAGCGAGCGGTCTTGGCCAATCAGCAATCTAGAAAACAGTGTTCAGCACTGATCCTTGCTGAGGGTGTGATATGACCAGTTCCCTGGGTTCCGGCCGGTGTGACTTCTGCTGTGATGAACTGTAGCCTCAGATTGTAAACTGGAATAAAACCTCCTGCTCCTCTACATTGTTAGGTGCATGCATGTACTACGGCCAGCAGACAGAATATGAAATTAAGACATATAGCCAGCATTGTGGCGCATGCATGTTATCCCAGTACTCGGGACACGGAGACAGAGGGATTGTTTTTAATTTTAAATTTTAAAAAAAGACTTTGTGTATTATAAGAGAGAAAGAGAGAGAGAATGTGTAAGAAGGTAAATGCATGTGCACTATGGCACACAGATAGAAGTCAGGGGGTGACTTTCAGAAGTCAGTTCTTTCTTTCCAGCATGTGGGCCTCCAGAGACCAGGTCACAGGTTTTGAAGCAGGCGCCTTACCCACTGAGCTATCTCAACAGCCCAGGAGGATTGTTAGTTTGAGGCCAATCTGCGATACCATGTCTCGAAGAAACAAAACCCAAAATAAAACCCAAAAAACTAAAATTTCCGAATGGGTAAGATGTAGTTAAAATGTTTAAGCAATGATAAGCCCATACGCTGTGAAGAAGGGGCCCTCCTGGTGCATGCAGTAATCTAAGAAAATCTGAAAAGCAGAAATGGAAGGTGGATCCACCAAGCATAAACTATACCACGCGTGTTTTGTTTCTGGTCCGTGGGAAGCTAAGATAGACCTCAGGGAGAAGAATTGATCAGGAAGGGGCATGAGAAGGGGCTCTGGGGCTATTAAAATATCCTCCATCTTGATATGTGGTCATCAAATTTGACCCAATGCTGAAGAGCTAACCATTTTGCTCTGTGTCAACGACACTGAAGAAGTCTCCCTAAGGGACTGGAAAGATGGCTCAGGGGTTAAGTAAAAGGACCTGAGTTCAGATCCCAGATCCCATGTATAAACACAGTTGAAAATAGCAGCAGTCTGCACTTTGGCCCTGAAAGGTGGAGCCTGGGAAACCCCAGAGCAAAGCAGTAAGACGATAGAGCAATTCAGGATGATTCTTGATGTCACCCCTGGGCCTCCACTCCCTCTGGTTCACACACACACACACACACACACACACACACACACACACACACACACGCAAGGGTCAGGCGCTACTGACATGTTTCGTGCTCACCGGATGTTTGCCTTACTTTATCTTGGTTGCTGCTGAGAAAGTTAAGGTTCAGACTCATTAAGTAACTCGCCTTGGGGCACTTGCTAGAAAAATGAGACTAGAGCTCAGGCAGATTCTCAGCTTCCCCACTGCTTCTCCTCCTCTTCGTCCCTGAGTTTGCGGGCTCCACAGCTAGCTGGAGACAAGTTCCACAGATTCAGAATCCACTCGAACCTAGAGAACCTCCCACAAGAGGCTCAAGGTCATTCCCACATCTGCCTAGTTGGAAGCAAAGAGTCAAAGTATCATTTTGTTTATTCCTTTATGTTTATCTTTTGTAGTGTTGAGAGTAGACCTCCAGAACTTCCAGCTTTGAGATTCAACTCCATTCCAAAAGCATTTAAAATTTTTTAATTTATCTTGGTTTTTAATTAAAAATATTTATTCTGTGTGGGTATATGTACATGCATGATGTATGTGTGGGGGTAGACGGGGTGTACATTGGTGCATATGAGGAGGTTAGAGGATAACTTTGTGGAGTTGGTTTTCTCTTTCTACCTTTACGTGGGTACTGGGAATGAAAACTCAAGTTGTCAAGGTTTTGTGGCAAGCATCATTACTCACTGGGCCATCTCTCTCTTTCTCTCTCTCTCTCTCTCTCTCTCTCTCTAGGTCTCAGCCTGTAGCCTGGGATGGTCTCGAATCCATGGCAGTCCTCCTGCCTGTTTCCTAAGGCGGGATTGCAGGCATATGCCATCACCACCGCCGACATGCTTGGCTTCCCAGAGTATAATTTTTAAGGGTTTTGTTTTGTTTTGCTTTTGAGACAGGATCTCATGTAGCCCAGGCTAGCCTCCAACTGACTGGGTAGCTCAGGAGGACTTGAAACTTCTGACCCTCCTGCCTTCATCTCTCCAGAGGCTGGAATTACAGACATGCAACACCCCACCCCACAGGAGAATCACTGCTCAAAACTAAGCATACCATCTGCCAACTGCAACTCAAAATGAGAGCGTACTTACCATCTGTCTTTGCAATACTGGAATAGTTCCAGGCTGGTTGTCCACGGATCCTGAAGTGCTATCCTGTGCTACCCATAAGACCTCCAAGCCCTCTGGCCGACTCACTTATCACCTCCACCCACAGGGCCTTGGGGCAAACCAGCAAGCTTACTTCTGCTTCATGTAAGAGGTACCTACGAGTCCAAGTGCTAACTGGCAGGCAGAGTTCTGCCAGTATTAGCACCCAGAGCAATTAAAACAGCCACTGGAATTTTGTTTTGTTTTGCGTTGTTTTGTATTGTGTTTGTGTTTATTGAGACAGGATCTTACCCTCTAGCCCCAACTAGTTCGGAGCTCTCCATGCTCTGCGTCTGCCTCCCGGGCGCTGGGATTCTAGGTGTGCTCCACCACACAGGGTTTCTAATTTAGTTTTACATACACGTCACCAGTCAGCTGTCAGCGTGGCTGTGGCCAGGTCAGCCACCTCTTTGTCTTAACAAGCAGCACCGCCTCTGCTGTTCCTGGGAGACACCATCCTACATTTTGAGAGACTGGAGCTGAAGCAGGGATGTTTCTCCTCAGAGAGCTCCATTCTTGGGGAGGAAATAAATATACGTGTGTCCACCAAGCAGCTTCCCTTGGGAATTCCTTCCTACCCCCCCAAAACCCTCGGGGTGTATTCATGGTCAGCCTAGTCTCAGGAACTGGCAGAGGGTACTGCGAGTGAGTCACCCTGCTTCTCGGGATGTTGTGCACCAAGAGCTCAGGGTGCCACACTATGGCACCCTCCTTCCTCAGCTAGAGCCTGTGAGCTTCTGGAAATGGACAGTGGCTGAGCTTCCAGAAACTGCTGAGGTCAGCCCCGCTTCACATGAGGACCCAGGGGCCGTAAAGTGGGGTAAGGTCATCTGACCATAGACCCTTTTGTACAAAGAAGGTGGGAGGCCTGGGGTCCTTTTTGTTCTCTTGTCACTCAGGGTCCTTTGGACTGTACTTCTTTGGCCCAAACTGCATGTGGTTCTCTCTTTCTCTCTCTTTATTTACTTTGTGTGTGTGCATGTGTGTGTGTGTGTACACTGTGTGTCCCTGTGGAGGTCCAAGGGTGACGTTGGAAATCATCCTGGATTGCTTCTACTTCCTTCTTGCTTCCCTCTGGGATTTCCCAGAGCCCCACCCACCAGGGCCAGAAGTACAGCTGGTGCCATTTCTACATGGGACCTGGGATCTGAACTCAAGACCTTCTATTTGCAAGGCAAAGTCTTAACCCCTGAGCCATCTCTGCAGCCCAGCACTTTACTTTCTAAGCCAGTGATAGATAAGACCTGTGACCCTTCGTGAGAGACCAAGCAGCTCAGGTCACCCATATCTGCCCAGATGATACCTAGAAGCCCTTGTACTGTCGGTTCTGGGCATTGGGATATTGAGGTAGACAAAACACGGCCTCTGCCCTCAGTCTAAGGGGCCAGGTGGTCACACGAACAGGTAACTACAATAGACTGCAGCAAGTCTGGTGAGTGGAAATGTAGGGGAGGGTCACCACCCAGCCTATCCTGAAGGAGGGCTGGAGGATTCTGGTGAGGTGACCAGCTGGAGGGTTAGCACCATGACACTTTTGGCAAGCCACTCCCCAGTCTCTGCCTGTCTCTCTAGAACGATAGGGGGACAGTTTACTCCACTCGGGGCCTGACCTCCCACCTCTGGGCTTCTAGGTGTCATAGGTAGGACAGGGAAGTACTGAAGTGCACTGTGGGCAGGAAGGAAGTCTGACGGCAGGGAACTGCTGTTCTGGCCCACCTGGCCTTGGTCGTCCTCTTCTCCAGATCTTTGGGGACACCAGGAAGTCGTCTTTGGGTTCTGACCAAGTCCCTGTCCCTCGGTCCCTGAGAGCCACGTGCCTAGAAAGGGATGCCCACTTGATCCCTACTGCAGTTTGTCTGCACGTTGTTGATAAATTCATGGCCAAATAATTTAGGGCAATGAGGGAGGTTTATCTTGCTTAGGATTCTCTGTTACAGTTCATAGCCTAGCTTGGCAGAGGAGGGGCAAACCTCCTCACTTGCCAGATTGGGAGTCTGCAAAGTATGCTGAAGAATGCCAGCTTATTTTTTTTATTATTTTATTCAGTTGTGTGTGTATGCATGTGTGCACCTGTGTGTATGTATGTATGTATGTGTAGAACCACTATGGACCGCCTCCACCTCCTCGGTTACTCTGCCCCGGGATTCACAGACTTCGCCCGACCAGGACCAGAAACGCAGGCCACCCCCGCTTCTGCCCAGCGTCTATACATGGGGTCTAGGATCCGAACTCAGGACCTTCCACCTGCAAGGCAGAGGCTTAACCCCTGAGCCACCTCTCCAGCCCCAGAATGCCAGCTTATTAAACCAGCTCCTCCATCCTATTCTGCCCATGGATGGTCCCACTTACTGTGGGTCTTTTCCATCAGTGAGACAATGGCTTGCAGGCTTGCTCAGGACTTGCTTCACTATGAATTCTTCATAGATGTGCCAAGAGTGTAACCTTCAGTTGTCAAGTTCACCTGTCGCTAACTAGCACATTCCTCCCACTCCTCTCCTCCCATCCTTCCCTCATCTCAAGATCCAGCCAAGGTCAACTGGAGTTACCACATGACTCAGTCAAGTGGACACTTGTCAGCCGTGTCATACCTTCTCTGGTCTTCCAGAAAATGCCTGCTGGGAAGCCCCTTCTTCCTGAGCTGGACAAACAGGCGAGCTCCCTGAACTGCCTGGCTTCCTCACTCTTTATAGGACGTCCCCTTCTGAGCGTGAAAGGGTGCGAACAGTAGCACCTTTTCCAAAGGGTACTGAATGAATTCGCACAAGGTCCTTGGCACCTGATGTGGTCGTCATGATCTGAATGTGAGTGGCTGATGTGGATACTTGGGAAGGTCATGGCAGCTTTAGGAGGTGAAGTCTTGCTGGAGGAAGGCATGTCATGGTGGGAGGGCTTGAGGTTGGGTAGCCCACGGAGCAGTCTTCTCTCAAGTCTGCAGTTTGTTATCTCGGTCTCCACAGTGATGTCTGCAGTGACCTGAAGTGCCTCCAGTTTCTGCTGTCCGCCATGCCTTCTGCTATGGTAGGAACACCCTGTCTCCCCTCTGGAACCATAAGTCAGATACACCTCCTTTTCTCTCCCAAAGCTGTATTGATGCTGTCTCACGGCAGTGGAGAAGAGTAATGCAACAGCAGTGTGTTCAAAATTAATTTTTTCAGGGTCCCCACGGATGACTAGTAGATTTGACCTTTAGAATTGGTCCAAAACTGAACTCTGACTCCTCCCTCACAAAAGAGGGGGCCCCTAACCAGGCTTCCCTGGTTTCATTAACTAGAGGCTTCCCCCCCTCACCCTGAAGCCCGGGAATTAGTCACCAGCCCGCCCTCTCTGAGTCCACACAAACAATGGGAGTGCTCCCTCTTGAATGTACTAGAACCACCCACTCGCACCACCTCCCCTGCCATGACTGAGCCACTCCTGGAAGACTTCCCGCCTCTTTCTTCGCCTCTCTGCCTCCCTCAGCCCCTCCATCTGGCTGCCGCTGGGATCTCTCAGAAACAGACTGTCCCGTGTGAGCTGCCACCTGCCCCTCCACGGCTCCATCCTCAGGCTCCTCCCCACGGCCCGGGTGCTCAAGCCCTGCCGAGGTCCCCAGATTCATCTCCCATGGCTTACTCTCCCTCTACCGCAGCCCACCTGACAGTTTCAAGCCCCTGCACCCTTCAGGGACTCTGCTGAAGGCCTCCATCGAGATATTCTTCTGAGCGCTCCTCTCGGGCACCAAGCGTCCCACAGAATTCCTCTCCACCTGATGACCTCCCAGCCTCAAACTCTTCCCCAACTTAATCTATCCGCCTTTTTGACCCCAAGCACCAGTGGGTTTGATCTCTGCTTATCTGCCATCTCTCACACCAACCTGTGACTTCCATGACAGCAGGAGAAAGCTTTGAGTTTAACCAATGAGTACCAGGCTTCTCAGAAACCACTCCATCCACTATCACGCCCCCTCTACCAGATGGCCAGACCTGGTGTAGCAATTCGTCTACATGGTTGCTGATAAATCACCATCAAACGGCTTAAAGGAACGGCTTATTCTCTTATGACAGACTGGTTATAGTTCCTCTCCAACTTTGCAGGAGAGCTCACACCAACACTAAAGCCAAGGGAACTGGCCACCCCATTCTCCACATAATGGCTGAGAGAGGGATGATCCTTACTTGCCAGACCAGCATGTCTGGCCAAGTGTACAGAAGGATGCCAACTTTCTCAACCAGCTCTCTATATTTTATTCCAGGGCCTAGTTCCACTCACCATGGGCTGGGCCTTCCCCATCAGCTAGACAATCTCCTGCAGGTCTGCTCTGGGTCTAACTCAACCACTAATTCTCCACAAATGTGCCCAGAGCTCAAACTCTCAACTGTCGAGTTGACACCTGGGTTGACCTGAAGAAGTTTCTCACCTGCTACCCTGGCCCTGTGTCAAGGGCCCTCCTTTATCCCTGGCCTGGGGGGTAGGAATAATAGGGCAGGGGTGTGTGTGTGAAGGTGTGGGAGGAGGGTGGTACCAGGGTTGGCCCTTGCCCGTTCTCTCCTAGGGGCAGGATTCCTTCTGTTGATTCAGAGTTCCACCCGTGCTCACCAATGCAGAGTTAGATCAAATCAGACAGCCCTGCCCCGAGGACCCACTGGCACAGATGCCTACAGCTCTAGGAATGGTAGTGGCAAAAAGTGAGCACAGACCACAGGCAGCAGGAGGCCCGGCTCCAGCTTGTCTGGTATGGAGAAGAACCTCCCGCCAGCCTTGGGTTTCCCCAATTCAGCCATATGTATAAAGAGTTCATAGTCAGGCCTGGGTCCAGGTGACTGAGTCACCGGACTAGGCTCGTCCTTAAACTGATAGGGTGATTGGAGAAGGTGAGAGGCCAAACACAGGGCGTACACAGGATTGGGTAGCTGACTGATTACATTCTCATTCTGAGAGCCAGAGCTAATGTGTAGCCTCAGGTCAGGGGGCTGAGCTGACCTGGCATAGTTCCCGCCACCCGCGGAATCCAGGGCCAAGATCCTGCCTGTCCCAACAAGCCCGGCAGTGTCAGCATGTGGTCTGTTCAGGGCTCTGGCCCAAAACTGACCCAGGCCCAACCTCTGCCCTGGCCTTCCTGGTGAGCTAACTGCAATGCACGAGCCAAAATTCATTCCTCACGAGAATGCAGATGTGATTCCCAAGGCTGGGACCCCCGCCAGGAGACCCAGGGAGCACCCAAGGGCCAGCAGGAGCTGACCAGGGCATAGAGGCCAGGCCAGGTCAGTAGAGGAACTAGGGACAAAGCCTGGGTAGAGCCAGTGGGTAGAGATGGATCAGGCCCTGGAGGTTGGGGTCTGGGGGTGGGGCTAGTTCTTAAATGTGCATCTGAGCTTGAGGCATGGCAACTCCACCAAAGGAGGAGAGTTTTTTGGGTGGAGGTGGGGGAATGGGGATGGCAGCAGCCAAATGGACAGGGAGGGACTGTTCTTGGGGTCTGCAGGGTGTTGGGGTGGAGGCAGCCCTGTGCGTGCCAGACAAGGAGATGGGGATCAGGTTTCTTAGGTGAGATTCTGAAAGGATGAAGCCGCCTTTCCTAGCTGGGGCAGGTGTGATCGGCCAGCCGGGGCTGACCTACCACACCCACACCTGCAGACTGAAGAGGACCCTGGGAGGGGAAGAATGCTAGCGCACAGGCCCGCTGTCCCCTGCGCCTTCTTTCCTGTCCCTCTTCCTGCTTGCTCACTCCATGCCTGGGATCACCTTCCCAAAGTCTTCTGGTCTCTGCTTTACATTCTCACCCCGAACCTGGGTCAGAGTCAAGGAGCCCCCTCCTGCCTTGGAAGGTTTATGGATGATGAAAGGGTGAGTCAGCGCTACTGGGAAGGGGCAGAGTCAGGTCCCACAGGGGAATCGAGCATTTCCCCTGGAGTTGCTTTTCCTCAGCACAGGGACCAACCAAGAATTCAGTTCCTCCCTGGGTGTACCTGGAGGGGCCACTGGAGGGAAGGGGAAAGGTCGAGAACACCGAAGGGCCATCCTGGAGGACTTCAGAGGAACTTGTGTCCCTGCAGCTGTGCCTAAGACTTGTGTTTGGACATGGAGATCAGTTAGGAACAAAGACATTTTCTTTCTGATGTGTGTGTGTGTGTGTGTGTGTGTGTGTGTGTGTGTGTGTGTACATGTGTGTAGGCATATGTACAAGAGGGCACTTGAGTGTGTGTCCTTGTGGAGTTCCAAGTGTGACATCAAATATTCTAGATCATTCTTCTATCATATTGTTTTGCTCTAGGGATTCCCAGTCTCTATCTTCCAGAGCCAGAATTACAGGCACCCGCCATATCTGCCCAACCTTTTTATGTGGAATCAGAACTCAGGTTCCTTTGCTGGTAAAGCAAAGAATTTAATCACTGAACCATCTTCCCAAGGCTTCTTTCTGATTTTTTTGAGACAAGGTGTCTGTGAGCCAGGTTGACTTTGAACTTCTTATGTAGCTGAGGATGACCTTGAACTCTACCTTCCAAACACTGGGATTATAAACATGTGCCACTCTGCTGGGCCTTAGACTTTTGTTTGTTTGTCTTTGATATAGGGTTTCTATATCTCAGGCTGACTTCAAATTTGTATGTAGCTGACAGCGATCTTGAGCTTCCGATCCTCCTACCTCTGCTTCCTAAGTGCTGGGATTACAGTTCTGTACCACCGCACATGGTTCTTTTAACTTTGTTATTATTATTATTATTATTAATTATTTCAATCCTGGAGATTGAATTTAGGGCCTCAGTCATACTAGACAAGCATTCTGCCACTAGACCATATATCTCTAGCCCCCTAGATGGCACTTCAATATTAACATTACTGAGTCATTACTACTGACTCAGTGGGTAAAAGCACTTGCCAGGCAAGCCCGAGAACCTGAATACATCACTGGAACCCGCAGAAAGACAGATGTATTAGCTCATATCTGTAATCCCAGCACGCATATCATAAGATGGAAGCCAGAGACAAAATTGTCTGGAAGCTCTCTAGCCAGCTAGACCAGGGTACTCAGAGGGGCAGAAGCTACAAGACAGACCCTATCTCATTAAGGTAGAAGGCGACAGCTGACTCCTGAAAAATTGTCTTCTAGTTTCTATATTAATGCGTGCCTATATGAATGGATGAATGATTGAATGACAAAATCATTGCTGAAGAAGCAGATAGGCAGGAGGGCAGGAGGGAGTGGGATAGATTGATGAAGGGAAGGGAGAGGGATGAGAGGGAGGGGGAATAGAGGGAAGCAGGGATAGATACTATAAAAATAAAATAATTTAAAAAAGAAATTAAAAATAAAATCATTGCCAATTGCTTAGGAACAGGAGTTTGCTGTAGCAAGGTTTAGGGTGCACATCTGTAATACCAGCACTGGGGATGCGGAGGCAAGAAGATAAAAAGTTCAAGTCTATTCTTGGCTACATAGCTGGTTTGAGGCCAGCCTAGGCTAGCAGGAGTCTACCCAAAGCACAAAACCTAGTGTAACGAGAAGCTCAAGGGGAAAATTATTAAGCTCATCTCAGGTCCCTGTCCTGTCTCCCCACAGTTTTTAAGAATATAGTGTTTCGGGGCTGGAGAGGTGACTCAGGGGTTAAGCCTCTGCCTTGCAGGCGGAAGGTCCTGAGTTCGGATCCTAGACTCCACGTATAGATGCCAGGCGGAAGTGGGGGCGGCCTGCGTTTCTGGTCCTGGTAGGGCGGAGCTTGTGAATCCCGGGCCAGAATAACCGAGGAGGTGGAGGTGGTCCATGGTTCTTCCGTGTTTCTACACACACACATACACACACACATACACACACACATACACACACACACACACACACACACACCACACACACACGCACAATTGAATAAAATAAAAAAACAATTAAAAAAAAGAATTTAGTGTTTATTAAATTTAAATTTTCTTGAGCTGGAGAGATAGCTCAGGGGTTAAGGCTCTGCCTTAGAAGCAGAAGAACCTGAGTTCAGATCCCGATCCACATAAAAAAATGCCAGGCATAAATGGTGGAGGCCTGCACTTCCAGCCCTGAAAGGCAGAGTCTGGGAAATCCCAGAGCACAGCAAAATGAAGGTAGAAAAACCCAAGATGATTCCCGAAGTCCCCTTGAATCTCCACAGGCACACACAATACCCTCTGATACACACACACACACACACACACACACACACACACACCATACACAGATACACAAGCTTGCATAAAAATTAATAAAATATTGAAAAATTTTAAATATTTTCTTTCTTTTTTTCTTTCATTGAGAGAGACAGAGAGAGAGAGAGAGAAAGAACATGCCACATGGCACATGGATAGAGGTCAGAGGACACCTTTTGAAAGTTGGTCTTTCCGTCTACTACAGGGCTTTTGGAATTAGAACTCATATCTCTAGATTTGTGAGCAGTACCACTGAGGTATCTCACCATCTCCAAGAATGGAATGTTTCTCCCTTCTGTTTTCCCCATATCCACATTAAAAATAAGTGGATTATATCATTATTATTATTATAACATCTTAAAATATTTATTTGAGAGGAAGGAGAGAGATGGAGAGAGACTGAGGTATATTCACGCTATGGCTCACGGGTGGAGGTCTGAAGATAACTTCTGGAAGCCAGTTCTTTCCTTCTATCACGTGGACTTCTGGACATTGAATTCAGGTCTTCAGGTTTGCAAGCAGGAGCCTTACTTACTGAGTTATCTCTCAGGTCCTCTTATAACATTTTTTATTGCGTGTGTATGTGTGATGCACGTGCACGTGTGTACATATAGTCATGGATGCTATGTGGCCTTGCACTCAGTGTTATCTTCCCAGCCCAATAAAATAACATTTTAATGCTAGACATAGCAGTTCAAGCCTTGTAATCTCAATACTCAGAGGCTGAGGCAGGAGGATTGTCTTGAGTTCAAGACCAGTGTGGGATACATAAGGCTTTATTTCAAACAGTAAAAACCACCAATGACTCTCAGCAAGCAAATAAGAGATGAGGAGGTGAGAAGGCCTCACGGCTATGTGATTCAGAGTCAGCCCTTACTGTTGCCTTTGACCCTGCAGCTGCTGGTCCCACTTCACGGGACCTGTATTTGTGACTGCACAGAAGTTTGAATGAATCAGAATCTCATGTGTGCATGTTATCATTTCCATGTGGAGAAATTTTATTTGGGTGGGGTTAGAGTGGGGTGGCAGGGTAGGGTGGGGCAATCTGTCACATCTCCCCTGCCTAACTCCCTGGGCAGGTCACCAATTTGCTGACCTTGCTGGAGAGGGGGAAAATACTGGCTCAAGGAAGGCCACATCACGCAGAGTTTGTGCAGATAGAACTGATGTCCCCACACAGAGTATGTGGTGATTAGAGGCTCGAGCAGGCAAGTTTGATAACTTTCATCTGTCCCTGCCTCCTTACAGTCAGGAGGTGCAGCTTACAGGCAGGGAGGAGTCTCTAGAGACCTGGGGTGGTCTTGGACCTACAGGAAGGAAGCAGGAGAGGGTCCTACACACAGCAGATACCAGCTAAAGCAGGAAGGAGGGTTTGGGGGGGGATAGAAATGAGCCCCTGAGAAGATTCACCAGCAGCGAGCCTAGGAGCTTGGAAGTAACCAGAGAAGTCCAAGAGATTCCAGGTCCAGCCTTTGGGGCATTCCCCCACCCCAGCTTGTCTGGTAACCCCTAAACTAGAACAGAATGAGGAAGTGGCATCTCTATACTCAGTGGGCGAGTGGGAAGCAGGGCAGGGCTTCCTTTCTTTTTACTAGAACTTAGGTTGCTGGTGTCCAAGGGAACCATAGCTTAGCCTTAAGGTGGGAAAGCATTAGAACAGAAGAGGCAGTTTAAAGTCAGAGAAGACAGGGCGGGAGCCGGCACAGATATCATGGCTGGAGAAAGTCTGAAGAGCACTCAGGTGTGCGTGCAGGAAGGATGGAGAGAGCCTTCAGACATTACCAAGGAGTTGCCAGGAGTTGCTAGGGAAGTGGGGCAGCAGGGATGAGAGTGAACTGTGGGAGGACGAGAGGCTGTGGTCTGTCTGGGGAATCACCACTTCCAGCTAGGGTAGAGGGGACTTTACAAAATGACGCCTGTGGCCACCACCACACATAGAGAGACCCAAAATGAGAGTGAGAGAGAAAAAGAGAGAGAGAGAGAGAGAATGAGAACGCTGAGGATTCACTCTGTACCAGGCCTCTCAGTGTCAGGCCTTGTTGGTCCCCCGCATACACGCCATTGCTAAGAATTGGTACCACTATGGAGTCCTGGCCTGAGCCTTTTCACAAGCCACACCGGGGTCACATACAGGGCAGACGACAGGACTTGGCCTCGCTGAAGATCCATCTGGGAGTCCCCAAGGAGCAGGGCTGTGTCCCTGGAGACTCGGCCCAGAGGACATGCTGGCCTGCAGACAAATCTGGGACCTTCCACACCATCTTCATCATCATAAGGCTCCAGGCTAGTGCCTTGAACAGTAAATAAATTCTCATGATGTTGAGAAAACTTAGCTCGGTCTGAGTTTAATTATGGACCTGCAGTGTGACCTTGGACAAATCACTTGTGTCTTCCAGTCCTCAGTTTCCCCAGCTTTAGAAGAAATGTTTAAAGTTAACTCTCTTAGCCCCCCCCATCACCCTGTTCTAAAATTCTGTCTTCGCTGAACCTCCTATCAGGGCAGATACCCCATCTTGAATTTCCTTATTAATCAGCCAGTCCCCATCTGTGTTCCTGGTGAAGCCATGCTTGACTCTAAGTGTTCTCCCAATGTCTTTTCTTTTGCCTCCCCTCCTTTTTCTTGCTTAGTTTTTCTAGCAGGGTCTCCTGTATCCCAAGCTGGCCTCTGACTTCCCAGTGTAGGGAAGATGACCTTCAGCCTCTGAGCCTTTGGCTCCACTTGCTCGGCGTTGGATTACAGGTATGCCCCACCACACCCAACTTTATATCACCCTGGCATCAAACCCAGGGCTTTGGGCCTGCTAGGCAAGCATCTCCCCAGTGGGCCACATCCAAGCCCAGCCCTGTGTCTTTCCTGTTGCCCAGACATGTCTCTCAGGCTCCTCTGGATTTCTCAAACTTCCTTGTTTTTGGTTGCCAGGACCGTTTAGAGAAGTATTTCATTTTTTTGTTTCCTTTTTTCCAGTCAGTTTCATGAAGTCTGTATATAGGCTTGGGACCTGAACTCATTCTGTAGCTAATGAACTCTTAATCTGCCTTTGTCTCTCGAGTGCTGAGATTACAGGCTCAGTGAGTCAGGTGTTCCCTGGGATTTTCCTTCATAGTTAATTCCAGGGAGGAAAATGTCATTCTCATGATGTCACGGTTCTCAAGGTCATGGGGCACCTGGTGACTCTGATCTTGGTGGCATTTGTCACGTGCGTTCACTGTACAGTTGGTAACTCTCTCTGCCCCTTCTAAATGTACTCTCTAGGGGTAGTGTCTGGGCAGCACACACCATCTCTAGAGGCAACAGTCACTTCTTCTGTAGTATCTACCATCCGCAGCATTCGCACAAATACTGCTGCATCCTATCCAGCAGTTCCGGCACCTGAGGAAGGGGGAGACTGGCAACTGAGGTGTAGCCATAACCCAGAAAGGGGGCTGCTATGAGTCAGGTTGGAAACCCCCAGGTTCCCAGGAGGCCTGGGCAGGACAGCGTCTGAGCTGATTAGAGGTTCTCCAACTAGACATTTCACCCTTCCTCACCCTGCCCAGAGCCATGTCACGGCCCAGACTCATTTCTTTTCCCGACCCAGGAGTAAAGCTATCTCCAATCTCAGAGGGAAGAACAAAGGAGTTTCTCCACCCAGGACCCCAGGACTGCATAGGTCTGCCAGCTACTGCGCATTGTCTTTGTAATTAGTCCCCTGCGGGGATCATCTCCTCTGCTCAGCAGGTTTCTAAGCCGCTCTCATCAGTGGGGTCTCAGCTCTGGCTCTAGACTTCTGACTTGCCCTTTGCCCTCTGGACAGGCAGGGGTTGGGGAGGATCAAGGGCCCTGGCTTCTTTCATCTTTCTTATAGGCTCTGTGGGGGATGGAAGCCCCCTATCTCTGCTGTGTGACCTTGGGAGCTGTCTGTCTCCTGAGAGTGATATGATAAGACTGAGTTTCTTGGCACTTGGTCTTCTCCAGACCTGGTAAAGTTGGGCCTCTCCCCCACACTTCCCACAGGCAAGTCTAATCTGCTTTTGGAAAAAAAATGTATTAATAGTGTATGCTGTCCGGACACTTTCCTCCAGAGAGGACACATTAGAAGGGGCAAGGATATTATTACTGTAAGATGAACACACCTGACAATTATCATTCATTCATTTATTCATTCACTTGTAGAAAGAGGGGATTGAATCTGATCTTGAATGTTCCAGGCAACATTCTGCCACTCTTTCCTTTTCATTGAGACAGTCTCTAAGTTGCCCAGGCTGGCATTGAAATTGCATTTCTCCTGCTTCAGTCACTGCTGGGGTGACAGGCCTGGTCATCCTTTGGCGGCCAGCCTCTAGGAGACCGAACTCTAAGTCCTGGTGGCTTGCGTGCACTGAGCTGCTTTGTCACAGTTGGGCTTTTGTTCTCTGGGTTGCTTGCTCTCACTCTCTGGAACACAGATCTGTGACTGTGCCAATGTGCATGTATGTGTGCGCATGCATGCGTGCGCGCTCGTGTGCGTGTGTGCATGTGTGTGAAGGCAGGTGCTCACCTCCGCCTGGCGTTCCTGCAGGGCTCAGCATGAGGCCCCCTTCTTGCCCCTCATTTTCTACATCTCTACTTTTCTGCACACTACTGTCCATGGCTCCCCACTGCAACCCAGAGAGAAGCAAAACCAAGGCCTTTGTGGTTGCTGGTCTTGGCTTCCCCTTGGGCCACAACTCCCGACTCCCAGCACACTACACAGTGATCTTCTAATGGCATCTTGTTTGGTCACAACTACTGAGGTGCATGTAGCCTCTACCCGGTTCATGAGAGCTCCACCTATCCTTCACATCTACTCTGCCTTGCTGTCCCTCGTCACATACTCCAGCATACTGCTGGGTTAGGGGATCCCTCCCCTGGACCCCTGTAGTCCCTGTGCTTGCTCCTCCCCTTAGTTTGGGCTCCTCCAACTTACCAACCTGGCCTGGTTTGCTCACTTCCAGAACCCTAGCGAGCAAGTCCAGACCCTGGTATATATGAGGTGCTCAGTAAGTTCCTACTTAAGAGAAGAAGGAACGGGGTGGGAGCGTTCCCGCAGGGACCAGCCAGTGAGGAGGGTGGAGGCAGGTGGACCAGAAGCAGGCTCGACAGGGAAGGAGATGTGAGCCTGCAAGAGAGGCTTGAGCAGTTTCAAGGGCCAGATTGTGACAACTCTGCATAAACTGAAAAGTGCAGAGGCAGGGAAAGCCAACTCATTCATGGCCTCAGACTGGAGCCTTGCCCACCTCTGCACCCCATCCCGCAGTCTGAAGTCTGACTCTGAGTGGCCGAGGGCTCACAGCAGACCATGTAAGGATAGCAGGGCCGGGCTGGAATTCCCCAGGGTGCTTGTGATGGGCTGACTTCCCCGTTACTGCTGTAAGGGTGAGCTTGGCTGAGACGGGGTATGGCAGGTCAGTGACCATGGAGCCAGGGCCACCGGGACTCTGCGTGAGTGTAGGCAGTGTCCCACATCATGGGGCAGCACTGGCCCACAGGTTCACTGCCCATTGTGTGGGACCAGACCTTCCCAGCACCTCCATCAAATTCATCCTGTCCGTCTGGCTTTGACTCCAGAGAAACAGAGGGAGGAGGTTTCAGAGACACTGCGCTGCGTAGACCGAGTTCTCCTCCTTGACAATGTGCACAGAAGCAGAGCCAGCAGCAGCCAGGCAAGGTGCCACCTGCCTGTGTTCCAAGCATGTAGAAGGTTAAGGCAGGAGGATTGCAACAAATCCCAGTCC
Source organism: Typhlomys cinereus (assembly GCA_023101885.1). NCBI lineage: Eukaryota > Metazoa > Chordata > Mammalia > Rodentia > Platacanthomyidae > Typhlomys > Typhlomys cinereus. The sequence continues at coordinate 2,012,563 of JALPQD010000196.1, forward strand.
AGCTCTGGCTACGAGTATTGGTGGGCTGGTCACCCCCATTTGACTGAGGAGTAAAGTGAGGTGACAGCTGGTGATGGAAAGAGTTGGACTTGAATTTTTTCCTGTTGGACGTCAGTTCATTGTGTTCTTCCTAGCCAACAGGCTCTGTACTGGGCACCGGCCAGGGTATGGGCCCTGGCCTTGGGGAGGTGGGGACAGATATACCCAGCAAGGGTTTGGGATGTGCCTCCCCCAGGGAAGCATGTCTTGGCGGTCATGACACTTTGCCAGAACCATATTGAAGGCCTGGGAATAAGATTAGGAAGCTAGAGCGATCTAGCCCCTCATGGCCCTCTAGTGCCATGAGCTCTGTTTCATTTTTGCTTCTCATGGAGGCGCCCCAGCCCCTCATGGCACTCCATGTCTGGAGTCCATGAGTTCCAACCTTTCTCTTCTCTAATAAACTCTACCTTAATCCTCTAAAAAAAAAAAAAAGATTAGGAAGTTGCCTATAGGAGTGGGTATCCCCGGTGGAGGTGGGGGTTACAGTCTGAGGGAAGGCCCAGAGGGGATAGTTAAAAATAAAGAGCTCTCCTGAAGCTCAATAATGAAACCACCGTGCTGGCCACTTCCTCTGAGAACCTCCTTGGTGGTCTGGCCCTCTAAGCCACAGGCAGCTCCAGGTGGAAGGCTGTGTCCCTGCTGCAGCGCCACAGGGGTCTACCACAAGCACAAGGCTGTAAATAACAAGAACTGGCTCGTGCGAAGCGTACCTCACCTCACCTTCCGCGCACACAGACAGACCTGCTGAAGATGCGCAGTCTTCACCCATTGTGCAGGTTGGCATATTGAGTCTCAGAAAACAAAGGCATGCTCGAAGATTACATTATTTGCGAAGTGAGAGAGTTAAGGCCTCGACCTTATGTCTATGAGTTCAAAGTTTGCCCAAACTATCTTAGTTCCAGAAAAGTCTAGAACTTTCAGTTGAACTTCCTGAGGATGGAGTTAGTAATATATACACTGGTAAATATTTAACAGTATCTCTCAGCAAAGACTCCGTTTGAAACATTCCCCAATGCGCAAAGAGGAAATACTTCCTCTGAGGCTGATGTCGGGTTATCATGGGACATCGCTGAATGTGGCGTTGGGGAAGATCAGGCCCACGAGCCATTCTAACAAGCTGACGAGCTTCACCTCCAGCACATTGCAGGAAGCTATCCGCCCTTCGCCAGTCCAGTGTAGCCCTAAGAATATCCCAGGAGTGCTTGGGGGTGGAGGAACCTGCTTCTCCGGCCAAGGCCTGCCCAGAGGAGGCCTGGGAAGCTGAAGTTAATCTTTAAGCCAGTCTTGCAAACAAGACTGGCTGGGGCTGGTTTCCCCTGCTCACTCTACTGTGGACCTTGAGTTGCTCTTTCCCTTTCCATCTCGGTTTATCACCAGGCGACAGCTCTGGCCAATCACACCTGTCAGTTCAGCTTTCTGTGGGCATGTCCACTCCAGCTTCACAGGTGAGGGTGCTGGATCGTGAAGTCTATAGGTCGAGCCCTCCTGGTAGAGCGGCTTCCTGGCTTACAGTGGACTCAGTTCAGTTTGGCTCAAGACTTTGGTCACCAAAGCCAGGAGACCAGGCCTGGTGCCACCATAACCTAACTGGTCTCAGTTTCCCATTTTGCACATAGAAAGGAGGACCACAGAGGCAGGTGGTGGTTCTTACAGTTGGATTCAGGCCCACTTCTTCCCTGTGCCTGATTCTAGGAGGAAAGTGAAAAGCCAAGGGGGAGTGGGAGGACACCACTCTCAATGGGGTGATGGGCCAGGGCTGGTGGGGAATCAATAGCAGCCAAGAGCAGCAATTCCTTAATGTCCCATTTTTCTGCTCTAAGCTGTCCCTCTGGGTTCAGATGGCTTCAGGACTTGCTACCTGCATACCGCTGGCCCCCTTCCAGCAGGATGGGATATTATATACACCCATGTGCATATGCACATGTATAGTTATACTTTCCTAGTGTAATGCAAAAATGAATACTGGCTCGACGTGGTGCTTGTTAATTCCAGCCCTTGGGAGCAGAAGCAAGGGGATGGGGGTAAGTTCAAGGCCAGCCAGGGCTCTGTGGTCAGGCTGCTGTGGTCCTGGATACATTTTCACTCAGATGCAGCCCCTCCCTCCCTCCCCACACCAGTCCTTGGGTCCTGGTCCCTGCTTAGGGACTTTCGGTCAAGGTCGGTGTGGGCTGTGTCTCAGTTGACGCGTCTGTGAAATGGGCTACCCGCCGGCACGCAGCTCAGGTGTTTAGGGTTAAATGCTGAGGTTGGATCTGAGCCTCCGAGCTGCAGAAGAGGCGGCCCCCGGAGTGGTGGGGACTTGGGGCGTAGGACCCGGAGGCGCGCGGACCAGGACCGAGAGGGACTTGGGACGGCGAGGGGGCGGACCCGGGGCTCTGGCGGCCCAGATCGCCGGCAGGGACCCGATCGGCGCGCTTCCTCCTTCCTCCTCCTCTCCGCGGCCCCTCCTCCCGCTCGCTCCCTCCCCCTCTCCCGCCGCCGCCGCCTCCTCCCTTTCTCTCTCGGTCTGTCTCTCCGGGTCGGGAATCCATCCGGCCGCCGAGCCGGAGCGGCCAGGCCGCCGTCTGCCACCACCGGCCGTTCGGCTCCGGGGCCGCCCTCCGCGCGTCCGGCCCGCGGCTGCCTGTCCAGGTGAGCGCCCCCGCCCCGCGCGCCAGGCCCGGCGAGGCCCGGGAGCCCCGGCGCCGGCCGATCGCGGCCCCGGACTCCGGTCCTGCCCACCGCCCCGGGCTGGGCCGCCCCTGGACCCGAGCATTGGCGGGCGTACAGGGACCTGCCCGGCGCGGCCTTTTGTTGGGGATGCGCGGGGACCCTCGGCTTGCGCCCCGCTCGGCCCCGCGGAGCCGCCGAGCCCCCCGGCCCGGCTAGGCCAGATCTGAAATCTGAGCCGATCGGCGCCGCCTCCGGCTGCCCAGCCCGGCGCCCCCGGCCCCGAGTGGGCGGTGGGGGTGGGGTGTGTGCTGGGCGCGCCTTCGGGCGCCAGGGCGGAGGCGCCGGCCGGGCCACACGACCTCCTTGGTCTCGCGGGGCCTCCGGGAGGGCTAGATGCTGCCGGCCTGGAAGGGATTGGGCCACCCTGCCCGCGATCCCCTGTCCCCAGTCCCACCCATGAGCAGGCCCAGCGACTGGCCGCTTAGAAGTTGGCAAAAGTTTTGGGGTTTCACGCAGCCAGGTCCACTTGCCCACCCACGCAGGTGCTGGAGGTGAGTTTGTGCGCCCACTAGGGCCGCCACTTGCCGTGCTGTGTGTCCTGGGACAGCTGTCGGCGGTCTCTGAACCTCCTCGGTGATGGTTGGAACCGGCCAGGATTGAGGGTCTGGTTGAGGTAAATAGAAGGGGCCCACCTGTGAGTCTCCCCTAAGACCCTAGGCCCTTCAGTCGAAGAGTGCAGGAGGCTTGTAGGGCTCTGGGTGAGGTTTACGGAGCTCACAGGCTACGCGGTAGAGGTACTGGTGGCTTGGTTACCTGAGCTAGGTGTTCAGGGTGGACGAAGCTAATAACTCTTCTTGGTCCCTGGTGGTGGACACAGGCACTTAAGCCTTGTTTCCCTGAGACTGCCCTCGGGCTCCCCACATCTGGAATGGGGTGCTTAAGGTGGTTGGTTGTTCTCTGTGGTTCTGCAAGGGGGGGTTAGCCGGACTCAGTAAACAAGAGCCACACTGGGACTTGCTTAAGGTGTGTTTGTGTGTGTGTGTGTGTGTGTGTCTGTGTGTGTGTGTGTGTGTGTGTGGTGTGTGCCTGCATGCTATGGGGGTGCTGGTTGTATTTCAGCCACAAAAGGGGGTGCTTGGTGCCTTAAAAGGTACTTCAGCACCGGTGAGGAGGCAACAGCTGGGCGGTCCTTCTGCTCCCGACAGCTGCATGCACAAGCTCCTGCTCCTGTAGCCTGAGGAACAGTCAGGCAGCACCGGAGCTCAGAGGTAGCACATGGGGGTCAACATGCCCCGGTCCCGGGTACCATCTCCAGCGTCACAAAACAGATAGAAAATAGAGCGGCCATCTCCACTGACCACCACCTGAGAGATGAGGGCTCTCGTGTATCCTCATCGCACAGATGGCGAAACTGAGGCTAGGAGAGCCAAGCGTTGGGGGACGACCCCACAGTTTGACTGTGGACTGGGAGCTTAGACTGGAGAAGCAGAGTCAGCCTGCGATTGGGGAGGCTCTGCACGGGGTCTGACGCAGGCTGGTGTTGGAACAGGCTCTCTGGCTGAGAGATTGGGGTTGGCCACAGGACTCTCTTCTGGTGATGTGGCGTGCCCTAGTGAGGTGGCCTTTCCATCCTGGCAGATGATTTACAGTGTGTCACGTCAGCTGACCGCCTGCCTGGGTCCTGGGGTGCACTCCGGGGTGATTTCATTCTTGCTCACAACCTCCCTGAGCTACCTGTCTGTCCTTGCTCTTCCAGCTCCATGCTCCCACCTCTTCTGCGAGCCCCGCCCCACTCTCTCCTGTTCCTGTTTCCCCCACCTGGAGCAGGAGTGGTTTCCAGCCCTTGGCTAGCTCTTCTTGGGCTTCCTCCCTGATTGGCATGTGGGGGTGCGGCTGGGAATGGCGGCGGATGATGTCTGGGTCTACTGGGAGCAAGTCCCCCTCATCCTCCTGTTCTGTTCTCTGCTTTCCCATATCTAGACTCAGCATCCTTGATCAGGCACTGAACATTTACTGTGTAGCATTGTGAACTGGGATGAGTGTTGTGGGAGGCACAGGCGGGCTTCTTGGGAAGGGGGAGTCTGAACTGGGGGGGGGGCAGTGGCCAGCAGGAGAAGGCAGCAGGGCAGGTGTACTCCTTGCTCAGAAGGTCACGTGGCCTCCTAGGACAGGGCCCTGACCTCCTGGAAACTTTGAATCTGGAGGGCGAGCCAAGTAGCAAGCAAGTTACCAGACAAATTAATATAATTGTTGATATGATAAGGATCCAGAGAAGATGCCTGGGGGAACAGAGGAATCTCCAAGGAAATGTGTAAGAGTTGGCCAGGCATGAAGCTAGGGGAATGGTTTACAGGGACAGAACCAGGTATGTGCAAAGGTCCTGAGGTATGTGTGTGGGGGTGGGTGTTGTTGTGGAGAAACAAGGAAAGAACGGAGAGAGAGGGGAGAGGTCAAACATGACTTGTTCTCAGCAGACTGGGAGGCCTTGAGGAGTTGGCCTGTCTTTACACGGGGGCTTGAGCCTGTGTACACAGCTGATCAAGTAGATGTTGTATGCTGAACTTGGCGTTAAGAGTCTGACAGGTCTCAAGGGGAGGAGGCAGGTGAGGCTTCGAAGGTATGGTAGGAGTTCACCAGCAGGGAAGCTGAAAACCCGAAGGATCAGCTAGAAGTGCTAGTTGAGTCTAGTGGGTCTGTGTTCAAGTTCTGACTGTCCCATTTGCTGTGTTTTTGGGTCCTTTGCTTTATCTGTCTGAGACTTAGTATCTTCACCTGGACAAGGCAGACAGTACATCTCTTAAGGTTAAGGGAGGGCTTTGTGCCTGCCACTGGGAGATGCCTAGGAAAATGGGACCCTCTTTGCTCTGTGTAGCATTGGGAGGGTTGTCAGCGTGGGTGATGTCACACGGTCCTAAGGTCCCAGCCTGGGCTAGTCTAGTCAGAAGAGGACATTGGTAGTTACGATCTCCAGGTGCTGGGTGCCAGAAAGCTGACTGATAAGACTAGAGGAAAGGCCCCTTGCTAGGGGTTCCCTGCTGTTGGGCAGGGCTGGGCGATAGGGCTCTGAACTCGAATCCAGAACTTGGTGCCACGGGGGCCTCAGAGCTCTGTGTGCCACACCGGACCATGCTAGATCCACTCTGCTACCCCACTTCCTGCTTTAACTTGAGGTACAGTGTCTCCATTTCCCTTGAACCTCTAGAGCCTGCTGCTCTCCCCTATCTCCTTTGGGAACCACTCTGGCCTCAGTTTCCCCATCTGTGAAGTGGGGCAGTGTGTCATGGCTCCTTTGATGTCTCAAGAGGTGCCCAGGACACATTAGGTGATAAATAAATCAGATGGAGCGGGGGCAGAGGTCCTTGTTCTGTGATAGGAGACTGACTCTAGGGTCGGGCATCTAGTGAGGCCTTCCTGGGGCTGGTCTCCAATGGAAGACCCAGCAGAGGCTGCCCTGTATCAAGGGCTCGTTCTAGCTCTAAGGTCAGAGGTCACCGCCTCTTGGGGAGAATCTGCTAATGGAATCCCAGTAGCGTGAATCCATTGGATGCTCAGTCAGCCTGACATCTTTCCCCCCTTCTGGGCTCAGATAAGCCATTCTGACTCCAGTCTCAGCAGGCTTCCTGGAAACAGCTCTGTGCTAGATTAGTAATGTCTGCTGTGAGCAGAGGCTGAACAAGCACTGTGATGTGTGCTATGAGTTTTCCATTTCTACTGTGTTTGGATCTTCTCTCTTTGCAGTGGGGACGTGAAGGAGATGAACCCCGGGTAAGTCTCTTTTGATCCAGGACTGTCCCCAGCTGCTGACCTGCCCCTTTGCCACAGGACAGCCTGCAGTAGAGAGCTAGGCAATGAGAGAAGATCCCAGAGCTGGAAACAGATCCCCATCTCTCTACTGCTTGCTGAGGGATCCTGGGCAAGTGACTCCATCCCCCTTCCCCCCAACCCCACCCCGAACTACCCAGGGAAGTTCCAGAACAAAAGGAGAAGCTGGAAGGAGAAGCAGTTGGAAGTTCCTTCCTGTTGTGGTTCTGGGTTTCTTCTCCACGTACGGGGCTCTTCCCTCCCTCGAGGTGTGAAATGGCTGGGGGGGGGGTCCCGGCTGGGGCTGGGATAGGATGTCCGTTAGCACTTGGTGAGGGTAGGAGCAGATCCTTTGGGATGCTTGGATCTGCTGGGCTGTGTGGCTGGCATGATCACACACCCAGGCTGGGGGTGGGGACCAAGTCAGAGGGGCCTCAGGAAGTGTGGCGTCCCTGCGGAGGCCCGATAGCTTCTCTCAGGTCACCCGGTCCAAACTGTGGTCTCCGCTTGACTTTGTCTGATATCGGTATCCACACGTTGTATGTCCTTTGGAGCTGGACTGCAGCAGGGTGACCCACTTCTTTGTTCCTTGTCTGGGGTGTGTGAAACTTTTATTCCTATTACATAGAAAAAGAGCCTAGGGAGGCTGGAGAGGTGGCTCAGAGATTAAGCCTCTGCCTTGCAGGCGGAAGGTCCTGAGTTCGGATCCTAGACCCCACGTATAGATGCCGGGCAGAAGCGGGGGCGGCCTGCGTTTCTGGTCCTGGTAGGGCAGAGCCTATGAATCCCGGGGCAGAGTAAATGAGGAGGTGGAGGCGTCCATGGTGGTTCCCGAATTCGTCCGTGGTTCTACACACACACACATACATACACACACGCGCACACACATACATGCACAATTGAATAAATAATAAACAATAAAAAAATTGAAAAAAAAAAAAAGAAAAAGAGCCGAGGCTCCGAGAGCTTTAAAGACGGGGACTCTAGTTCCCAGGGTGCAAACCTGGACCCCTGGGGGTCTGACCGACTGTAGAATAATTCACATCTTTCCCAGGAAGAGGGTAGGTGCACCCCTGATTTCCCCCAGCTTGCATCTGCAGCTGGTGGGTCTTAGATGATCAAGGCTGTAGTGAGACCTTGGATGGCGATTGGCTCCAGGTTTGAATCTGGACTCAGCCACCTGTTTGAAGTGTCTGATGGTGGGAAAGTGACTGTCCCGAGTCTCAGTTTCCCCATCTGTGCAGCAAGAATAACACCGCCAGCACAGCCCTGAGAAGGTGGTGTGACTTTTAGGTGAGCCAGTATGTACTAGTGCTCAGGAGCAGGGCCACATGCAGCCGGTACGCAACATGGTGAGGGCTGCGACCGATCAGAAACCCCCCTGAAACTGGCGCTAGCTCTCATTGTCTGTGGTTGGTTCGTCCCCCGAGTCTAGGAGTGACTGTATTGATTTGATTCGCCCTGGCTCCTTCGGCACTTGACCTCACATCCATTCCCCGACTGTGGTGATGAAGACCCCTCATAGCAAGGGTCCTTCTCTTCAGGGGTGGTCGCCGTCTGGACCGTGAGTGTGTCACCTCCTGGCCTGGGCTGTGGAGCTGCTCTTCCCAGAGTGCATAGCTCTGCGCCTGGCTCCTAGAGATGCTGCTTGTCTGGGTGGAACCCCTTCATCCCCTCCCCTCAGGGCCCCCGGCTCGCCCTAGGTAGCCTGGAGAGTTGGACCACGGACCATGGCCTGTGCCATGCCCCATTCTTTTTGTTTTCACTTGAGAGCAGGAGAGAGGAGACAGGACGGGGGAGGGAGACGGTGAGCAGATGCTTACAAGGCACACGTTACGGTCAGAGGACGACTTTAGAGAGTCGATTCTCTCCTTCCATATGTGGTCTCTGGGGATGGAACTCAGCCTGCCAGATTTGCACACAAGTGATTTTATCCATTGAGCCGTCTCACCATGCTTCTTCTTCTTCTTCTTCTCTTCTTCTTCTTCTTCTTTCTCTTCTATCTTCTTCTTCTCGTCTTCGTCTTCTCTTCTTTCTCACTACTCCTCTCCTCCTCCTCCTCCTCCTCCTCCTGCGCCTGTCCTCCCTCCTTGTCCTCCTCCTCCTCCTCGTCTTCCTCCGCCTCCTCCTTCCTTTTTCTTCTTCTTCTCCTTCTTTTCTTCTTCTCCTACTTTTTCTTTTCTTTTTTTTATTATTATTTATTACAACTGTGTGCATATGCATGTGCGCTCGCGCGCGCGTGCGGGCTTGCGTGCCGTGTTGTGTGTGTGTGTAGAACCATCGGACGAATTCGCGAACCACCATGGACGCCTCCACCTCCTTCTGCCCCGGGATTCACAGGCTCCGCCCTACCAGGACCAGAAGCGCAGGCCGCCCCTGCTTCGCCTGGCGTCTATACGTGGGATCTGGGATCTGAACTCAGGACCTTCTGCCTGCAAGGCGGAGGCTTTACCCCTGAGCCACCTCTCCAGCCCCTTCTCCTCCTTTTTCTTCTTTTCCCTCTTCTTCTTCTTCTCCCTCTTCTTCCTCTTCTTCTCCCTCTCCCCTCCCCCTTCCCCTTCCCCTTCCTCCTCCCCTCCCCGTCCCCCCTCTCCCCTCCCCCTCCCGATCCCCTCCCCCTCCTTCTTCCTTCTTCTTTTTTTTTTTTTGAGACAGGGTCTTGCCATGTAGCCCAGGCTGGCTGCCCTGGAAATCACGATGCAGGTTAGCTCAGGCTGGCCTAGAATTCACAGTGATCCTCCTGCCTCAGCTTCCAAGTGCCGGGACTATGCTGTGCCAACCTGGCTTGGTACCCTGTGGTGCTCAGGGTCCTCCAGTGGGCAGAGACCCCTGGCTCCAGGAAGCTGTCTCCATGTGCTCTCCACCCACCCACTCTCTTTCCGCTGAGCCTTCTCTGGCCCCTTGCTCTCCTAAGGCTGGGCTGTAATTGCGTCGGTCACCCCTCCTTGAGTTTGTTCTGCCTCTAATGGAATGTGTGTAATTATCTCTCCCGAGGGACAGCACTTTCTAGTGTAGGAAACTCTTGCTACAGTCCGCTGGGTACACCCAGGGGGGCTGGGAGAGAGGTAGAGCTGCTGTGATTAGCTGTGATTAACTTCATTTCACAGAAGAGAAAACACTGGTCTTAGGTTAGGCTATTGCCAAGAGCTCTCTGTGGGCTGCTGGGACACGCACCTCCCTCCCCCCCGGGTCCTCAGTGACCCTTTCCCATGAAGGCCTAGACTTAATGTTCAGAGAGGTGAAGCGACTTGCCTGGGATCACACAGCACTGAAAGGATAGAGCTGGGAGGTCCCTTCCAAGGATTAGTCAGAGGTACATTGTGCCCACCTTCTTGCATACCAGCCCAAGGATGACGCTAGAGGAGTAGGTAGCTGGCGGGCTAACCTGGGCTTCCTTCAGTGTGGTTCATGCCCTGGGCCCTCGCTTGCTTAGTAGTAAACATAGGATATTACTGTCACAACATCCAGGCAGAATGTGACTCAGGAGCAAGGACATATCTAGGGCATCCAGTGTGTGGATCTGAACTCAGAGCTTCTGACCCCAAAGGAGAGTAAACCTGGTCCAGGTCTCTCTCTGCCTCCCCCATCTGAACTTAACCCTACCTTTCTGGGCAGCCTGGGAGACCAACCAAATCTGTGGGATTTCAGGGCATCAGTTCACTCACTGCTCGATGCCTCAATTTCCCTATCAGGTCTAATGGCTGTAGTCACATCCTGGATTTGCTCTGAATGAGGCTCAAGAGAAGTGCTCCGTTGTGAGGGTAGTCCCAGCACACAGTAGGCGTTCAACAGATGCTGTGCCAGTCTGTGGAGGAAGGGAGCGCCATCCCGTGCTCCAGGTGGGAAACTGAGGCTGGGTCAGGAAGCAGCATCCCCAAACCTTAAGGAGACAGTCACCACACGAAGATCTTGGGACCCATCCCCTCTCCACATGAGGAAACTGAGGCACAGGACCCAGGAAGCTTCCTGTCTTCGGGCTGGGGGAAGGGAACCTCCCATGTGCTTGGTGCTCTGGGACTTTGGCCTATTGCTCCCTGTCTGTGAGCCTCAGTTTCTGGATCTGGAAAGTGAGTGACAGGCGTGATCTCCCGGGTTTGGTGGTCATTCACCTGACCTGCAGAAAGCATTCAGCTCAAGTAGTCAGCTGGCGGAGGCATCTCTGACTGCCCTACCGTGCGTGTAGGGACATCGCGTTGCAGAGACACGAGGCTGCCTGTCTTTGAAGTGGTCCCTCTGCCTGCTGCCCTGGGCGGGGAGAGACTCCGGGGCTGCCCTGGTGGCCGGGCTGTGCTCTGTGGACTTTGTTCCGAGCTGTATCAAGCCTCTAGGGCTGGCAAGGAGGCCGAGGAGGCCAGTCTGGTTTCCTTTGGAGCTTTTCCTCTGAGATTGACCATACGTCTCCCAATATCACCTGTGCCAGGCTTGTAGGAAGTGTCACGGATGGTCCGCAGCATCCCCGGGTGGGCAGGAAGGGGAACCTTTCATGCTGTTGTCAGAGGCTTGCAGTTGGGTGGTCCTGGAGCTTCTGAAGGACTTGGGGTCCCCAACAAGATTTGGATGAGTCCTGAGCTAAGCAGGTGACTGCCAGAACTCATGTTGGCCCTGCCCCCCAACATATCTCTTGGAGCCCCAGAGCAGATTCCTGTTTCCCCACCCCCACCCCACCAGGTGTTCCCAAGGCCCGGAACCAGATGAGCCACTGTTCTATTTGGGGACAATTCTGCCGTTCCTGTTTCAATCCTGTGCCCTAGTTTTAGAAGCAACGTGGGTTTGGTTACCAGTTGGCCATTGGCAGACGGCTCCCCCTCCACCCACTCTGCCCACACCTTAGAGCTGTGGGCATCGTGGGTAGAATGGTACTAGGGTGCCTTTGGGGTTACTTGGAGCCCCACCCTCGTAAGAGCTCTCTGGTCGGGTTGGCGTTTGGCCTCAATTAGCATCTGGTGATGTCTGGCTTGTGTTGGGTATTGAGGCCCCCAAGGATGTCCTCTGGGAGTGCTTGAGGGGAACCAAATACAGACCCTGATTGTTGCCCCCCCTGTTGTGAGCTGCGTGCCAGGGGAATGGTGGTAGCCTAACACAATGTGGGAGGACTTCCCAGGGGACGAGGACTTCCCAGGGGACGTGATACCTGGCGGGTTTTAAAGGTGACGGGAGCTCATGAGAAAAAAAAGAGTGAGGTGTGTGATGATGGGGCCCATGGACCAAGACTAGATGATCCAGCCTGCGGGGGTGGGGGGTGGAGAAATGGGGGACAAGGGGGACAGCAGGTTGCAGGGCTGCAGAGTCGAAGCTCATGCACAGGTGGTATGAAGAGGTCTGGGTAGTCCGGCAGGCTCTCCCAGGCATAGACTTCGGCAGGGCTGAGGGCAGGGCTGAGGGGCTGGTGTTCGAGATAGGGATCAGAGCAGCTGCCTGGGATGGGGGGAGCTGGCCTGGGACTCAGGCAGGAATAGCTTCCGGGGATGGTCTGGAGAAGAACTGGGGTCTTGGGGTAGAGAGTCAGCCAGACCCGAGGGTGTCATGGGTGGGCTTTTTCTGAGCTCTAGGAGCCTAGCTTTGGACATTGTACCCTCTGTGGAGGCCCTAGTGCCTGCCAAGTTGTTTACCTGTGACACTGGGTGGCCAGGGGCCCCTGGGGAGATGCCTATGCAGTCCTATGGGTCACACCTGGTCCAGGTAGTGGGGTCTTACTGAGATAGATGGACTTGGAGAAAGTGAGGGGGGGTGTCCTGCTGGATGAGCAGCCAGGTCTGGGAATAAAGGAGATGGAGGTGTGGTGGAGGTCTGCCACAATCCTGGGCCATGTGGGTGCTGCAGAAAGTGGGGGACCCTGTGCTGCAGTTCCCACAGTGGGTTCTGCAGGTGCCTGGGATGGGCTCTGGTCCAGGTCCTAGACTTCTTGATGACCTCAACAGGCCGCAGGCCCCGCCCCTCCTGAGCGTCCCCGCCCCTCTGAGCACCCCCAGCTGAGAGTCTCAGCTGCTGCAGACCTAGCTTCACATCCACCCAGGACACCTTGGCCATGTGACTCTGCCCGTCTGAACCTCAGTTTTCCTGCCTATAGAGATGAGTTTCTGGGGAACTGTGGCTAGTGTGGTATGGCCCTGGGGTGGGGGGACCTGGCTCAGAGCCTCAGTCTGGCTGCGTTGCCAAGGGGCAGCTTCCGGGTGCCTCGGGCTCCGGGCTTCCAGAATAAAGCTTCTTTGTGGTGGAGCAGATGGAGCCTGAGAGCCCCCTCCAGGGCTGCCCACCCCGTCCCTGTGCTCATTCTCCTGGAGAAGCTTCCTGAGGCTGAGGGTGCCCGGTGGCTACCTGGCCTGGCATCCCCGCCCGGCGGCTCTGCCCAGGGTCCCTGTCCTCTAAGTCCCTGTGGGTGCCCACTTAGCTACCCATGCTTCTTTCTAGTCATGTTTTATCTATCCATTCGTTTAAAAATATTTTAAATTTATTTGAGAGAGAGAGAGAGAAAGAGAGAAAGAACTATCTGTGAAGGTCAGAGAACAGCTTCTAGAATTTGGTTCTCTTTCCAGCATGTGGGTTCAGGGATTGAACTCATGTCATCAGGTTTGCATGTAGGAGCCTTTTACCCACTAAGTCATCTCACTGGCTCCCATCCAGCCATCCTCCTATCACCCACCATCCTCCTACCCATCCATACTCCATCCAACCATCATCTTTTCAGCCATCCACCTATCTATCATCAGCTAGCCAGCCAGCCAGCAGTCCTTCTAGTCATCCATCATCCCCCTACCCATCCATTACTCCATCTACCCATCCATCCATCCATCCATCCCTCCACCTAGTTATCACTTATCTATCTTTCCATCCATTAATCATCTTTCCATCTACTTACCCTTCTATCCATCTATCCTCCCTCTGTCTCTCCCTCCCTCCCTCGCTCCCTTCCTCCATCCCTCCCTCCATCTATCCAATCCATTCTGTCCCTCCCTCCTTCCCATCCACCAATCTATCCCTCCCTCCATCTTTCCATCCATCTATCCAATCCAATCTGTTCCTCCCTCCTTCCTCCCTCCCTCTCTCCCTCCCTTCTTTCCTTCCTTCCTTCCTTCCTTCCTTCCTTCCTTCCCATCCACCCATCTCTCCATACATCTATCCAATCCAGTCTGTCCCTCCCTCCTTCCCTCCCTGGTAACTGGCTAGGTCCTGTGCTTCTGGCCACTCTCAGCTCTGACCCACAATGCCCAAGCATCCCAGTCATGTGCTGTTTGAATGTGACCCCCACTATATAGTCTTCAGCTATGAGGGAGCAGAAGTGGCTTCGTCCTCACCCAAGCAGAAGTAAAGAGCCTCAGCAGGACTGAGAGATCAGGGAGTCCCCGAGACACAAAGGAAGTGGAGTTGGTTGAAAGGTTAAAGGATGGGTGCTGCCATCAGAGCAGGTGACAGTGTGGATCCTGAAGACTTGAAGAGGTGAAGGAGTGAGCACAGTGAGGAGGGGTGGGGTAGAGGCCATGGCATGTGCAAAGGTCCTGAGGCAGCAGTGCTCTGTGTTCCCAGGAAGGGGAAGTTACCAAACTAGCACCCGGTGGAGGGGAATGAGGTACCGTGTGGGGCTGTTAAGGTGGCCTCTTGAATCTTGGGGCCCCTGGAAACACTTCATCCTTTGCTTTGAGGGTAAGGGTTATTGAGGGAGTTGAGTGTGGGAAGGGTTCTGATGGATATTTCTGATAGGCTCTCTGTTCCAATGGGACTGGCGACGCCGAGAGGGAGGGAAGTGATTCAGGGCTGTTTGGAGTCATGAGGTCAAGGCTGAGACTGGGTTATGTGGGGACAGGAAACAGGTTCTGATGGCTTCCCCGTGGCTGGGGTCATGCAGTGAGGTGGGGCTGGGCTTAGTCTCTGGGGGGACAGGGCACCTATGACTGTGGGGAATACACACCCTGCTCTCTCCCCAAATTCCAGCCAGCAACTTTGTAGTGTACCTATCTTCTGTCTAGGACCGTCCCTGCGAGGTAGAGACCACCTAATGTGTCCTGGGGAGGGGGGAGTATGGACTCCAGCCTACCCTGTGAACTAGGCCTCAGTTTCCCTCCTGAGAAATGGGCACAGTAATAGCCCTCACCTACAATGATGCGGGTGGGGCGGGTGAAGAGTCCCGGGGAATGGCAGGCGCTGGAGGAGTCTCTGTGGCCCCAGCTGGGCTTTGCTGGAGGGTTGGGTGTCCTCTTCCAGAAGTTTCCTGGAATCAGTGCTTGCTGTGCTCCCATGGGGAAACCGAGTCCAGGAGGGCAACAGGGGCTGCAGAGGTCCTGCTGGCAAGGAGGTTTCCGTGCGGGTCCCATGCCGAGGGCGTCCCTCCTGCCCTGCTTTTTGGGTGGAAGGAATCTTGTCCACCATGGCTCAGATCGGAGCCTGCAGTCCCCAAGGGGGAAGTCTCAAGCGGTAGGGGCTAATCTATGTGTACAGGGTTTGGGGTGTGAGCGCCACAGTCTGCTGCTAGCAGGTCCAGAAGCTCCCCTCCTCCTCTTCCAGGGCCAGCCGAGCCTGCAGAAGCCCCACCCCAGAGGCAGCCGCAGAGGCGGTTTGGGGCCTGACAGCCCGAGCATGCTCCTTCCGAATGCAAGACCAGGCACGCTCTGGTGGGGTGACCCTCGATGGCCCATCCGTCCGCTCACCCGTCCGACCGCTGCTCCATCACTTCTTACTCACTCTACAGCATGCCGATTTCTCAGCCTGTGCTCGGCGGGAGCTCGGTGCCTGGAGTGACCTCCCCGTGTGCCCAGTGCTAAGCTGGGTGGTAAAAACTCTGCTGAGAGGGTGTATCAGATGGGGCAGCAAGGGCAGGGGTCACAGTGTGGGTTCTGAGGCTGGATAGACCTGGATCTGAAGATTGCCAGGATCCATCCGTTTACTTACCCACTGCTCCGTTCATCCACCTGTCCACCTCTGTAACTACTCAGCCACCCACCTACCTAGCCACCTGTCCATCTACTTACCATCCACCCACCCCTCCATCCACCCACTTGTCTGTCCACCTGCCTATTCATCCACCCATTTACCCACCATTTGTCTATCTAGCTATTCCACCTAGTCATCTTGCATCCATCTACCCACCCACCCACCCACCCATTTATCCATCTATCTAATTACCCGCCTACCCACCCTCCCATTTATTCATCTGTTTACCCATTTGTCTATCCATCCATCCATCCATCCATCCATCCATCCATCCATCTGCCCATCTGTTTGTCCATCCACCCATCTGTCTGTCCAGCGGGTGTCACTGGGTGTATCTATGTGCCCAAAAATGTTCTGGAGGCTGGAGGTACAGCAGAGAACCAGCTAGGCACAAGTGCTGCGAGGCCTTGCTGGCGCTCACAGCTTCCCCACTGGGGGAGACAGGACCACACAGCAAACAGGCCACTGCATGTGGTCACCTGGAAGTGGCAAGACTCCACAGGTCCTTCGTGGACAAGGAAAGGGTTGGCGTGCTGGCTGGGTCGCAGTGGGCTTGTGATTAGATAAGTGGCCAGGCAAGGAGGGGACGGGAGTAAGGGACAGGCGCAGAGCAGGAGGCCGGGGTCACAGTGCAAAGGTGGGCTCTGCACGGCAAGGAACGGGCAGCCCTGGGGAGACCAGGGCCGGCGCACTGCAGGGAAGCCGTCCTGCTGGCAGGAGGCGTCAGAGCGTCTTTATACTTTAATTAACTGAGTGTTCCTCCTTGCACTTCCTGTTCGCTGGAGGTTGACAAGTGTCAGGAGCATCAGGGACCCAGCTTGAGCTCCAAGGATTGATCTCGGACCCCCCTACTGTCCTCTCTCCCCCCTCCTCCTCCCTTCTTCCTCTGCTCCCTGACATTCCTCTCTGGTGTTTTTTTTGAAACAGCGTCTCCCTGTTTAGCTCTGGCTGCCCTGGAAGTCACTTAAACCAGGCTGGCCTTACACTCACAGCAATCCTCCTGCCTCTGCTTCCTGTGTCTTTTCCAGGCAGATTTCAGACTTCCCGCTTTCTATAAGGGTTCACGTGTAAAATCGAGCCACAACCCACAGTCCATTTAAAAGAAGTGTCCATGTCTTCACTGTCCCGACCTCCCTCCCTCACATTCATCTTGCTGGAGAGGATGCTGGGGTCATGGAGGCCACCTGGCGGCCCACCTCCTTACCATGCTCAGAACATGTGGGCTCCGTGCTGAGCACTGCACCCGGCGTGTAGTAGGTTCTCAGCACTTAAGAGCTGCTTTGATGGACAGCAGATGTGGTGTGCGGCTGGCAGGAACTCACTTGATCTTCAATCAGTCTGTTTCTTTAAAATTATATATTTGAGAACTCAGGGGTTAAGCCTCTGCCTTGCAGGCGGAAAGTCCTGAGTTCGGATCCTAGACCCCACGTATAGATGCCGGGCAGAAGCGGGGGCGGCCTGCGTTTCTGATCCTGATAGGATGGAGCCTGTGAATCCCGGGGCAGAGTAAACAAGGAGGAGGTGGAGGCGGTCCATGGTGGTTCCTGAATTTGTCCTTGGTTCTACACACATACATACATACATACATATACGCACATACATACACACACACATACACGCACAATTGAATAATAAATAATAAAAATAAATAAATAAATAAAATTATTTATTTGATGTAGAGAATGTATGCCATGCATGGCACACTGGGGAGGGTTAGAGAGGAAATGTCAGAAGTGAGTTCTTGGGGATTGAACTCAGGTCCTCGTGAGCTATCTTGTCAGCCCTCATATTAGTTTTTGAAAGTAAGCTGTCACTCACTTCAGTGAAACACTCAGCAGAGGAGCAGAGATACTTTCCCAAGGTCACATAGTGAGGAAGGGTCAGGGGTGGGTTTTGAACTTAAGGCAGTCCAGCCCTTAGTCCTCATATAATGAGTTCTCTATGACCCCAGAAAAAAGGAGTTGCCTCTCTCCATGAGGGAGCAAATTGAGGGTACCCTAGAGTTCACAAGGGGGATGGGAGGATGGCAGGAGAAGGAAGAATATAGGTGGTGACGCTTCAGGGAGGAACAGTATGTGTAAAGACCAGAGGCTGGAGAATATTCAGCTTATTATATGTATACCTACAAAGAGAGAGAGAGAGAGAGAGAGAGAGAGAGAGAGAGAGAGAGAGTGCAAGCGCACGTGCCATAGCATGCATATAGAAGTCAGAAGACAACTTTTAGAAGTTGGTTCTCTCCTACCATGTGGGCTTCTCGGGATCAAACTTGGTTCTTCAGGTTTGCACACAGGTGCTACCTTCTGAGCCATTTGCCAGCCCAGAAGAGTCTTTTAGAGAAGATGGAGCAATGGGAGCCACGGGCATGCAGCAAGCAGCTGGCAGCCAGCGGGCAGGGCGTTAAGGTTGAACTTTTCTGATGGCAGCTGCCCCACACTTAAGCTCCCATGCTATAGCCCTAGGGGCTGTGCCAGAAACCCAGTTCATGGACAGGGCAGGGAGACCAGGCCTTCCTGCCGAGGGGACCGTGGCTGTGGTGGGGCGGGGCGGGGAGGAGGAGGTTGGAACTCAGGGCTGATTGTGTGGTGGGGCCTTGGCCACTTGGCGTTCCAGCCCACCCATGTCCCCGAGGGAGATGCCACCTGGGTGTAGGCGGGGAGGAGGGGGCACTGTGTTCTCAGAGCTGAGAAGCAGCCAGAGCTGTTGGCAGGGAACAGCGGGCGCCGTGGGCAGGGGCCGGCTGGCACCCCCCCTCCAGGGCCCATCACTGGCAGCTAATGGGGAGCGGCAGCCAGGCTGACCTTGTTGTCTGGGAACCGACACGACCTGTCACCTCCCTGTCACCCCTGAGGCACCGCCTGCTCCGTGACCTGCCCGGGCCTCCAGGCCCCTGGCGGAGGCCCCGATAGGGTGCAGTGTGCTCAGGGTCACGGCGAGTGATTCGACAGAGGCCACCAACTGAGCTGAAGAACGGACGTGCTTAGACATGCTCGGGATGACCTCAGGCATCCAGCCCGGGCCACAGACCAGCAGCTCCCCCACGCCACTGGCCTCACCTCCCACTGGCCACACCTCCGGCTCTGAGCCCTCACTGCTGGCTCTGACCCTCTGCCCACTGTGCCCACCCACCTCCTGGGCCAGTGCGGACAGGTGGGGCTTCCTGCTGGGGGCGACCTTCCAGAGCCCCTGTCCTCAGTGTAGTATCTTGTGACTACTGTCTGCCTTGGGGCTTTAGGGAGCCCAAGGAGGTGGCGGGATCTTCATCCGGAGATCAAGGAGGAGGAGCTAGCCAATCAGCAGCAGCCCCCATCCCATGCCTGACAGCAATGGGTTCTGGAGAGAGCCAACCCCTTGCTCCGGGCTCTGGTGGGCACTTGCTTGAGAGAACCAGGTTCGCGTGGGAAGGTGAATCACCAGCTACCACAAGCAGAGGTCTTGACACATCATTCAACCCAACTGCTTTGGTTTTCTCATTGCAAAATGGGCTTAATTAAGACTGGCACCTAGACCCAGGTGCGGTGGTACATATCTTTAGTCCCAGTGTTTGAAGGTGGAGGCAGGAGAATTGCCTCGAGTTCCATGGCAGTGACAGACCAGAGAGAGAATTCCAAGCCAGTCAATGCTAGACCCTGCCTCAAAACAAAAATGGTAGTGTGGGTGGAGCCAGAGTGTATATATAGCTCAGCCTGCAGAGTGCGTTCCTGTTATTCACAAGACCCTGGATGCATCCGTAGCACCACATAAACCAGGTGTGGTGCTGGACACCCATAAAAATCCCAGCATGTAGAAGGTAGAGAAAGGAAGGAGGATCCTAAGTTCAATGTCATCCTTGGCTGCATAGCCCGGGCTACATGAGACCCTGTCTAAAAAAAAAATCGTCTGTCAAGATGGCTCAGCAGGTGTCATGGTTTGAAAGTGACCCCCCCAACCCCCCAGGCTCATGTGTGAATCCTTAGTTGGTATTTGGGAAAATCCTGGCAACTTTGGGAGGTGGAACCTTACTGGAGGAAGGCGTGTCACGGGGGTGGGCCTTGAGGTTGGTTAGCCCCGCCCTGCTTCCCCTAGCGGATTGCTCTAGGGGGGCCCACGGCTTGCTCTCTCTGCCTCCAGCTTCTGCCAACCGGCTTGCCTTTCCCGCCATGGTGGCTGGCATCTCCCCTCTGGAACCATAAGCCAAATAAATCTCCCTTTCTCCCCTAAGCTGATGATGGAAGTGTTGTCTCGCAGCAGCACAAAGTGGGCTACTGACTCCTACAAGTTGTTCTCTGACCTCCGCACATGAATGAGGGCCCGTGCCATCCCCCAAGGCAACTAAATGTAAAATAAAAGGCGCCTGGAGTAGATGCTCGATGAGATTTGGTCATCATCGTGTTTCAGGTTCAGATTCCTCATCTGAGCAGCCTTTGCATGTTGCAAGGCTGCTTGAAAACTAGGCGAGAGGCTGTTCCTCTGCGAAGAAAAGGAGAAAGAACCAAAGGGCATCTTCCCGCCAGTGGGAGGAGGTCTCACCCATGAGATGGGTGTGGGTGCCCCCTCCCCAGCCATTGTTAGAGACCTGTCCTCGTGTGTCAGTTACTCTGTGTGGTTGCTGATGAAATCACCATCAAACGGTTCAAGGGAACAGGGCGTTTATTCACTTAGGATAGTCTGATTAGCTCTTAGTCCAGCTTGACGGGAGAATTCACTCCAGCACCAGGGCCGAGGTAACTGTCCACACCATGTCCACATAACAGCTGAGAGAGGGACGATCCTTACTTGCCAGACCAGCATGTCTGGCCAAGTGTACACAAGGATGGAACTTCCTCAACCAGCTCTCTGTATTTCATTCACCTGTCCAGGGCCTAGTCCCACCCATCATGGGCTGGGCCTTCCCCATCAGCTAGACAGTCTCCTGCAGGTTTGCTCTGGGCTTAATTCAACTACTAAATCTCTACAAATGCGCCCAGAGCTCAAACCCTGAGCCATCAAGTTGACACCTGTGCCGGCCTGAGGACAGCCCTCACACAGGACACAAGCCTTCTCCATCTGAGCGGTCCTTCTTAGGCTCTCGGGTCTCAAGCTGACAGCTGCCAGCCTCCAGGGATAAGGCCAAGGGTTGGGGAAGAGGCTGTCACAGGGCCCGGGGCCTGTCACATGGGTCACCGTCCCTTTGGGAGAATCAGCTGGCGGATGAGCTCAAGCCCCCCCCCCAGCGCACCTTGATAAGTGGGGGCACTGGACAGACAGGTCCTCAGCTGTTTTAGATGGGGTCTAGGCACCTGATGCTGTGTCCTCGAGGGTCTCTGTATAGCTAGATCCTAGTGAGAGCCAGGTTGCGGGGGAGGAGGAGGAGGGCTGAGGAAGGCATTGGGTATGATAGCGGCCATTGTAGGACGGCCCCGTACTAAACAGCCCAGGCTTTGCTTCTCCTATATCCCAGAATGACGGGCATGTCCAAGGTACCAGAAGAGCTTCTGAGGGCTTTCCCACGTCACCCCTACTTCTACCAACCACAATGCTTACCCCGCTAAACTGCAATGCTGTCCCCCACCTGGCCAGGCAGACACTATGGGGGCCTTCCTTGCTCCCTCCCCCTCTCAGGATGCCCAGTGGTACCTGTGGTCAGAAGGTACTCCCCACCCAGCTGAGGACAGCCTGAGGTGGGCGGGACGATCACCGCCGTAGGCCCTGCCTGCCTCCTTCATGGGATGGGCCATGGGGCTTGCCGCCTCACGCTGTCTCTTAGCTGCTGTGTGACCTAGGCAAGCAGCTAAACCTCTCTGTGCCTCAGCTTCCTTATCACGCAGGGCTGGGACAGGTCTTCCTGAACTCATGCATGGAGTGCATTTTAATTAATATGGTGCCTGTCCGGGAGTCTCCAGTGGCCAACTAGCTGTGCCCACTTTCCTGAGAGACTCCAGTTTAGATGGCATTCTGGGGTTTCCCTTCTCTGCGGGGGGTGGGGGGTGGGGGGGGCAAGAGGGAGTTGGGAGAGGCCACGTGTAGTGGTAGAGAACTTGCTGTGTGATGTTGGGCAGGCCCTCTCCCTCTCTGATCGCGCAGGCCTGGGGAAGCTCTGTCCTGGCGAGAAGCTGGTGGGCAGTGGCGGCTGGTGCGCGGTAGGTTCAGCCAGGGAATGAGGATGGGTGACTTTCCATGCCTGCTCCTTGCACCCAGAGCCCTTCTCCAAACTCTGTCTCCTGCACTCCCCACGGGCCTCCCTCTGGGAGCTGCCTCTCCGGGAGCTTGCGCAGCCCCCCTCTGCAGCTGGCTCCCTCTGAGCTCTGGGTGACCTGGCCATCAGCTGGTGTCCATAGGAAGTGGCACAGATGACTGACAGCATGGGAGTCACTGCCTGTCCTTCCGTCCTTAGGTCAGAACTCGGGGGTTCAGAGAATCCACGTGAGCAAGGCGCAGCTGCTACAGGCCAAGCCAGGGTCTGAGTGAAGGCAGGTAAGCTTGGGGGGAGAGGGGTGCGTGTGGTTTCCTGAGACAGGGCCCCATGTAACCCAGGCTGGCCTGGATTCATGATGCAGCCTAGGCTAGACTGCAGCTGGCCTCAAATTTATTACATAACTCAGGTGGCCTTAGGCAGTCCAATCGATCTCCAACTCACTAAATGTAGCCCAGACTGACTTCTGACTTGCCACATAGTATGGGCTAGCCTCAGACCCACTGTGTGGCTCCGGCTGGCCTTGACCTCCTGATCCTTGGCACTTGCAATTTGGGTAGGTCTTGCCAGAGCGTCCTTCAGAAGGTAGTATGTGTGTATGCCCCCCACGGTGGTGATCCTCTCTCTCCTACCACACTGGGGATGGCACTGGATTGGAGGTCAGACTGTAGAGGTGTTCATTTGCCAACTCCTAGGCGATCGCCGAGCTCCAGTGAGGTTTATCTTTCGGTGTTGTCACTATGAAGCCGTGACATTCACAAGTGTCATCAATCTGTTCGAAGTGGTCAGCCTAGGACCTTCGGGTCTTTCCTGGAGGCCTGCGGCCACCCCAGCGTCACATTGAGACCTTGGCACCTCTCCAGAGGAATGCACATGTTGTAGCCATCCCTAGTCCCGCCCCTCGCGGCCCAAGCAGCCCCCCTGCCTCTGTTCCCTGCATGGGGCTGTGCAGGGCGTGGCCTTGAGACTCGGCTTCTTTCTTGTCACGTAGTGTTTTCAAGACACGCTCAGTTAGGGATGATAATGTACAGCATCCCTCTCTCCGTCTTCTCCCTCCCTCCGTCCTCTCCCTTCCTTCTTTTTTTCCTCTCCTCCTTATCTCTTCTCCCTTCCTTTCCCCTTCTATCCCTGTGCTTCTTTCCTCCTCTTCCTTTTCTTTTGCGTATCTCAGGTTGGCCTGATCTTGCTATGTAGCCAAGGTTGGCCTTGATCTCTCGAGTACTGAGATCACGGGTCTCGTCACCACATCCAGTCTGTGCAGCGCGGGGGTGAGGCCGGGGCTTCCTGCATGTTTGCAAGTGGTCCACATGGTGAGCCACATCCTCAGCCCGGGGTTCTGCATTTTATGTGCCCATTCATCAGTTGAGAGGCATTTGGGCAGTTTCCATTTTGGGGCCAAAGTAAATAATTCTCTGTGGGCAGTCATGTGCAGGTGGCTTTTTTTTTCTTCCACGTAATGTGTTTATTTATGGCCATATAGAAGCCGGAGGACAATTTGAGAAATCGTTTTTCTTCTTCCACCATATGAGTTCCGAGGATTGAACTCAGGGCTCCAGGCTGGTGCTGAGCATCCTTAACCTGCTGAGCCGCTTCGCTGGCCCATGTACAAGTTTTTAAATATGGACGTGTGTTTTTATTTCTTTTGATTTCTGCCTGGAGCGACCTTCCTGGAGCAGGTGGTAGGACTCTGTTGAGTCCTCTGATGAAAGGCCAGGCTGTTTTCCAAAGTGGCCAGGTCACCTGCTTGCAATGAAGGAAGGTCCAGATTCTTCCCATGAGGCCCTTAGAGCTGGCTGCCTCACAGCACAGTCACCCTGTGGGTAGGGCATGGTGTCTTCTGTGACTTGTCTTTTCCAGGTAAATGCTGACCATGAGCTCGGGTCAGGTCTTAGGGGGACATGGTTGAGAGTCCTTTGACCAGAGTTAAACTGAGTAGTCTGGTCTTTGTTTTTTCCAGGCCTGGTGTTTGAACCTAGGTCCTTGTGTATACTAGGCAGGCTCATGACCATTGAACTAAATCCCCATGTTTGCAAATTTTCATGTTTTGGACATAATTTCCTATTACACATATGATTTGGAAATGTTTCCTTTTATCATGTGGGATAGCTTTTCATTTTTCATTTCTTTATAATTTTTTAAACCCAAGATTGACCTTAAATTTACAATCCTCCTGCCTCAACCTTCCTTATTTCCTTGCTCTGTGGTTTCGAAGATTATAGGCTACCACTATATCTGTCTGGTATTGTTTCGTTTTGTTTTAAACGTTATTAATTTTGCGCACGTGTGTGTGTGTGTGTGTGTGTGTGTGTGTGTGTGTGTGTGTATCAGAGGACACTATGGCTCCCTGTGGGGAACCAAGGGTGACTTTGGGAATCATTCTGGATTGTTTCTACTTCCTTTTTGCCTGGCTCCAAACTCCAGACCTTCTGCTTATGAGGCAGAGTCTTAACCCCTGAGCCATCTCTCCAACCCTCTACCTGGTATTTTTATGTGGGATCTGGGATTTGAACTCAGGTCCTTTAGCTTTTGAGGCAAAGACTTTAACCTTTGAATCATTCTCCTAGCCCACTCACGCCAATTTTCTAATGAGGGTTTTTTTTTTTTCCTTTTTCTACATTCAGGTTGGAGATCCATTTTGCATCTCTTGTTGGGAGTCTGAAAAGCTGTCTGGCTCTCCTCTCAGCACTCTCCAGTCATCCCGACACCATCTGCTGAACTGTCCTGTCTCCAGTGAGTTGTCCCAATCGCCTGTGAGCATCCCTTGTCTCTGCGTGCAAGGGTTTATTTCTGACACCTCTGTTCTCCTGGTTTGAGAAGCTGCTCACAGACCGGTCTGCGCCGTGCCGCCATGGTTACTGTAGGTCTGCAGTCAGTTTTGAAATCGGGAAGTGTAAGTCCTTAAACTGTGTTTTCCTTTTTCAGGATGGCTTCCACTGTTTTGGGTCTCTTGATTTCCTGAATGCATTGGAAAATCAGCTTATCAGTTTTTGCAAAAGGAACTGGGTTCTGATAGGGTTGTATGGCCTCAATTGATCAGATGGGAGAATTGCCATCGTGTGTGTGTGTGTGTGTGTGTGTGTGTGTGTGTGTGTGTGTGTGTACATGTGTCATGGCAACCATATGTAGGTCAGAGGATAACGCTGTGGAATTGGTTCTCTCCCTCCTTCTGCGTATCATCAGATTTCGGTGGCACCTTTATAATCTGAGCTACCTTATCAGCCCTCAGCCCTGTTTTCTTACAAGTAATGACTATATAAGTTATTAAAATATATTAATATATATTTTATATACTATATATAATAATCTCACACATGGGCAGAAATCATAGTGCAACTTTCAGAAGTTAGTTCTCTCCTTTATTGTGGGTGCCCAGTAGAGCGAACTGGGGTCACCAGATTTGTGCGCAGGAGCCTTTATCCGCTGAGCCCTCGTCTCGCTGACCCCGGCTCTGTTTTCTGTTTTCATACCTTCATCTTGTGCTTCCAAATCTGTTACTGAACTCATTTATTATTGTAGCATTTCAGTAGACTCCTTGGGTGTCTCTGTGTGAGGTCGTGTTATCCTGATATGGTGGCACAGGTCTGTATACCCAGCACTTGAGAAATAGAGAGAGGAGCATCAAAAGTTCGAGGCCAGATGGCTCAGGGGTTAAGACTCTACTTCACAAGCAGATGATCCTGAGTTCGGATCCCAGGTTCCACATTCAAAAAAAAAAGCCAAGTGGAAACAGAGGTGGCCTGCACTTCGGTCTCCCTGGTGGGTGGAGCCTGAAATCCCAGAGCAGTAAAAAGGAGGTAGAAGCAATCCAGGATGATTCCCGAAATCACCCTTGGTCCTCTGATACACACACTAAATAATAATAATAATAATAATAATACATACATACATACATACATACATAAATATATACATACATACATACATACATATATATATAGCTTGAGGCCAGCTCAGGTTACATGAAGGCTTGTTTCAGAAAACAACACAACAAAACATGATATCATGTTATCTGAAAATAGAGGAAATTTTACCTTTTCCTTGCCAGCCTAGACGTTTTATATTTATTTCTTTCCCCAACTGCCCCGGCTGGAACCCTGAATACCGTTTCGAACAGAGGTGCTGCAGGGGATGGGGCTGGAGGGGGCATCTGGGCTTGTTCCTGATCTTAGGAGGCCCATCTGGGCTGTTGTTAACCTGAGGCCAGCAGTGGCTTCCCACAGAGGCCCACTGGAAGGCAGAGGATGTCTCTCCCCACTCCTCCCCTCCTCCTCCTTTTCCCTCCTCCCCCTCTCCTCTTTCCTTCATCCCACTTCTCCTCCACATCCTTCCTCAACAACAGTCTGACCTCAAAGCGCGTGATCCTGCCTGGGAGTTCTTTTGAAATCTTTCATGTTTCAGGGGAAGGCATGTGAGATCTATTTTGTCGGGTAGTGGTCACTGCACATCCTGATGGTCTCATAGTTGGGGGCTGTGAACTGGGCACAGGAACTTGTGTCCTGGGGAAGAGGCAGGTCTGAGCCCTGCGTGTCATCTCTTCATATGCTGCTGGATTCGGGGGTGCTGGCGTTCTGTAGATTCTTACTCCCACATCTCCTGGAGATATTAGCTTGTCACTGTCTTTTGCCGTTGTAGCCCCGGCTTCGTGGAGCCGCCTGGTGGAAACTTCCCAGATGGATGCCTGGTGTACCCTAAGGCCTTAGCCTCTTGGCCAAGATCCAGTAAACTCACCCAGGGAGTCCCCTGGCCCTGAGTTTGTAGGAACGTTTTAGGACAACTAATTCAGTCTTTGTTCCTTTCAGATTTATTCACACTTTCTGTTTCTTCTTGGTTTGGCTAGCTTGTTTTCTTCTGAATTCACCCATTTCACGAGTTTCTGGTTTACCAATTTTGTTCTCAGCAATCCAGTATAACCCTCTGGTCTCCCCAACAACAGGTTGTTGCTAGGTAACCAAGGCCAGCCTCAAGCCAGTGGTCCTCAGCCTTCTTCAGACGCAGGGGTTCTGGCGTGTCACTGGGCCCTGCTCAGTCACTAGTGGGTCTGGAGGGCTTGTGGTAGGCGCCCGTCTTCACCTGGGTATTTGCGTCTTCTTTCTGTTCTTGTTCAGTCTAGCTCTTAGGGGTTTGGGTTTGCCATCTTTGTTGATCTTTTCAAGCAGCCACACCTCGGCTTGGCTAACCACCCCCCACCCTCCCAGGGTTTTTCTACGTCATTGATTCTGCTCTAATCCTTGTTATTTCTTCCCTTTCTCTTGCTGCTCTTTGCCAGTGTCTGACAGTGGGAGGTTGGGTTACCGATTTGACATCTGTCTTTCTGTTTAATGGCACACGCAAGACTATGCATTTCTTCAGGAGTTTTCCTTCATGACAACCATGTGTTCCGATATGGCTTCATTTTCCTTTTAATTTTTAAAAATTTTTTATTTAGTGTGTGGTGCATGACATGGTGTGTGTGTGAAGGCTAAAGGGCAGCCTTTAGTTCTTTCCTACCACATGGGTGCCAGGGATCAAACTCAGGTTGTCAGTCTTGGCAGCAAGTGCCTTTGCCCATTGTACCATCTCACTGACGCCTTTGATTTCATTTCTAAGAATTTTCAAGTTTATTTGGTGACTTCTCTTCATCGCCAGTGAGAGGTGGGTTAGTTTTCACTCCTTCGCAAATCCCTGAATCTCTCCCTGTTGTTGACCCGTTGTGACTCCACAGTGGTGGGAAACACTTCCTATGATTTCAGCCCTTTGGGATTGCTGAAGCCTTGTGTTGCGGTGCCACACATGGACTGTGCTGGAACGTTCTGCAAGCATCTCAGAACCACGTGGTTGCTGCGGCTTTCAAGGGGCCAGCGCGGCATCACTTTCATCTGTCTATGTCTTGTGGTGTGTTGACGAACCTCTGGTTTGCTTTTCCTGTGAACTTTCTGTGGTTAATTTTCCTATCTTGGGTGAACTCATTATACACTAAAACAAACAAACAAAAAAAAACAACTTCCCATCTATCATGAGTTGCAAATATTTTTCCTAGTTCATATTTGCTTATCAAGCCAGACAGACTTTTTTTTGGAGACGGGGGTCTCTTGCGAAGGCTCATTACTCTCCTGACTCAATTTCTTTTGACAGAGAGACAGAGAGGAGAGAAACACCAAAGAGGTGGGAGGGACGATGACTTTCAAAGTCAGACCTTTCCTTTCTCCAGGTGGGCTTCTGAGGTTGGAACCTGGGCCAGCAGGTTTCTGAGCAAGCGCCATCTTGCCAGCCCAGCTCACCCTCTGAGCTGGGTTCACAGGCCCCACCATGCCTGGCTACCTTGTAGGCTGTGTGTCAGCTGATTCAACGTTGTTCAAGTGGCTTTAGTTCTGTTTTAGAGACCTGTTCCTGTTTTTATGTGAACATTTGCTTTCTCCTCCTCTTTGTAGAGCTGCTTTTTTTTTTTTTTTTTTGATTTGATTTGTTTTTCTTCTGCTTTTGGGGTCAATGATTTGGAATTTGTTGGCATATGAGTGATGTCCAGGATCAACTTTGATTTACAGTTTTATTTTTTTCATGATGGCAGATTGCTGGGCTCAGCTTCATCCTAAAAATAATCCACCCTGAGCCTGAGTTCAAATCCCCAGAACCCATGTAAAAACCAGGCATGATGAGTGCCGTACCCCCAGTGTTGGAAGCAGAGACTGGTGGGTACCAGTCTTGGTCTCTACATGTGTGCATGGATGCATGCATATACACATGCATGCACACATACATACAAACACATACAATCTGCATTCATCTCATGACATAAGAAGCCGCCCTTATTGTATATAAAATCACATGTTGGTGACAATTCTTTTTTTTTTTTTTTTTGCTTTTGCTTTTGCTTTTGTTTTTGGTGATGCTGGGCCTTGGGCTAGATAAGCAGAGTGCTTTATACTGAGCCCAGCTTCAACCCCCCCCCTTATTTACTTTGTTACTTACTATGACTTTGTTGTAAGTTTGACTGTCTGGTCTGTTCTTCCTGCTACTTTGTTTCTGAGGGCTGTCTAGCTATTCTCCATACATTTTACATTTTCTTCTACATTTTATAAATTTCCTCATTAAAAATTTGAGGGGAATCATATTCATATTCAGGTTTCGTTTTGTTTTTGGATTGCTGCTAGTGTGTGGCTGTGTTAACCGATGTTTGGGTATCAACTTAATTCCCTGTCACTTTCCATAATTCTCTGTGTAATTTTCCAGCGTGGTCTCCTGTTCCCTCAGGCCCACCACAGTCAGTTGTCTGCAAACCGTGAATCTGTTCTTCTCTTTCTTCTTCCAGTTCTTGGGGGCTTTGGGAAGGCCTAATGGTAGAAGCAGGTCTTCCAGAGAAATGCCGATCATACTCAACACTTATTGTGCACTTTCTGTATGCCAGCCACTTTTAAATACCGCCCCATGTTTTCCCACAACAAGCCCTTACAGGAACACTCAGCGAGTTCAGTGCTGGAGGGTAAGTCAAGGCCTGTTGAGCCTGGGAAGCCTCAGAAGGGGTGGGCTGGCATCTGTCGTCCCTGCTACCTTGGCTGTATTCTGGAGGGTCAGAGGTCAACCTCTGATTCCTGAGATGCTTTTGGGCAGTGGGGGGAAGAGGCTGATGGCCAGTTGCATCTCATCTAGAGGCTCATTCTGATGCCCTTCTTGACGTGGACGCTCGCTGATTATACCATCTTCATTTGCTGTGTGGCCTTGGGAGAGACTCTGGCCTCTCTCAACCTCATCCCACCTGTGACAGGTACAGATGTGCAGCCTCTTCTTCAGTGTGCCCTGGGTACGATTGGGAATCCACGGGGTTCCCACCCTCGGCTTCGTGCGTGGCACTCAAGGCCCCGCCCCTTCTTCTTGCCCTCTGTGACAAGGTCGATGTCGGCGAGCTACAAGCTGTTCACCACACACTCGCTCTTTGCCTCTCCCGCGGACTCTGCCTTCCTGATGCCAGTCTAGCTGTCACCTTGGTTTTACTTTATTGAGTTTTGTGGGGTGGAGCAGAGGGCAGCGTGTAGGCAGGTGATGTCCCCCACTGAGCCACGCCTCAGCTCACGCTCATTCAAAAGAAGGAAAACCTGAGGCTAGGGAGATGGCTCAGGGTTCAAAGCCTTTGCCTTGAAAGCAAAAGGACCGCAGTTCAGATCCCAGATCCCAGGTAAAAATGCCAGGCTGAAATGGCGGCAGCCTGCACTTCCCGCCCAGGAAGGTGGAGCAGTCCAGGATGATTCCTGAAGTCACCTTTGGGCCTCCACAGACACACACTCACGCAAGTGCCCTCTGGTGCGTGCGTGCGCGCGCGCGCGCACACACACACACACACACACACGCACGCACAAGTACGCACGCACACACACACGCACGCATGCACACATACGCACGCACGCAGAAGTGCACACACAAAATAAAAGATGGGGAACTTGGACAGCTCACAGCTTGCTGACTCAGTATTGCCGCCAGGACTCAAACATGTGCTTGCTGGAGTCATCCCAGTTCCTGGATTTCCTACCTTGAGAAGAGGAGGCAGCTCTTCAGGAGGAAGAAAGTTTGCTGTGAACCCCCCTAAGAGGGAGTCAGGTAGGCCTGGGGCTGGGCATGGAGCTGTAATCAGCGTAGAATCAGTGAACTTGGGTCGCCCCTTTAGTTCTTCCCACCGAGGATCATGGGAGGTCTCAAAGGATTTGATGTCTTTGAAACACCGTCTCATGTGGTCCGGGCTGACACTGAGCAAGCTATGTAGACAAGGATGGCTCTGAACTTACGATCTTCCTGCCCCCACCTCCCAAGTGCTGGGATTATAGGTGGGTCACTATACCTATTTGGTTTTGGGGATCAAACCCAAGGCATCCTCATGGTTGCTAGACAAGCACTTTACCAGCTGACCCCTCCTCCCCAGCGGTGAATGGGCTCTACTGGGCCTCAGTTGAAAAGAGCAAAATACTGTGAGGCTGGGGGCAGGAAGGGGGGCATGTGGGTACTCGGTGGTAAAGGCCTTGTCTAGCAAGTGTAAGGTCATGGGTTCCATCCCCGGTACTGCAAATAGTTAACAATCACAAAAAGGTGATTTTCAAATTCTATAAAGTGAAAAAAAAATTCCCTTTCTGTCCCATTGCAACATTGTGAAAACTGTGGGATCCTTCCAGAACTTTCTGTCAACCTTGAGCATGGCTGCATGAATGTGCTCCTGTATACACATACACGTGCAGACTCATTACAAGAACGGTAGCAGGTCCCACCTGCCGCCGACACACGCTTGAGCGTCTTGGTTCCCACCAACTCTCTGAGGTAGTTGTGTACTTTCCAGATAGGGAAACTGAGGTCCCATTGACCTAGGGGGAGAGAGAGAGTGCCCTACTATCTGGGCAGTGGGTCAGGGGCATCTTTTTAGATGATACTGAGCTCTGGCACCCAGGTGGATGGCCCGGCCGTTGCTTTATTTATTTATTGGTTATGTATTTAGCGTTGTGTGCGTTGTGCGTACATGCGCTCAGGTGTGAGGTTGGGCACCGTCCTGCGTGGCACGTGTGTTGAGATCAGAGACCACCTCAGACGTTGTTGGCCTTTGCTTTCCACCTTGTTTTGAGGGTTTCTTAAAGATTTTTTCTTATTTATTTATTTATTTACTGCATGTGTATCTGTGCGTGCGTGTGTGTGTGTGTGTGTGTGTGTGCGCGCGCGCGCGCGTGTGTCTGTGTACCAGAGGGAAGTATGTGTGCCTGTGGAGGCCCAGGGGTGACTTCAATCACCCTGAATTGTGCTGCTTCCTCTTTGCTTCGCTCTGGAGAAGGTCATTTTTTTTTCCCCGTTACGTCCCTAGGTGAGGTGGCCTATGAGTTTCTGGGGGTCCTACAGTCTGCCCTCCATCTGGTAGGAGCTCTCACTACTGTGTGTGGCCTTTAGGATCCGGTCCTCGTGCTTGTGTGTGCTGAGCACTTTACCCTCTGAGCCACTCCTCAGCTCCTGCTGGTTCTTTGGCCAGCGCACCTCTGTCGGGCACCCTGATGATTACTGGTTTGCATGGTGGGCTCCGGGGGCCATTGTGACTGTGTCTGAGGATGGCAGACGCTGGGTTGGAAGATGGGCTGGGCTGGGCTCCCTGCTGCAGCACGCACCCCAGGCCAGTGCAGAGGACGCTATGCAAGGACAGACGACTGCTGAGCTGCGCGGGGGCTTCCAGTCAGCAGGCCTGGGCTTAGGCCGGATGCTGGCACGGAGGACAGAGCGGATGCAAGAACCCTGTCTGTCTGGGAAGGAGCTGGGAGTCTGTGGTCAGCCACACACCCCACAGGAAGGGCAGCTTTCCTCTGGGGACCTCAGGCCCCTCCCGGGCCTGTAACCCTCACTGCTTCCCATTGGCCACATAATCTATCTCTACCTCGTCATGCACAAGCGAAGGAAGAGATGGGGCCTCCCTCAAACGGGCAACTCATGGTGAGTCACCAAGGGACCTCCTCATCCTCCTCCCCTCTAGGGAGCCTGGGGTAGGGGTTTAAGCTCCTAGAGGGGTGCTCTCCTGAGATCTCAGAGTGGGGAACAGCCCCCACCTCCAGACACAGCCCCACCCTAGCAGACCCTCCTTCCCTAGCTTACTCTTCACTGCCCACTTGCCACCTGCTCCAAGTGAGAGAGGGGAGCCCGAGGGAAGAGGTGAGCCCCTCAGTGCCTACTGGGCCTCTGGAGCAACTCCTAGGCCTGCCTGACCCACACGGTTCTTTGTCCTCCGTTCGCTGTGTGACCTCGGGCCAGTCTTCAGCTTCGCTGTGCCTCTGCTTCCTCATCAGGAAGAAAGGACGTATCCTACCTACTTCCTCGCCACGCGGGAGGATTTTTGCAAAGTGCATGGAGCAGGCCTCGCTTCCAGCAGCAGGGAATGTTTGGATGCCACCCGGGGACCCTAACATGGTCTCTGTAGGGACAAAGCAGTGAGTCTGCGCTCAGGGTTCTTTGCTCTGGCAAGGATTCCAGGGCAGCCGTGGTGCTGTTTCAGAGGGAGCCATTCCGCCCTGGGAGCTTGGTATCCAGGGCACCTCTTGCCCAGAGCAATTCCCAGGTCCCCTGTGCTTGGGCTGGTACCAGTCTTGGAGGCTGGAGCCCTCCAAGAGCTCCCATGTGCTTTTCTTGCCACCCCCCAATGGAAGCCCATGCCCCAGACCCATCCATGGTGCGGTTGGGCCAGGGCACAGCTTCTGGTTTGCGAACTGTAGCAAAACTGAGTTCCTTTGAGAACCTTCCCCCACTTCCTCCCCAACACGCCCACTCAGGAGAGGCTGGGATTCTTGACTTTATCTCTGAAAAGAATTTCAGAACTAGCCAGTATGAAGCAGAGTTGGAATTTATTAGGAAGAGATTTTAGGTCTAAAGATGTGGCTCAGTTAGTTGGCAGAGCGCTTGCCCAGCATACACGAGACCTGTGTTCCATCCCCAGCACTGCTGAATCTGGGGATAATTGCATGTGCCTGTAATCCCAGCACTTGGGAGGTAGAGGTAGATGGATTGGGAGTTCAAGGTTATCTTTGGCTATGTAGCAAGTTTGGAGTCAGCCTGGGTTACAGAAAAGGAGGGGGCACCCCAATTTCCAAAAGGTTTAGGTTTAGAAGTAATAAATTCTATGCTTACACAGATATAAAGTGGGGGGAGATATAAAGGGGGCAGAGAGATAACTCAGCAGGTAAGAGGCTTACTCAAAAACCTGGTGACTCGAGTCCGATTCCAACATGGTAGAAGGAGAGACTGACTTCCAAAGTTGTCCTCTGACCACCATCCATAAGCCATAGTTCTCGAATGTGTACACCTCCCCCCTCAAAAAAATAAAAGAAAATAAAATCACTGTCAAGTCAAAAAAAAAAAAAAAGAGAGAGACAGAAAAAGATTTTTTTGGTATGTGGGTATATAGGTGGGTGGTCTGTGTGTGTGTGTGTGTGTGTGTGTGTGTGTGTGTAGGTAGGTACAAAGTGGACATTGGGTGTCTTCCTCCATCACGTTCTACCCTGTTCATTGAGGCACGGTCTCTTGCTGGCCCTGGGACTTGCTGACACAGCTCCTGGCCAGCCAGCTTGCCCCTGAGAGCTCCCATCTCTCCTTCTGAAAGCCAGGGAACTGGCATGCATGTGGGGTCCTGAGATTTAAATTCACTCCCCAGCTCCGAAAGGAGGTCAGATATAGATTCCATTGTGGAAGGTGATAGAAAGAGAAGTGCCTAGCAAAGAATAGGACACACCCAGGCATCATTGTGGGTTTCTCCAGAGAGAGCTGCCCTACGTTCTCAGCTGAAGCTGTGTAGAAAATCTTGGAGGCTCCCACAATCATCCCTTTCCTCCAGCTCTTTTTAGATTTCAAGCTTACAGGGTGTCTCCAGAGGCGCCTTGGACAGGATTGTAATCTGATAGAGTTAGCTGGTGGCCACATGTGTTACACAGGTAGGTTAAGACATGAGGTTTCCTGTGAGGGTCCCAGAAAACTACAGACTTGCAGAGGAGAAAGGAGAGTGGGCCACAGATCATGCGCGCTCAGGTCTCTGCTGCTATTTTCACTCTTCTTTGAAATAGTTCTGTGTAACAGGAATATTAGTTTTATGTTGGGTTTATTTTACTTGCTTATTTGAGAGAGAGAGAGAGAATGCATGCCATGGCTCATGGGTGGAGGCCAGAGAACAACTTTCAGAAGTCAGCTTTCTCCTTCCACCTTGTGGGCTTGCGTGATTGAACGCAATTTGCCAGGTTTGCAGACAAGTGCTTTGACCCTTGAGCTATCTTGCTGCCCCCCCCCCTGCCCCCAGCAGTTCTGTTAACTGCAAAGTTCTTGACAGTCAGCTGGGGACAGACTTCAATCAGGCTCTGGGGCGAGGGGCTCCTTTCCCTTCCCATATCCCTTCTATTTTCCCTGTCTGTCTCTCTGGCCTCAGACTGACAGAAGGTGCCAAAGAGTACAGGCTGCCAGTCCACCCTTGGCTGGTTCCTAACAGCATAATCTGCACCGGCCAGACCCCTTTCAAGAGGAGTCCGGCCCTACTGACCCACCAGCCTCGAAGCAGTGGCCTAGGTCCCCTTGGCGACTGTGTGTGTCCTGCTTTGCTTTTTCTGTGCACCCGGGAGGTGAGCGTTCCTCTGGGTTAGGATGAGGTCTCCGGGCCCTGAGGCTGGGTCCTTTTTTGGTCCCTTCTTGCAAGAGGGTGTTTGGATCTGCCGAAGCTGGAGGGGCCCCTGAGGACTAGCCCTGGTTCTCCCTCTGTCTTCCAGACACATCCGCCAAGAGCCCATTCATTCACTGTCCTTAATTCACCCTCCAGGGACCTGGGACTCATTCATCACAGTTTAGTTCACTCTGAAGAAAGTTCTTGGTCTGAGCTGTTTCTTCATATGTCGTAAACAGCTCTTATTTTAAAATCTATTTTTTATAACTTGGGCCTATGCCCAGGTGCCACTACGGGGTTGAGCAGTGGGCCGAGTCAGCAGGGCCCAGTGGACATGTTGGTGAGTGTTGATGGAGGGAATGGGTTGCCAGAGAACTAACTATTCCTGTGCCTTGCACTGCGTACCCATCTCTCAGGAGAGCCTCCCCTTGGGCAACTGGACAGACCTCCATAGCCTTCATTGTCCAGGAACTGGACATTGTCCAGGCTTCTAGGTGAGGCAGATGCTGGCCCTAGTTCATGGGCAGGAGCCTCACTGCAGAGCTGGGCTTGGTGCTGAGGGGGGAATCAGGCCTGGTGCTGAGGCTTCTACCTGCCTGGAGAGTGTCACATACACCCCACCCCCAGGGTGGCACGTCTAGAATCTGAGTCAGCTGCTGGGGTAGGTGCCCTGTTCGGTCAGTAGTGTCCCGCCATGCAAAGGGGAGAAATGCCAGTCACACACGAGCGGACATACTGCAAACCGGGCAGCCCCGAACTCAGATTGGAGAATTGGGACCCAGAGTTCCCCAAACCACTGTGACATCCTCTTTGCCATAGGACGTCTTGGGGAGGCTTCTTTCGACCCCAGAGCGAGAGCTTTTAACAGGTCCCTTCTTCGTATCTTCACAGTGACACTGCACACGAGGGCTTCGAGGCTCAGGGAGGTGGAGCGACTCTCCTAGGGACCCCAGCAAGAGAGGTGGAGCAGGGTGTCTAGATCGAGACTCCGGATACAACACCTGGTGTTTGCGTTGAGCTCTTAGGCTGCTCCCCAGATCAACTGGGGCAGCCCTGCTGTCCGCCAGGTGAGGGGAGTTGGGAGGGTTGGGGTAGACAGGGGTCACCACGAGAGAAAACACAGCCTGACTGAACCGGGACCCATAGATGTGAGTGAAGGTGTTTCAGGCTCTGCAACTTTGCTCCCTTTGCGCTTCCTCACCCTGGACAAGCCAGATTTCTGTCCTGGTTGCTGCACTCTTAGATGTCTCCCACCTTCTACCACTCATTCATTCATTCATTCATTCTTCACTCTAAGCACTTACCAAGTACCACACTCTGTGCCCAGCAGTGAAGAAGACAGACAAGAGTCCATGTTAAAACCATGTAATCAGAGAAATTGGAAAAAAAAAAAAAAAAGTGTGTCGCTTGTAATTAAGGAGAGAGCAATCTAGGGGAGTGAACTCAGAGCAAGGATTTGTTGACCTTTGGGTAGATACACGAGGCCTTTACCCCAGGTAGGTTGTCAGGGAACAAGGTGTGCCAAGGCCTGTGACTAGAGAAGCTCCTAGTCATCTCTTCAAACTGGCTGCCGTAGCTGCCAACTCACTTGCGGGCCTAACACCTTTCCTCAGTGTTGAGCAACTAACTGTAGTTGTAATCTTCAGCGAATCCTCTCTGTGTCGGTACTGGGGACACAGACATGACTGTTCCTTTGCAGGAAGGACAAGGAGACGGGTGGGGTAGGGCTTCTGATTAGGAGTCGTATTCTAGGCCTGTCTCAGGTGCCACCAGCACGCCCCTTGCACAGATGCGGGCACTCAAGCCAGCTAGTCTCCCTCTGGTTTCCCTATGCTCTGAGTGGGCGGGGTACCCTGCCTGCTCCCAGATTCTCTTCTACCCCAGGTTCTTCTGTCGCCCCCGCCCCCAGCCAGGACCATGGGCAGCAACAAGAGCAAGCCCAAGGATCCCAGCCAGCGGCGCCGCAGCTTGGAGCCCACGGAGAACGCTCACGGACCCGGCGCCTTCCCCGCCTCGCAGACGCCCAACAAACCCGCCTCGGCCGACGGCCACCGCGGGCCCAGCGCCCCTTTCGTGACTTCGGCCGCAGAGCCCAAGCTCTTCGGAGGGTTCAATTCCTCGGATACCGTGACTTCCCCGCAGAGGGCGGGACCTCTAGCCGGTCAGCAGCCTGCTCACCCTACTGTGTTTCCTCAGACAGATGTGCACCGGGACCCTTCTTGCTGGGGGGCCGAAGGCGCGCGGGGAGGGGGGGGCTGAGAAAAGACTTGCAAATCGGGGAGTGGGCACTCCTGGCATTTTGGGGGGGCATGTCACGTACAAAGTATCACAGGGTCGACATCGTAGAGACCTGGAAGGAAAGGGCCGCCCGGTACAGGCCCGGCTGCTCTGCTGCTGCCCCCTCTGGCCAGGCTTTGTCCCCGACTGGGTCCGGGATGCGAGGGCTCCGCTGCCGCGTGGTCCGAGTGTGCCCCTGCGCCCTCTGCTGGCTCCACGAAGGGCGGCACCCTGCGGGTCTCACGCACCAGCAGGGCTCAGGCTGGTTAGATGGTGACTCACACACAGTTACACACTCACGGACACACCGCCACACCCAGTCAGAGCCGTACACACAATTACACAGCCTCACGTCATACCCACACCTAGCCACATGTACTGTCACACACCAGGCTGAGCCCCATACATGGTACAGCCACACCCGGACCAGCTACGAGCTTGGTTACACACCCACATAGGCACATCCACAAACCCAAAGCAAACCACCTTTATAATTGGTTACAAATCTGCCCAGACACATCTACACTACCAGACGCAGCTTTATGGGGCACACCCTTACATCAGACTGAACCATAAACAGACACACACCCATACAGGACACATACCTATGTAAGTGGAGACCATCAGACATGCTCACAGACACAGTCTGTGCACACAGATGCACACGCACAAAGCCTTATCTCCTCGTGAGACTGTGTGCTTGCATTTGGGAGCCATTCCAGAAGATATAGACCGTTCCCAGGTACACCGCCCCACACAGGCACTGCTTGCAGGAACACCCTAAAACACACTGGGTACTAATACACCCACATACCCAGCTGAGACAGATGGATACAAACACACCCATTTGTTGAGTCGAGAAGCATTTGGGGAACCGGGATACTCCGGCAGCAAGGAGGGAACCCAGGCTGCAGTGAGCCGTGGGAGTCAGAGGAGCAGCTGTGGGTGGCCGAGTAGGGGGCAGAGGGCCAGAGCTTGCAGCCTGGCCAGACACCTAGAGGTGCTAGGCACAGAGAATGAGTGTCCTTGGCATAGGGATATCACGACCCTCACAGGGGCATCTACGATGGGCTGGGCTTTGGTCTTCTGTAGAGAAAGTCTGCCTGTTCTCAGGGCCTTCTGCTTGTACCAGATATCAGATAAGCCACTCTCAGCCTTCCTGCAGCCCAACAGGGAGACACAGATGCCAAGAGACACACAGACATTGCAGGCACATCTTACAGCCCCCTAACCAGTCAGCCTGGGTGGTGGGTTGAGAAAGCCGCTTCCCTTACCCTCACAGGTTCTGATGGCTCTCCCCTCTCTGCAGGAGGAGTGACCACTTTCGTTGCCCTTTATGACTATGAGTCACGGACAGAGACAGACCTGTCCTTCAAGAAAGGGGAGCGGCTGCAGATCGTCAACAACACGTAAGTGGATTCCTGAGCCTTTGCATTGGGTGTGGACCCTGCCATGCCTGGAGTTGCCAGCAGAGGGCGGTACAGAGCCCACAGGCCTTGTCCGCCTTTGGTCTGGGTTGGCCCTTCCTTGCTGTCTCCCCTCCCTGGTCCTGGACCCTCGCTGCTGCCTCCTGCACTCTTAGCCTCACCTTTTCTCTGCTTCTCTCTCGCTGGCCCTTAGGAGGAAGGTGGATGTCAGGTGTGTACTGTGGGCAGGATGGAGGGCGGCGCTTGGCTGGGGCTCGGGCTGGTCTCTGCATGTGCTTCTGCCTTAGTCCATGCTTGTGGCTGCACTGTTTCTAACCTCAGCCTCCCTAGCTTATCCTGCACCCCACAAGTTTGACCTCCCCCCACACACACACTTTGTTGCCAGCTCCCCATTCCGATATGTGGACACACTTTGAGCAGCAGCTGCATGCGGGCCCAAGTGCTTTCAGGAGGCTGGGGTGGGGAAGACCTCTGCTGTGACCTCCTGGTGACAGTGTGGGGGAAGAGCTGCTCCCAGGCCCCAGGCCAGGTGAGGGGCAGGCACTGCAGGCCCAGTGGTCTGTGTTGAGGTCCAGAAGGCCCAGAAATGCTGCAGGTCAGTGGGCAGTGCCCTTCAGGGTGGGGCAGCTGGCAGGGTGAGGGTGCTGGGCTGTCATTGCAGGTAAGGCTTAGGGACTTTGATTCAAGCCGTGGGGGACCGTAGGTTCAGGAGAGTAGAAGGCCTGGCCAAGGAGGCAGACACAGCCCAAGCATGTCTTGTGCCCCTGTCTCTGCGTGAGCATGCTGCTCCCTCTGCCTGGAGCCCCTTTCTCCTGTCTCTGTCTGGTGAACTCCTGTTCATCCTTCAAAGACCCGGCTCAGGACTGCTTTTTCTGTGACGTCAGGCGCCCTGCTGGTCTCTTTACTCCTTTCTGTGTTCCCGCTAGGCCAGGAGCGATGGGGAGGGGCTATCTCTAGTATGCAAATGAGGAAACTGAGGTTCAGCGTGGTGAAAGCCCTCGCCCAAGGTCACGTGGCTGACGAGCTGCCATCCAGGATGGAACCTGGGCGGCAGCTCGCCGCTTCCAGGAGGGGGCGCCCTTTCCTAGCCCTGACATCTCTCCGCTCCCGACACATCAGATGCCCTGCTGTTTGCAATTACTTCCCTACCAGCGGGAGCGCTCAGGGCTTCTCCGGCTGCCTGAGTCCTGGGTCCCAAGGCCTCTGCTGTTGGCGATATTGGTGACCAGGACCATGGCAGTGTGACAGATCACGTTGCTGTTCTCTGTGCCAGCAGGTCCGTGCCCAGCGCCGTAAGTCACTGTTACTTCAGTTTATGCTCCCCACAGCTTTGAGAAATGGAACTCTTATTCACCCCGTGTTACAGAGGAGGAACTGAGGCCTGGGAGGGGAGACGACCTGCCCAAGATCACACAGCTGATAGACGCAGAGCGAATGGGGCAGTGCCCACGGTCCTTGGAGAGAGAGAGGTCCCTGGAGGATGTATTAGGGTACATGTATTAGGGTACCGCCATGCTGGGAGTGCCCACGAAGCATGTTCTGGGGTCACTGCCAGAACAAAAGGTGTGAAGGTCTTGGGGAACTAGGATTCTGCCTTTTCCCGGGATCAGAGGACAACCCCCCTTCTTTCCTGTGTAGCTTGTTTCCTCTCCTGTTCCTGCCTTCTAGGATGGTAAGAGATGCCAGGCCTGGGCAGGGGGTGGAGAGGAGTGGTGAGGTGGGGATCTGAGCCTAGGGATCCTACCCAGCCGTGTAGGCCAGAGAGTACGTCCCGCCTCGGTGTCTCCAGGCTCCGGGAAGGTAGGGA
Organism: Typhlomys cinereus; assembly: GCA_023101885.1. Classification (NCBI taxonomy): domain Eukaryota; kingdom Metazoa; phylum Chordata; class Mammalia; order Rodentia; family Platacanthomyidae; genus Typhlomys; species Typhlomys cinereus. The sequence continues at coordinate 2,052,756 of JALPQD010000196.1, forward strand.
GGCTGTGTTGGAGGCGGGTCAGTGAGGTAGGATGCAGGTGTGGGAAGGGTAGGGATGTGGGCTTTGTGAAGAGTGGCCTCCCAGAACAGAGGTGCTCACACCGCCCCCGCCCCTCCCCCAGTCTCCATGAGTGGCTTTCCCTGCCCGCTGAGACTTCCCTCATCCAACCCTCTCTACCCCTCCAATACCCCTCCACTCTCTACCGTTGCATGAGCTTGGGGGGCAGAGCATATAAGGCTGAAGGCTGCCTTTCTCCCAGCCCTGCTGCAGGATCTTGCTGCCCTGTGGCTGAGGAAGCCTGCTAGGCATGAGTCTGATGTTTCTAGCTGCTGTTCAGGGTTCCCCGACCTGCCTGTGCGCTGCCCAGACTTCCAGACTTAGGGCTCCCTGCAGACAGGGTGGCCCCCGTGATCTCTCCCTCTGGGGAGGAATTTAGGATGTCACTCTGGGCCTTCAGAGTCCCAGGTCTAGATATCTGTCTGGCCTTGCCCTTCCCCTCCCACCTGGCTGACTGTGCCCAGACCTGGCAACCTCATGCTTGGCCTCTGAGCAGACTGGCCCACCCTCTGCCACCCAGTCTACCGAGTCCCCCATGCATCTCCAACCATCCCAACAGCCAAGTGTCAACACTGGCACCAAGATCCAGGTCCCAGAGCTGCGGTGCCCTGGTCCTCATGCCAACGTGACTGCACCAAGGACTAGGGTTCCAGAACAGTACCCTGAGGCTCAGAGAGGTGAGGTCAGCTGTCTTGAGGTCACACAGCTGGTGAGGAAACATCAGAAAGTTACACTGCAACCTGGGCCCGAGTCTAGCATGTTCTCCTCTGGCTGCACAGGGAGGATGTGTGATTTCCCATTTCCCTCTGTCCACTGATGGGGACCCAGCCCCCCAGAGAGACTGGGTACAGTCGGATCTTTCCACCTGGTAGAGAAAACTACTGGATTTCTAACATGGGTTGGTGCCCAGCTTGGCCATCTAAGAAATGGGCCCCTCAGTGTGGGACAGTGACAGGCACTTGCTTAAACCAGCTCCAGCCACCCCAGGCAGGTCTGACTTCCCAGGCCCTTAACATGGGAAGTTGGGAATTGACACCTTTATTTTCCAGGTAGGCAAACTGAGGTCCAAGTGGTGTGTGGTAGATATACTTTACCTGCAGGGGAGACTGAATATTGTCTGCCTCATTGTAGATGAGGAAACTGAGACCCAGAGAAGCGTACATGACTCGGCCAAGGACACACAGCGTTCCTTGTTGGAGCCTGGAACTGTGCAGCTTTGAGAGCAGGAAGGTGTGGCCGCAGCAGAGACACGGGAGATGGTACATGTAGCTCCCTTGCTGTGCTCAGAGCCAGCAAGGGAGCTGGAGTGGCACCCAGGGCAGCCAGGTCTGGACCGCAAGCTGTCCATTCCTCTAGAGTCCGCAGCCAGGTGGAAGTGGGATCACACATCTCCATCGCAATGCTTCATGAGAGAAGCCCCCAGCTGGGCCTGCGGACCCTCATGCCCCCCTGAGGGCTGATGTTGGAGAGCCGGGGGCTGCCAGGGCCGGGTCTCCTCATGCTGTTGACCTCCTTACTGCTGGGCTGTTGCTGGGCTGGACCCCTGCCTTACTTAGGCTTTGTCTGGCTGCCTCATTGTGTGATCTCTGACCTCCAGACTTGGACCCTGCCCCGGTGAGACCTGTCCCTTGCCCCCCCCCCCCCCCCCCGTGCTGTGGCTTTGCCCTCTGTCGTCCCAGGCTTCTGAGGCTCAGCCTCCGTTGCCTGTGGGTGTCTGGATCCTAGCTCTGAGCCTGCATTGCCATTGGCTGGCTGTGTGGCTTTGGGCAAATCTCTGGGTCCTCTCAGGGCCTTGTTTTTGTCACTGAGGAAATCGACACTTTGGCTTGAAAATCTCAGAGCTGGACCCGAGTCTTTGTAGCTTTGGACGAGTTCTCTTCCCACTCTGTGCCTCAGTTTCTCCAACTCTACAAAAAAAGTACTGGTTTCTCTTGCTGGGTATCTGCACGGCTGAGCCTTCCATGTTTCTCAGCTGTAGTTTTCTTGGTTGGAGGCTAAGGCCTTGTCTCCAGGGTCAAACCAGACAGGAAAGCATAGGTACCCCTAGTGGTGCACACAGGATGGGGGTGGAAGTTTTGGGGGAGCCTTGGCCTTGTTCCTAGCCTGGATGTCACACCCCTGGTCTGGTCCACACAACCCCAGTCATAACCCTCCCTGCATGTGAAGTTCACCTAGAAGGGACTTGACCCTTTCACCCCTCCTTAGCTACAGCCTCCAGGCCTCAGCTGCTCTCTCTGTAATGCTGGCTGGAGATCTGCTCTGGCACCAGAGAGCTCCAATTCAGGCCACGGCTGGAGACCAGGGCCTTTTTGTCCTTGCGCCGTGCATGGCGAGGTTGGCAATGCATTCTTCCCGGGGTCAAGGCGAGGGCCAAAGCCAACACCACCTGACCTAATTTGACACTGTCTTGGGCAAAACTTACCCGCACCTCAGGCTGATGAGCCATCCACGCCTCACTTGACACCAGGAGGCGTCTTTCCTGGGAATTGGGGACCTGGCCTGACTGTGTGACCTTGAGCAATGCCCTCTGTGTCTCTGGCTTCAGTCTGTCCATCTGTGCTGGAGAGAGGGGCGGGATCCTGCCTCCTGGGCTTCTCGGGCGTGCGCCCTCCCCACTCCCACCCTTTCCCTGTCCCCTTTGATTGCTTTGGATGTGAGGTCTCTGGCTGCCCCTGACCCCATCCCCAGTGACCCAGCGCTGTCCCCAGCACTGCCTGGCTCTCGCTCTTCCTCTATTGACCCCCCCATCACTGCCTCTCACCACCCCCATCTCTGCCTCTTCTCTCCTGTTGGGCCCTCACTTGCTTCTCCCTCCTCTGTCGCTGGACCCCCGCTCCAGCCAGACCTGGTTCACATTCAGATGGCTTCAAAGGTACTTCCGCCCCCTCCCCTTCCTGTCCAGGCCCAGGGTCCAGACCCTGCTTGGAGTCCCGCCCCTCCCCCCTCTTCCTTTCCTTCCCTTCTTCCTGGGGCAGTCAGTGTAGAGGACCCTGGGCACAGGGGCTGTGCCGTCTCACTCCCCACGACTTGCTGTGTGACTCTGGGCACTTCTCTGCCCTCTCTGGCCTCACTTTCCCCTGAACACGGTAGGCTGCAGAAGGAACGAGCCCTGTAGTTTTCAGCAAAGGACTTTTAGGACTGACCTGTGATTTGAGACAGAGGCAGACTTTGCTCCACTCTGAAGGGCTAGGCCTGGACTGTTGCTGTGCCCCAGGGAGGGCTGGTCCTTGTCTCCTTAGGGTGTCACAGCTCCCAGGATTAAGCTTCCCATTCTTCAGCACTGGGGGACGTTTTGAAGGTCTAATCTAGCATACATGTCATGCAAACCTCGTTTCCACGAGACAGGGAGCTTCCATCCCTCAGGCAGCCTTGGCATCTGAAGGTAGCCGTGTGTATCTGGATAGTGCCTTTGGGTTCGGACCTTGGGCCGATGGGCTTGATCCTGAATGGCATCCCTCTGAGCCAGCGTGGTAGGGAGGGGTGAGCTCCTGGCCAACTCCTGTGGGCTTGTGGGTACAGGCTGACAGCTTCTCTGGGCTTCCCTGGGATGCAGGCTCGCTCACGCCTGGGAAGGTCAAGGTTTCGTCTAGGTCCCCGATGACGGCTGCTCTTTGCTCCTTTCCCACTGCTCAGAGAGGGAGACTGGTGGCTGGCTCATTCGCTCAGCACGGGACAGACCGGTTACATCCCCAGCAACTATGTGGCGCCTTCTGACTCCATCCAGGCTGAAGAGTGAGTATGTTGTCTGACTGCCATCTGCCACCATGTGTAGTAGCTCTTGGGCTTGAGTGGGTGTCTGGCTCTCCAAAGCCCCCACTACATCCCTGGACCAGCACTATATAGGTGGTGAAGCCTGACCCACCAACACCATTTCGTTCTTTGTACCACAGGTGGTACTTTGGCAAGATCACCAGGCGTGAGTCAGAGCGGTTACTGCTCAACACAGAGAACCCGAGAGGTACCTTCCTAGTAAGGGAGAGTGAGACCACAAAAGGTACGTCTGTGGCCAGTGAAGCTGAGCTTCGGTGGTGGTGGTGGTGGTGGTATTGGTTGAGTTAGATGCCGCAGAGAGAACAGGAATTTACATAGAGTGGTGAAGGAAGAACCTTCCAGATAGAGGGGGCATCTGGGTTAAAGTTGGGGTGTGTCTGAGGAAACTGAGGGGTGCACAGGGTGTGGTGCAAGTTGAAGCACTGATTCTCTCGGTGTCTCAGGTAGGGAATGGGCACAGGCTGCCTGGAGATAAGATATCCTAGGATGGGGGCTGGTAGCCCCAGGCCCCTCTCCTTCCTTTTTCCAGGACCCTCTCCTGAGAGCCCTCACTCTTCCCCTGCAGCCTGGCTCTCCCCCTTCTTCCAGCCCATCACCATGACAACTGAGCTGGGCTGTTTCCTGTGGGCCTGGGGCTCAGCGGGAGATAGCAGAGCACTAAGCCCCTGTGCACATTATGTTTGGTCATTGTGCCTTTGTGCGTGCATGTGTGTGTGCGCGTGCATGTGTGTATGTGTGTGTGTGCATGTGTGTATGTGTGTGTGTGTAAGTGCCATGGGATTGGCGAATGGTGCTATGTAGGTGCAAATGGATGCGTGTGTCATGATTTCTGGGGAGCAGGGACATGTGTTTGTACATGTTCTCTGGGCGTGTTCTCTGTACACACTTACCGTGCTTGACCTTGGTCCCCTGCCTGTGGCTTTTTGCATGCACATAGCCTGTGCTGTCTGCAGAGACCATGGCTCCCCTGCTTGGCTTGAGACACACAGCTCAGCTCTACCTGACTCATCGGTGACTGAAGATGTCCGAGGAGGGTCCTGGCGGGGGAAGGCCTTCTGTCCCGAGCTGCAGGGCCTCTTGTAACTGGAGCCAAGGCCCCTCTCCTGGGAGTCCTTGTTTACTAACCATGTCTCCAGGTGTCAGAGGTTCCCGTCCTGAGGATGCTTCCAGCTTCTAGGCTATATGGGGAGGCACAGCAAGGCCAGGGCCTTCAGGGCGTATCGCCCACTTAAGATGGCTACGGCCTCAGCCGCCACTGCTGCTGCCCGCTCAACTCTAGATGAGAGAAGCAGAGAGGGCCCGTACAGGACCCCTGTCCCAGAGAGGGCAGAAGCTAGACCAGGGACACACAGCTGCGTGGGGCTGTTTGCAGGTGCCAGCAAGCACGTATGAAGCGCCTGCCGTGTGCCTGCCCCTCACGTGTGGTCTTAATGAAGCTTCCCCGTAATCTTATTGTGCAGAACAGGAAACCAAAGCCCAGAGGGGTCAGGCAGTAACTTGGCCAGTCATGCAATTGCGGTGCATGCTCAGGATTCGGAAGTCTTGCCAAGGCTGACGGTTTGTGGGGGACTCTCGGGTTTCTTCCTGCCCAAATGGCTGCTCTGGAGTCTACCTGAGTGGGGTGCTGAAAAAAAGGTGGGCATGAAGCTCACTCCTTCAAGCCAAGGGTCTTACCAGCACTGTGGCTTGGAGGGAGGTGGTTACAACTCCCCTTCCCCACCCTCCCACAGGCGCCTACTGCCTCTCTGTGTCGGACTTTGACAACGCCAAGGGCCTCAATGTGAAACACTACAAGATCCGCAAGCTGGACAGTGGAGGCTTCTACATTACCTCACGCACCCAGTTCAACAGCTTGCAGCAGCTGGTGTCCTACTATTCCAGTGAGTGTCCCCCTGTAGTGAGCGTCCCCCTGTAACGAGTATCCCCCAGCCATGGGGGGCTCCCTGGCTGCCGCCCCACTGTGGGGGAAAGATGCTACAGGGTGGGCCCCCCTCATCAGGGTGAGCTGCATCTTTCCCTCTCCGCCCATCCTCCCTCTTCCCTGTACCTAGCCCCCCTCTGCTCCCTCCTCCTCTGCCGCTGCCTGGAGAGGAGGGGGCTACCCTGAGCCTGCTGGGAGGGAGGGAGGGAGGCTGGTGTTGATTGTTTCTGCAGCTCCAGGACTGGTCTGAACCGGTTCCTGGGAGAGGAGGAGGTGGGCAGCTTTCAAGAGAGAGGAGAGCAGTAGAAAGGATGGGAGCTGGGGTGCAGGGAGTATGGGTGTGTGTGGGGGTGCACTCTCAACCGGGAGCCCTGCCTTCCTGTGTCCCCCTCTGTCCACTCTGCCTCTGTTCTGGGACAAACACTGAACTCTGTTCCCCAGACCAACCTCTCCAGGGGCTTTACCTTGGAACCTTGGGACGAAGCCGCAAGGGTCCCAAGCTCGGGCGGCTGAACGCTGCCCCTGCCTTCACCTGCCCCCTCTTCTTCCCCTTCCCCCAACTTCTTGCCTTCTCGCGGCTTTTCTGGCTTTTCTAGGACCGTAGCTGCTCTTGCTTTAGGCCTTGACTCACACTGTGTGCCCTGCCTGAGGGGCTGTCGTGGTTACCTCTGCAGATCCAGGTCCGGGAACCACTTCCTGGAAAGCCCTCCAGGATTCCCAAAGCTCCTCCTTTAAGCTCCCCCTTCCCCAGCCCCCCACTCCTAAGTCCAACATCCTCTGTCACATCTGTGGTCTTCAAAGGTATCAGTTAAGAAGTTTTTTCCTCCTTGTCTGTGACCTTCCTGAGGAAGGGTCGTACATCTGTTTCCCACTTCATTCCTGGCACTTTCAAGTCTAATGAATGAGCGAATGAATGAATGAATGAATGAATGAATGAGACTTATAATGCTGTGGGGTTTGTGGGGGCTGGGGTGCGTGTGTCAGTGCCTTTCTGCGAAGGCCTCTAGCAGTGTGTGCTGTGTGCCATAAACATAGGACAAGGAGCCCACCACACATTGCATCCTGACCTAAGTCCCCCATCCCTGTCTTCATCCTCAGAACACGCCGATGGCTTGTGCCACCGCCTCACCACCGTGTGCCCCACATCCAAGCCTCAGACCCAGGGTCTGGCCAAGGATGCCTGGGAGATCCCGCGGAGAGTCTCTGCGGCTAGAGGTCAAGCTGGGCCAGGGCTGCTTCGGAGAGGTGTGGATGGGTAAGGAACGCCCCTCATCCTCTCCCTTTCGGGTGTTTCTACTAAACAGTTTGTCCCTGGCTCTCCTGGCGGCAGCTGGCTCCATTGGGATCGACACTGAGATTGGGCACACACATGTCCCCTGGTCGGCTATGTTCCGAAGACCAGGGGCACCAGAGTGCCAAGAGCGGCTGGGGGCTGGGACCCACATTCCTTCGGGACCTGCAAGTATTGGCTAGGTGGTCTCACGCCACGCTTCAACCTTTGGCTGTACCGTGGGGGCTGGTGCTGAGCTGTGGAGTATCCACACAGTAGCGTGGCAACGGAAACAAAGCAGAGAGTGTGCTGGAAGCTGAAGGTCACTGTCTAACTCTGGAGCTGTGGGAAAATCACCCCTGACAATGAGCTGCAGCCCTGCCCACCTCAGGCCCCTCTGCTGCCAGTCAGTTTCCCAAGAGTGGGGCTAGAGGCAGCATGAGGCTGCGAGCCTGTGGGTCGCCCCCGTGGGAAGAGGGGAGGGGTTTGGGGAAAGGGCATTGTGGGAGGCACTGTCTGGAGTGGAGAAAAGGGAAAAGGACAAACTAGCTCCTGGGCCCAGACCCAAAGAAGGATTTGGGCAGAACCCGTGTGGTCCACAACGCCAGCCCTCTGGACTGCACTTATTCTTGGTGGGTGTGCGATGGATGGTGTGAGGGAGGCTCTCACCTCCCCTTGAGGTTCCTGGTGGCCCTGTGATAGGGAGGAGTCCAGCCTGACCTCTCAGACTGCTCCCCGATGCAGTGCAGGACTGGAGCCCCCCTCCCTGATTGCTCTAGTTTTTCCAATGGTTCCAGATACAAACCTTGCCTGTGCTCAGTCCTTGCTAGGAACGTTCAGTGTGCTGAGGCCGGGGATACTGTCAGTACTCGGCCGGAAGTCACTTTTTGTCAGACTGCTATCTGACATTTTGAGGGACAGTCCTACTTATCAGAGTTCTAGCAGCAGCAGCCAGTATGTATGAGCAGATGACCAGGCTCGTCTCTGTCGTGACAGCCCTGTGAGTCTGCTTTCTGAACTCATTTGTCTGATAACAACACGGAGTGTCAGAAAGGGCCACGGCCCTGCTTGACCTGTCTGTAGCCGGGGAGACCGGCGCTCAAGCCTGGTCAGGCTGGCCTGGCCCTGTGCGACTGGAAGGCCCCTTGCACTGAGGCATCCCCCCTCCACAGGGACTTGGAACGGCACCACGAGGGTGGCCATCAAAACCCTGAAGCCGGGCACCATGTCCCCAGAGGCCTTCCTGCAGGAGGCCCAGGTCATGAAGAAATTGAGGCACGAGAAGCTGGTGCAGTTGTACGCTGTGGTGTCGGAGGAGCCCATCTACATCGTGACCGAGTACATGAGCAAGGGTGAGGCTGGCGCTGGGGCCTGGGGTGACCGCCACTCGGGCAGCGAGCAGGGACAGTGGAGAATGAGCTTCACCCTCAACCCCCACCCCAGAGCCACACGGTCTCGGCCTAGATGCCAGCCCTCAGTCAGCGGACAGTCATGCCAGGGACCAGCTGGCTCTTTTCATTTTGTTTTCAACAGTTTCCCACAATGCTTCGTTGGTCTGTTTTCCAAAGCTGTTCGCTGTGCTTGGACTGAGAAGAAACTTCCCTAGCCCTCCAACTCTCTGGCTTCGCCTTGACTTCATTTTTAAGTTTTTTTTTTTTTTTTAATTCCACTTTTAAAATTTATTTCATGATTTCATTTGATCTGACGCACAAATTCAGAATTTCAAGTCATTTTGTGTGGATGTATGTGTGTGTGCGCACGCCTGCCTATGGACACTCAAGGGTGACATCAGGAATCACCCTAGATTTGCTTTACCTCCTTGTTGCTTTGCTCTGGTGTTTCCCAGGCTCTGCCTTCCGGGACTGGAAAAGCAGGCTGCTGCTATATCCATCCAGTATTTTCACATGGAATCTGGGGATCTGAACTCGGGTCCTTTTGCTTAGAAGGCAAAGGCTTTAACCCCTGAGCCATCTCCCCAGTCCTAAAGGCATTTTATAAAATGCATCCATTTTAAGTGTCTAGTGTTTTTTTTAATGAGTTCTTCTTTTGTCCCTTACCACAATGAAGTGTTCCTGGACAGGGTGGCACACAATTGCAATCCTAGCACTCAGGAACTGAGGTGGGAGGATCTCAAGTTTGAGACAAGGTGGGCTCCGTAGGAAGCCCCTGTCAGAGGCTGGGACTGTTGTTCACTTGCTGGACTACTTGTATGGTATGCACAGTGGCCTGGGTTTGATCCAGCACCTCAGGAGCTGACCTGGTGGTGCACGGCTGTAATCCTAGCTCTCAGGAGGTGGAGGTAGAAGGCAGGGGATCAGGAGTTCACAGCCATCTTCAACTACATAGCGAGGTTGAGGCCAGCCTGGGCTGCATGAAACCCTGTTTCAAAAACAGGGAAACAAATAGCGTCACCATTAAGTTCCCTTCTGCCCTTGGCTGTCAGACCCTCCAGCCCCTGGCAGCCATTGCTAGATCAGTTTATTCTAGAACGTCACTTGTGGTCTTCATATCTGAGTCTGGCTTACCTGGTGGTCAGTGGCTGTGGCTTCCTCATGACCTAGGAGGATTCTGTGGTATGCATAGATAGTGGTGGCTCTAGTCCACAGAGTGAACAGTGCAGTGGACTGTGTCCCCTGGCCCCTGGGGGCTAGGGAAGGCAAGGCAGGGCTCAAGCTGGGTCTCTCTGTCCAGGGAGCCTGCTGGACTTCCTCAAAGGGGAAACAGGCAAGTACCTGCGGCTGCCTCAGCTGGTGGACATGGCTGCTCAGGTGAGTGCCCCTCCTGCCTCCCTACACCCTTCCCCCATGGGTTCCCTGACCCATCTGGCTCTGCCAATTCCCGTTTCAGAGCGCCTGCTCCAGAATGCCTGCCTCATTGCACTGCACTCTTGCTGGGCTTGCAGGTCCCTCGGTGGCAGTTCTGGGTAGAGCACCTTACCTGGGCATGAGGGGCACAGATGTGCTGTGGCATCCCAGTCCTCAGTTTCCTTCTCTGTAAAGGCCATCTAACCACCCGTAAAAATATGTACTTCTGTTTGCTGGAGGCAGTGCCCAATAACCCACTTTAAAACTGAATCCTGTTCACAATCAGGAGACATATAGGTATAGATATAGCGAGATACTCCATTAGGGTTATTATTCTTGCCTGACAGATGAGGAAACTGAGGCCCAGAGAGGAGGCTGGGGGCAGCAGGTTGGACCGGGCCTCACTAATGTGTCCGTGGGTCAGCTTTCGGCCTCTTTTTCATGGCCACGTGCTTCCCCGCCTGCACCCTGCCTTCCGCTGGTCAGTCTTTTCCTGCCAATGGTGTGTATCGTCATCCGCTGACGTCGCTTCCTTGAAGTAGTTGGGTGTGCAGAGCGCATGGCTGGCTCTCCACATCTGGGGGCATGGGGCGAGCCCTGAGCCAGGTTCTCCCTCCCTGCAGATCGCCTCGGGCATGGCTTATGTGGAGAGGATGAACTACGTACACCGGGACCTCCGAGCTGCCAACATCCTGGTCGGGGAGAACCTGGTGTGCAAAGTGGCGGACTTTGGGCTGGCCCGGCTGATTGAGGACAACGAGTACACAGCCCGGCAAGGTGGGCAGCGTCTGGGACACATCCAGTGGCGTTGGCCAGGGTCATGTCTCTGTCCCTGTTTCCAGGGCAGGTAGAGATGGGGATGCTGCCACCGTGGCAGAGTGACAACAATCTTCTGTCCTTTCTCGCCCGTAGGTGCCAAATTCCCTATCAAATGGACGGCTCCCGAAGCTGCCCTGTACGGCCGATTCACCATCAAGTCTGACGTATGGTCTTTCGGGATCCTGCTGACAGAACTCACCACCAAGGGACGGGTGCCCTACCCTGGTGAGGAGGCTGACCCCTTTCCCCTGACCTCAGCCCTGGTGGCAAGTCCCACCCCCTGGGCTCCTCTTACCTGGGCCCGATAACAAAGCCCGAGCTCTGAATTCTGGTCAGGGATCTTAGCCCCAGGGTTGGGGTCCTGCCCATGCCCGGTGGGAAGTGCTCTGGTCCCTGTCAGTCTCCCGCCCCATCCTGTCTCTGGAGCCAGCCCCTGACAGTCCTCTGCCTACAGGGATGGTGAACCGCGAGGTACTGGACCAAGTAGAGCGGGGGTACCGGATGCCTTGCCCACCCGAGTGCCCCGAGTCCCTGCATGACCTCATGTGCCAGTGCTGGCGGAAAGAGCCCGAGGAGAGGCCCACCTTTGAGTACCTGCAGGCCTTCCTGGAGGATTACTTCACAGCCACTGAACCCCAGTACCAGCCGGGGGAGAATCTATAGAAGCATCTGGACTGCTGCTGCTGGCTGCCAGGCTCCTGGGCGGAGCCTCTACACGCCCGACACTGTCCACCCTCCCTCTGGGGCCAAACTGCCCAGATGACACCCCTCTATTATTGGGGCCTGGAAGGGCTTTGGGACCACGGGCAGCCCAGATGGATCCGGCAAGACCAGCACGGCAGCGGCGACTGTCCGGTGACCGCCCTGGTCCCACACCTGCTCCCTGCAATCCCTGGGGGGGTTACCATGTCTGCGGGAGGTGCTGGATGAAGGGCGGGGCTGGGGAACAGTCCTCCAGCCTCAACCACTCTGCGCATCTGGCTTTACTCTTTCCCACTTCTTTTACCCTGGGTCTGTCTTGAGCTGGCCAAAGAGCCTTTCCAAAGAGGACGAGGCCTGGCTCTTCGCCTGCCAGCCCTGCCCCTGACCATCCATGTTGGAGGCCTCTGGATGCAGGGCTGGGTCCAGAGTCCTCTTCTCTAATCTCAGCACAAGGCTCGGTCTGACTTAAGGTGGGGTTTGGGGTGAGCACCCCCTCAAGCCCTGCTCTCCACTTGACATCACCAGTTCATTGCCCTCATTTCACTGTTGAGGAGGAAATGGAGTCTGGCAAGGGGCGACTTGCCTAGGGCTATGGATTGGTGAGGGCTGAGGTGGGACTGGCACCTGGTGCTCCCTCTGTCTTCCTCAGGAACCAACAAGACTTGTCCTCAGGGCACCCCTAAACAGACTGGGGCAGCCCAGATTCAGGACCTGAGAACAGGGTAGGGTGGCAAAACACTGCTTGCCCCTGCCACTTGCAAGAGGCAGGCATGAAGCTAAGCCAGGAGTGAGGGGCAGAAGGTGATGGTATGTGGGGGGGGTCAGACTTCCGTCAGACCATGGGTGGTTTTTGACACCGTGACATAGAGTGAGCCCCCAGGCTGCAGAGGCAATCAAGTAGAAGTGGAAGGATAAGAAACTCGGAGGGCCTAGTCCTCCTTCCCCGTTTGTCCTGATCATTTCAACACCTGGACCCCACTCTCCACCCCCCATGCTCATCCCCTAAACTCATAGATGGGGAGGGAATGGCTTGGCTAGACTGGGAGGGCATGGCTGCTCAGACCTGTACACCAACACTGCTGTGTGACGCTGGCTGGCTCTGCTCCCTCTCTGAGCTTTAGCCTCTGCCCACAGGTGGCCTCGGCTTCCTCCACTGCCGAGCTCCTGTGCAGACCCATGGCTGGGCATCCAGGGGACTCCAGCCCTGGGGCCACAGGCCTGGCTCTGCAGCCAGTATTAGAGTATTGTGGTGATGCCCATCTCAGCGTGCCCATCTGCAAACGTGGGCAGCGGATGATTTGCGGCGTCTCACCAGGGGCCCCTGTGTGTATATGTGTGTGCGTGTGTTTCCTTGTGTGTCCATATTTAACATGTAAAGATGTTCCTACTCTGTCCCGAGACGTGACATTTCACCCAGTGCCCCCTCACAGCAATAACGTCCCTACTGCCTGGGCCTCTCGAGCCAGTGAGGCCCCAGTGGTGGGGAAGGAGGCCAAGTGGGGCCTTCCATGGCGTTTTTACTTTCCCTTCCATGGGCATCTTTTGCCCAAGTCTCCCGTCCAGCGGGCAAGTCTGGGCTTCCTGCCCTGTGAGCCCCCAGGCCCCCTCCCTGGCCCTTTGTATGAGATGTCCTCTACTGTCCTATTTTTTTTTTTAAACGAACAGTGTTTTGTAGATTTCAGATGACTATGCAGAGGCCTGGGGGACCCCTCCCCAACTCTGGGCAGGGTCTGAGGACCCCACATTCCATGGCCCAGACTTGGGGGGTGGGGAGGGAAGAACCCGGAACTGGTTGTATATATACTTTGCATATTGTCTAATTAAACACGAACAGACCTCAGTGAATGGCTGGTAGTTTACTGAACCTTGCCACGGGGAGGGGAGGGGGAGGCGGCCACACATGCGGATCTGACATTCAAGGGTCTCTACAGCAGTGGTGGTGACAGAAGAGCTTCCAGACCAGGGGGCATGATCAGAGAGATCAGCACAGCGCTGTGTACACCTCTACGCGTGTGACCTCCGAGAGAAGCAGTGGGTTGAGTCCAGGCCCCCGCAAAGTGTGTGGATTTCAGACTGCAGATGACGGCTGTGGAGTGGGGGAGGTTAGTGTGGTATTGGGTGAATCCAAGGGTAGTGCACATGGATGGGGGGCCTTGGGCAGGGTGGAAGTGAGCCCATGAAAGGCCTGCACCACAGGGAAGCCACAGGCCCTTCCCCAGCTACCCAAAGATACATCCTCTCAGGAGACCTGTGGTCGCTGGCGTGGAAGCCTTTACTTAACCAGACACGCACCGGTGCCCACAAAACCCCTCTTCCCAGCACACTGTCTAGAGCCATATGTCAAAATCGGGACATAGTTGGGCAAGCCAAATGGTGCCGTAGATACCTGAGCCAGTGGTGTGTGTGAGTGTAAGAGATGGTGTGGATAGGATTTGGGAACTGTGTCCTTTGCTTGCTGTGGAGCTGAATGCCTCTATGTCCACAGAAAGGGGGCCGTGTACCCGTGGGGTTGCACTCATGTGTGTGCAGATGTTTGTGTCTGAGCAGTGTGTATCTGGGGTGCTGGGGTGGGTTGAATTGACCTGTGCCACAGATCCATGTGGTGTGGGTTCCTCTGGGTTGGGGGGCTACACATGCCTCTGTGGTCCACGTGGGGTGAGCTGCCAGATATGCACTGTGGGGACTTTTCCTCCACACAATGCTTCGGTCTACCCTCCTCCCCTGCGCCCTCTGCACCACTTCACATTCCAGGCCTGACCCTGTCCTGTTTCTACGCTGAGGATACCCTTTCAGTGCCAGCGAGTGAAGCTCCTATTCATCCTTCAAAACACAACTCAGAGGCCACACAGCTGTCTCTGACTGTGGACATCTGTGAAAATTATCCATCTGTTAGAGCGAGACACCTCTAGATGCATCTAGTCCTGCAGGAAGCGAGGTGGCGGCTGCTGCCTTCTCTTGGGGCTCCTCTGGCTAAGAGTTCTTTACTCAGCCTTGCTGCTGGGCTCTGATGCCAGAGAGACAGGGACAGATCCGTGGGAAGCGGAAGGGGAAGTCACGCCCCCAGCTCCCACCGTCTGTCTGCTCCTGATTCAACAGCCCGCTTCAGGTGTGTGACCCTGGGGACCCTCAGCTTTCAGTTGGGTCTGTCCCCATTCCATGTATAATTTATTTTTCCTTCTGGGGAACATTTTTTTCCAATAACCCACGTCCCTTCTGATGGAATGTGAACATTCAGAAAAGCACAAATAAGAGACCATTGCTGATGGCACAGAATCATCTGCCTCAAGGGCAGAGCATGTCCCCAGCGTGTGCTGCCCATCCCTGTCTCAGGTCTCTGTCCCCGTCCCCTGGACTCCTGGACCTTCATGTACTGACTCTCGTCTGGATGGCTGGCCTGCCCATTCCTTCGTGTATTCACAGAAGAAATTCAGAGTGGCTCCTGCATGCATGCTGCATGGTGTCGGCTCCTACATGTGTGTGCACATGTGTAATGCCTGCATGGTGTGCAAACAAGCCCTCTGTGCCTTCTGCCTAGCCAGCCTTCCTGCCTATCTCTGTGGAGTGTGGACTTGGTGGGATGCAGTGTGTATGTGTGTGAGACATAGACTGGGTGTAGATTTGCAAGAGGTTGGGTGCAGTGTGTTGAATGTTTGGAGCATTTACAGTGTGGGATATGTGTGACTGAGTTGTGTGTGTTTTTTGTGTGTGGTGTCTGTAGTCTGTAGGGTGCATTTATTTTGTGGAGTGTGTAGTTGTGTGACATGGGCATGGTTGTATGTTTTTGGTGTATGTGGGGTGTGTTGAGTGTGTAGTGTGAGGTCTGTATGCGTGTGCGTGCGCATGTGCGTGCGTGTGTGTGCACGCGCATGTGCGTGTGTTATCCCTCTGGCTGCGCGGCTTTGTTTCTCCCACCTCAGTAGGTCTGTCTTTTTCTAATTCTTTCATTCCCCCACAATGAATAGCTTGGTTCCCCCTTCCCCCACCCTGCAGCCCTGGGTTTCCACTGTGCACGTGTTCCCCACTCTCCCACCCCTTGCCATCTGTTTCCCCTTGTTCCTGCTTTTGGGGTCACTGCCATTGACCAGGGGGGTTGTTTGCTTTCACTACTGCTCATAATGGATCAGCGCCCAGCTGCGTGTGTGAAAGGGGGGCTGCAGACAGGCGCTTCCTCCACCTACCCGTCTTCTCCCCACCTCTGCCCGGCTCTCTGAGACCGGCATTTACACAAACTGTGTGTATCTGTGTGTGTGCGCGTGTGCGTGTGTGTGTGCGCGCACGTGTGTGTGTGTGTGTGTGTGTGTGTGTGTGTGTGCGTGTATGTGTGGGTGCGTCGTGTGCACAAATGCTCGGTACAGCTGGGACTTCACTCACCCATTTCCTGCTGTCTGTCAGGATCCCCCTCCTCCATCTCAGCTATTCCAGATGTGCAGGTCTGACCCCCTCTTCCTCCTTCCCTCTGCTTTTTCAATTCTGTGCAGCCTCAGGCTCGCCCCAGCCCCCCTTCCATGCAGACTAGACTGTGGCTTGGGGGATAGGGGTCAGTGGTGGAAAACAAGCCAGGCCGCAAGCCTTCTTCTGTCTGGATCACAGATGCAGAAAATCCCCAGGCCGCAAAGGGAGTGGAGTCAGGCCCCGAGTTTGCCTAGAGAGTCGAGGAGGGAAGAGAACATGATGGCTGGGTGGCTGGAGGGGTAACAGAATTCACATTGTGGGCAGCATGCGCAAAGACCCTAGGGTGGGGCTGGTGGTAAATTATCATGATATCCATTTTGGGGGTGTGTGAGCATGGGTGTTGGTGGTGATGTGTGTGTGTGATTCCTTGGGTCTAGACACCCCTTTTTCACTCTGCACATCTGAGTTTTCACAGTCCAGCATATGTGTGGCATAGTGTGGGCATGAAGCATGTGGTATACACCATGGGGGTGTGGCCCTGTGGCGTGTACTATGTGTGTTGTGTAATGTGTAGCATATATAGGGGGGCTGGAGAGGTGGCTCAGGGGTTAAGCCTCTGCCTTGCAGGCGGAAGGTTCTGAGTTCGGATCCTAGACCCCACGTATGGACGCCGGGCAGAAGCAGGGGCGGCCTGCGTTTCTGGTCCTGGTAGGGCGGAGCCTGTGAATCCCGGGGCTGAGTAAACAAGGAGGAGGTGGAGGTGGTCCATGGTGGTTTCCAAATTCGCCTGTGATTCTACACACACGCACATGCGCACATATGTGTAGCATATATAGCGTGTGGTGCACACTGTATGTGACAGGGTCATGCTATGGTTGTGGGTATGTGTAGCGCACGTGCTGTGTGCCATGTGGCGTGTGGTGTGCTTGTAGCAGGTTGTATTACGTGTGAGTCCTGCATGGAGGACTGACGGTTCTCAGTGTCCTGGCGTGCCTGGCTCATTGTCCCGCTTCCCCGCCTTTGTTTTCCCACCTCTCTTTGTTCAGTCTCCTTCTGCTTTGGGCTCTTTTGTTACCTGCTCAGGCAGTGATTATATCCCACGAGGGCCTGTGTACCCCACGCTTCTCTCTTTGTTCAACAGGCTGGCCCTTGCTCACCCCCGCTCTAGTCCGAGTGCCCTCAGACCCTTACATCCTCCCAGTGTGCAGGCTGCGGGCAGCCACCTCTCTACCCCTCCCTCAGCTTTAGGGTCACCACCAGCAGTTTGAGTGAGATTGTTTTCTCTTATTCCCATGGGACTCTGGAAAACAGTCATTGTGAAGCAGCAGCTGCTGCAGGCTGTGTGTGTGTGTGTGTGTGTGTGTGTGTGTGTGTGAGTGAGTGACAGAGTGTGTGGGGGAGCCTGCATAACCCATTCTGTTTGGAGGGCTATAGCTTTTGTACCCACGCCCAGCAGCCTGCATGGGCCTGTTACACACGGTCAGCATCCGTGCACACCATGTGTGTGAGCGTGTGACCGTGCCTCTCCTCTCCGCTGCCTGTCTCTAAAGCTCCTCTGTAATCTACCCCATCCTGTGTGCACACGCTCTGAAAGGTGTATGTGACAAGCTGTCTAGCAGTTGTCATCTCTGCCGCTTTCCCTGATCCTTTGTCCTACTCAGGGTAATTTCCTTTACGTTCTCTTTTGGTCAACACTTGCAGAAGAGAGTGGCTCCCACGAAGGTACACTGCGCGTGAGACAGAGCTGTCAGCAGCCCACTCCGCTTCCTCCCACACCCTCCCCTCAGCTTTGTGCCCTTCTCTCTCCAGACCTGCCTTGCGGCTCCCCTTGCCTCCCCCAAAGTCCCCCTTTTCACCCGGTTCATCCCTCAGCCTACCCATTTACCACCTGTCTGTCCAAGAGTCATTTTTGGACCCCTTTCTTGGGCTTCACAGTTATCTTCCCCCTGCCAGTCCACCGTGCTCTGTCACCATCCCAGTTCAAAGAAGAATCCAGACCCTGTGGAGCCTTTACTCGCTGCTGGGCCCCCTACGCCCTCTAGGCCCACCCTGGGCTCAGCAGAACTTGCCCACCTTTTCCCTCCAGCTCTGTGTGTTTGCCTAACCCCAGCCCGACCAGGTTGTGCTGGCCAGCGGTCACACGCTAGTGGACACTGGATCTCAGTGGCTTCCTGTCTCTCAGGGCCCCAGAGCTTCCCCCTGCAGGTGGCAGTTTGTTCTTTGTCTCTTGGTTCCCTCTCTGTATCCTGGGGTCCCCGGGTGCTCTCCTTAGGTACACTGCTCTATCCGTCACTTAGGTGAAAACAAAGAATTTCATAATCCCTTGATTACTGCTGATGCTCATTGTTTTAAACCCCAGACTTTCAGGGTGCCTTGCTGCCCCCCCCCCCCCCGTGTCTTAGCACTTCTTTGTTCATTTTTGAGATAGACTGTTACAATCAGACCAGGCTGGCCTTGAACTTGCAGCCATCTGCCTGCCCTTGCCTCCCGAGTGTTGGAGTAATAAGCGTGTCACCGTGTGCCATCTTGTGTTGCCGTGTGTTACCGTGTGTTACCTTGTATCACTGCGCTGTCTGCTGTCTCTGGCACATCTGGGAACCTTTTCAGCCGATAGTTCTCCTCTGGGAGCCCGTGTCTGTCCATCATTCAGCTCACGTTTCCCAAATGCCTCCTGGATGGATATTCTCTCTCTCTCTCTCTCTCTCTCTCTCTCTCTCTCTCTCCCTCCTCTCTTGCTCCCTCTCTTCCTCCCTCCCTCCCTTCCTTCCTCCAGCAGTGATATAGAATAGAGACAGAATTCAATAAGACTTGGAGAGGGAGAAGGAAAGCGTGTGTGTGTGTGTGTGTGTGTGTGTGTGTGTGTGTGTGTGTGTGTGTGTGTGTGTGAGAATGTTATCTTGTTTGTTCACCAGCTCCTTCCTGCTCTGCTCCCCCCTTTGCTTTCCTCTCTTTCTCTCTCAGACCAGGGGACCCCCCCAGATGTTTCCAAGGGAGGCTGGTCTAGTTTCTCTTGGTGGTCTCTGCCCCGCTCCACACCTTCTCCTGCCCTCTGTCTGCTTTGGAAAGCTTTTCCCTCCATGGTGCCCTGGGCTTTCCACCCAGGATCTTGGAGCTGAGTCTGAGACCCCCGAAGGTCCCCCTCTCTGTCCCTCCAAGGAGCGCAGATGACCCTAGCTCGCCACCTCTCCTCTCTCCGTCCCTATTTCTCACCCCCCTGACCCAGGGGGCGTCGTGGACCTCTCACAGGCCCCGCTGGGCTTGTCTCTCACTTGGCTCTGCAGGAGCTTGCCCACCTGACTTTCCATTGTTCTCGACCTCTGGGGACACAGCCCCAGCATCCACCAATCCCAAGCCCCTTCTCCCTTGTCTCTGACCACCATTACTGTCCCCCAGTCTAAGCCTCAACTGTCCGTTCTGTGGTACCATCTTGGCCTTGAAACTTGGAGGTGCGCACCCCACCGCCTAGTGCCCAGTGGACACACCAGCAACTCTGAAACCTGTCTGTGCACGTGTGGCCTGGCCCAGCCTAAAGATGCTGAGAGGGGCTGCTGGGTGGTGCCACAGTACCCACTCCTGCACCCTCTTCTTCATACCCCCCGCTTCTGTCATCTCCCATTCAGAAAACCCAACCCTGGAGTGTTCAGAGACTGCCCAGATCCCAGTGAGCTGGGTCTGCAGCAAAAGAAGGGACTACGAGCCCCCTTCGGGGGATTGGGATGTGTCACCACTTGTGGGGGGTCAGGGTATGGTCTGCCTGTCTCTGTGGGTCAGTCACGTGTCTGTCTCATGTTTCGGTGGCTCTGTGTCTTATAGTTGCTGTGTTGGGATATGGGAGAGAGAGGTGTGTGTGTGTGTGTGTGTGTCCTGTCTGTATGACTGTCCTTCTCTGCTTCTATGTATAGTAGTTGCCTTCCTCTCTGGTTCATTCCCGCCCCTCCTTCTCTGCAGCCCCTCTCCCGAGGGCTTTGCCAGAGGTCTGTACGTCACTGTGCAGGCGGCAAGCATCACACTGTGACCTGGAGCTGACTGAGCCCATCTCTGCGTGGGCCCCCAGCATGTGTGCGTCATCTCGAGCCCCCGGCAGGTTAGGGGTCTCTCCTCCCTCCTGTTCCGCCAGCTCCCTCCCTCCTTCCCTCTGAGCCTTTCCCAAGCTTTTTACTTCCTTTGCATGTCAAGCCTGCATCTGCCTGTGTGTGCCCTCCACCTTATTCTGTCTCCTCCTGTTGCTGCTGCCACTGCAGAATATGTTGGGAGAGCTCTAGGGTTTGAGTCTTTCTTTGGCAATGAGGAGGGGCACGGCCTCATATGCTCGGTCCTCCCTCCACCTGTGTACCCTGAAGTCCCTCGGAAGGAATCTTGAGGCTCCCCACTGCAGAGCCAAATCCCCAGTCCTTACCATGACCTTTGGCTCCAGCATCTGCCTTCCCTTTACACTCACCTTCCCTTAAATGCAGTTAGTTGTTCCTACCCCAGGACCTTTGCTATTTCCTCCACCTGGATCTACTGCTCCCCAAAGAACCGTGGGCCTTGCACAGCTCCCTTAGGACCCTGCCTGATTCCCTTCTGCAGAGAGGCTCCTGAGTGCTTGTGTCATCAGCATCGCTTGCTGCTTTCCGAACCTCACTGGGTCCTGTCTTTCTGCCCCGTTTCTGTTCACAAACACCTCCTTCCTCTTCCTCTGGCCCATTCTGCATCTCTGAAGTGCTACTGAAATCTGCCCTGGGGGTCCATGGTGCCCCTCCCACATCGCTCTGGCCTCTCTGTGTCCTATGCACTTTCTTCAGTTCTCTGCGCGAGGCCAAGTTGTGGGCACCTCTCCCATCTGCCAATTGCTTAACTCCTCACTCTTTCCTCTTCTTGTGGTCTCTCTCCTCTTGGCTTATCTCTCTCTCCCTCCCCTCTCTCTCTCTCCACCTTCTTCCCTCCCCCTAGGCTCACTTTTTGCAGATGTGCCACATCTGTATCATAACACAGTTTCTTTTCTTCTCCTGCTCCTGGTTTGTGTGTGTGTGTGTGTGTGTGTGTGTGTGTGTGTGTGTGTGTGAAAGAGAGAGAGAGAGAGAGAGAGAGAGAGAGAGAGAGAGAGACTGCCTCACTCCATCTCTGCTGCTATCTACCTGGTCTCTCTCTGAGCCCATGCACCATTCTGCTCCTATCCCGGGATGGGCTTCATTCATTCATTCATTCATTCAGTCTCTCATTCATGTCTTAATGATTTTGGTCACTGCTCAGGTCATGATAGGATGCTGGAGTGTGCCTGCATGAGTGTGTCCACACCCCCCTGTACACCATCTGTCCGTCCTCTTCCCCTTCCCTGTCTTTGTGTCTTTCTTCGCTTGCCATCTTGCCGTTGACTGCCCTGCATGTCTCTCTTTTCCACGTCCTTTCTGTGGTTTGTTCTCCCTGTCTCCACGGGTCCCTCCTATCCAGAAATTCTTTTGCCATTCAAAAAGTAGAGCCTTGATCCCCCCTCCCCACCTAAATTGTCGGCTCTGAGCACCGAAAGCTTTGTTCCTTTGTGATGAGAACAGTCCGCTGAAACCGCAGTCATCACCACCGCGAGGGTGCGCTGAGCCCCTTGGCAAACAGTGCACTGCACAGGGCTGGGATGCTGCAAGTGTGTGTGTCCTGTGTGTGTGCCCAGCCTTCCTCGTTTGTGTTCTACTCTTCTCTACCCTTTTTCTCCCTCAGAGATTTCTGGAATTTATTGTTTCCACCACTCATATGAGTCTGAAAGAATGGGATGTTTGTGTGTGTGTGTGTGTGTGTGTGCGCGCGTGTGTGTGTGTGCGCGTATGGTGTGTGCATTCCCCGCCTCCCCAACTCTCACCACCTCTGCAGACTCTCTGTGGGGTTTGTTTCCTCTCTGTGGACAGTTTCTTTCTTTGTGAATTGACATTTATTGTTTTCCTTTCATTTCAGACGGAATATGTGTTTGCTATAGGAAAGACAGAAAACAGCAAAAAGCATGTGTGAAAGAGTCTAAAAGAAAATGCCATTTAGCTACCTTCCAGCTAGGAGGGAGCTGGGGTGACCCTTGGGGGCTCTTGGCCACATGTCTCTATAGCACTGACCCCTTCTCTGTGTGGATCTTTCCATATGAATTCCATTTCCCTTTCTCCTCAGTTATTCAGCTCTGCTAAAGCATTTGGGGGCCCAGCCTGGGACACCGCTTTGTCTGAAGAGCTTTGCCTGTAAAGTCAACACAAGAAGGGCTTTGAGACCAGGAGTGACAGCCCGAATGGAGAATGTTCAGTGCAGGGGTGGGAGGGTGCAAGTGAAATAGCAGAGGCTAGACCACACTGCCATCTCAGGCCCCCTGCACACCTGGCAGATGGTCTCTGCCAGGCCCCTCTTCTCTCTGGCTAGCGAGGGTCCCAGCCACACATCCTCTGCCTCCCTTCCTGGCCTTTCTTGCTCATGGTCAGCTGGCTTCCAGTCTCAGGCCGTGTGCCTGGCCAGGGTGAGCCCAGGGTGGCTCTGACCAGCTTTCTGTCCTCTAACTTACTGCCTTATAGCATCATGGATCCCGTTTACCCTCTGGACAGCACGTGGGATGATCTACGGAGTCAGATCCCTGCCCATGGTCCCTCCTGGAATAGACCATAGCAACCCCATGTGGTCAGCACCTAGAGAGCCCGACCGGACCCCTGACTTCCGCCACTCAGACTTCATCCTTCCTCTTGCCAATCTGGCCCCAGGGCATCTCCCTGAAGTCTCCCCTTCTCCCTGGCCCCTTGCCTCGGCCTGCCTTGATCAGTGTGGGATCTCTCCAAGTAGCTTGGGAGCTCCCAATAGGAGTCATGGGAAGGTGAGATGGGGGGGTGACAGTGACGAGGAACTCAACCTGAAGCTGCCCTTGGGTCAGCTCCGCCCTCCTCTACTTCAGCACCACTACTGGAAAGCCCCAGGGTAGCTGGGGTGGGGGAGGGTTGAGAGGAGACAAAGGCTTTAGGGCACTATGCTTGCCGGGCAGTGGGTATCAGAGACTGTGCTGGTGGGCGGAGTCAATTTGGGACCTGGGAAGTGGAGTCAGTTAGTAGAAAGAGATAGTGGGAGATGATGGCAGAGGAAGAAGGGCCTCGGATGGGTCAGGGAAAACTAGAGAAAGGCAGAGATGGAGTGAGCTGAGAGACACAGGGAGAGACAGAGCCATATCCAGGGAGGCCGAGTGGACCTCGGAGTGTAGTGTGCGGTTAGGAGAAGATCCAGAGGAGGCCGCGGTGCCCAGGAAACTGACTCGGGGTGAACTGACACCTGAGGGGTAGCCTTGGCCTTGGGAAGAGGGAGGGCTCATGCTAGGATCAGGACTGGGGTCCCCTCAGGGCAAAGTTTGGGATCCAGGAGGAATTCTGGGCTTTATCCTGTGGGACTCAGGGAGCTAGTGAGTGCTCCTGTGGGGGTGGGGGTAGGGGGCTTGGTAAGATGCTTTCTGGCCACAGGTGAAGTAGAGTGGGTAGCTGTCTAAGGGAAGGGTGGGGTCCTCGTACCCAGGTGTGGCTCTTTCCAGGTGTTCAACTGACATTCAGAGAACAAAAGATATAATCACAGAGGCCACTTGGTGGTAAGGGTGGGCTGATAAAAAGACTGGGGACACCGGTGACCTTGGGGGGGGCGAAGCTCCCAGCATTGCCGTCTGTCCCTTTGGCTGTGCTATCACAATCTCTCGCAGTCCCTTCCTGGCCCCCTTCCCCAGGAGCACGTAGGACCACTGAGCACACCTCTACAGCCACCAAGACCACGTTCTCTTGTGACCGATCTGTACTGTGCCTGTTGTCAGAGCTAGGGTGGCCTTCCGCCTCAGCCTTATTCCTGCAGTCCCCAAACCTGTCCCGTTTTCATTAGCTCCTGGTCTTACCGCCCACGGGGACTGCAGTCGTGTCTGACCCCGTCAGAGCTCCTGCTGCCCACCACCCATCTGTCCTGTTTCTTTCTACTCCCCCCATCCTCCAATCCCCTGTATTCAGCAGCCCCTGCTTCTCCCTTCCCCCCTCCTAAGTCTCCTCTGCCCCTGCAAACAAAGCCAGTGACAACATGTTCCTCACAGGGTGTCCGGGGATTAGTCAAATCTCTAAACACTGTGCCGCACACCGGCTCACAGTCCATGGCCGTGATTACAAAGGATTTTCTGAATGAACGAATGATTGACTGAATGGCCAGGGACGGGCTATTCTTCCCCAGCTCTGCTCAGTACTCTCCGCCCACACTCTTGTCTCTCCGGGGCAGGAATCTTGAGGGCTTTTTGAAGGATAGCTCCCCTTTCAAAATTCCTTGGAGCTCTGCAGCCTCCGTGCCAAGCTCTCCTGTCTCTGAACACGACCCTCTCCTCTGACGTCACCTCTCCCAGAAGAACTCCCTTTCCTTTCCTTCCCCCATCTCAGAAAAGCTTTGGTTGGGAGAGACTTGCACCTTCTATGTTAGCCTGTCTCCTCCACCGCTTCCACCAAGTTCATCTGGAATTCCCACCCTGGTCAAGGCCTTCAGTGACCCTCCATTGCCATTTGCTTTATATTATTTTGACTTTGAGACAGGGTCTTGCTATATAGCCCACTATTGCAGTTACTCTGCATGTTTGCTGACAAAGTCACAACCAAATGGCTTAAGGAAACAAAGGGTCTTATTTTGGCTTACAATTGTCTGGGGTTACAATTCCTTGTCCAATTTGGCAGTAGAGCCCACACCAATACCAGTGGCTGAGGGAACAGGTCACACCCAGATCCACAGGACTGCTAAGAGTTACAATCCTCATGTGCCAGACCAGCATGCTGGCCAAGTATACAGAAGGATGCCAACTTCCTTAGTCCCCCCCATCTTATACATCTGCCCAGTCCCAACTCATCAGCTAAGACTTCCCTATCAACTAGACTATCTCCTGCAGACTCTTTTGGGGCTTAACTCAACTACTAATTCCCTACAAATGGGCTCGGAGCTTGGAACGCAACCATCAAGTTGACGACTGTATCTAATGATGACACCCAACCTGGCCTAGAACTTTTGACCCACCTGCTTTGGCCTTCCCAGTGTTCGGAACACAGGTGTGTACAACATGCCCAGTTCCTAATGGACATTTTACAGTCGTCTTCTTTTTTAATCTTTTTTGGAAAGAGAGAAAGAGAGAGAGAGAATATATATACCACGTGGGCTTTTGGTGATCAAACTCAGATTCCCAGGTTTCCGAGCAGGTCCCTTATCCACTGAGCTATCTCACCAGCCCTTATTTTTTGAGTCCATTTCTCAATGAACATGGAGTTCGTCAACTTGACTCTACTGGCCAGCAAATCCTTGGGATTTTCCAGTCTCTCTTTCACGGGAGTTACTGGCCTGGCTTCACGTGGATGCTGGGGATGGAACTCAGGTCTCAGGTTAGCCCGGCAGGTAATTTGCCGGCTGCCATTGTAGCATTTCGCCTGCATGGTTGCTGGTAAATCACCACCGAACAGCTTAAGGGAACAAGGGGTTTACTCTCTTACAATAGATTGGTTACAGTTCCTTCGTTCAACTTTGCAGAAGAGCTCACACCAACACCAGGGCCGAGGGAACTGGCCACACCATCTCTACACAGTGGCTGAGAGAAGGACAATCCTTACTTGCCAGACCAGCATGTCTGGCCAAGTGTACACAAGGATGCCAACTTTCTCAACCAGCTGTCTGTATTTTATTTCAGGGCCTAGTCCCACCCACCATGGGCTGGGCTTTCCCCATCAGCTAGGCAATCTCCTGCAGGTTTGCTCCGGGCTTAACCCAACCACGAATTCTCCACAAATGTGTCCAGAGCTCAACTCTCAATGGTCAAGTTGACACCTATGCCCACCTATGAGCCATCTCCCCACGCCCCTCACGGCAGCATCTTACTTCTGCTTCCAATATACCCCTCTCCACCTCTTCTCATGTCCTTCCACTACTGGCCATTGGAGCAAGGTAGAGAACCCTTCCTTGTGCTATGGACATGTGGGGGAAGCCCGGGGCTCACTCTGTGTGTGTCTCTCTCTGACTACTTTGTTTAGGATTCTCAGTTTACCTGGTCCTGTAACTTAAACCTAAGAAAACATTAAAAAAAATAAAGATGGGTGTTGTGCAGCTTGGATTACCCTCAAAGTCACTGTGTAGCTGAGGATGACCTTGAATTTCAGATTCTCCAGCTTCTGCCTCCAAAGTGCCTCACTGTGCCTAGTTCATGCAGTGCTGGGCATGAGACCCAAAGCTTCCTGCATGCCAGGCAAGCGTCTACCAGCCCTGAACCCTGGCCAGCCTTACTCATGACTCTGAAACCCAGATTTCCACATGCAACCGCCTGAACTATCTCACATGGAACCTATGAATATTTGTAAATGAGCCCCAACTTCATCCTCCAAGTCAGAGGACTGTCCACCTCTCTTGCTAGCAACCTCCCTTGTTCCCGGGGGCATATCCCCAACTCTTCTGTTCCTCATGCCTCCTTGTTTTCAACAACTGGGCAAGTACAGATGCCTCTTGAGACTTCGCCTCCTGCCTTATTTTGGTGCTGGGGTTCTGAGCTCTGGGGTGACGTGCTGTAGGACCTGCTACTCTGCCTCCTACGTGTGCACTCCGCTGGTGTCCATGAGTCAATCACAGAGGGGACAGCTATGGAATTGTCCTTTTAGGCTCTGGGGTTCTCTCAGAACCTTGTATTTGCTGGGCAAGCGCTTTACCCTTAGCTACTTCATCGGCCTTCATTTTTACTTGTGCGTGTGTAAGAAGGCTCTTCAGTGTATGTGCCTGTGGAAGCCCAAGGGTGATATTAGGAACATTCTGGATTGTTCTACCCCTCATTGCTTTGCTCTGGAGTTTCCCAGGCTCTATTTTCCAGAGCTGTTGCCATATCTACCTAGCGTTTTTTATCGTTTTTATGTGGGATCTGGGGATTTGAACTCAGGTCCTTTTGCTTTTGAGGCAAAGACTTGGACCAATGAGCCATCTCTCCAGCCTCCATTTTTACTTTTTATTTTCAGATAGGGTCTTGTTAAGTCACCAAGACTGGTCTAATACTCGCTGTGGTCCAGGTAGGCTATGAACTCATGATCTCCCTGTGTCAGCCTCCTCAGTAGCCTACATTGCCCTATTTTTTAAATAAATTAATTAGTTCCGCGAGTGTGCACAGATACACACATGCCAGGCGTACATGCAGCCGTCAGAGTATAACTCTTAGAAGTTGGTTCCTCCATTGTGGATCTGAGATTGAACTCCGAGGATCAGGTTCACGTAGGAGGACCTTCGCCCGCCGCGCCACCTTACCAGCCCTAGCGTCTGTCTTGAGCTGGCCCATCCACCCCACCAGGGCTCCTCATTGGGACGGTCATCTGCAGGGAGTGTCCCTGTCACTGAGATTTGCATTCCTGGCTCTCTGTCTTCCCTCTACTAGTTCCTGTAGTTACCCAGAATGATTTGAAAACATTGTGTGGCTGGTGTGTAACTAATCCACAGTCTGTGCCTCCCAAGGGCTAATTATCTTGCCCTTCGCTCAGGCTCCACCGCATCACGTCTCTGACCTTGTCACACACACAGTAACAGCTTGGCTCTGACATCTCGGCTCTGGCCGCCCACGTGCCAGCAATCACCCGCAGTCATGCGGCCGTCCGCTCGGCCCCTATTATCTCAACGAGACATTGGAAGACACCCCAGCTTTTCCTTCCCCGGCCCCTCAGGTCAGTCCTTCACCTCACCTTGCTGTTGACCTTGCTCTTGGCAAGACTGCACATGACCTCCATCTGGCCAAGTCCAGTGGTCAGTTCTCAGCTCTCTTTTTTCTCATCTCATCAGCTGTGCTAGATGCAGCTGTGACTTCTTCCGCCTCAAATACTTTGCTTTTCTTAGTGCTCCTGGTCCACTCGGTGCCATTTCTTGTAGACTCTGACACAACTTGACCTTGATCTTGTCCCCGGCTCCATCCCCTCGTCTTCCTCTTAGTCACGGCTCAAAGTCCCAGGGACCTGCTTGCCACCCCCAGACTGTACATTCCCACCCTAGAGCTTAGCCTCGAAACACCTTCATACTGGAACATTCTTCTCTCAGAAGCTCCTGGGGTACCTACCTCCTTCCTGTCTGTACAGAGGCCAAACATCCTTCCTGAAGCTGCCACTTTACTTTGGCCCTACCTGAGTCTACCTCTGAACATTCACGGGTTTGGTCCTCTCTTGAGGTCAAGTGGGTCACCCTGAAGAGGAGTACGGGTGGGTGAGTACACACGTGTGGTTGGGTACGGCTGTCTGTGCCTGTCTTTCTTGCTGTGGGTCAAGTAACCTGCTTTTCTCTTACTTCTTACGTTTTGATGTAATTTGAGTGTGTGCTTCATGATCCGTTCATTCATTTCTTTATTTCATTGTTTTGTCTTTCAATACATTGCAGTGATTTTTATGCTAGATGGTGTAGATGTGCGATGTGTATTTACACCAACCATGAGTTTCTTATGTTCTGGGTTTCTATCAGATTTTACTTTTTTTTTAAGCAGGTCTCATGTAGTCTGGCTATACTCAAATTTGCTATGTAGTTGAGGGTATAGCTTTGAACTCTTTAGCCTCCTGCTTCAGGCTCTCAAGTGTTGGGGTGTGTCACCATGCCTAGCTTCCCATCAGACTTTGCCTTCATTTCTAGAGTATTCTGTCCCCATCCATCTATCCACCATACCATCTGTCCATATACACATTAAGCCACCAACCTATCCATCTACCTTTCCTACCCAGTTATATATCATCTGTCCACTCATCTATTGATTCATCATAATCCATCTATCCTTTCATGAATATTCATGAATATTTCTGCCCACCAATCCATTTATCTGTTCATGAACTATCTATCCATCTCTCCAACCATCTATCCATCTGTCCATCTATCCATCCATCCATTCATCTGCCCATGAATATATCTGTAACCTATCCACCTATCCATGAACCATCCATCCATCAATCCATCCACCCACCCACCTACCCATCCATCCATGTATTCTTGCATTTATTCATCCATCCTTCCTTCCTACTGTTTATCCATCATTCAGTGAATACTAGGTTCTCTGCCAATCAGTAAGAAGTATTAACAGACCTGTGGCCATGTCCCTATTGTTTGTCAGATGTGCTCATTATCACCACACGCTTTTTAAATGTTATTTCAAAACTGCGGTTTCCTTAGTGGGACTTAGTTTGTTTGTATGTTTGCTTCTTTTTTTGCTTTCTTTTTCTTTCTTTCTATATACATCTGTCAGTCTCTCACTTCCTTCCCTCTGGGACTTGGGTTAGGGGGTTCCCTGTCTCTGGGTCACTGTCATTCACACGCTGTCCACCTATTTGTTGGTTAAGCCACCAGAAGTTGATGAAACACTTGCTTCATGTCTGGACCTGGCTCGTCCTGTGTGCGTGCATGCATGTGTGTGTATGTGTATGTGGGAATGCTGTCTGCTGCTGCTACTCTGGCTCCTCCTCTCTTCCCTCACCTGCCTTCACGTTCCGGGGCCCACTGTGTGTCCTGGGCCCCACACCTCCTGTGCATCTGCTCCCTCGCCTAGGTGCAGGTGGTATTATAGGTCAGACTTCCCGCTTTGCTCCCGTGTGGAATCACAAAGCCAGCCCCAGCTGGCATTGGTACAGAAAGCGCCACACGTGACAGACTCACCACATCATTTCCACCCATAATGTGCTTTTCTCTTCGTTCTCATTAGCGCCAAGTGTCATTGCCTGCCTGGGTCCGCAACCGCCCCGAGTCATCTCTGAGTTTTCACTCTCTTGCCACCCACAGCCATCTGCTCTGCTTTCTGGAGAATCTTTCTCGAAGAGCTGTTCAGCTCTCCTCCTACCTGTGTCTTGTAAGCTCCCAGTTCAAGCCAAGCCTTTTCAGCTGAAATTGGTACCATTGCATTTGTCCATCTGTTCACACACCCATCTACTATTCACTCCTCCATCTATCCACCCAACGTCCATCAATTCCATCCCCCATACATCCATCCACCCATCATTCATCCACCCATTCACTTACCCATCCATCCATCCATCCATCCATCCATCCATCCATCCATCCATCCATCCATCTATGCACCAGTCCACCCATCTATCTACTCATCCATTCAGCCATCCACCAATCTATCAATTCCCTCCAACCATCATCATCCATCCATTCCTTCAGTATCTTCACTGAGCACCTACTCAGGCCCTCACGCCTCAGGCTATTTCCTGTGGGAGTTTGAAGTTCATGGGGAGAGAGTCCGGTTATTACTGCTTTTCAAGATGAGGCATCATGCCATGTCACTGAGAGTATGACCTATGTTCTCTTGTCTAGGACCCCTTTTAATTTTTTTCTTTCTCTCCCTTTCTCTGTCTGTTTGAGTGGTTCATGTTTGTGAGTGAGTGAATGTGCATGTGTGTGCCGATGCACACGTGTATGTGTGCATCCATGTGGAGGCCAGAGGACAAGGTAGAAGTCGTTCTTCACGCTCAGTCTTTTTTGAGACAGAGTCTCTTATTGGCCTGGAATTTACCAGGTGTGCCGAACAACAAATCCCAGGGATCTTCCTGTCTCCGCTTCATCCGTGTATACTGCCATGCTTAGCTTTCTGTTTTCACATGGGTTTGGGGATTACACTCAGGTTCTTAGGCATGCAAGCCTATCACTGAATGAATCTCTCAGGGCCACTTTTTGGTATTTTTCTCTTCTAAGCTTTCTCTTGTACCATAACATTTGTATCCTGGGATTGAGATTCCTGTCTATGCAGACAGATCCTCACGGGACCCCTTCCACACAGACAGGTTCTCATGTCCTCCATCCCTCCTGCTACCCCCCCAGCTCTTCCTGTCACCCCAATACCCAGCAAGATCACAGACTCATTAAAACAGGACCATTCAAGATCCTCTTCTGCCCTCTTGGCCCCCGCCTGCTGAACCCCATTGTCTTATCTCTCCTGGCTCCTCCATTATTCCTGCCCAGGCTTACAGTCAATAGTATTGTCCAGACAACAACCACTTTCTCCCTCTCCTGGCTCTCTTAGCCAGGGAGCATGCTCACTTCTCTCTCACTCATGGAGAGACCCTGTCTCGGCCTGTCCTCCTCGTGCTCTCTCTCCTTCCATATCCAGGAGTCTGACATTAACATGGCCCTCTTCCTCTTGCCCCATGGGGCTCAGCAGACTCCTCCACCAACCCAGCTTGACATCTGAAGTGTCTTTTCCTTCAAGTTGCCGCAGGCCTCTACATGTGATTCCCACCATTGACTACAGCGGCCTCTGTGCCCTTCCAGCTCAGCTTGCAAGAACAAGGATGGTACCATTTTCAATGACCTCTCATGAGACCCCCATTTCATCCCCCAAGAACATCTAATTCTTTTTGGTTTGGGTACCTTTCTTGTCCACCAGCCTGTGAATCCGTGAGGCAGACCGTTCTCTGGAAGTGAGCACAGGGCAGGGAACGCCTGCAACTTAGAAGGAATTCTGGCAGACAGGTGGAAGGAAAGTCTATCTGTGGGATTTCATCTTCTCGTTCTTTATCCTCAATTTTCCTTTTTACATTCTTTACAAAAAAGTGACTTTGGGGACTGGTGAGCTAGTTCTAAGTAGAGGTATCTGTACGCAAACCTGGTAACCAGGATTCAATTCCTGTAGTGCATATGGTGACAAGAAAGAATTCCAAAAGTTGTCCTCTGACCTCCACACATATATTGTGGTGCATATGTACACTTGTTCTCTCTCTTGCTCTCTCTCTCTCTCTCTTTCTAATAAATAAGCAAAACAAATCTTTGAAAAATAGCTTCAGTTTCAGGAGTGACATGTAAATATATTAGCTCTTTAAAAGATTAAAATATTATGTATGACGCTGGTCATTTCTACTCTTCTCTGTATGTCTTCTCAAACATTCCTGTTCTTCTTTCCAAACGAGAAATCGGATACCATATTAGCAGGGAAAAATTCATCATACACTGAGATCCAGTGAGTACAAGGCCTGGGTTTCAATGCCTGACACTACCAAAGGAAAAATGAATCACACACACACCACACACACCACATACACATATACACTCGCACTTGTAAAACAGCTAAAATCTTACCCACTGGCAAAAGATTAGTTTTCTCCTGAGGTAATGAGAAGGTCATGACATCTTCCACCCTTCCCAGTCAACATCACACTGGACACCCTGGCCCAGTGCAATAAGGCAAGGAAAAAAAAAATGAACATACAAACTGGAAATGATGAAACAAAACTGTCTCTATCAGAAAGTGACATGGCTGTGTACATAGACACTTCTAAGGAGCTGATGGGGAGAAAAGCTCCAAGAATTATTAAATAAATTTAGCCAGGTCATAAGACAAAAGGTCCATGTAAAATAATCAACGAGCTACTGGATTTGAAAGCATATAGACTCTGGAAAATGCATACTGTGGTTTGGTAGTCTTGTTGGAATTTTGCTATCATTTTTCCATTTTCTTGTGCATATGTGTGTGTGCATGTTTGCATGGGCAGACGTGTGTGTGTACAGGTGCATACATACATGAGCACAGGTAATATATATGTGGATACTCAGGGGTCATACTGGGATTATTCTCCATTGTTCTTTCATTTTATTCTCTTAGGGATGGGTCTCTAATTAAACCCAGAGCTAGTCAGCTTGCTCTGGGAATTCCCAGACTCTGCCTTCCAGGTCTGGAATTACAGGCAAGGCACCAAACTTACCTGAAATTTTCTGTGGGCTTTGAGGATCTGAATGCTGATCTTTTTTTTTTTTATTTCTGCTCATACAAACTTAACAAGTACACCGAAAAATATGGAACGTTTCACGAATTTGTGTGTCATCCTTGCGCAGGGGCCATGCTAATCTTCTCTGTATCATTCCAGTTTTAGTATATGTGCTGCCGAAGCGAGCACAATGCTGATCCTTTTGCCTTAACTGCAGAGAAGCTTCCCAGCCCCTCATTTCTGTGTTTAGAGAAATCACCTGCTGTGCATACTATTCCCTTCTGGGCCGCTGCCCTCCAAAGCACTCTCAGGTCCCTCCTTTCCTAGCTGTGCATGTCTTTTGTTTTATGCTGCACAGGATTGCAGAGAAGAGATGCCTGAATTTCCTGAACCCCGGGGATGGTCGCTTTCCCCTGGAAGACAAGGCTCCAGGGCACATGTCTCTCCCTGGCACGTTCCCTCCCTTTTAGGTTCCAGGAGCCACGTGAGCCTTGTCTGTCTCCTGCATCTCTAAGAGCTCTTCCTGCCCGCCTCATTCTCTGTTCCCTACTGTCCCCATTTCTTTTACACTTGACCCTAGCTCTCTAGGGTGTGCGTGTGTGCGTGTGTGTGCGCATATGTGTGCGTGTGTGTGTGTGTGTGTGTGTGTGTGTGTGTGTGTAGTGAGCATTGCATTTGTGTGCATTTGTGTGTTGTGTATGTGGTGTATGTTTGCATGTGTAATATTCATGAATGTGGTATGGTGGTTATGCATGTGTAGTGTGCATGTGTGTGTGGTGTATGTGTATTTGTGTGTATGTGGTGTGTGTGTGTGTGTGTGACACATGCTTTCATCTCCACATGTCTGCCTGGTGGTCTCCTCCCCCAAAGACTCCTTCCTATCTCATTAATGTTCTGACTTTTTAATTTGCACATTACAGAGCTTCTCTGCCTGTCTTGATCTCTCACTCCTCCACACCTCCCCCACTCCCCTGGGAAGCCTCATTCTGCCGGACTCTACGTCTGTGGCTATCCTGTGTGTAGAAGAACGGCTGCTTCTCCCTCTTTCTCAAGCTTGTGAGGTTTTCCACCCTCCGGGTCTTACTCTGCTCGTGTGCACACACAGGTGTGCACGTCGGTCATCACTAGGGTCTGCTCTACTGACTCTCTGGCCCTCTGTAGCACTTGCGGCCAGTCACAGGTTATGCCTGTCCTGCCCCTGACTGCTTCACATACTCTCACATCTCAGGACTCCTGGGCTCCAGTCTTGTGGATCCTTCCCTCTCCAACGTCTTACCAATTCCGGAGTGATTCCATGGAGTCCTCTGAACGGACAGTCTGATGTCCCCAAGGCCCAGGTCTGCTCTTCTCACCTTCTCTTTCCATCCATGGGCTCAGCAAGCTGCATCTTCCCCATCCCGGATGCATTTCTTGTTTCCTACCCAGTCCTTATTAGCGCTGAGCGTCACTCCCCCACCCGGGGCTTCACAGCCAGGTGCCCTTGTCATCCCTGACTCCGCTCACTCCCGCCACCCACCATCCCATCTGTCCCCGCTTCTTGTCAAGTCCTCCCTTGAGAGAGGTTACTCATCGGTCCCCCTCCCCACTCCGATTCCTCAGCCCCTACCACAGCCCAGCCTCGGGTGTCTGTGATGCATGGAAGATTCATCTGCCACCCACCCACCTAACAAACTTGGATCATCCATCATCCCCCATCACCTTCCATCCATCCATCCACCTGTGCCACAAACTCGCACCGTGTACCCACTGGGACAGGCTGAGTACAGCGCAAGGCTCTGGGCCGCGTTCTGCAGGAGCTTAGAGTCCAGGGCAACGCAGGCCAGTTGTTACCGTGCCGCAAGATGGGACTTTGTGCTGCTGTGACTCGCGGGGCGGGCTTCGGGTGGGTGTGCTTGCGTGTATGTGCAGGGATGTCCTGGACGCTTCGGACCACCGAGATCCTCGTGGGTCTCCAGAATGGATCCCCAGAGGTCACATCCTGGTCCTGGCCCTTCCTTCCTGAGCTCTCCTGACTGTCATCCGCTCCCAGGAGTGTCCACCGTGGCCCAAACTCTAGAGCAGAGTGTCCACTGCTCTTCCCCGGTGGTTCTGTGTGCTGTCTATATAGCTTCATGGACCCACCAAGTGTGGGCAACCTCCCCTTCATCCCTCCCACCTCCTCATCTCCCGATTTCCTTAGTCTCCTTTCTACCTCCCCCTGCTTATCCCTGTCCCACCTCCTGGGTCTTCCCTGCAGGAACCAAGCTTGGCCTCCACAGCTCTACCTCTCCTTTGTAGACAGTCTGAGGAGCAATATGAAGCACCGACTCTCTCTCAGCTTTACCCCCCTCCCATCCTGAGATTCCTTACCCCAAGCCCTGGGTCATTTCCATCCCCTCTCTCCTGCCCCACGTGTCCCCTGACCCTGGCTCTGGGACACTTGCAGCTTCTGGATTCTTCCTGCAGGAACCTGTCCTCCCCAGCTCTGCTGGCTCTCCCCTCCTTCCCACATCCTTCCCAGGCTTGGCCAGACCACCCCATGCCAAGTACAGAAGGCCGGGTGGGGTCCCCTGGGAGAAACCACTCTGACCCCTTCCGAAGGCCCTGTGCACACGGCAAACACTTCCCTGGGAACCCGTGGTCCAGGAGAGCACGTGAACGTCTTTCTCCCGACCAGGCCTCGTCCCCTGGGACCAGTCTGACTTCTCTTGGCATCTCAGGGGGCTTTTGGAAAGCTAGAGACCCAGAGACCGAGAGTCAGGGATCAGTGGTTCTCTGCCTCCCCCCATCATTTCTTCATCTCGTTCAGTCAGAGTCTGAAAATAATCTTTGAATCCTATCAGGACCTGTGGCATTTGGAAAAAGATACACAGGGCGGAGGATGTGCAGCTAAGGGTCTCTCTGGGTGAATGTGAGCCAAAGTTGGGTCCCGACGGCACATAGTTGCTCCCTCAAATCAAGGACATTTGGCCCAGCGATGACTCAGAGGGTGAGGGCACCTGTGTGCAAACCTGGCTCCATCCCTGGAGCTCCGATGATAAATGAAGAGAACACTGACTTCCGGAAATTGTTTTCTGATCTCCTCTCCCTCTAGCTCGGCCTCAAAAAAAAGCTTTGAAAAACGAGGCCAATTTGAAGCAAGTTTGGTCAACAAGGCACTGAGGTGAAGCATGAGAACCCTGGGAGCACCAATGACCAAGTTATCAGCAGTAGCTGAAGAAGTTTCCAGAGCCACAGAGGATTTCTGGGAGAAGACAGGAGGCAACAGCTTGAGCTCAGGCACTTCAGCGACAGTGGGGGCTTTGTCTCTCTGGGGTCTTCTGAAAGCTTCTTGCACCACCTGGACTGCCGCTTACTCACCCCAGGGATGTGCCTGGTGCCTTCCTGGAAGCCAGGCTGAAGACTGCGGCCCACCTGTCGGCCTCCCCAGGCCTTGCCCACTCGTTGGCTTTTCACACCCTTTCCTGATGTGTCATCCCCCCCCATCTCCCTTAGCCTCTCTTAGTCCCGCTCTCCAGAGGGGTCTTATTGAATTGTGTCTGTATATGCATCATTGCAGCGTGTGTGTGCGTGTGCACGTGTGTGTGTGCGCGTGTGTGTGCGCGTGTGTGCTGTCTTCCCCTCAGCTTTCTTTCTGAAGTTTGCAGAGGCTCTCTTTCTCTCTCTCTCTTTCTTTCTCTTTCTTTCTTTCTTTCTCTTTCTTTCTTACTTTCTTTCTTTCTTTTTTCTGTTCCCTCTCACCCTCTTTCTTTTTCTCCCTCTCACCCTCTCCCTTCCTTCTTTCCTCCCTCTTTCCCTCCTTCCCTCTCATCCTCTCTTACTCCCTTCTTTCTTTTCTTTCTTCTCTCCCATACATCCTTCCTTCCTTCCTTCCTTCCTTCCTTCCTTCCTTCCTTCCTTCCTTCCTTCCTTCCTTCCTTTCTTCCTTCCTTCTTTCCTTCCTTTCTTTCCTACTGCTTTCTTTCCTTCCCTGCTTCCTTCCATCCTTCCTTTATGTGTGAGTGAATGTTCCTGTGGGTACATGCATGTGTGCATGTGTGGAGGTCAGAGGTCAACCTTAGTTTTTGCTTTGTGTATGGTATGTGGTATGTATGTATGTGCTTTGCACATGGAAGTCAGAGGTCGATGTCGCGTCTCCTCAGTTGCTCTCCAGCTCACTTCTTGAGCTACTTAGTCTCTCGCTGAGTCACTAGTCTGACTGAGTTCACTGAGTCACTAGGCCGGCTGACCAGAGAGCCCCAAGGATCTACCTGTCTCTGCCCTTCAGTGCTGGAGTCACAGATGCACAGCAGCTCCTCCAGTGCTGGGGAGCCACACTCAGGTCCAGACTTGTGAGACAAGCACTCTACCGACTGAGTCATGTCCCCAGCTCCCATCTTGTTATCTGAGAGAAGGTCTGTCATGGCTCATAGCTGGTTCGGTGAGGCTAGGCTGGTTGGCCGGCGTACTCCAGGAATCCACCTATCTCTGCCTCCCAGCACTGGAATTACAAGGGCACACCACCATACCCAGCTTTTTTATGTGGGCTCCGGGGATCCAATCATGCTTACATGGCAAGCACTCCACTGACCAAGCGGTCTCCTTAACCCTTATGAAGCTTGTCTTTATGTCTTGCTGTATATTCGTGATCGAGACGGTTCCCACCCTTCCTTCTTGCTTTACGTGTCTGCCTGTCCATCTACCTTTCATCCATTTACTCTTCAGCCGTCAACCGTCCTTCCGTTTATCTTGTCTTCCACCTAAGTCAACACGCTAGGTGAGCTCCTCCTGGGTGCTGTGTTGAGGACTGAAGAGCACGTGGACAGTGGCGAAGCTGCACCTGAGTGTCACACTCGGTACACGTGGGCACCTGCTTCTGCCCTCGCATCTTTCAGAGTCGACACACACCCAGTGACATCTTCCCTCTCAAGCTCCTCTCCACCTACAGACTCCTCTTCATCATGACACCCCTGTGTGAGGCTCCTATATCCCCCTTGCCTTCACACCCCCAGGCCCAAGATCTAGGCATGGGGTCATCCCTATGCAGCCCACATTCTCTAAGCTGTTGAATAGCTCCATGTGGTATCATATCCCATCCTGGGAAGAACCAGCCACTTCCAAGGAGAAAGGCCGACATGGGCCCATGGGTTTGGCAGTTTCTGTCCTCGCTTGGATGTCTCCGTTGTCTTCAGGCCTGCGACGGCATATCCTGGTGGAAGCATGAGGCAAGGGAGAGCTTTTGACCTCATGGCCTGGAAGTGAGATCGAGGAAGAGGAGGGGCCCAGGTCCCATACCGCCAATGACTTCCCTGGGCTCCGCCTCTAAAAGCTTCCCTAGGCTCTTACAGCCCCTCCCCAGATAGGGAGCCTCTTCCACGCTCCGAACTGTCCGGGCTTCAGCCTCAGCCCTGCTCCTTGTCCTCACTGGCCTCCCTTGCTCACCTCCCACCTCACAGTCTGCACCCCATCGCCTCCTTCTAACTAGCGTGCCCCAACTCTGCAGTTGACCCAACGTGTTCCCCTTTCCTGGGAGTGCTGGTGGGGAGCTGGATTTCATTCCCTCCCCTCCCCCTGACCTTTGGTTCCCACCCACTAGCAGCACCTTTCTCCTGTAGTCCACACCCCCAAAGAAGTGGGGGATCTGCCCACCCCCAAAGAAGTGGGGGATCTGCCCTCACTCTCTCTTCTCCCGCTCCATGACCCTCCACTTTATCTTCCTCTTGCTGCTGACCTTGATCTTACCATGGGCTCTATGCAAGCACTACTGGCCTGTCTGCCAAACTGAGTGACGTCTCTCCTCTTCCACTGCTCCCCAGCCCCGCCCCGGTCCCCTGTGTGATCTTGCAGCATCTTAGCATTCCCAGGGCAGTTCCATTCCCTGCCTGCTGCCTCCCTCCCAGGGCCTGGGGTCCACTCACACCTTAGCTTTCTGATGAACTGGGAGCCCCTCCCCCACTCTTTGCAGGGCATAAGGAGTGACTCCTTATGGCCTGGCCCATGTGGCCTTCTTCCTGTGTCCCCCTCCTCCCTCTGCTGACCTTTGCCCTGGGCACTCAGGTCTCTTTCTTTGAGCTTCTCAGAACAGGATCTGCATGTTTAGTTTCAGCACAAGGATAGTTGGGGAGGACAGACAGACAGAAGCTGTGTCTCCCCAGGGAGTTTCTTCTCTTCCCTCAGCTCTCTGTTCTCTTTCTCTCTTGCTGCCTCCTCTCTTTTCAGAGCTAATATTTAATTGTTTAAGTTACACATGGTCACATCATATTAGTATAAAAACTAAGTCCTGTCAGGGCTCTGAGACCCACATTCACTCTTTTCCTCTCTCTCTCTGTTTCTGGCTTCTCCCTGTTCCTCTGAAATATGATCACCACTCTCTCTGGCCCAGTGTGGTATTGAGTGTGTGTGTGTGTGTGAGAGAGAGAGAGAGAGAGAGAGAGAGAGAGTTAGTCAGGATCCCAAAAGAAAAGCAAGGGACACTCAATTTCAGGAACATTTGCAGTTTATTTACAAAGACGTTTTTGCAGGATGTGGGAGTTCAAGAAGCCTGGGGCATTCTTTGTAAACTTAGAAGAAACGGAAATAAGGTCGTGGTGGTCTCTGCCTCCCTGAAGGCTGAGGAGGAAGTGTCCAGGAAAAATAGTTTCCTGAGAGGCCCCTGACCCTGACCTGAGGTGACCAGGGAGACCAACACCCTTGTTGGTCTCTTTCTCCTTCCATTCTGACTCCTGCCAGGGCACCAGTGGCCAGAACCAAGTGGAGTCCACTG
This sequence comes from Typhlomys cinereus, assembly GCA_023101885.1. Classification (NCBI taxonomy): domain Eukaryota; kingdom Metazoa; phylum Chordata; class Mammalia; order Rodentia; family Platacanthomyidae; genus Typhlomys; species Typhlomys cinereus. Next base: position 2,091,877 of record JALPQD010000196.1, read on the forward strand.
ATGGCCATCATTGCGGTCAGTCTTGGCGAGCACAGAAGGGCAGAAAAGTAGCACTGGAGCAGAAAACAAAAGCATCCAGAATTTTCTCTGAATTTTTGGTCAGGTTTCATTTCTTATCCACCCACGGAGCCAGCCAATCGATCAGCAGAAACTGGGCATGTTCTGGTGCAGCGAGCAGCCTAGGGCGCCTGTTTGTTGAAGCCTGTGCTGGGACTCTGCCTGCCCCCCATCTGTTCGCTCCCCCTCTTCTCCTAACTTTCTTATCGACGTATACCCTGCTTCTCTTCCCGGATCTGACTTCATCCTGCTCATCTCTGCTCCATTCCTCTCTCCAGAGGAGAATTATTGAATTTTGCTCTGAGGTTGTGCGTCATTCTTGCAGTGTGTGTGTGTGTGTGTGTGTGTGTGTGTGTGTGTGTGTGCGCGCGCGCCATAGCTGCCTTTTCCTGAGTCTCTTCTTTTTTGGGGCTTTTGGAACTTAGTTTTAAAGCTCTGAAATTCTTTTGATGAGTGTGACAGTTTTAACTGTCAATGTGACAGTTGTGCCGTGGGCTTTTGGGGATACCTATGAAAAATTATTCAGTTAAGGAAATTGCCCGAAGTGGGAAGCCCTGCCCATTGTGGGTGGAACCATTCTCTAGGCAGGTGGAAGAAGACAGAGTAAAATCAGTGGTATTTGGCAAGCTAGAAAACAAACAGGCAGTTCTGACTTGGCTATCGTGTGGCCATTTCTTTGGATCTGCTGGTGTCTCTCCCGCCAAGATGACTAGAACTTGCTTGCGACAGGGTCTCTTGTTTGCTGCTCAGTACACTGGGAGAACTGGTCCACAAGCTAGCTGAACTGTCCTGTTGCATCCTCCTTGTCTGCTGCAGAGCACGCTGGGATTATAGAGGCATTCGGTGTTCTGGGGTTCCAAACAAGCAAGCATTTTACTGATTATACCATCTCCCCAGTCCTAAAACTCTTTGTGAGTTTCTTTTTTTTTTAATTTTTTTATTATTATTATTTATTCAATTGTGTGTGTGTGTGTGTGTGTGTGTGTGTGTGTGTGTGTGTGTGTGTGTAGAACCATGGACGAATTCGGGAACCACCATGGATGCCTCCACCTCCTTCTTGTTTACTTTACTCTGCCCCGGGATTCACAGGCTCCGCCCTACCAGAACCAGAAGCGCAGGCTGCCCCCGCTTCCGCCTGGTGTCTATACGTGGGATCTGGGATCCGAACTCAGGACCTTCCGCCTGCAAGGCAGAGGCTTAACCCCTGAGCCACCTCTCCAGCCCCCTCTTTGTGAGTTTCTTGATCCAGGTTCCCATCTCTTTTCCCCAGGAGATATCTCAATTATTACCGTAATAAAAGTTTATCCTCATCTTAATCAGGAACTCTGAGCATCCTAGGCTGGCCTTGAATGTGTGGCAACTTCCCCACCCCCAACTTCCTGAGTGCTGGGATTACAGGTATGTGGTTTCCGGTTTCTTCAACCAAGGTTATTCTTAACTCCCTGACTTTCTCTCTCTCTGTCATTCTTTTTCCCCTTCTCTCCTTCCATCATGCATCTATCATCTATCCAAAGACACACAGCAGTTACTGCATGTCAGGATTTTTTCTTTTGTCTCAGTGGGAGCACATGTGTAGTTATCTTTCCTCTGTAGTGTGATGCAAGTGGCCCAGCCCCCTCACCACTCTCCTCGCCTGTGTATCTTCCTGCTCTTCTGAGTATCCCTGAACTGCTTACCTCGCTGGCACCAGGGTCTCTGTGTCCCTTCTCAGTCTGTTGTCACACTTCACACACCCAGAGCCTGTACTGGGTTCTTTGCTCACTCGCTATGCTTTGCCCGGACGTGTTTATACCAGCCCAGCCCAGTATGTCCTGCAGCCAAGACTCCCTGCCTTTCCCTGGCTCTTCCGCACATCACATCATTTCTATGCCCAGTAGTTGTGTCTCTATCCTTATTAGCACCAGCATTGCTGTCACCCAGGGGTCAGAGTCAGGAGCCTGGAGTCATCTCTGATGTTCTTACTTCTTCTCTCCTTTCAATCACCCATTGGATTCATTCATCTATCCATCCATTGACCTATCACCATCCACCATTCATCCATCCATTATCCTTCCATCTACCCATCCATCAACTCTTCATCCACGTATCCACCCATTGCTCATCCATCAATTCATTCATCTGCCCATAAATCCATCTATGATTCATCCATTTGTCCGCCCATCATCCATCTATGTATCCGTTCTCCAGCCACTGCCCATCCATCCATTCATCTGTATCCACCCATCTCCTCATCTATCCATCCATCTGTTCATTCATCTGTATCCGTCCATCTAGCACACACCGGGTGTCTCCTGGTGTCCCCCTCCCTAGATTCCCACGCCCTGGACACAGGTACATCCTGAAGTCTGTTTCCTAAGCACCTCTTTGAGCATCACAGTGTGTATAAAGTGAGACATGCCTCATATCTGTGTGTCCACTGCAGGTCTTGCTACTGAGGCCCAGAACGTTCTGTAACCCTACACCCCCAACAGCCCCAGCAGCAGCATAGAATCACCCAAGCCTGCGGTGAGCCCCGCGTGTCTCCCATTTGCTTAAATCCAGGACGGGGAGCAGGTAGGCCATGTGCTGTCCCCTGCCTCCCACTTCTAACTGTGGCTGATTCTACCCTGGGCTCCTCTCCCACTTTTCCCTCGATCACCTTATGCTCCCAGACAATGTGGTTGCCCTGGCAACAACTGCCCCTTCCTTCCCTTCTCAACAGGTGTGCGTGCTCACCTCTCTCCCATCTGACAAGAACTTGACCTGTTCTCATCTCCCTCCAGTCCTCTCCCCATCGCCGAACAGCTGGAGATAGAACTTTTCACTCTGTGTTGATTTTTCCTGCCACCACAGCTACCCTGTGCCCACCAGGAACGTTGGAGACAGCCTCAGCAGCCCCAATGTTTCCCCCTCCATCAAGGACCCCAGTCCTTGATTCCTGCCTCTCGGGCAATTCCTCTGCTTTCCCTCCACCGGTTCCCGTGTCTGCACTCCCAGAACCCCAGCTAGGCCCCTCCAGCCCTGCCCTGCGGACCATCTGCATGCTGACCACAGCTGGATCACCCTCCTCTCACCCGAGTGCTCCTGGGAAGCGCCCCACCCTCGGCACACAAGCATCTGCCACTCAGGAACGTGTGCATCTGGGCATCTTCTCTGCCTCTGGCAGGCTTCGCGCTAACAGAGGGCAGAATCACATCAGATTTCTTTCTGGGTCTCAGCTGGGGGTGGGGGGGCGACTGTCTGCAACTGCAGGGTCGGCCAGGGACCTTTTCTCCTCTCCATTTTCCCTTCTGATTTTAAAAATTCGGTTTCTTGTTTTGTTAAATTTGGCTCAGGGCGTGCCTCTGTAGCCCAGGCTGCTTGCTTACTTGAGACCCTTCTGCTTTAGCCTCTTTTGGGCTCAAATTAGTTTTTAATTATCCATGTGGTATTTGAAGAAATGCTCATTGCAAAAAAAAAATTAAGGTATGTAGAGAGCACTGAATTCCTCGCCCCCACCTTCTCTGAAGGCCAGTTCCCCCATCTCCCTATTTATTTTACTTTCATTTATTTACTCTGTGGTGTGTGTGTGTGTGTGTGTGTGAGAGAGAGAGAGAGAGAGAGAGAGAGAGAGAGAGAGAGAGAGAGCACTGTGTGTACCTGTGGAGGACCAAGGGCTTTGGGAATCATCCTGAATTGCTTCTACCTCCTCCTTGCTTTGCTCTGGGATGTCCCAGGCTCCACCTCCCCATTTTAAAACATGAGGAATGTTTGTGTGTGTGTGGGGGGCTGACAGATAGGCTAGGTGTCTCCTCCTGACTCTGGCAGAGGTGCTGGCTTGACCTGGCCATGGTAGGAACATTCACAGCACAGATATGGGCACAAGCTGCTATTTGGGAATCTGCTCCCCAAGAGCAGTTCCCCAACATGCTGCAGGTCACCGCACGGCCTGCTTGAACCCCCACAAGAACCCTTCGGGATCACACTTTTGGGTGGTGGTGGTGTGCTTTACTGCCGCACGTGGGCGGGTCACCTTTTTCTTCGCTCCAGAACTCACCCGCTGCCCCCTTCTTTTCTTCCGGATCCCCAGTGCTCTCTAGACTCATCCACCATGTTGGTTTCTTTCTGTCTGAGCACGCACTTGCCACCTCCCTTCCTCCCTCCTTCTCCCTCACACCTTCTCCTCTCCAGATTGGGCTGTGGAGGATGCACCTGGTTTCTACTTCTGGGCAGAATCGCAGGCCCACCTTGGTCTCTCTCTTAAGGCAATTTTTAAGTCTATTTTTCTCCCTTCCTCACATCCTCCACATTCCACACACACGTGCGCATGCATCTCTGCGTCAGTGTGCTTCTGGCCTCCCCGAGGGTCCCACTTCCCCCTCTTCAATTTATTTTGAAACTTTCTTATTGATGTGCCATCTCCCTCGCCCCCTCCCTTTCTGCCTTCAGCTTGCTCAGCCACGCTTCCTCGGCTCTCCAGAGAGCATTATTGGATTTGGCCTGGAGTTTGTGCGTCATTCCTGCTCTGCGTGCAGCTCTCTCTCTCTCTTTCTCTCTCTCTGTGTGCGTGTGTGTCTGACACTTTCTTCTTTGACTCTTTCTCTTTCTTTCTGGAGTTCGTAGAGTTTATCTCTGTTGCCTTTACATGCTTGCATGTTCACGTATGTGTTTGTATGTGCATGCATGCATGTGTGCACGCGTGCGTGCATGTATGCGCACGTGTGTGTGCGTGTGTGTGCGCGTGCGTGCGTGCGTGCGTGCGTGCGTGCGTGTGTGTGTGTGTGTGTGTGTGTGTGTGTGTGTGTGTGTATGGTCTCAGAGGCATGCCCGTGGGAGAGTCTTGCCCTAGAGAGCCCCTGAAGGGGATGTATTGTGGCTGGAGACAGGGCAGAAGTCACAAGCATTGGAAACTTGGGCTGACCTTGAATGCTGGAAGGCAGCCTCTCAAAGCCAGGGAGCTTGCGCCTGGCCTTACCCATCCTGGCCCCAGCAGGAAAGTCCTTGTATTTAGCATCTACTTGCTCTTGGTCAGCAGTTTGCCTTCCCTGATGGAGGCCCGACTAGAGGAGCATTCTCCTGACAGTCAGGCCCAGGTGTGCATTTCCCACGTGACCACGGAGCATTTTGAGGGTGGGACCTGTCTGAGTTGTCCTTCAACTTTAACACAGGATTAGCTCTTGCAGGGGAGAATGGCAGGATAGACAGAAAGTGTCTGTTTGTGGCTTCTTTCTCTTTCTTTCTTTCTCCTGCTGTCTCTTAGCACCTTTTGAATTCCTCCTGCATTCTCTTCCTTTGAAGAATTAATTGTTAATTATCTCATTGATGGTGCTTTCACATTCAACTTGAAATAACTTTAAAACATTGTAGGAAAGACTTTAGATTTCTGCTTTGAACTGTGCCCCAAGTTTGATCTGCATGTTATGATTTTGATGTGAATTGTTTTGGTAGGTGGTAGGTTAGTGGATAGATAGATGGATATAGAAAGAGATATAAGAGAGAGAGATAGGGAAGGAAGGAAGGAAGGAAGGAAGGAAGGAAGGAAGGAAGGAAGGAAGGAAGGAAGGAAGGAAGGAAGGAAGGAAGGAAGGAAGGAAGGAAGGAAGGCAGCATAGCTGGTCTGCTGCTGGTTTGCTTCTTGCTGCTACAGTCTAAACATAAATTTGACACTGGACTTTGCAGCTTTCATCCATCAATGGACTGTGGGCCTTGTCCCTGTCTGATCCTAGACCTTCCCATTCTTCTGCCATCTTTCATCAGGAGCCCCCACAGTTGAGCTGGCCTTCCTTTCTAAGAAACATTTGGGTGTCCCTGCCCTTTTGACGAGGTAGTAGCCTTTATGTATGGTATCTTTCTGTCCCTTGCTTGTCTTGAGTACCTGGTGTCTGTCATCAGACCAGAGTCTGTCTGTCCAGTTTCCCCTTCCGTCTGTGTGCACGCATGCTTCTCTGAACCTTCACATGTCTCTTGGACTTTCCCTTTTCTCCTCAGCGCTTCACCTCCCTTGTCGGTTTGGTCTTCGTTTCCCACTTGGTGTCGCACCTGCGAATCTCTCTGACATGCAGATTTTTCTCCTTCTAATTCTCATTTGCCGGGGACTTGAAAGCCCTGTACCCTGCTCAGCCTGCCATCCATCCATCTGCCCCCTCAAACTCTGAGCATCGAGCAGGACCTGGGAGCTGGGATGACCCTCACGTGTGGGTCTGTGTGTGTTCCTCTTATGTTTGGATAGGAAATCCCCCCCCCCCCGCCTCTGCAAGGGTTTGGGTGCTAAGACTTGCTCCCCAGTTGGCCAATCCAATCATTGAGAGGCGATTGAGCCATACAGGCTCTGGTTTCATCAAGGGGTTGATCCCACCGATGGATTTATAATTTGGTGGTATTGTTAGATAGCTGTCACCTTCCAATAACTTGGAAGCAGAGCCTGTTTGGAGGAAGTAGGTAACTGCGAGAGGGAGGAGGGCATGTCTCTGAAGAGTCTGTTGTCCCTGGTCCCTTTGTCTCTCTCTGCTTTCTGGCCTCCACAGGGTGAGCAGTTTTACTCCTCACATGCTCTTTCTACCCTGATCTTCTGCCGTAGTCTAGACCCACAGCAACAGAGCCAACCTCTGAAATCATGAGCCAAAATACATTTTAGGCTTTTTCTCTCATTTCTCATGGCAATGCAAAAATGAACATAGTCGAATTGAAGAGATGGCTCAGGGCTTTGTCTCAAAAACAAAAAGATCTGAGTATAGATCCCCAGATCCCATAGAAAAATGTTTATGGTTCATAATTCTGGTCCGAAAGGCAGAGCCTGGGAAAGTCCAGAGCAAAGCAATAAAGAGGTAGAGCAGTCCAGGTGATTCTTATGGTCACTCTTTGTTTTCCACAGACACACACACTCATGTGCCCTCTTGAAACACACACACACATGCACATACGCATGCACACGTAGGCATGCATGTGCACATAAATGAGCACATCTTTCTCCTGTGCAACATAGCAGTGTCTGCCTGCATATGTGTCTGTCTCTTAGAGCCTTCCCCACCCTTTCTTATTCAACCCCATGCCACAGTGCTCTCCAAGGAGCTGGATTGAACCTGCTGTTTGTGCACCGCTCCTCTGTGTATGTATGTGTGTGTGTGTGTGTGTGATGTGTGTGTGTGTGTGTGTGTGTGTATACAGGGTGCATATGCATGTATACACATGGGCAATGCAAGTTGTACTGTATATATCTCTGTATATATACAAAGTGCATACAAGGTATGTCATGTGTGCATGTGTACAATGCAGTCAGTGCTGTGTGCATATATGTGTGTGCATACAGGGTATGCAAATGCATGCAAGATGCAGAATGTCTAATACATACAAGGTATGTATTCATATGGGGTGTTCTGTGGACGTGTGTGCATATAAAGTGTATTATGTGTGTGATGCAGGGTTATGTGCTTATGTGTATAATTAGAGTATGTGTATATATTGAAAGGTATAGATATGCACGTGTGGGCAAGGTGTATGTGCATGTGTGGGTAAGGATGTGCACAAAGGGTGCTGTGTGCATTTGTGTGCATATTCATGGCATACAACTGTGCACGTGTGCAGGGTATGTGCATATGTGTATTACATATATATACATGTGTGTATTGTGCACATGTGAGTACTTGCAGGGTATATGTACATGTGTATGCAGGATGTGTGTGTGCATGTGTTTGCAACTGTGCACATGTATGTGCGTGTGCAGTGTGCAATCTCTCTCTCACTCTCTGGGGCATGGTTAAAGACAGTCCTACCCTCTGTCATTCGCATGGATATTTTGCCTGTGGACTCATCGCTCCAGCTGTCCACTGAAGTGGCCCTGTCTGTCTGTCCTTTCCTATCCTTCCTGCTTCTGAGATGAGCTCATCTTGCCCTCCCCTTGGGGCTGATATCTCCTTGTTCCTACAGACAGGCCTCCTGCTTTGTTCTCTTTTCCTCCAGGCAGGGGCTCTGCATAGGTGCCTCAAGCCCGCTGGGCCGTCTTCACACACCGACATGTGTTGCTCATTAGCACCAATTGCCCCTGCCCGCATGCAGCAGCAGGAGTCTGAATCATCGATGACTCTTTTGCTTCCCATCTGTCCTCACCTCCTGCCGTATCTCCCTGAAAGGGGCCACTCCAAGACCCTTCAGCTCCCGTTCCTAGCCAGACCTCAGCATCTTGTGTCGGAACAAATGAAGAGGTTTCCTCCTTGGTCCCCCAAACCTGCTCCTACTCCCTCTTCTCCACCTTCCATTCTCCCCTGGAAGAATCACGAGTCTTCTTGGCCCCAGCCCTCAGGCAGCTTCCACAAAGCTTCCACAGAGCCCGATGCAGTTTTTCTCCTTGTGTCATGGTTTGAAATGTGAGTTGCCCCTCACAGGCTCTGTGTCAATCCTTAGTTGTTGTTTGGGAAGGTCATGGCCCCTTTAAAGGTGGAGCCTTGCTGAGAAGGCTTAAATCACAGGGAGTGGGTGGGCCTTGAGGTTGGTTAGCCCCACCCTGTTTGAGTTAGTAGGTCTGTTCTTGAGCGGGCAGCAGTGCTTGGCCTTCCTGATGTCTGCAGTGATTTAGGCCGCCTCCAGCTGTTGCCAGTCAGCCACGCCTTTTCCGTCATGAAGGGCTATATCTCCCCTCCGGAAGTGTAAGCTGAATAAACCCCTTCAAGTCATTTGAGTCTGAGTGGTGTCTCCCAGCAACAGAAAAGAGTAACTGCTACGCGCTGTTCCTCCTCTCTCTTCTCTTACCGCTTGTTGAGGTTGCTCCAGCTACACTGACTTCTTTGGTGTTCCTGGAGCAGACAGACCCCCAGAACTGACTTCTGACTGCTCAGGACCACCTTTTCCCTCCATCCCATCATGATGCCAACAGCATTCACTGGAGATGTGAGCAGAGCCACTGTAGCCCTGGTTTAGGGTTGCTCAACTAAGAAAGTAGACTTTTTTCTAAGCACATAGAAATCTAAGTCCTTTGACATCCTCCCCTCCCTGTCTGACCTCTGTTGGCTTAGATCTTTTTCTTTTTTTTCTTCTCTATTCTTTTATCTTTTTAATGTTGCATACATGAATATAATGAATTCATAATATTTTCACCCCTTAATCCCAATCCCATCCCTCCTCCTTTTCCCCTTGCAATCCTTCATCTCCCCTGCCAGACTCCCTCCTATTTTCAAATCTCTTCATTTGTGCAGCTCACTGTGTTCCATCTAGTTTGTCTTTGATGATATACGCCTGACGTGCTTCATGCTCCGGCAAGTATCATAGACCCGTGGGACCCGTGGGCCCACCACGAGGAAGGCATCATCCCCATCAGCTTCAGTCCTCATCAGTCTCTCAGAGAGGTGTTGATCTTCTTGAGATCTTTCTGCTTTCTTGGTGAGATGTTGAGACAGACCCATGCAATTCATGTAAGTATACATGTCTGCCATGAAATCTTGTATATCACGACTCTGTCGTGTCCAGGAGATAATGTCTGGCCTACCGCTGTCTCACTTCAGGCTCTTACAGTCTTACTGTCCCTTCTTCCATGAGGATCCCTGAGACTGGGAGTGGGAGTAGGGTGAGGTCTTTCTAGTTGCCATTTTTTTTCCTAGTATTGGGTCCCAGTTTTTTATTTTGTGTTGCGTTTTGGCCTGTCTAAGAGTTTTTGATTGGATGTTGGCCATTGTGTGTGTTACATGCTGATGGAATTTCATTGCCTTCCATTAAGGTCACGGCACCTTATGAACTCAATGGACTCACACAATGAACTCACTTGCTAATTGCTTTGTTCCATTGGAGGCTCATGGGAAAGCAGTTTTAGGGTAGATTCCCAGTAGCCTTCACTCATGAGTTAGTTTTATTTTGCGCTAGGGTTTGGTTAGGTGCCTGCCCTAGGTGATCACCATGGACGAGTCAAACAGTCTTTCCCTGTTTGAGCTCCGAGAAATACTTTTAAAAGATAAGTAGCAAAGTAACCAGTCTCAGAGATTTTGTTATAGCAACATAAAATGGATTAAGGCACTCTGGATTACATCCGTGTTTAAAAATCTTTTCTTTCTCTAACTTTCTTTCCTCCCCTCCCCTCCCCTCCCTTCCTCTCTTCTCTTGTTTTTTTCTTTTGTCAGCGTTGGGCATGGGCCCTGTTTCCTTGCATATACTCATCAAGTGCTCTCCTCTGCTGCTGAGCTACCTTCTTTTTTAAAACTTTATTTACTTGTGTGTGTGTGTGTGTTATAGAGGACACTGTGCATCCCTGTGGAGGACCAAGGGTAACTTTGGGAATTGTCCTGGATTGCTTCTACCTCCTTCTTGTTTCATTCTGGGATTTACCAAGCTCCGTCCACCACGACTGGAAGTGCAGGCTGCCACTCTTTCCCCCTGGCGTTTTTACGTGGGACATGGGATCTGAACTCAGGACTTTCTGCTTTCGAGGTAAAATCTTAACCCCTGAGCCATCTCTCCAGCCCTGAGCTATGCTCTTAACTTTAGCACTGCTTGGTGCTTGGAGAAGCTCAGTGTTTCAGAAGTGTCCAGGCCTGACTGCTTCGTGTTCAACAGTTGTCTGTTTAGTTTGTCTCTTCCATCCCCCTAATTTCACTAGAAACATAAAAAACAAACCACGTAACTAGATCACCTGGTTCATCAGGCGCATTTCCTATCATTCACGTTCCTGTAAGCAGCCGGTGTCTTGAACTCTACACTGTAAGATTCCATCTCTTCCAGTCGCCGGGAAGATTGTCCTCTTAAGTCTCATATCATCTCCTCAAAGGACACTGTTTCTCCAAAAGGCTTCTTTAAGATGTCTTGAATATTCATGACTGCTCTCCGCAGAGTCTTTGCACGTCTTCCAGCTATGTGGCTCTGAGGCCCTGTCCACACTTGAGGTTTTCATTACGGTTGCTTGTACTCCATCCCCAAAGGCCAACATACAATATCACTAATCCACTGTTGAAAGTTGTAGCCTTAAAGGATCTGCACTCATGACACTTCCTCACAGGACAGTTTCCTACCAGGCTGTTTTATGTGCGTGCGCGCACGCACGTGTGTGTGTGTGTGTGTGTGTGTGTGTGTGTGTGTGCATGCGTACGTGCGTGTGTGTGTGTGTGTGTGTGCATGCGTGCGTGCGTGTGTGTGTGTGTGTGTGTGTGTGTGTGTGTGTCCCTAGGGTCTCCAGGGCATGGCTGCTGGCTCCCTGTAGAAGAAGTAATAAGAGAAGCAGGGAAAAAGAGAGATAGAGACAGAGAGAGAGATATCGAGAAAGAGAGGAAAGAGAGAGGCAAAGAAGAGACACACAGAGAGATACAAACAGAGACACAGAGAAAGGGAGAAAAACAGAGAGAGGGAGGGAGAGAGAGACAGACACGGAGAGAGAGAGAGAGAGAGGGAGAGAGAGAGATGGATGGAGAGAGAGAGCACTAAACAGAAAGAGGCACCAATGCTTTTGACATCCCAGTCTGACCCCGTCACTTCTGCTTTGCCCATGTTGAGGCGGGTCACTAGATCCAGGACACGCAGGGGAATGGGTCTCCGCCTCTCCAAGAGCAGAATGTCTAAGAATTTGTACATAGACTTTGATATGACCACACTTGGTACTCAAGGCCCTTTCAGACCTTGCCCTGAGTACCCAGATCAGCTGCTCCCCCCATCTCATCCTCAGATCTCTTCTGATGGTCCCCTGAGAAGCACTAGTCACATCGTCAACACAGACTGATGGACTTTGACATCAGACGGGTCCCGAGTGCCACTTGGCCATCCCTTAACTCATCCCCAAGCTCCTGCCCTCCCATCCCATGACTGCTCCCCGAGAGCTACTCTGCAGAAGGGGAGACTCAGGGCTCTCGGTCAGTTTCTGCTCCCTGTCAGTCACCTGCCCACACTTCCTGTGTCCAAGGCCAGCTTTCTTTTGTTTGTCTCTCCCTGGGCTCCTGCTGCCTTCTTTCCTCTCCAGTTCCCCTTCTTCCCGTCCACCCAGCAGTTCCCTCCACGTCCTCTGCCTTCCTGGATAAGCTTCTTTAACAAGCTGACACAATGGAATCTTTTCTTGTCACAGATGTTTCCAGCTGCTGCTGGGCTTCCCAGGATCTCTCCTGCCCACCTGCCTTCTTGGAGACTTTCACCAGGGACCACAGTGAAGTGGGACAACTGCTGGGGGGTCCCAGACCGGATTCGACCCGCCTTCCTGAGACCCCACAAGCTACTTCCAGGACACGGAGATAAAGTTACCCGCTGAAGCCCTAATTAATCCACCCGGCAGCTCGGCTCAACACTGAGCTATTGTTGCCATCTAATTCCCCCACTCAGCCTGGGCCCTGTGACCGTCACTGTGGGGTCTCCAGCTGGCTCTTGTCCCTCCTCCTGCCCCAGCTTGGCTTCCCAGGCCTAGCAACCTCTTTGGGGTCACTTTGTGCTTTTGGGGGTATCTAAAACTTCCCTGGTCAATGTTGCAAGGTGTCCCTGTGTCTGAGACCCCCGAGCACCTCTTTCTTTCATGTCGCCCTCAAATTTCCCAGTAGGACTATCGTTGCTGGATGTCTTATGGTCCCCAGCCACCCCTTCCTCTCCACGCCCTCCTAGGGTCCCCTTTGCTGGCACTGTGAGCGCCTGTGGATTCCTCTTTGGAATCTTGCCTCCTTTTTCTTTTCTTAATTTTATTTTTTATTTTTTGTTCTGTTTTCTTGTTTATATGGGAGGGGGTAGGAGCGTGCGTGTATGCAAGTTCTCATGTGTGTGGGCACACATGCGAGTGCAAGTGCATGAGCACATGTGTGTGCGTGTGAAGGCTGGAGGGTAGTGTCAGGAATGATCTCCCATCGCTCTTTCACCTTATTTTTGAGGTTGGGTCCCTAACTAAACCCACAGCTCCCTGATAGGGAAAGTCTGGTTCTGCCTTCCAGGGCCGGGGTGACCGGTAGGCTAATACCTCCACCTGGCATTTTACAGTCAGATTGATCCTTTTGCTTGAGTGCCAGTTTCTTTACCCATCGAGCCATCTCCCCAGCCCTTGTCTCCTCTTTTTGTGCCTTCTTCCTAGTCTACCTCACCTGGCAGAGCTCAGTCCACCCCCGCCTCAGGGTCCCTGAGTTCCAGGCCTTGAGTTAGGACCTCTTGGTGTACATCCTACTTTGGTGTCCCCACGCTGGCTTTCCTCTCCTGCCAGGTCTTCTTTCTGAACGCTCCAGCTCACGGTTCCACCATTCTTTGCCATCCTACCCAGTGTCTACCAAGCATCTGCCAAATGCAGGAGGTGTCTGAGAGTGGCACCTTGCTGGGTGGTGAATCTTCAGACTCTGTCATGCTCCAGTCCCCTTTAGTTTGGGCTTTTCATCCCCACCTTGTCTATGACTTAGCCACCTGTCAGCAGCTCCTGGAATCAAGCCCCCCATGCCCAGTGTCTTGTCCAGTGCCTCCTGGTGTGAAAGCATGCGTGCCCAACTTTCTTGCTCCCAAGAGAGACATTGTGTGTGTGTGCACTCGCGTGTATGTCAGAGGACACTGCATATCTGTGGAAGCTCAAGGATGACTTTGGGAATCACCCTAGATTGTGCTACTTTCTCTTTGCTTTGCGCTGGTGTTTTCCAGGCTCCGCCTTCCAAAAATACAGGCCACCACCACTTCTACCTGGCATTTTCATGTGGGATCTGGAATTTGAACTCAGGACCTTCTGATTTCAAGCCAAGATTTAACCCCTGAGCCATCTCTCCAGCCCCAGGAGGGATATCCTGGCAGTGACATGCTCTACAAAGTTCTCCTGAGGATCAGGCTGACACTGGGGTTCTCCTTGCAAAAGGCTTCTGTCCTCTCCCACCTACTGATCCATCTCTGGCCCACATGCCCGCCTTCTGGATAAATCACTGACTGCGCTTCTTATTTTGAAGTATCTGTTCACTTATGAGGGGGTGCATGCACTGCATGCTGTGATGCATGTGTGGACGTCACTTCCAGAAGTAGTTCTCTCCTTCCACCCACCGCGTGGGTTTCCTGGGAGCAAACTCAGGTTGCCAGATTTACAAACAGGCACCTTATCTGCTGAACTATCTCACTGACTCAGTGTTTAAATTCTTGATCCAGAGTCTGTTTCTGGGGACCTGGTCTGGGTCAATGGTGAACGCCACTCTCTGACTCTTTCAGATTCTGTCACCCACCATAGGCTCAGGCCCTAGCCCTGGTGAGTGTGCCAAGGCCCTTCTAGACTCAGGATCAGGTTAGTCCACCGGATCTGGAGCACATCAGATAACGAGCCATGTCTCCACTTAGCACCTTGCTGCCAACCTGACAGTCACAGCAGGACATCCAAATTTCCAATACTCATCAGAGCAGCTCAAATGAGCATCTCCAAATGTACGGTACAAAGTCCTGCTGAGAAGGAAGAGCAATGGCAGCTCTCGTGTTCCCATGCAGGAGTACAAAGTGGTCCAGCGTTTGAAAGATGCTGGACAAGGTGGACGTGGTGGTGCAAGCCTATAATCTCAGCTGCTCAGGAGACTGACACAAGAAGATGGAGAGTTCAAGCCCTGCCTCTAAATAGATAGATAAATAGGCAGAAGATAGAAGACAGACAGACAGACGGATATAGGAGAGACAGAGAGGTAGAAGACAGACAGACAGACAGACAGACAGACAGATAGATGATAGATAGATAGGTAGATAGATAGATAGATAGATAGATAACTATAGCAAGAGACAGAGAGGTAGAAGACAGACAGATAGATAGATAGTAGCTATAGCAAGAGACAGAGAGGTAGAAGACAGACAGGCGGGCGACAGACAGACAGACAGACAGACAGATAGATAGATAGATAGATAGATATAGCAAGAGACAGGAAGGTAGAAGACAGGCAGATAGATAAATAGATAGATAGCTATAGTGAGAGACAGAGAGGTAGAAGATAGACAGACAGATAGATACATAGACAGACAGACAGACAGACAGACAGACAGACAGACAGACAGATAGATAGATAGATAGATAGATAGATAGATAGATAGATAGATAGATAGATAGATAGATATAGCGAGAGACAGAGAGTAGAAGACAGACAGGTAGCTGTGGAGATGTTTCGGCAGGTAAGGTACTCTCCATACAAGCCTCATGACCTGAGTTTGGATTCCTAGATCCCACATAAATGGCAGGCGCAGTGCTGTAAGCACCTGTACATTCCTATGCCCCTCATGGGAAAGGGAGCTGGACACCTGAGAATCTCCAGAAGCTCCTAGACCAGCCAGCCTGGCTTATGCCACAGGGGTGAGGAGACCCTGTCTCATACAGGATGGAGAGGCAAGGAACTGCAGCAGAGAGCTGTTCCCCACCTCCACATACACGTGCCCACACACACAGTCACTCTCACATCGCCGCATACACATATCCACGATAAATAAATGTAGTAAAGAAGTTTTAAAGGGCTGGTGAGATGGCTCAGTGGGCAAAACGAACCAGAGTCCAGATCTCCAGATTTCACATAAATGCTGGGCACCGTGGTGCTGGCATCTGTGGTCCCTGTGTAGCCTGGGATATGAGAGACAGAGCCCCTAGAACCGTCAGAAGCTTGAGGTCCAGCTAGGCTTCCGCAGCAGCTCAAACAAGGTGGGAAGGGCAGGAGCAACACTTGAAGGTTATCCTCTACCTCTACACACACGTGCCGGCACCACACACACACACACACACACACACACACACACACACACGCACGCACACACACACGTCAAACACATATTAAATAAGGTTTGCCATGCAGCTCGGTGCTTGCATAACAAATGCGGCCTTGCCTGGTTCCCAACGCTGACAAAAACTCAAAATGAAACAACCAACATGAAACACCAACAAAACCCAACTCATTATTTTTTTCTGTTTTTTTTTTTTCCTATCCTTTGGTTTTACAGGTTTACTTGAGAGAGAGAAACAGAGAGAAAGATAGATAGAGATAGAGATAAGGAGAGAGAGAGAAAGAGAGCGGTGTTCAAGCCATGACACATGGTGGAGGTCAGAGGACAACTTTTGGAATTCAGTTCCTTCCTTTCACCATGTGGGCTTCTGGGGATTGAACTCGGATCGCTAGGTTTGCAAACAGGTGTCTTACCCACTGAGCTATATCGTCGGCCCTCCCCCTTTGGATTTACAAGATAGGGACTTGCAGACCTGATACCAGACCCTCCCGCTCTGTCTCTCGAGTGCTGGGATTGCAGACTTGCCATCACACCCAGTTTTCCCAATGCATTTGAAACAGGACTAGGTTAGCCACACTGAAATTCTATATTCATTTTTTATTTATATATATTTTGTACTATTACAGCAACCCAGGGCTAGGAGTGTTCTGAACACATGTTCTACCACTGACCTAACTGGCAACACCATTTTTATCTCCATCGTGTGTGGTATTTGTTAAAACCACACAGTAGAAAGAGTGAAGGTCACTGCATATAAACTCTACCTTAACAAACCCAACTCTTAAAAAAAAAAATCTCTCTGTGTAGAGTATAAATTGGCGAAATGGCTTTGTCAGCATCTGCAAGAGGAGAACGCATGCTCACCTCTAAACCTACAGCTGCGTCCTAGGGACGGGCCCAACAGAACCAAGCGCACAAGGCCAGCCAGTGATGGATGCATTCGGAACGCCCATAGCAGCTTCGTCTGTCACAGCACAGCCCTGGGAGTCGCGCTGATAGTCACGGACAGATGACTGAAAAGGTCTGTCTGTGTGTTCACATGAAGAGGCTCTACACAGCGTGGGAAGAGAGGCGGAGGAGATGGACCCATCAGCAAAGTGTCGTGTCCAACAAGAGAATCGAGTTCCATCCCCAGAACCCATGTGACAAGCTAGGTGTGCCGGTGCATACTGGAATCACTGGTAATCACAGAGCTGTGGAGGTTAAAGGCGGTTGGAGCCCTGGGCTCTCGGGGCCTACTTGGCTAACCCTGGGTCCCTCTGAAAGATCCTGTCTCAAAACAAGATAGACAGTGCCTAAGTGTGACACCAGAGGTTGACCTGTAGCCTTCCACGTATGTGCTAAGATTACATACATTACACACAAGAAAACACACACACACACACACACACACAGAGCATGCACTCAACTAATTATGTTCAGTCACATGAATGATGCTCATAGAACATTTCCTGAAAGAAGCCACTGATTCTATTTGTACCAAATTCAAGAACAAGCCAAGAAATCAGGTGACAGAAATCAGGATCATTCTGAGAGGAAGGGAAGCAATGGAGTCTTCTAGAAGGCTGGAATTATTCTATATCTTGATCTAGTGGGTATGTGTATGCATCCCTGAAGATTTGGCGAGCCACCCAGCGAGATGTTTACATGGCACGAAGTGTTCCGGAGGTGTTTGTTTGTTCAACAAAGTACATTCCACTCTCATCACTGCCCGACCACTGCAGTGGCCAGGGGTGGGAGGGGAGGCAGGAATATACGACCCCAGCCAGAGAGTGCCTGTGAGGCCACCCTCATGCATGGAGGGAGAACGCTAAGTCTCCAGCCGGATGCCGCGATCAGGTTACCCGTGAAAGGGAGCTGGTTTAATTAAGTCTGACTCTATCTAAACCCCTCTGATTATCTGACTATAATCCCCGTGTCCGTCCCCTTGGCTCCATCTGCTCACTGACTGTCACGTCCTTGATTGCTCTGTGGCCCAGGCTGCTGCTGTTGCTGCTGAGGACGCGCACACACCCACCTTTCACATTCGCGAGGATCAGTCTCGGCTGGCTTCTGTCTCCCTCCTCCTGGCCGCCTTGTCCTTCCCCAGTGGTTTTTCAACAAGTTGCTTCTGCCAGATGCTGCCCTCTCGGAGGCATCGTTCCTTCCAGACCCTCCCCATCCGACCTCAAAGCTCACAGCCTTCTGTAAACACCTTCTCCTCTGCTACCCAGAGCATCCCCCTGGAGACCTTCTCTGGTCTCTATGTGGTCTCCTGACTCCAGCGCACCCCTAACTCATTCCACATGTGTTGTCCGGCGAAACCTCTGAAGGTTCAGGCAGACCTAAGGCCCATCCCCACCCACGGGTCTCCCAGGGCTTGTCATGGTGTGTGTGTGTGTGTGTGTGTGTGTGTGTGTGTGTTAGGGATGTCTATTGCCTCTGGTTCCATTTCTGATGCATATGGGACAGTGGGACCCTGGGCAGGAACCTGAGCATCCTCAATAAGTGCCTGGTCTGTGCCAGTTGTTCCCTGACATATAACTGCCATTGTTACGGTGGAGAGATTGAAGCTCAGTGTAGGGAGCCATTTACCTACCTGGCATCACAAGGCAAGAGGTAACATGGGGATGGAGCAAATTGCCCGAGTCATCCCTTGCAATCCCCTCTCCCCCCAATCCCACACCTGTCTGCACAGAGAGGAGAGGGGGCAAATGCACTTGAAAGGGGTTTCCAGTATCCTGAGGACTGCAGTATGCAGCCTGGGACCCAGAGACCCCCTTAACCAACCATTCTCTTCTCCCTTCCCCCACTCTTTCCTCAGCCCTAGAAGTTCCATTTACCAGTCCTTTGACACCCCAATTGGCTTATATAATTAAAGAAAAGATTGAGCGGCATTCAGACATCTCATGTCAGGAAGTGTTTATTCCGCAGCTGGCTTCAGGCGATGGCTAGGTGCTGGGGGCTTTCCAGGGCTCCAGCTGTGAGCGGGACAAATGTGGTGGACCTCAGCCACCTGGGGGGGGGCACTAGGAAACAGGAGACTGGGCTGTAGAAGATGCTCAGCTCACGTTCCTTGGCAGAGAAAAAAATGATTCAATTTTGTGCTGTTCCGTGAAACACATGTTCTTGTCCGAAACTAATTTCCCACCGCCACACTTAACCCCGCCCTCTCCTCAGCCCGCCAGCCTCGCTTTCCCGGTTCACCCAGCTCGCTCTGACCCCCATACTTCCCTAAGGAGCATCAGTCTGGTGAAATTTATTTTCTGTTCCCAGGTCCCAGAATGCCACAGTCTGAGCTTCATTTGCTGTGCTGGCACTACCATTTCTCTTCGTGAAGGAGACCCCCTGGGTGTGCGTATGGGGGGGTGCAAGAAGGACAGGAGGGGGATTTTTCTCTGAACATTTATTTGTGTGTAGATTTTGAATTTTAAACCATGTAGATTATTTTCTTACTTATAAAAATATTTTAAAATAAAAAAGCATTTCTATTGAAAAAAATAATCGCTGTTTGGCTAGGTGTAGTGGCACCCGCAACCCCAGCACTTGGATGGCAGGGGGATCTGTGTGGGTTTGAGGCCAGTCAGGACTAAATAGTGAGACCTTGTTTCAAAGGAAAACCAACCAACCCAAACAACAAGAAGCACCTATCCAAAGCCGGGTGCCTGTGGGAGGTAAAGGCAAGGGTTCAAGGCCAGCCTGGGCCACACAGTGAGACTCCACTCCCTTGTCTTTCCTGTCTAGTCAGCCAAATTTTTGGTTGCCCCATTTTGTTCTGGACTTCTTCGTCTCCCTGGAGGCGGCTCTGGCAATGGTCCCCACAGTCTCCTCATGGGCACCACAGCTCCCTAATCTCTTGAGACTCAACCTCCTGGGAGCGCAGTTCCCTGGGCTGGCAGGTCTGGCCCTGTGGCATTTGCTATCCCTAGAGCTCCAGCTTCCTCCTAGGGCACATGCACTCCAGCGTACACACCACCCCTGTGTTCTTCGTGTTTGGGGTCTGTGCTCTGGTGGAGCCCCGAGTCCAGATCCATCTGTGTCCAGAGTACCCTACTTGTTCTAAGCTTGGGGGCCTCACATTTCCAGATTGCCTGGGTCCGGTCTGTCCTCTGCCCTCCTTGTGTGGGACAGTTTCCCCACCTTTGTATCTGTTTCTTCACAAAGGTAGGAGAGGTGCTCTCTGCAATAAGTGTGAATGAATCGAGCACTGCGGATATGGAGCAGTTGGTAGAGCACTTGCTGAGCACATACCAAGTTCTGAGTTCCATCTCCAGCACCGTGTAAACCCGACAAAGGTGACACCTGCCTGTAGACTCAGAACTTGGGAGATAGAGAAAGCAGGAAGATCAAGAGTTCAAAGTCAACCTTGGCTACACAGTAAGCTTGAGACCAGAATAGGCTATATGAGACTCTGTCTTAAAAAATAATGGTGTAAGCAAAGCTCTCAGAACAGTGCTCAGCCTGTCGTATATTTATATATAAAATGCATCTGTGAGACTGAAATGTCCCAAGTGAAATGTCAGGTCTTCTTTTCACAAGGCCTGTCTTCCTATAGCAACTTCCCACTTTCGGGTTCAGTCTAGTCTTCCAATGCTGGATACCCAGGGGTCTTGACTGCACCCTTGGGAGACAGGGGGACCACCACATCACTACCGCTGGCCCGTTTTGTCTCCCAACTCTCTCTCTTCCTCTCCAGCTTCTCCCTGGCCCATGGTCTCCTGAATTTGCACTTGTTAAGTTCGTCAATGTTCTACTAATTGCCAGATCAAAAGAAAAATTTCAGTCTCCATCAGTTGGGATTTTCTGCTGCATTCGTTCCTGCTGATCCGCTTCTCCTAGAGACAGCTCACTAGCTCAGTTTCCATGGCAACCGCTCTCCCGCTCTGCTCACGTGGCCACTTGGCACTGAGATTTCTTTCTTTCTGCTGTGATTGTAGGTGCCCCCCCTCCAACCCCTAAAATGATGGGTCGGAGGTCCTGAGGGGCTGCACTGTCCTAACTAGTGACCTCTCTGTCCCCCTGGGCCACGCTTTCTATACCACGAATAACCCTAACTCTATCTCCAGTTGAGATGTCCCGAGGGCCAAGCTTCTAAGACCTGAATTCTTGCTGGTCAATTCCCCCTGGCGTCCCACGGGCCTCTCAAATTCTACTCTGGACTATGCCAGGATTTCTACCCAGTCTACTTTGTTCTCCAAGTACCAACCAGGGAGAGAACCCTACAACATAAATGAAGGGCAGGGATAAGGCTCAGTTGATACAGCGCGTGTATATGGCACAAAACCCTGGGTCAATCTTCAGTACTACATAAACTGGACATGGCAGTGCATACCCGTGATTCCAGCATTGGGCAATCAAGATCACCCTTGGCCTTCTATTGAGTTCAAGGCCAGCCTGGGATATATGAGACACTGAATCCACAACAACAACATCAAAAAAAAAACCACACAAAGCATTCATAACTCAGCCCATAGCCTTTACCTACTCAGACATTTTCCCTAGCTCTCCCTTGCCTGCCATACACTCAAGCTCATTAACTGCCTCACTCCCCACCCCCAGCTTCTTGAGAAATCTGCTTTATCCTTACTTTATCAGGGGAAAACCTTTTCCTGAACCCCTGCTTCTGAATCTCCACTCCCCAACTGTGTTTTCCCACCACCTTCCTTCACAATCAGAACAGTTTTGGTTGCAGGTAATATAAAGAAGTCAGATTAGAAACAGCCTTTAGACAAGAGTTGTTTTTGTTTTTCCCTAAAAGGAAAGGGGGTTCCTCTGGGCTTCTTGGAAACTGAACTGAATGTAAAGAGAGGAGGGAGCGGGGGAAGGTCCTGACATTCAGCCCCATCAATATAAAACCCCCAGCACGGACACACATTCCCCCACACACAGGTAAAAATGTTTTATTGTTATATGTTTGCATGTACACAGTAGCTTTACTGAGGTAAAATTTACATATAAATAAATGCATGCATTTGAAGGATACAATTTGATGAATTGTGACACCTATGTACACTTATTACAAGTCAAGGAAATGAACTTGCCCATAAATCTCTAGGATTTCTTCAGTGCTTTTCCTCTTCTTCCTTTTCCTTCTCCCTACCCTTCTTGTCCATTTCCTGGGTCGCTGCTGATCTACTTCCTGACTACATATTAACTGCAATTTCTAGAATTTTATGAAAGCGGACCTACACAGCAGGCACTCTTGCTTGGTCTAGCTCCTTTCCCCCAGCACAATTATTTTGAGGCCCATCGTATTGTTGTGTGTGTTACTAGTTTATTCTTTTTCACTGATGACTGTATTCCATCATGTGAGTGTACCACAGATTGCTTCCAGTTTGGGGCTGTTATAAGTAAAACTGCTACGGACAGTCCCACGCACCAGTCTTTACATGATCACATGCTTTCATATTCCTTGGACAAATTTCTAAAACAATGGTTGGGTCACACGGTATGATCTGAAACTGCCAACCTCCTTCCCAGAGTGCCTATACCATTTTACACCCTTCATCCTGCACTTATTAGAGTTCTGGTTGCTACCATCCTCAC
Source organism: Typhlomys cinereus (assembly GCA_023101885.1). NCBI lineage: Eukaryota > Metazoa > Chordata > Mammalia > Rodentia > Platacanthomyidae > Typhlomys > Typhlomys cinereus. The sequence goes on from JALPQD010000196.1 coordinate 2,114,053, forward strand.
CAATATTACGCATAATCAATGCTTTAAATTTTTGACATCCTAATGGAAATCCTATTGTGGTCTTAATGTGCATTTCTTTACGAATTATTAAGCATCTCTTGGGAGCATTTATTTGCTGTCTTTTTAACCTTCAGTGAAGTGTCAAACCTTTCATTCATTTCTTACTGGGTGGCTTTTTTTCATGTATGTGCATATGGAGCACAGGCATGCATGTGAGGTAGTTGTGTGTATGTGTGTGTGTGTGTGTGTGTGTGTGTGTGTGTGTGTATTTTCATGTGGATGGGTATACATGTTTGTGCAGGTGTGTCTATAAAAATGTACTTGAATGTGTGTGCCTGTGGGGGCCCAAGGGTGAAGTTGGGAATCATCCTGGATTGCTCTTTCATCTTACTGTTTTGCTCTGGGGTTTCCCAGGCTCCACCTTCAGAGTTGGAATTGTAAGTGCCCATATCTGTCTGGCATTTTCGCATGGGAGCTGGTGATCTGGTTCCTTTGCTTGTGAGGCAAAGGCTATAACCATTGAGTCATCTCCCTAGCTCTGCCTTGTTTGATTTATAATATTTGTTTATTTCGGAGAGAGAAAGAGAGAGAGAGTATGTGGGTATGGGTGTGTGTGTGAGAGAGAAAGAGAGAGAAAGAGAACATGTGGACTTCTGGGGATTGAATTCAGGTCACCAAGTTTATGGGCCAGCACCTGATCCTGCTCCCCACTGGCTCTATTTTTTTCCTAATTGGGTTTTGAGACGTCTTTGTATATATCTTAGATATAAGTCTTCTATTTAGGTATATAATTTGCAAGTATTTACTCTCAATCTGTGGTTGGTCTTTTTATTCTTTCAGAGCTTAAGTGCTTAATTCCAATTAGTCTAATTTGTTCTTTTCTATGTGTGATAGGTAGTGCGTGTGTGTGTGCGTGTGTGTGCGTGTGTGTGTGCGTGTGTGTGCGTGTGTGTGTGCGTGTGTGTGTGTGTGCGTGCGTGTGTGTGTGTGTGTGTGTGTGTGTGTGTGTGTGTGTGGTTTGTGGCATGTACACACTGGCCTGATTGACCACCCTTTTTCTCTCCGGCACCCACTCAAATCCTGTGTGTGGAGACAAGGACCAAATGGCTCTTCTCTGAGGTCGGTGCTATCCTTTCTTTTAGCTTTAGAGCAGACTAGACCAGATGTCTAGGCTGCAGCAAGACTCGGGGGGCCCTTTCCCCCTTAAAGACTTTGACTTTGAGACTCTAGCTAGATCCTTCTCAGCATCCTCTTTGTCCCCGTCCCCATTTCCACTGCTGGTCCCCTGCACCTCTGTCTCAGCACACTTCTTCTTGATCTTTTTTCTGGACATTTCTTTTTGCTTCTGAGGTTGTATACTGCATACAATTTGCACCCCCTTTTCTCAGTTGCTGCTTTACTTTTTTTTTTTAACATCATAAGAATTTTCCAGAACTTTATTTTTTAATATAAAAACACAATTAGTCGATGAAAAATCACTCCTTGAGAGTGGATGCAAAATAATTGCTTAACGTTTTCCTGGTAGTTGGTTATTTTGGTTGTTTCCATTTTTTATTATAAACAAGGCCACACTTCCTCTCCCAGTACATACATCTTTTGTCAATTTGAGATTATTCCCTTCTGACAGAGCACCAGGAGTGTAATTACCAGGTCAAAGGCGGTAGCAATTTACATTCCCATCAGCGGTATTGCATGTTCCCTCACACCCTGGCCAGCATGGGGTATTCTCATTAAAATTTTCCTCTTCGCTCAGCAATGGGCAGTGTTATCTCGCTGTTGTTTTAATTTACTTTTTAAAAAATAATTAGATATTGGAAAATAGGTTCAACCTATGAGCCATAAAAAATTAATCTTCTGTTAATTGAGTGTTCCTACCCCTTCACATTTATCCAGAAGTGATTCGAATTTTTAAAACTCAATTTATATGGCTTCTTAAACACCAAGGATATTAACCCTCTGCAGGATACTCAATGCTGTTCGCAATCTTCCTGTGGTTAATTCTGGAAACTGCAAATCTCTCTCTCTCTTTTCTCTTTGTTGAGACGTCTCTTACTTTTAAGCTGAGATGTCTCATCAAGAATTTTGTGTGAATGTTCCTTTCTACTTTGCTCAAGTGTGATTTTTAATTGAAATCTTTAATCCATCTGAACTTGTTGCTTTGCAGGAAGTAAAGAACCAAATGGATTAGCTTTTCCAAAGAGCTAACCAACCCCTTTTTCTGTACCGCTGGGAGGGGGGCGTCCCTTCTATACTGTGTGGAGTGCTGGAACAATTTTCTTTTCTATAGAGTGTGGGTTCACACTGCTCCCCCCACTCTCCAACCTCCATCAGAGCCTCCCACCCACATTATTCTCTGGGACTGAAATTGTGGTCCTTGCCCCTGCTCGGGTTTGAGACTCCTGGGTGGGTTTTGCTGAGCCTCGAGAATTGTTCAAGGTATTGTCTACAGGGCGGCCAAGGAAACGAAAGTCGAGGGGGTTTTTTTAGGGCTGGTGCCCAAGAGAAAATACAAACTCTGAGGCCCTCAAAGTTTGGAGATGGCAGTCAAAGGTAGAAGTTGTGGCAGGGCTTATGCCGAGGAAATAGACTGAAGAGCATTCATGTCAGACCTTAAGCCCATGAAGGGATGAGATGTGGCAGAATCAGGGCATCAAAAGAGCCTATTAGAACTTTGCAACTTCCTGTTCTCAAAAGGAGGAGGAGGAGAAGGTGGAAGAGGAGGAGGAGGCATATGCCCCATGCAACAATTAGTCTGTATTCTGCTAATAAATTCATAGTCAAAAGGCTTATAGGGGAACAAGGTTTTATTTTCTCTTGTGATTGGTTACAGTTCTTTGTCCAACTTGGCAGGAGAGCTCACATCTCCACCAAAGGGCTATGGGAACTGGCCACACCATAGCCACATACTGGCCACGTGTACAAAAGGATGCCAACTTTCTTCATCAGTTCCCTCCATCTTATTCATACGTCTGGAGACTAGTCCTGCCCATCATGCACCAGGCCTTTCCCATCAACTAGAAAATCTCCTGCAGGTTCACTTTAGGCTTAACTAAACTACGAATTCTCTGCCCAAATCTCAAACCTTAACCATCAATTTGACACCTGTATCTAATTATGACACAGCCTCCTGTCCCGAGTCTCAAGAAAGAATAGGATGGGGTACTAGACTCTTTTGGGAGCAGAAGCCTTAAGTACAAGCTGGTGCTTAGCAGCAAAGACATAGACCCCAGCCTGTGGGGATAAGTGGATATCTGAGTCTGTAGTCACACATCAGGGGACAAGCCGGACGGGGAGCCAGTGAGCTTGGTGGGGCCCAGAGAAGCCAGACTCAGCAAGGGGAAAGCAGAAACCGGGGGCTCAGTGCCAGAGTTGCCAGCACATGGGGATAGGAGCTAACTAAGATGCATGGCAAGTCAAACATCACCTTTGTCTGGTCTGTGATGACTAACACTCATTCATATCACACACAGTAGTCGCCTTCTCCAGGGTGCTGGGGCCTGGGCCTGCACCTTGGCACAAGTGTCTCAAAGACGTGCTTTTGGGTTATAGTTTGATATTCTGGTGGGTTACACAGACCTCAGATATCCGCCCCCCCTCCCAGGCAGATCTTCTTCCTGTGACCCACCAACGCTGCTTTCCTCTTGCATAACATTGCTTCTGGACTTGGTCCCTATTCTCATCCCCCGCCCCCTTCCCATGGATGTGGAGGGTTCAGGATGCGACAATCTCAAGTCCCCTCTGCCACTCGCACAGTCAGTGTTTCTGCTGCCACTGTGTGTACCGTCTCTATCGGCTGCTCTGAACAATGGGTCAAGGACTCCTGTCTACTTCCAAGGGTTCGTGACGACTCTCCAAGACACTAGCTTACAACCCTGATGTACTCTGTGGAGCTCTGTGTCTCACTGAAGTTCTTGCTCTATGTGACAAAGCTGCCAGCCATACCTCCACCCTCCCCAGCTCTCCCTCCACCACCCCGAAGTCAGCTCCCATATAATGTGCTCACTCATTCCACAAAGAATATTTTTTTTTTTAGTTAAAAGAATTTTGACTTTCTATTTCAAGGCATTTTCTTTCAAATCAGAAAATATTTATTTGGCAACCTCTGGCCAGCTGCTCAAAGCTGCAGGTCATTCCAAAGTGAACTAGACAGAAGCCTCGCCACTGGACAGGATTCCTGCCAGAGCGAGACCCAGTTAAGTCATCAAGTTCGCAAATTCCTCAGGAGGATGCAGGGGGCAGGTTGCTCTGCAAAAGGCTAAGCATGCAGCTCCATCCTAGGAGGCAGCTTGCGTGTTGCTGTCTAGCATGGAGTTCCTTCCCCGTCTGTCCTCCTGTCCTCCGAGGCTTCGTTTAGCTAATTGTCTCTGCTCTGCGGTGACTCTGGTCCCACAGGTACCTTCCTCCGGGAAAACGTGGATGAAAATATTGCTCTTTTATTAAAACCCAAAGCAAACAAAAACATCCTGCCCCCTTTTCTGCCCTCCTCCCCCTACAGATAGACCTTGGATCAAATGTCATTCCTGACCCTTCACTCCCAGAAAGCTGGAAACAGATTCCAAAGTCCAAGCGTAGGGCTTCCAGTCAGCCTTGGCTTTCCTTGACCTCTGTGGGTTCCAGGAGCCCTGTGCTCCCTCCTGTCCTCTCTTCCTCCCACGCCTGGTCCCTACATGTCCTAGCTGGCTGGAGCCAACCTCTGTCCTTCATTCCTTTTGTGTGCATGGTATACATGCATGTGTGTTTTTGTCTGTCTGCACCATGTGCACGTGAAGACAGAAGTCAACACTGTGTCTTTCTCAGTGGTTCTCCACCATGTTTTTTTTTTTTTTTTTGAGACCTTCATTTACTGAATCTGAAGCTCGCCCGTTGGGCTAGGCTAGCTGTCAGCGAGTTCTAGGGACACCCCCCCCCCCGCCAGGTCTCTCCAGCACTGAGGTTACAGGAATACTCAGTAGTTGCTGGGGATCCCAATTCAGGTCCTTGTGCTTGCATGGCAAATGCTTTACTGACTGAGCCACACTCCCAGCCCTAGGTTTCACTGCTCCTTAAAGTCGCCTCCCCTGGCTGCCTCCCCCTTACAACCCTGAAGTCTTCCATCTCGACCTGCTTCCTCCCAACTCCATGAGCCACAAGTTTCCAATGCCTCTGATCTCAGTACACTTAGCTGACGGTTCTTGGTCCTCAAGCTGCTCCTTCCTCAAAGTCCCCCCACCACTTGGAAACAGCACTGGACAGTGGAAACTGTGGAGGGAAGGACAACTCCCTCTGTAGCCACCAATGCTTCCAACCATATTTACCCTGAATCTTTGTCCTCCCACAGGCGCCCTGTCCCTGTGGTTTTTTTTTCTGTCACCTATGTCCAGTCCAGTTGCTACATTCCAGGTCTAGGAACCTCTCTTTGGCTCCTCCTGCACCCCACCATGCTTTCCTCATTAGAAAGAGAATTTCAACAATGGAAATCAGAACATGTGGCTGCCTTGTCTAGATGTCCTGGCTGTGTAGGACAAAGCCCCCAAGGCTTCTGTGCCGGCCGACCTCCCTCCTCAGTCTCTGGCTTCTCTTGGCTTGGTTGACCCCTCTTCTTTCAGCTCTCAGGGAAGCCTGGGCAGATCCCTCACTCCAGACTCCAGAGGTCTTGCACTGCTCTTCATATCTGTAATTACTGTTACAGTGGTGTGAGTCGGCTCTGACTGGAAGCTCTGTGTGGGCAGAGACATGGTGGTCTTGTTCCCATGGGGTCCCCATCAGTTAGCCACAGATAGGAGATGCTCAAGCAGCATTTGCTGAATTGAGTTGGAAACTTTCTCTTGACTTCGACACGTCACTCTTCAGCTCCCAGACAACCTGCCCTGAACTTTTCTAATTATCTGAACTTAATTATCTAAACTTCGACACCAGGACTGTCTTCACTGGCTGATTGTCTATCATCCTCAGGTGGTGCGGTCGAGGTTCTGCTCCATCACACCCCTGAAACCACTCTTGCTGCGGGCTCCGATAACCCCCTAATTACCACCTCCAGTGGGTGTTTTTCCATCCCTGTCTTATTGGAATTCTCTGCGGGGTTTGATATTGATCACTCGCTCCTCTCCAAGTGCTCGCCTCTCTTCGTTTCCATGACAACCCCTCTCCTTGTTTCTAACCCGTCTCTATGACGACTTTTCCTCCCCAGTCTCATTAATCAGAGTCTCTGACTCAACCACCCTTGAAATGTTAGGGTTCCCAAGATTCGATATCGTGAAGATGCCAACTCTCCCCAAGCTCACGTATGAATTGCTGTGTCATCCCAAAGTCTCACTGCGGTTCTTAGTGGCACTTAAGACAACGATTCTCAAAGCCATATGGTAGAGAGAATGGGCAAAAATAGCCATGATGATGTTGAGAGAGAAAAACAAAGTTGGGAACACAGTAGGAGGGGAAGGTCTGGATTCACCCTACTAGGTAGCAGCTCACAGTGCGGCTGTAATTAAAGATGAGGGAGCTATGATGCAGAGACAGGGGCTCGAGACCTTAGCATGCCATCAGACCCCGGAGAACATGTGTAGAGCTTAGGTGGGACCTTTTCAAGTGGTGGGGATTGGTCACCAGGGCTCAAAGATGTTCATCCTAAGGTCTGATTTCTTTAAAGAGAGACCATTTTGATCTCCTCCCTCGGGCTGAACTATTTCTTTCCCTACTCATATCCCCACTTTGAAACTTGCCTATATGGGTACCATTCCTTTAAGATTACTTCTGACTTTCTTCTTCTGAACTTTCCTATTGTTTTTTTTTTTTCTTTTCATTTTTGGAGGCAAGATCTCATGTAACCCAGGCTGACCTCAAAGTCTTTGTGTCACCATGACTGGCCTTGAACTCCTGAACCTCCTGCTTCTAGCTCCTTCCTGTTTTGTTTTTTTTTTAAAGGCACACACTCTCACGCTCACCTCAGTTTTTCTACTGTATTAATAATACATCATCTTGGTTGGTTAGTAGGTTATATCGAATGCATTGTATTATTCTTGCCTTCTATGCTTTTTGAAATATGTTGTTGTAAGACAGTAATACTATAACATGACAGACAATCTGGAAAGTAACTAAAACCTTGGGAATGAAAACTAACATCTCAATGATAACCCCAGCGTCTGCTTCTGGGAGTGCTGTGAAAACGGATCAGGAAAACACCCCTTCTTCTCCTTTCTTACACATTCGTTTGCACTCAATGCTTTATTATACATACATATTTAATATTTAAAAGAAATATTTATAAAATGCATGCTATATACTGTTACACAGTATACACTACATATAATATATATGATAGCATATATTAAATACATGATGTAAAGTGTATGTCATATATTGTACATATATAGTCCTGTGTTTTTTACACTGGTTATATGCTAAACACTTCTTTGTATTAGTCAACAATCTTTGTAATCATTATGTTTAATGGCTGCTTAATAATTCATCTAATGAATGGAACATAATTTGGTTAACCGCTCCTCTGAAGCTGGAAATTTTGACGGCTTCTTTCTCTCTCTCTCTTCTTCCTCTTTCTCCTTTCCTCTTCCTTTTCCTTCTCGCTTCTCCTTCCTCCTTCCTTTTCTCCCCCCCCAACTCCATTCTTCTAGATGAGGCCACAGGGACACATGTTCCACACACATCTTTAGACATGGCTTCCAATTCTTTTCTTGGGATGACTTCCTAGAGATGGAATGACCCAGGCAAACAGTATGAATCTTTTTAAGACTCTTCCCCCATCTCCAGCAAATCATCTAGGAGAGACTTTGCCACTGCACAGTGCTGCTGGCCTCTACCACGGGGTGGACCACAACGCAGCGGAGCACCATGAGCTCGTTTGCCAACGTGCTTCAGGTGGTCCAGAGCGTCAACTCTGAATCCTAATTTATGCTGTTTTTATTATGAGTTTAACACTTGCAGCTGAATTTGCCTTTTGAGCCCCATCTTTCATAATGGACTCTTCACACTTTTTATTGCCCCAACATACTACACATACATATATACACAAGCAAACACACACACAAACATACACATATGTATATGTGTATATATGTATGTATGTATGTATGTATGTATGTGACAATCCTTCTGTCTTTGGTGCAGGCTTTACTTATGAGAATCTTCAGTACACTTACCACCCATACTCTGGGATGCCTACAATGATCTGCCTCAACCACAGATCAGAAAATGAATCATTTCCATTTTTTTCCAGTTATTAGTATGACTTTTTTTTTGCACTTAATTCACCTGACATTGATTTAGGTAGTTGGTACGAAGAGAAATAAAAATTGTTTTTTGTTTCCCAAATAGAGAAAATGCACAGCCTCATTCAATGACAAATCTTTCTATTCCCCATCCATTTGTTGGATCTCTGCTCCTATCAATCACAGAGTTAGATGCTCCAGGATGTGCTCTGGACTTTCTAGATCATTCCATAGAGGTGCCATTCTCTCTCTCTCTTTAAAAAGTAATTTTGTTTCGTGTCATGTTGCAATGTCTATTTGTGTTAGAGTCCCCAAATCTCTGTCTTGTCAGATTAGCTGCAGGAATATGGGGCTCCACATCTAATTTCCCACTTGGTATCTTATATTAACTTTTCCATGCTGCCACTTTCTTGCACAGACACATTTCCTAGTTCTGTCTTCTCCTTGGAAGACAAATCATGTCCTTGTTGCTCCACAGGGGTAGACTGTTGGTGGTCCTAGTTCTGAAGTCAGAAGCGGGGTCAGGAGACGTGAGTCTGAGATGGCAGATCTGGCTCCATGTCGGCCTCCTCACACCACCTGACATCTGTAAAATGGGGCTGTAGGGTCCACAGGAAGCAGAGATGGTCAGAACAGCTTCGTTCTTCAGTCAACCCGTGTGAGCTGTCACAGAAGAGATGAAGCCAGCAGGGAGAGACATCTCTGCAGACATCACTCGCAGGGAGCTCACAGCTGAGAGAGAGCCCTGCGCCCCGAAGGGGAAAGTAATTGCCAAAGATGGAGTCCCAAGGATCTGCAGAACATGGAGCCATGCTTGGGGAAAGGCACAGCAGGTGGCTTGTGGGAGGTTCTCTGAGAGGACTTTGAGGCTGAGTCCAGCTCCCTGAGAAGCAAGTGGCCAAGAAGCTCTTCAGAAGCCCAAGCCTTGGGGCTGCAGAGATGGTTCAGGGGTTAAAGCCTTTGCCTGACAAGAACCTTGCAAACAAACCTGAGTTAGGATGCCAGATGCCATGTAAAAATGCCAGCAGATACATCAGCGGACTGAAGGCAGTGTCCTGCACTTCTGGCCTTGGAAAGTGGAGCTTGGGAACCCCAGAGCAAAGAGGATTCAGGATGATTCTTGATGTCACCATTGGACTTCCACAGGCACATACACTTAAATACCCTCTACTACATATACCTCCTACACATACACACAAGCAAACACACACACAAACATACACATACAAACACACAAGCACACACACAAACACACATACAAGCACACAAACACATATAAAGATACACAAACACACACAAGTGCACACATGAGCACACACAAATACAAACACACATACACACAAACATACACATAAGGGCATGGACACACATACATATACACATATACACACAAACACACACACATACACACATATACACACAAACACACACATACACACAAGTGCACAAATATACACACATACACACAAACACATATACACACACACATATACACATATATACACATACACATAAACACACACAAGTGTGCACACACATACATACACATATACACACAAACACACAAGTGCACAAATATACATACATACACATAAGCATGCATGCATACACACAAACACACATATACACACAAACGCACAAGCACACACATACACACAAACACACATACACATACATACACACGAGCACACACACGTATATACACACATACACACATACATACATACACATACACAAGTGCACAAACACACACATACACACACAAGCACATATACACACAAACACACATATACACATACATACACAAGAGCGTGCACACACACATACACATATACACACAAACACACACATACACATAAAGCACACACACATACATAAACATACATATACACAAGCACATGCACATATATATGCAGCCACACATACACATATACATACACATACACACAAACACACACACATGTATATACAGACACACATATACAACTATACAAGTGCACGCACGCACACACACACCCAAGCCTTGAGAAAATATGCCCAGATATGAGGCACTGAAGGACTCTTGAGCCTGAGGACAGGGCAGTTTCCAGTGGGGACAGACTGGTAGATTGGGGGGGCCTCACAGTTGAGGGGATTTTGTCCTAGGAGCAGGGATCCAGTCTGGATTATTGGGACTGTGCTCTTCCTTCTCTGTGGAAAGTGGAGCAGGAGGAGCGAGGGGAGGAAGGTGCGAGGCCCCCACAGTTGGGATGGAAAGGGTGTGCAGGGCTGGCCCAGGATGGTTCTGGCGATGGAACTGCCAGGGCGGGCTCGGGGCTGTGCGAGCATGAGGAGGATAATGCTGAAGCGCCAGGCATGAGAAACTGGACTGGTGGCTGGGCCATGCGCAGAGAAGGAGGAGATAGAGCAGCATGGAAGCCAAGGGGAGATCTCGGGAGAGAGGCCAGACGCCGCCAGGAGAGAGCAAGTTGAGGACAGAAAGCTGCTGACAAGATGGTGGCAGCTCAGGGCTGGTGGAGTCCGGCAGAGACAGGAGCGTCAACTGAGAAGAGCCAGGCCACTGGGCGAGGAGCGCCCCTTTTCTCAGCTCGACTGTACCTCTGGGCGCGCAGTCACGGCACTAACCTGGGGACAGTTCCAACCCATTCTTTCCAGCCAGTCAGTCCAAGGCCTCTCCTTCTGTCACACAGTTGTCACAAAGTCTTTCTGACTAAAAGAAAATATCTGAAGCTCCATTTCAGACATATGAGTTGAGGCAGAAAATAATTATTCTGCCTCGACCTCACTGATTGCCTGGTGCCAGGTGCCAAAGGTGCAAAGAACCCCTAAGATGTGACCCCAACCACTAGGCAGGATGAAGCCACAGCTAATTAGAACTTCAGTCAGAGCCCAGGGGGGCCAGGAGGGCTCCCCCAGAACACGGAGCTCAGGTTCCCTAGAAAAGGGAACATGATTGAATTTTGTTCCTTCTACCAACACCACTAATCCCTTCACCTTGACACTTAATCCTGCTGCTCTGGGGCGCCCTTGCTGCCTGTGCCTGCTTTGCAAGGCTGGCTGGCCCAGCCCCCCTGTCCTGGGTGGCCTGAGCATGGGGGCCTTCCTGCTCTGCAGCCCCCTCCTCTTGTGCCCACAGTCAGACTAGAGATTGCCTTGCCTTGAGTTGCTGTGACGAAGGATCTGAAGCCCTATCCAGGTGCCTTATCTGTGCTCTTACCCCCAGTGCTCTGTGTCTTGGACTCACCTGTGGCCATTCATCCTTTGGGACACTCTTCCCCGGCTTCTGGGCCCCCTTTTCTGACCCAAACCATTCACCGATGCTGATGCCGTGTACTCTGACCCTCCCTTTCACTGGGTGCCATGTGCCTCAACTTCATGCACCCCTAAAGCTTTGCTCAGCACCAGGAGGTGACGTCCACAAAAAGTGCTGACTGCTGCACCCACTTCCTCCATCCATGTTCAGTCCAGAGCTCTCTTCTAAGCTCTAGAATCTGTGTGTGCCTGCAGAAAGGCCCAAGGTGTCTCATAGTGGATTGTTTCTACATCTTTTTTGCTTCACTCTGGGATTTCCCAGACTCCACTGTCCAGAGCCAGAAGTGCAGGCCCCTACTATTTCTGCCTGGTGTGTTTTGTTTTGTTTTGTTTTGCTTTGTTTTGTGTGTGTGGTATCTGGGATCCAAACTTAGGTTCTTCTGCTTTTGAGTTTTAACCCCTGAGCCATCTCTCCAGCCCTCCCCCACACATTTTAATATCGCCCAAGCAATCCGCCATCACTCAGACACCCCAGTATCATCCAGACACCACCAGACATTCCACCATCAACCAGACAGCCCACCATCAACTGGACACCCCAATATCATTTAGACACTACCACTCAGACACCTCCACCACCATCCACACATCCAAAAACTACAGACATATCACATCGTCACCACACGCAAATTCCAAATGATCCCACCAGCACCCAGACTAAACCTGCCTGTTGTTCTTTCTTGGCTTTTGTATGTCTTCATTCAAATTCCTAACCTTTCTTCCCCATTTGACCTCGTGTTCCAGTTTGGTGGACGGTACCAGCACTGTGATGAGCGATGCTCCAAGGTCTCTTCCTGCTTTTACTTGGCTTGTGAGATAGGCTGGTTTTACTTTCTTGCTGATTCCACCTCCATTACCAACATGTATGCACACACGCACACATAAATAAAAAATAGGTAGCCTGTATAAAGATGGCTGAACATATTGATTCTTCTTTTCTGCTCTTAACTAAGATGTGCAATGGCCCGTCCCCTAGGCTTCTGCTGTAGTGTGAACTTCTGCCACAATGGACTATAACCTGGAATTATAAACTGGAATACAACCCTTTGTTCCCCTAAATTGCTGGGGTATCTATTGCAGCTACGAATAATGAAAGTAAAACCCAAAGGAAGACTGACCCATTGCCTTTCCTTGCCTCACTGAACACCATGCCCATCCCAGCGCAGCTCCTCCCAGGCCACACCTCCTCCGCTCTCACAAAAGAAGTCCAGTTCCATGTCCTTTCAGGTCATGGAGCCTGGTTCCTCCCAAAAAGCACATGATGATTGACAATGTCTCTCATGGGGGACAGGCCCACTTCTTTTGCTAGTGTTAGTTTATCAGTAACATTTGACATAAATCTGGTCAATGAAATGTGTGTGTGTGTGTGTGTGTGCGCGTTCTGTGAAATGTTCTAGCCTGCAGAACCAAGGTTGACACAATGGCCTGAAGTCACGTGATGACCGTTGGGACAGAGCCCACATACTTTGGTGGAGAAGCGTTGAAGATGGACAGGACATGGGTCCCCCACGATACTTGAGCTGCCTCCCTCCCTCGAGAGCCTTCCCTGTGGTTTTTAATATTTCCAAGCTGTGTTTTCAGTAGGTTGAGCCTTCTCACTGGTGAATGCTCTTAGGTGTGATAGCCGCCTTCTGGTTTCTAGAAGGGGCTGCCTGCCTCCTATGACTTCCCACACACTACCACCTTCTCGCAGCTTAGCTCCTGCTCCTCTGACCAGCAGTCATTCTTGCATCTAGGTGGTTCCCCGATACCTTGGAGTCATGGATTTGTTTGTTCACCTCCACATCTGCCTCCTGGCCCTGAAGCTCCGCATGGGCAGTGGGCAGTGATTTTGCCCATCTCTGTGTACTCTCCCACTGCTTGTTCCCTGACTTAGTCCCCTTTGGGTCTCCGAGACAGACAGTGACTGTTCACGGAAGGATTCACCTGAATCTTCCTAGAACAGGTTAGACAATGTGCTCTAGTATGAGTGACGGGTGGAAGTCACCATACTTCAAAACCCTAAGAGGTAAGAGGAGTGTGTGGGCTTTTAGAACCTGGAAGAAGGCACCCCACTGTGACCATGAGGAGGCAAGGCAGCCACTACCCCCCCCCCATACCATCCCATTGGGGGGACACCCCTCTCCCCTGCCGCAATCCTTCTTCTCTGCTGATCAAGTTCAACTTGTAACCAGAGGCAAGGAGCCTGCTGGTATTAAGGTGGGGAGGAGCCATGGCCAGTGTGGGGAAGGACAGCACCGCTCTGGTGGTCAGTGACACCCCAGGTCAGCACCCGCTCCTTTCTCTAGGGAGCTCAACCACAGGACGAACTGCGAGGGTATGGTTAGTCTCAGCGCCCTCTTCTTTGGGGGCAGAGAGGGTGCCCCGAGGACTCTGCCCTGCCTACCCTCCTCCTGCAAGCCGTGGGTCAGTCACAATCAGACCCATTTGCTTCCTTTGAGATGGACTCGGCCGATGGCTCCCGGCTGCCCTGCAGAGCTTTCTCCTTGTCAACCTCTCCCTCTCTGCCTGGGCCTCTTTCAATTTAGGGGCTTGCCTGTTTTCAGAAACTCTTGATCACCCGTATTTTTCTTGCTGCCACCTGACTCCTTCCCTTGTCTCCTCCACCCCGTTTACTCCATCACCTCTGATAAGCTAGCTTTTAGCCCTTCGCCCTTCAGAACGCTTCTTGCCACAATGGTCCTCTGATTGCAAAATTCAAAGGACTTTGTTTGCTTCTTATTTTTCTGAGATTCCGACATATAGCTGTGTTGATTACTTTCTCCTTGAAGCCCTTCACTACCTTGGTTGCCATGGCAACCCCCTCTCCTAGTTGTTTGTCACATCTCTCGGGCCCTTCTTCTTTCTTTCCTTTGTCCCCAGCCCATACCTCCATCCGCCCCTAAAGTGCTTCTAACTTGGATCTTTGCCTTGGGAGCTCTCCCACCTGCTCTCTAGCAAGTTCACGCCTTCCTGGACATCTGTCAATCCCCGGGATTGATCCCTCCAGGAGCCCGGGCTGGACACAGCTGCCTTCTGGCTTCCACCTGGCCGAGAGCCTGAGTTGAATCCCTAGTAGCCAAGTAAAAGTTGGGTATGGTGGTGCCTTGCTTGTCATTCCAACATTGGAAAAGCAGAGACAGGTGGATCCCTGAAGCTCGCTGGCCAGTCAGCCTAACCTAATTGGCAAGCTTCAGGTCCTAATGAGAGACCTGTCATAAAACCCAAAACAAAAACAAGGTGAATGACTTCTGAAGAATGTCGACCTCTGGGTCACATATGTGTGTGCGCACATGTGCGCGCACAGACACACACACACACACACACACAAGAAAAGACCAGCTAGTAGGAAGAGTCACAGGGAGATGTAATAGTAGATGTTCTCCCAAATTAGAGGTCCAGGCAGAACTGTTGCCAGATACCAAAAGCTCCCAACATGGTGATGGTGAGGGGCTCTGGTAGAGGGGGAGGTGTCTGGTGAGGGGCCTGTCTACTCCCAGCACCACAGTGTTCAGGGGGCTGTGGGGTAGCAGGTGAGGCTCCCTGGGGTCAGGACAGGGATCAGCAGGAATGCTTCAGCTCAGAGGAATGCAGTGGCTGGGTGGTGGTGATCCAGCCCAGGCCACATCCTTGGGGTTCAAGCACGTTGCAGCTACCAGACATGAACGGATCGGCAGGCGCCGTGGGAAGGGAGAAGCTAGAAGCTGATGGAGGTCCAGATGCAACCTTGTTTCTCCACGTGGTGGTGGTAGGAGGGTGCACCTAAGAGGAGCAACAGCTGGGGGGGCATTTTGGCTGCTTCTGGGCCATCTTCACCCCTGCATTCTCTGTGCAGCTTGCGCGGGGCCCCTGATTTTTACTTTCCAAGACCCTCTTGAACCACCTCCTCTCCACCCACCCTGTCTAGCTGAGGCACGTGTTGCTTTGCACCTGGATAGCTCTGGTGTCTCTGTGCATTCTCCCCTCCCTCAGGATGTGGGGCCCCTTCTAATCCTTTCCTGGAATAGTTGGGGTGACTACAGGTCACACATACTGTCCTCTTACTGCTAAGTGTCAAACCTGAGGAAACCCCTCTGCACGCCCACCTGTTTGGAATGGGATTCTCGTGCTATCATGTAACCTGCCTTCATCAACCAGCGACCAGCACTGACTGGCTAGGGGTGAACTTTGACGGCACCTTGGAAACACTGCTTAGATTTCTGGAGCTCGAACCGACTGTGGTCACCGAGGCCACTGAAGGGACCCGTGCCTGAAGGGAGGCTGGCTTGCAAGGCCGTGTGACATGAGGTGGGCTAGCAAGTGAGGCTGCTCCCTCAGGCTGCCCAAGCTCTTGCAGCTTGGATCAGGCAGGCAGGGTGTTTTCCCCAGAACATAACAGAACACCAAAGTGTGGCTCATAAGGAGAACATTTATTCAAGTGTGAACAACCTAGAAGTCATGGTTCCAGGTATCCCGGCTCCGAGTCAGCAAGAGCTGTGGGTCTTCTTTCCTTCCTGGTCACGAGAAGGCTGAGAGAGCTCCAAGCGCTATTTCCTCACCCAGTGTCACCTAGGCGGAAAGCAAAGGGGACAGCCGAGGAACCTGCTGGCACATCTCTAACTAGGGAGGAAAGCAGCGCCCCAAGCTGCCACAGCTGTCCCTTTCCAAATCCCACAAAACTGGGTCAAGGGAGTTCTCAAAACAGCATCTGCTAGCCCTTCTTTCTGGTTCACAAGGTCCACTAAGGCCCCGTGACGGACTAGGCTTTGGGGTCCCTTGGAAACCACTCCCTTCCCTCCCCAGGTGCACAGTGCAGTTTTAAAGCACTGTACTGATTATCTTGTGGCAGTAAGACACCCACTTCCTCTGTCCCTTGTTCCACGTGTGTCCACCTCCTGCCCACTTCCCTCGATGCCACCTCCCAAGCCCTGGGCCTCCCCTGCCACCCTGGAATGCATGGGTGTTCTTAGCCACAAGAACATGCCCTGGATCCAAAAACTATACCCGTGACAGATTTCTCTCTTTCCTGTAGGTGCCAATCGACATATTTACGAGTTTTTAGAGCGGTCTAGAAAAGCATGCACTAGCTTATCACAGTGGCTACCTCTGGGGAGGAGGAAGGGACGGGATGGCAGCAGGTGGCCAGAGGGGGCCCCAGCTTCAGCTGTGGTGTTCAGCTTTCTAAAAAGGAGAATGTATTCATGTTTCGCTCGTGTCATTAAACTTTAATTTGAAAAAAATTCCCATTCATTTCAGCCAATTACGCCAGCTCTGTGCGTCTGGCTGCGCTCTCAGGCTTGTGCCCAGGGAGGAAGACCATTTACTTTGTGTGTGTCTGTGAATGAAGTCCAGTGATTAGAAAGCAGATTAAAAAGAAATGTAGCAAACAAAAGCAAAACAAAAATGGGACAGGGTATGCAGGGAAAACTCATTCACAATGATAATAGAAACCACAGAAATCAGCCCATTAGGAAATAGGCAGGTTTCTCACGGAGAAGACTGGGCCGGCGACGTGGGATGAGTGGAAGAATGTTCGGCTGGGTGCCTGGAGTGAATGGCTCGGCATTGTGCTGATGCCGGTTTCCCCTAAATTAATCCCTGAATTCAGTGTTTGACAAGCAGCTTTTAAAATTCACGTGGAGGAGTAAGCCAAGATAGTTGAGCAGGAAGCACAATGAATGTGGCATTTTACTGAACGGAGTGCAAAAGGTGGCAAAAAGCTATAGCACATGAAATAGTCTGGTAGTGACAGGAATAAATAGATTGGTGAACAAAACAGGGGACGACAGAGAAAGGATGAACTAGTCGGTCCATTGTGTGGTGATAATTGGCTGTCCATTCGGAGAAAAGCTACATGCTGTCTCGATTCAATCATAGAACTACATTCCAGATGGATTAAAGAACCAAGTACGAAAGCTATGCTGTCATTAGAAAACAAATCAAGATTGTGTTTAAACCCTGAGAGTAAGGGAGGGACTAGTCATGAGGTATATTCATGAAGGAATAAAGAAGGTTGAGAAATTTGATTTTATCAAAATTGGCAGCTTCTGTCTAACATAAGAGTCTACAAAGAGTTAAGGAGAACACAGAGGCTGGAGGAAAATATCTGTGCATAGGCACAAAGGATGACTACCCAGATTACATTAGGCAATTCTACAAGTCAATGAGCTTGAGACAGCCTAACATCCAAAGCAAACAAAAATAAACAGGCGATTCAGACAGAAGAAAATATGAACACCCAACGCACATGTGGAAACCTCACCAGCAAACCGGAAAAACACAGATTTTAAAAAGGATTTAATTTTTCACCCTGAGCATTGGCAAATATGGAGAACTGCTTATGGTGTGGGGATTAGAGTCCTCTGGATGGCTGCTCACGGGTACAAAAGCCGTCCCAGGCACTGGTGGGAGCTGCTGGAACTAAGAGTGTGGAGTTCAGGACACCCAGTATCTCCTCAGGGCTGAGGGGACACTATGGGGAGGACAGCAAGGCTGCTTGGTGGAGCGCTGCTCACGACAGAGTCCACAGAGTCTGGAGATGGTGGGAGAGGATGCCATGACAGGTTGAGGGGCAAGCACTTTGGGGTTCAGCATGGTAGTGCTGTGAACATCCATGACCGAGAGAACATGGAGCTTACGGTAAACGCCTGCAGCATGCTAGACTTGGTCGAAATGCCCACATGGAGCCCAGCCCTGCCGTGAAGAGGGGGGTGGGGGCTTGGGACTTGGGGAGAGCAGGCGGCAGCTGTAATCACATCCTTCTTCCTCTAAAAGGGAGAATGTATTCATGCTTTGCTTGTTTAATTAAAGCATAATTTGAAAAGATTCTAATTTGTTTTCAGCCAATTACGCTGGCTCTGGGTGCTTGGCCGTGCTGGCGTGTTGTGCCCAGGAAGAAAAGACGTTAACTGTGTGTGTGTCCTCAGAGCGAGCTCAGTGATTAGTAAACAGGTTGAGATAGAATATGGAGATCAAGGGCCAAGCCAGTAAGAACAGACGGAGTCAAGAGCAAAAACTTTATAGCACCTAGAAATAAATCTACCTAGGAATAGATGAGACTGTCGCTAAAGGACACTAGCAAACTTCCTCAAAGGCACACGATGACCTCAACTGGAGGGACACAGTGTGCACTGGTGAGGAGACTGCCTGACACAGATGCCAGTTCTCTTCAGATGGACCCATAAATTCAAGGCAACCCCAGGAATATTTCCTGGAAGGAATCATCTGGAAACTGGATGGGTTTCTAAAATGTCAACTGTGGGACCAATATGCCAGACTGACCAAGACCATTCCACAGAATCCACAGAGTATTTGTCTTTGCAGTTATCTAAGGAGCAGAGGGAGCATGGGACAGTAGAGCCCTGACCCGACCCACAGTGGGAGCTAGAATTAGACAAGGCCAGCAAACCAACAGCGCTGAGGAAGTGGTACACTGGCCAGTAGGTTGTATTAGAAAACAGTTATCCACTTTGAAACACATTGAAATTAAACACCAATATCACTCTCTACATAAAGCTTCACATATAGTAATTTGATAGATGTGAAAATTGGAAAATCGTTATAAAACATAAAAGCTAAGAGGAAAGCAGGAAATTTTAAGAAAAATGCAGGACAAATGTATGTGAGGCTGGCATAGGAAGTACCTTTGGGAATCAAGAAAGATTCTTTTTTACTTTTTAATTTTGTTACATTCTTTGACACTTTCATACAGGAAAACAATGAGCTTGTGTGTCTTTCTCCTTTGCCCTCTAATCCCATCCCCTCCTATTCCACAAGGAAGATTTGTAACTTGACTGAGTAGTTGTGCTCAGGGATACAGGGAATTTGAGGCCACCCTGGGAGTCAAGAGCCCCCATTAAAAAAACCCAACCACCCATCCAACCAACTAACCAAATAAAAACCCCAAAACAATGGCCGGCCTGGAGATACTTTCTGGAACACACGTCTTGTCTCTTCGGTGCTCTTTTGAACAGAAGGGGGAAGAAGTAGGTTCTTGGGTCTTTGAAGGGGTGACACAGGGAGGGAAAGGGATGGGTGGACATCTGTCCCCACTATATCAACACTATGTTGCATGCCACTCTGGAAAAGACCCTGAAACTCTGAACAGGAGGCATCAGGCGCTCAGGAGGCAGCTGATTTCCACCCTTCTTCTTCTAAGAGGGAGAATGTATTCATGTTTTGCTTGTTTAATTAAAGTATAATTTGAGGGGCTGGAGAGGTGGCTCAGGGGTTAAGCCTCTGCCTTGCAGGCGGAAGGTCCTGAGTTCGGATCCTAGACCCCACGTTAGACGCCGAGCGGAAGCGGGGGCGGCCTGCTTTTCTGGTCCTGGTAGGGCGGAGCCTGTGAATCCCGGGGCAGAGTAACAAGGAGGAGGTGGAGGCGTCCATGGTGGTTCCCGAATTCGTCCGTGGTTCTACACACACAGACACACACATACGTACATACACACGCACACACACTCACAATTGAATAAATGATAATAAAAAAATTAAAGTATAATTTGAAAAGATTTTAATTGTTTTTGGCCAATTATGCCGACTTTGTGTGTCTGGCCACGTTGGTGCATTGTGCCCAGGGAGGAAAAATGTTTACTTTGTGTGCATCCATAGAGTAAGTTCCGTGATTAATACACAGGTTGTGATAGAATATGGAGATAAAGGACCAAACTGGTGGGAGCAAAGGGGACACAGTCACAGCTGCAGTAAACCCTGCAAAGGGCCAAGGATTGAATCTATCAAGAAAGACAAGATTCAACCATGGAAACCAGCAAACCTCTCTGGAAAGTGAAGCAGACTGAACCGAGAGGGCACAATGTGCACTGGTGGGGAGACTATATAATACAGACGCCGATTTTCCTTGATTTGTCTGTAAATTCAACATGACCCCAACAAAACTTCCTGGCAGACGTTGTCTTAAGCCTTGACAAGTTAATTTTAAAACTCATGTACTAAGACTGAAATACAAGAATGACCAAGCAATTCTTTAAAAACAGCAAAAAAGGTGACTTTGCCCTGCCTGTAGCAAAGTGTATCACTGAGCCTGAGAGCACACAGGAGGTCAGAAGACCAGGGCCAGCTCCAAGTAGCAAGCAGGAACCTTGAGCATCATCCACATCCAGACAAGCAGCTCTCCACTGGGACGAGTTGTAAGACTGTTGGCGTGTAACACTTGTGAATATGGAATATATTCTCTTATGTGTAGGCTTAGTATAAATGTTAGAGAAGAAAATACAAGAAAATGCCCTGACATTGATTCAGAGGCTTTCTAAGATTGCCTAAAAGTAAACAGTTCAACAGTTCACTGATCAAACTTTAAAACTGTTTCTAAGAGAAAAGCAACCACTCAATTAAATGACAAAAGTCCTAGTGCAAAAAGATATGGTGCTGTCTATAATATTAGTATATCAAATACATAAATGACAATCAATAAAAAGCTAAAATACCTAAAACAAAAAACAAAAAACAAAACCAGGTGGGACATATGGCATCCCTGTAATCCCAGCTGGAAAGTTAAGGCAGGAGGGGCTTGAGTTTGAGGTCCTCATTGGCTATGTAGTGATCCCTTCTCTCACTAAATTATTAAAGAGAGAGAAAAAGAAAGAAAGAAAGAGAGAGAGAGAGAGAGAGAGAGAGAAAGAAAGAAAGAAAGAAAGAAAGAAAGAAAGAAAGAAAGAAAGAAAGAAAGAAAGAAAGAAAAGAAAGTTAAAAAGGACATGGAGAAGCAAAGAGAGAGAGAAATGTAAACAGACAATAAAGGATGACCAGCCATGCTGGTGACGCAGAAAAAACAAGGGCTAACATGGGCCGTTAATTTCTTCCATCCAGTGAGTGGAACTGTGAAACCTGGAGAAGCTCCAACACAAGGCAGAAAGAGAAGGGCACTTTGGAGAACACTTTAGCTGTATCTATCAGAACTTAGGCTGTGTCTAACGTGTGACCCAACAGCTGCAAGTAACTCTTCCAGAAAAAAAGAAGTACACGAGCAAAGGGGAGTACAAACAAGGATGCTCAGAGGCGTGTCTCAAGGGAACAATGCTGGACGTATTTTAGTAGTCAGTCAACAGGAAACAACTAAATCAAATGTGGTACACTTGGTTCTGTCACCAGCAGCCAGCAGAGAGGAGCACTGGAAAGAGTGGAGATGTAGACGGTCACTCAAGTACGCAGGGTGCAGAGCTGGGGAACAACACCTCCAGAGTGTGCACCCACCACTCACACAGACACACAAAACAACCCTAGGACAGAGGCACGGAGGAAGGGACAAGAGTATCAAGGGCCTATTAAGCAGCAAGGGCAGGAGCTGAGGTGGGAGCCAGTAGAGACTTCCTTATCTGTAAGGCTCTGACTTGATTTAAAAGAAAATGTATTCATGTTTTACTTGTATAATTAAAATTTAATTCAGAAATTCAAATTCAGTTCCAGTCAATTAGCTCTGATTTACATGTGTGCTGTGTTCTCATTTGAATGTCCAGGGACCAAGCACATGCTGTGTGTGCCTGTGAATGAAGCACCATGATTATTAAACTGATTAGAATTTGAAAAGTAAAACAAAAAACTAGGCAAGTTTTTCCATTCACCAAAGAAACAAAATTAATGAGCTACCCAGGAATGAGCCCATTAAGAAATGTGAAGAACCTTTATGACCAAAGTAGCCCAGCCTTCATTAGAGGACACAGACACCACAACCAAACAAAACAAGTAACGCCCTGGCTTTAGGAGATAGGCACTGTGTTTGCAGACAGGAAAAGCGGAAAACATTATAAAGATGTTATTTCTCCCTCCAATGCAATCTCACTTACCAAGATGTTTTTCCCATGTAACGCTGACAAGCTGATGATGAGATGTATGAAAACAAACTGTCAAAGCAAGCAAGGTGATTTTCTTAAAAGAGCAGAGGGCATGGGAGGGGTACCTACTTTATCAGGTGTTAAGATGCCATACAGAGCTTTGCTCATTAAAGTATGGTATTGGCTCAGACACAGCCAAACAGATCACTTGTGTGAAAGACCAGACACAGGAGAGAAAATGGTGACTGGATGATGACCAAGGAAATAGTACTCTTTGTCATGCTGTGCATGAAAGCAGCTAGCTGCATTACAAGCAGGAAACAACAGTGGCGGTTTGGATGTGAATGAAGAATGTCGTGTCTGTGCACCAGGGAGGTCTACCTGTTAACTACACCAACACAGTGGGCAATGAAGACACACACTGAAGCCACCAGGACTCCAGGCAGACCCGTCTCCCATCCAGATCCACAGCCTGAGGCTCATCTCTCCAGCTTAGCCTGGTTCTGCCACATGGGGTGGACTGAGGGCTACAGCCATCTCCTGCCACTTGTGTGCTGTTAGTGTGAAAGGATGAATGTGAACCTGGAGGACAAGTGGGCAGACCCCACTTTTTCTCCACTCATTCACTCAAAACTCTACTGCCCAGGATTTAAGTGCTCCAAATCTTCTTTCAAGTGCTGTGACTTCTAGAAAACTATCAGACCTTTTTGGTCAATGAAAGTTTGAATGTAGGCTCCTGATGCTCTATTCTAGAGCAGAAGATACTGATTTGGCACTCAAGGAACGTGCTCTCATTGCTAGGTACTGTGTTTATTTCAGACACAAAAAGTGTTAGGACAGGATTCCAGCCACAAGACAGGATGAAACTGGTGCTAACTTGACATGTAGGTAGGACACCGAAGAGCATGAAAATCACACTGTTCTCTAAAAGGTAAATAATTGAATTTTGCCCCACTCATCCAAGTACACAATATAGACCCAAGTTCATTTATTTTCCTCCACATTTGATTCCGGCTCCTTTAAGAACTCATTTCAACTAATGGTCTCCATCTCTAATCACTCGATTACTCTCTTCAGCTTGGAATACCACAGACCATTATTATGCTTTCCAAGATTAGGACACAAAGGCCAGAAGGACCGCTTGCTCTCCTCATCTGTTAAGCTGCTCTCCACTCCTATCTGAGGCACAGGCTGCCCTCTCTGCTCAAAAAGTTTTCAGTTTGCTGTGCTGAGGAAACTCTTCCCTCTTTCCAACTTGGTCTGGACGTCAGTTCCCCAGGGAAGCCCTGCAGAGTGAGCGAAGATCGGCAGCCTTGTCTTCTACCCTCAGAGCCCCTCAGAGCCCCTCAGGGGCACTGCACGCTGAGGTATGTGGCTGTCTCTTTCCCCCCTGCCTCCATGCAAGCTCACTAGTTTAGGAATTTCTGCCATTTCCCCCCCCAAAGCTCTTGCAGTTGTAGGCACTTAGTAGGTGTTACATTAGAGTCTGGGAGTGTATCAACCATGAATACTCATGACATTTGGGAGCTGATGTCTGCCTATAACTCATTCATCTTTCCACCTCTCCACCTCTGTCCTTCACATCTCCAAGTTTTCCTTTCAGATTTCTTAAAGACCCCTAGTGAGCATGGCAACATTATTTCAACCTCTGTCTATGACTCCCCAAAATGCTCTTACTGAGGTCACCACAAGCCACCTAATCCTGAAATCCAAAGGGAAAATATCTCTGTTGTTCCGATTGGAATTCATTGCCACATTTGACAGTGTTGATTACCTTCTCCTTGAAACCCTTCACTACCTTGGTTGCCATGGCAACCCCCTCTCCTGATTGTTTATTGTATCTCTCAGGTCCTCCCTTCTCTGTCATCAGCCCACATGATAATGGCTCCTCAAAGGTCTAACTCATAGTTCTGCCCTGGACCTTCTCTACACTCTCTCTGACAAGCTTACTCTGTCTGGGTCCTCATCACTTTGAGTGGCTGGCAATGGCCTCTGCCAGTGCTTCTGGCTGTATCTTTCCTATGCCCTGCAACCTGGAGTCCAGGTGCCCACAGGTCTCTCAACATCCAGGCTACACCTGAGCTCTTCCCCTATGCTGCTCACTGGCTTTCCATGTTGTTTCCCAGGGGCTGCTCTATCACCTGACGAGGGTTAACTCAAGACACCTGGGTGCACCCACAGTCTGAGCCTCTCTCAGCAGCTAGCCATGTACCAAGTACTTCTGGTTTCCATCTACTTTGAGGTTCTGATCCATTTCACTCTAACTCTACTGCTCTAGTTGAGAGTGCGCTCTCCTAGAATCTCCTGTCTCTACACAGGACGCCTAAAGGAAATCAGGGCTCTGCAGCTTTTCAGCATCTGTTGTTCCTTCATACAGCTGCTCTGCATCACCCAAGTCCGTTTACAGTCGCCATCTTCTGTGGCTGAGGACATGAACTGATGCTTACCTAATGTCATCATGCATGTTAGAGGTCCAGCCCAGCCAACTAAACCAAGATTTACTTGACTGTGACATCTATTCAAATGTGAAAGAAATAGAACTAGGACTCATCCTATGCTCTTCAGGAGAAACTAGAGCATTGAAGACTTGACCATGTCTTCTGTCTTCATCTCTCACCATTCCCTCCCTCTGCAGTGTTTCTCTGGCCACGGTTTCCTTATCTGTGAAATGGGTCTGGTACTGGCTGCTCAGTACAGGCAGGTGGAACCGTGATGAGCAGGCAGGACAATGGTTATGACCCGACAACATAAACTATGAAGAGTTGGGCCCACACCAAGGCCAGACAGTTTAACCACAACTTCTCTTCTTTGTTCATTGCCAAGAAACCTTTTTGATAAAAAGAAAATATCTGAAGCTCAATTTCAGACAAATGAGTTGAGGCAGAAAATAATTATTCTGCCTCGACCTCACTGATTGCCTGGTGCCAGGTGCCAAAGGTGCAAAGAACCTCTAAGATGTGATCCCAGCCACTAGGCAGGATGAAGCCACAGCTAATTAGAACTTCAGTCAGAGCCCAGGGGGGCCAGGAGGGCTCCCCCAGAACACGGAGCTCAGGTTCCCTAGAAAAGGGAACATGATTGAATTTTGTTCCTTCTACCAACACCACTAATCCTTTCACCTTGACACTTAATCCTGCTGCTCTGGGGCGCCCTTGCTGCCTGTGCCTGCTTTGCAAGGCTGGCCGGCCCAGCCCCCCTGTCCTGGGTGGCCTGAGCATGGGGGCCTTCCTGCTCTGCAGCCCCCTCCTCTTGCGCCCACAGTCAGACTAGAGATTGCCTTGCCTTGAATTGCTGTGACGAAGGATCTGAAGCCCTATCCAGGTGCCTTATCTGTGCTCTTACCCCCAGTGCTCTGTGTCTTGGACTCACCTGTGGCCATTCATCCTTTGGGACACTCTTCCCCGGCTTCTCGGATCCTTGCACTTCTGTGATCTCCCTTTCCATTCTCCTCAACAGGATCCATGTTGAATCTCTTCCTAGAATGAGAGTCACAAATCAGTCTTGAGCCTGGTTCCCATGAGTCTGCACATCCCTGGTTCTCCATTAGTCCCACTGGTGTGAGAGTGTACCTATGGGGTACACCAGGTGCTCCCGTTAGGTGATGAACATGTGCCTTCCTGAGTACCCCAAACCTGTGATCCACTCCATGGGGGTTTCATCGAGAGTCTCTGGGCTTCTCTGCACATGTCTATCCTGGTTCAGCTCTGACTTAGAATCTGTCCCTTGACCAGAAGCATTACTCCAACAGCTTCTTCAGCCTGTCTATAGGAAATCCCTTTAGCTGAGGTCCTAGTGGCCTTTTCCTGCCATCTCTAGCGGGTTCTTCATCTTCACCTATTGGTAAGAATCTTACCTGTCGACTCTTGTAATGATCTGTGTCCACGGATTTCCTTGTCAGCACAGGCTCCACTCTGACTCCCTTTTCGCCTCTGTGGTGCCCCTTAAATGAGGCTGAGGCTTTTGGTCCTGGACTTCTTCCCTTCTCAGTTGGATCTTTACACAATAACCAGCTCACCAAAGCCCATGACTTCAACTGCTATCACTCCTAACCCAGATATCCTGTAGGGACCCAGACCTTCTGCCTAACTTCTTGCAGGCCACATCGACCTGGATACCCACCTTTAATCCAACTTATCCAAAATTGAGCCTGTACCTTCACCCCAGATGTGTTCTCTACCATCTAATTGCCCAAGACAGAAGCAAGAAAGGCATCCTTGACTCTTATCCAGCAGCCAAGCAGTCAGAAGACTCTCCAGCTCCATTTTCTGGATATGATCACTTCTCTCCATCCTTTTGGTCACACCCTGATCCAGGCTTTGCTGTCTACCTGGACCAAGGAAACCAACTTCTTTCTGGCTCTTATTGAATACCGCCAGAAAGAGCCACACTTGTGCTGCCTACACCAACACTGGCCCAAGACATTTCTGTCTTTTATTGCCGCCAATCATTGTACAATCAGGGTATGTGTTTCTCTTTTCTTTGCCTTCCAAGAGCAGGAATCAAATCTTAATCTTCATATTTTATAATCTCGTACCATGCCTGACACAAAGTAGGCTGATGCTGCAGAAACACGTGGGACATTTATCTTTTCTTGAAACGTCCATGTCTTTTCTCTTAACTTCTCAATAACTTCCAGACAACACTGATTTATATTCCCTCAGCAATGCACAGCAGAGCCTGTCCCCTGCATCTTCATCAGTACTGAACACTTGTAAGCATCCCCTTCCAACTTATAGGGAAAATCTATTTCCTTATTGTTAATATTTGGTTATGTGAAGATGAATATTCGTCTTCAGCTTTTTCTGCCTCGGGTTCCATGCATGTTAGATGAGCAATCTACCATGTAGTTATTTCCCTGCCCCTCAGAAAAATTTTATAGTCAGTTACTTTTCCTCTATTGTTTGAACAACTTTACAACTACTTGTTTTTACTGCTAAAAGTTTTGGGGTAGGTCCTTTCATACATTGTAGATCTGCTTCATTCATGCTGCTTTTTGGTTATGATATTACCTGACATTAGAAATACAGTTTCAATGGAGATGAACTAATTGACCTTGGCCTTCTTCCTGTTATACTGTTGCCTTTTAGCTTAAATGTGTTTATCTACTTAGGCACAATTAAGTGTTTTTTGGGGAGGAGGCATTGCTTGATGGACTCATATTTCCTTTTGACCTTTAAAAATGTGTGTGTGCGTGTACAAGTCTCTATGGCAAGTTTGCAGCAAGATCATGTGCATATCATCCCATTGTAAAGCAACTTCAAATATATGGGAACAGTTAGTTATTTTTACACAGTTCTTTTGTTTTTGTGTGTGTGTGCTGTCGCTTGTCGACAACAGCTTTTTGTTTTCCTCAATGAGGAGTGTTGCTCATTTGTGAGCCTTCATTAACTCAAAGTGAAATGGTTAAAAATATTTATCCTGTTAGAATAGGCTGCATCTTTTTAACAACTCATTAAAAAACAAAGAAAACAAAACTCTGGCTTTTGAGATGACTTATACTAATTTACATTATTTACCAAGCTGTAGTGCTTTAAGAACACAACTTAAAAAAGAAACAATAAACTTGGTTTACATTTAAAAAAAAAATGTGTGTGTGCATGCTGTGTGCATTCCTCAATTGCTCTCTATTTGTTACATGCTTTTGTATGCACTCTCGTGTGTGTGTGTGTGTGTGTGTGTGTGTGTGTGTGTGTGTGTGTGCGCTCACACACGTGTGCCGAAGGGTAACATCAGAAATCATGTGGGATTGCTCTACTTCCTCACTGCTTTGCTCCGGGGTTTCCCAAGTTCTGCCTTTCAGGTTGTAAGCAGCCATATCCACCTAACATCTTAAGTGGGATGTGGGAATCTGAACTCAGGTTCTTTTGTTTGCAAGGTACAGACTTTAAGCCCTGAGCCATCTCCCCTATCCCTCTACTTTATTGTAAAGTCATCGTTTCTCTTGCTGATCTGGAGATGACTGATTTGGCTACCTGGCTGGCCAGAAAGCCCCAGGGACCTTCCTGTCTCCACAGTGCTGAGATCACTGCTGTGCACATGTGGGTGTGCTGGCCTCAAGCTCAGGTCCTCATCGTGTGCAGAGCACTTTAACAGCTGAACCACCCCAACCCCTTTGAAATTATTTTTGACTTTGGATTTGAGGTAAGAGTGGAAGAGTGGGATCAATGATTGGAACTCAGTTCTGGACATATCTTCCGGCACTGCTACGGCCCAGAGGTAAGCTCTTCCTGGTTGATTATGACACCCACAGCCACCATCTCTCAGAGAACATGCTACCTGGACAGACAACTTAAAGGCTACAAGAAAGTAACCTGAAACAGTGACCATGAAATCTGTGAGGCATTTCAGGGTTGGAGCCTCTGGAAGCCCTGCCAAGAATATGTGCAAACATGGGTCACCTCTTGAGCCATCTGTGTGAATCACCCATCTAGTTGGCATCCACTGGTTGGAAGGTGTCCAAGCCTGCAAGGAAAGATGATTTAGGTGTGAAAAGAAAGCAACAACCCCACTGAACCCCTCACCTCCACTGACTTACCAGCACGGCTCTGCCGGGACATCTCACATGAGCACAACAACTGTTTGGCCTGCTTCTGTTCAGTTCACCTTCCCGGGCTGCAGCCATCTTGAGCTCCTGCCATGCTGAGGCATGGATCTGATGAAGCCTGGGATTTCCATGGCCTGTTCGGCACTGTCCTACGCAGTGGGGTGTCTGAGGATGTGATGCTAGAGCTGGAAAGGGACTAAGAATACTACTAGTTCAATTGCCTCACTTCACATTCACGGATAGGAAAACTGAGGTCTGGCGAGCAGAGCTAACCCACAGCCAGACTCTAGCAAGCCGATGGGAAGTATTTTTCCTGGGGTAACCAGTATGGAGATTTTGCCTATCTAATTTTGATTGAAAATCACTGTGTATCTGAGGATAACTGTGAACTCCTGATCCTCCTACCCTCACCTACTAGTGCTGGGATTTCAGATGTGTTCCTCCTTCCTGGGTAACCTAATTTCTCATTTCAGATGTGTGTATCACATCGGCAACTATTTATTTGGCACCTTCCAGAAATGATGTGAGGACAGAGAGGTCACTGCCCTGGTGCTAAACATTCTGGGTTTGGGTAGGCAGGTTGCTGCATGCTTGCTGTCCAAACCTCTGCCTGTCCAAACAGTCCAGTGTACTCCAGGCATATTGGGACACAGACCATCACTTCTACTTGTTCACTGTAGGCCTTTGCTTTCCTCTTTTTAGGTTAGAGGGAAATTTCCACCTAGATAGTTTTTCAATAGCTTATTTCTTTCCTTACTCCTAGTTTTAAGTGGGTTGTGTGTGTGTGTGTGTGTGTGTGTGTGTGTGTGTGTGTGTGTAAAGTTAACAGCTTTCTTTCCAGCCTTTTCCTCTTAAAATGCTTGTACCCAGCCCTCAGGTTTCACCTAAGCTTTGTATCTCCTCATGCTCCCTACCCCCAGCTTTCTACCCCAGCCACCCTCTGCCATCTTTCACTTACAGATGGTAAGAAGATGATAGTGGTTGAGGTAACACTGCACTGGACAATGGGATGGAGGGCAAATCCCAGCTCTGTCCCTCATCCTGGGGAAGTGACTTCATCTCTGGAAGCCATCCCGTTCAGTCAACCTTAGGAAGCTCTGTGAATATTCGGGGAGGCACTGCTGATGAACTGCTCATCACACCCAATCTAGAAAAGCACTTGCCAAAATCAAAAGAGGAATCCAAGGAACTTCTGTTTCTCTAGCTCTTTTCCCTCACCACTGGAAGAGGCCAGCTGTGCCACAACTCCACCCATTCCTTTCAGGATCTTCTCTTAGATAAGAGACCTAAGTCACAAGACCCCCTAACTGACCCAGTGACCCTCTCTTGGTTTTCACTGCCATTCTCATCTCTTACAGCATCTTCTGGCCATCTCCTGGGAGAGACAGATGGGCTCCGGCCCACAGCTGGAGAAGCAAAGGAGGAGCCATAGGAGTAGATGCCTGTCAGACTGTGAACACTGGCTGCTCCCCATCCTCCAGCAATGAGGAAGGACAAAAGTTGAGACAAGAGCCATAGAACATGACTAAGCTGGTTGGTAGCCAAGTGAGCCAAAGTTGGAGGCTCAGAGATATCTAGTGAACTGGTCAGCCAGAGATGTCTATATCCAGAGACAGACTCCAGAAAGAGAAAAGCCAGAAAGATAGGATGGGAGGTACAGAGGTGCTGCCAAGACCAGGGCTAGTCTTACTGGCTTAAACAGCCACTGCTGCGCCTGGGTTGTTTGGCAGGGATGGTCTGGAGAGCCATTAGTTTCAATAGCTGTAGTGTGTGCTCAGCACTTGTGGACCCTAGTTACTGTCAGTACAAAAATGGAACCCCATGGCACTCAGAACATCGGATCTGGTGTGTAGTTAACTGGTTCATATATGACCAGTAAGTAAAAACAAATAAAATCAAATTCAGCCACCAAATAGCAGACACTAAATAAGTTTACCCATGAGCATGGCCCAACTTACATAGCACACACACCTGACAGTTTATGGGCTTCAGGGCTGGGTCTTTCCTCAGAGGGGGCACAGGGCCAGAGAAGGACTAGCAGTTGGGTGGCATGCTCCCAGGACAGTGTGTGTGCAGCAGGATGTGCAGAGGGCAGCTCTGACAAGGGCGCTTATAATCACTGAAGCCAGAAGATGGAAACAGGAAAAGGAGTGATGCACACAGTCAGCTCAGTGAGCGGTCTGTCGGGATTCAGGAATCAAGGGTCAGCAGGACTGACTGGGAATCTGTGGGCAAGCCATAGAGCATCTGGCCAGAGCTGGGCTTGGCTTGTACAACAGGAAGCCTGCGCTCTGCGCCGCTGCCAACTCAGGAGACAGGAAGGTGTTCATAACAGCAGGATGCTCCCAAAGCTCCACATGCAAGGTTGAGGGCACTGGACGGGATGTTACAGGAAGTAACTCAGGAATCCACTAACATCCAGGTCTTATTGGGTGCCTACCATGTGTGCACTTCTGCCACAAAGATGATGACAGACTGTGGTAATGCTGTTCCCCAACACTTTCATATGCCTGTGTGTATGGGGTATATGTGTAAATAGGATGTGTGCATGTGTACATATGTCCACAGGTGGGTGGGTCCGTGTGTATGTAAGCAGGTGTGCATGCAAGTAGAGGCTCAAGGGTGATATTGGGAATCATCCTCTATTGCTCTCCCACCTTATTCTTTTGAAGCTGGATCTCTCTCTTTTTTAAAATTATTTAAGAGAGGAGAGAGAGAGCAAGAGAGGGAAGGGCAGGGGAAGAGAGAAGAGAGGAAGAAAGAGAAGGGCACACATGCCATGATGCACAGGTGGAGGTCAGAGAACAATTTTCCCTCCACCATGTGGGTTTCCAGGGATCAAAGTCAGGTCGCTAGGTTTTTAAGTAGGTTCTTACCCACTGAACTATCTCACTGGTCCCCAAAGCTGGGTCTCCAAACCCAGAACTCAACAGAGCTGGTCTGGCCAGTCAGCTTGCTCTGGGGATTCTGAGGCTCCCTCTTTTGGGGCTGGGATTACAGGCTCTCCACTATATCTGTCTTTCTGAGTGGGATCTGGGAATCTAAAGTCTGGTTTTTTTGCTTGTGTGGCAAACACTTTAACCACTGAGATCCATCTCATCAGGTCTTTCTTCACACTAGTCTGGAAAATAATCTCCATCATTTCAGGGATTCCAAGAGGAAACTTGGGAGGTGATTCCCTTCTCCTAGGAAGACAAGATACCCACATTCCTTGTTAAGCCACTCATTTACCCACCTATTGGACTACCATCCAACAACAGGTACTAGTCAGGAAAGTTCTTTCTGATCAATGGACAAAGCCCCCATGCACAAGACCATACAGGACCTTAAGTAACCCATCTAAGGAACGGGACCTAATGAGTGAACACTGATGCTTTGTCTGTTTTCCTCCCTCATAGGTTCTTCCATATCTGCCTAAACAAGAACATTCTCAACACTTCTGCACTCCAGTAAAACAAAGTTTATTCCTTAATGCAAAATTCTTTGATTAAATACTTCACTGTCTTAAAGTACTTTCAGCCAACATCTCTAATAAGACTGAAGTAACAAGGACAAAGGTCACCAGAGTCTGACAGGCGACGCCTTTGGAAAAGTTACAGAACTCTGGGTGCCCCTCCTTGACTAATAAATGGAGAAACCGGCCTCAAGGAACAGGAATGTCAGGGAATAAGGTCACATGCCAAGTAGTGGGGAATCAGGCCCAGGGTATTATCTCCTGTCTCCCTGCTCCTCCTTCGGAGAGTCTCTACCACCAGTGTGGGGTTAGGATTGGCAGCAGAGCAAGTCATACAAGTGCAGGCTCTGTGCAAGCTGCCAGGAAATACGGCGAGAGGCCAGAACTTCCCTACGCTGTCTGCTCCCACAGGAAGTCACGAAGAGAGATGCAGGGGGCAGAAGAAACTGAGTTTGACTATAGAAACTTTGCCTTGAAAGTGAGGAAACTGAAGGGGCAGGGTGCTGTCACTGAGACAGGACATCTTTGAAGCAGAGTTCTTCAGTCCTCAATCTCCACTCCCAACCAGTGTTTGAGCTCCTTTCCCAGTTTCCCAAAGGAGATAAGGTCTTTTATAAAGAATCATTGGCTGCAAGATCTATAATTGAAGCTTCCCTCAATGTGTTCCATTCTTCTCCCTGATAGTGGCCAGATTCTGTCTTCCTCTCTTCATTCATGGCTTCTCCTAAGACCCTCTCTCTCATTCCCAGTATCTACCTGGGAATGGTGGGGTTTTTTGTTTTTTTTTTTCACTACTCAATTGTGCATCATTCCTTGTGGAGAGAATCCCACCCAAATGCTGCTTGGTTGGCTCCCATGCCAACTCTCAATGTGATGACACTCAGCCAGCGGGAAACTGGAGTTCTTAGGATTATGTTGGGACCTCCCAGCAGTAATTTAGCTTTAGACCCTCCCTTAGTGACTCCTAATGGTTAGTGCTCTAGCTTTAAGTAAACTGAAATCTTTTTCTCTAAATCACCTTTTGGGGTCTAATTTTTAGACAGCCCGGTACTGGGGTCCTTCACTTGACTCTTTGGCCAATCGCATGGGGATGTGTGATGATATGGCAAGAAGTGTCATCTCATGCTTACTTCGCTGCTCATTTACACTTGGTCTCTGCCTGAACATTAGTTTCACACTAGGCCTATGCCAGATCCTTCCTGAGACTTTCACACAATGCCTCACAGTCCCTAGTTGTGGACCTCTGGCCATCTCTTTTCTCATTAGTTTGGAGGACTCCATGATGACAGATCTCATCTACTGTAGTCTCAAGGTCTTGTTGTATAAGAAATTCTGACAAATATCAGACAGATACTAGGGTAGGCCTCCTGAGCAGGAGGAACCCAAAGGCCATGCCCTCCAGGACCTCAATCTCTAAGAGGAAGTCTATGGCACCCCAGCAGCAGCACCCATAGAAGGATTAGTGAAAGGATCTAGGCAGGGTATCACCAGGAAGAAGAAAGCAACAGATGAAAACCTCCTAACACGAGTTTCTGGGTTCACATTGTACATTGACCAAAGGACAAAGGACAAAGCACATGCAAGCAGTCTCCAAAGTGCCCTGCCACTTGACTTAGCCCAGCCACCCAAGAAGACCCTTAAATCCCGGGAGAAAGAACTCCCAGGACATCAGGTCTGAGAAAATTGTCTTTGTTCCAAAGGAAACAGGCCTAGAGCAAGGCACCTTCCCAAAGAAGTCCCGCCTTTAGTCTCACAGCGGAGCGGAGGAAGGAGGCTTGTGGCTGTCACTAGGCACCTTGGCCATCCACCTCACACACACACCCGAAGCCATGTGAGCAACAGAAGAACAGTATGTGGCTTCTTGAGGCCTAGTGGCCTTACTTTGGCAGAAGAGGACCCACATCTTGCTTTCCTGAATGACATTTCAGGAAAGAGGGGCAGGGCTCCAGGTGACATGGGAAGTCTGCTGGGCAAACAGAATGCTGAATAGCAAGCAAGCATCCTGTGAAGGGGGCAGGCTGTAGGATCCCTATGGAAAAGGCCACAAATCTTTTGGAGGGGGAAGTCTGTGTATGATTCTCAAGTAGCATGACCCAAAACGGAAAGCCAGCAAAATAAGCAGTAAAATTGGCTTCATTTGTTATCCAGGTGCCTCGACGGGAGAGGAAGGACATGAAGTCTTTGTTTGTTTGGTTTGTTTTTGGAATTTGCAGTTGTCTGTTTTGTTAAGTCTCCCCACTAGGTGGGAATCATGAGGTCTCTGAGATTTTGCCCTGAATTCCCCAGCAAGCCTCGTCCAGGGTCTCTATGTTTGTTCAACAAACCATCCTTTTCCATATGTGTGACTGCTCAGCTTGTCAAGTTCTGCAGAGCCCCAGAACATCCACATACCCAGGAAAGAACTCAGAGATGAAAGCGCAAAGAAGCAGGAGAAATGCTCAGCAGATGTAATCAATGAAAGCTTCCAAAGAAAACACCTTTAAAAGAGGTGCATCTTTGTTAATTTTTTTTATTTGTATGGACATAGGGTCTCATTCTGTAGTCGATTGGGTTTTACTTATAGCAATCCTCCTGCCTCAAATTCTGAAGCGCTGGTATTATAGGCTGAACCACCATATCTGTCTGGCTCTTCAGTAAGTTATAATCAAGAAAAGAAAGCATGTATCATCAGTGCAAGAAATGAAAAAAGTAAAAAAGCCACAGCATGGGACCATACCACTTTTTACATTTCTAGCTTTCACCTTTAGTCTGCTGGGTGGACAGTTAGCCTTATTTATTTTTCCACTTGAAATGCCATGAAGGGGGTTTCTCTATTTTTACTTCAAAACCAGCACCATAAAAAATCCTTGATGATTAGAGTTTCGGCTGTCTTGTTTTCTGAGAGATTGCTTACTCAAGTATCCTATGGAGGAAACAGTTTTAGGTGGGAAGCCATGGGAGCCAAGAAGCGCAAATGTCTCATCTCTACAAACTTTCAGACTCCCTCCTGTTCACCGCCTGGTTTGCCCTCTGTCCCCCTCCCATCCTCTCACCATCTGC
Source organism: Typhlomys cinereus (assembly GCA_023101885.1). Taxonomy (NCBI): domain Eukaryota; kingdom Metazoa; phylum Chordata; class Mammalia; order Rodentia; family Platacanthomyidae; genus Typhlomys; species Typhlomys cinereus. The sequence goes on from JALPQD010000196.1 coordinate 2,149,345, forward strand.
TCTCCAGAGAACAGATCAAGTTTTTAAGCTAAGGTACTCTGGCGCCAAGGACTCAGCCCCTGTATGCTTCCCCTGCACCCCACCAACTCAGAAACCCAATACCATGACCCAAAATGGACTGCAGCCACAAAAACCACAAAGTAAAGTTTATAAAGCTTTATTAAACATTTCAAACAGCTGTGCAACGAACACACCAGAAATAAAAGCTCTAGAACAGCAGTCCAAATGTTTCACAAGTGTGGCTTCAAGTCCCATTCCCTAGATGTCTGCCTGCAGTTCTGTCCTTTGTCTGGTCCACTGCCTTCCTTCCGCAGGCAAGACAGAGGGACACTTCTGACTGGAAGGCAACCATGCTGATCCCCAGTGGCCAGAGGCCAAGAGAAAGTCTCATTTGCCAACGCTTGATACTGAAGCGCAGAGAAAATAAAAAGCAAGTGACAAGTCACAAAGTCTTCCCAAGTGTTCTTCATAGTAAACGTTCTATGTGCGCAGGAAGGAAGAAGCTCCCGGTCCAAGGACGATGTCCACTGCTCCCCCACATCTTGTATGAACTACCTTGGAGCCCATCATGCCGGTTACTCTGTAATCCTCATGCTAAATAAAAACCACAGTGGCACCTACTACAGCTAACTACTATTAAATCTCAAAATCAGAACACATTCGGTAAAGCTTTTTGAAAAGGAATATACACACGATTTGTACATACACTCAATTTGCACACACACACACACACACACACACACACACACACACGCAGGGGCACATCAAAAAATATCCAAACACCAATTAAGGTTATCATTGCTGCTTGAAATACACAATACTTTTCCATTCACTCAGCTGAGAACTGCTGGGTCTACATAAACTACCACACCTCCCTCCTGCAGAGCATGCGTGGGAGACAAGAACTCCCCATGTCCCAGGATCCCACTTCCATCCCACAGCTGAAAGATGCAGGAGGAAGGGCAAAGGGAGGGAAGCTCTGCCAAAATGCATGAGCCCAGATACCTAGGCCAAAGAGCAACATCTCTCAGTTGCTTTTTTCTTTAAAATGAGGCAGAGGAAATACTTAGAGGGCTTGTGAACAATCGAAACGCGATTATGTCTCGCTTGCAGAACAGGGAAAGAGGGATGAAAAAGCGAGGCTCTCGGGCATCAGCAATCTCTTTAAATTTGAGATAAGTGCAAAAACAAGTCCTGTCTTGGACAGGTGCTCCCCCAAAATGGAAAGGGGCAGGAGAAAACTAAAGGGAAATCAGGAGAGGGATAAAGGAGGGAAACTCTGACAATGAAGGGTTATGGAAGCAACAGTGAGACTGGCATTATATCTGCCAAATCACACCAGGACAGTTGACCAGGATGGGTATAGCCTCTCTGCAGTGATGAGGCCAGGGGTAGGTCATCCCATCAGTGGGACCCAGATGGTGACAGAACACACAACCACAAGACCACCCACGACTACAGGACTGTACGATAAAAGCACCGATCAGTGCCATTATTCACATTATAAGGATAAAACATCACAGGCCAAAAAGGCGCCGTCAGGAATGTGGCACCCGCGGAGCTGCGGGATTTGAAATTACAATGCTTTATGACTTATATCAATGCCTCCCCTCCCGTCTTCTGCTCCTTGGAAAGCCAACCTGGCAGCCGTTAGGTGCCCACAACACCAGGGTCATGAGCTGATTCTGGAAGCGGGGAATCCGAGCAATGGTACAGGAAACAGTTTCCCCAGCAGCTATAGCAGATGAGGAAGAGGGCTGCCAGGAAAACCAAGGCACAAATCGTGCAAGGCTTCCGCTCCAGGAGAAAGCTGAGCAGGTAAAAGCCCATGAACATGGAGTGACTGAACCACAGGGCGGGGTTGAGGGGCTTGGGGATGAGGAGGACGGGCAGCAGCCACTGGAGGCAATACATGATCTCTGCCGGGCAGGGCCTTCACCAAGGCGGCCAGACACCGCTGCAGGAACCGACCTAATGGGAGCCAGTGGGTGCAGGTGGCTGCCCTCTGCTTTCTTCAACCCTCTCTCCAGGAGCTGAGCCGCTGTGCTCTCTGAGGCTGTCAGCCCGGGATCACCAAGGTAGCAGGGATCCTGAAGAGAAAAGTCAACACAACAGACAAACAGACAAAGAACAGACAGACAGACAAAAAAAAAAAAAAAAAAAAAAACAGGAACAGAATGTATACTTATTTGGGAAAATGGATCATGGTCAACAACAGTAAATGTGAATGCCCTTTCCGCCCTACCCACCCATGGAGGATTACTTCCTTCCAAGTCATCAGTAAAGACAGACTTCAGGGATATTTCACCCTGGCTTCTATAGGGGGATCCCCAGGAGGGAGATTCCCGGGAGGGCCCTTTGGCTCGGTCCCCACAGTGAACTGGCTTTGCCTGGGCCCTGCCCAGCAGAGATCATGTATCGCCTCCTGGGGCTGCAGCCCGTCCTCAAAAGGCCCAGACCTCACAATACCGCCCTGTGGTTGCCACAGGACTATATGGGCTTGATGCTGAGCCCCCATGTGGCAATAAAGGGTTCTGTATCTAGTCTCTCAGCTGTTAGATGCTCTGCGCTGTGAGAACTGTCAGGCACTGGTAGCCTGAAGACATAGGCAATGGAGCTCCAGATTCAAGATCTGGAGAGGCAAAGAAGTGGAACCAAATCTTTCATTTTTAAGATGGCAACCTGGGCCAAGATTGATTTTTTAAAAACAGTCTGGTAAAAATTTGCCAAAATTGGACTTCTTTGAAAATAAATGCTGAGAAAAAAAATCGCCATGCTATTTCGTCCAAACTGAACTCACTTGAATCCTTATGCCTCCGTCTGCTGTTGGCTTTGTCTAGACCTCTATGAGTTTTTAATCGGAATTAATATCCTGTTCACATAGGGGCAAACATCATATGGTCTCTGTGCCAGGTAGTTTGGCTGGAGAGAGGTACTTTCCGCTGGCCACTGGTACGGTGGGACCCTACTTGCAGACCGCAATTTGGTCTGTCAAAAGACAGGCGCTCCTAGTAGTACCCATAAAACCCGCGAACTTCTAGTAGTACCCGTAAAACCCGCGAACTTCCTCTAGGGATCTGCAAGACTGGTGCTCTAAAACGGACTTGTTTCACTTTGAATCTAGGTTAAGGTAGCCACAAGCCTTGGCGCTATAGCAAAATCCTGCTCGGCGCTCCAACCTCCTAGTACAACGGGTACAAAGAACCACGCCGCCGTCTCTAGCCGACCTACCAAGGCTTGGGGGAGGGGAACGGAAGAAAGGTTGACTAGATCTGTCCCTGTCCCGAGAAAACTATCCCAAACACATTCAGGGGAAAACTATCCCAAACACATTCGGGAGAAAACTATCCCAAATACATTCGGACCACTTCTCCGCAGCGCTCTCTCATTCCTCTCGCGCACACAAAGGGCGCCAATTTTTCCCGCATCCCTCCCAGCGCACCGGGCGGCAGCGCTCACTACCACTGCTGCCGAAAATCCTGATCTTGCAGGATGCGGGAATCAGGGAAGGGTTACACGCTTAGGAACAATCATGAAATAGATAGCGTGGGAATATCAGTTAGAATGCCCAGCAGGGAACCGCTATCAAGGCTCTCGAAAAGGTACTTTTTTTGCACCGCGGGCGATGATCCCTTCTAACTTTGGTCTTCCCTCAGTGCGGGAGGTTTGCTCTGGCGCGGCACTGGACACTGTACTCGAATTAGCAGACTTGGGTGTAGACTGAAGGGCGCCTTGCCAAGAGGCTTACAACTCTACCCTCACCCCATACTTTTAATTAGAATCGTGACGCCCCTCCATTTCACTCCAATTTTCAAAAGCGAGCACGACAGAATCTTCTGGAAGGGGGCTACAATGGGACTCAGGAGGCGGGGGGCCCGGTGTGGAAGGAGCAGATGGATTTTTTTTCTCCCCTGGCGAATGAAAAGCGCCCCCGGTCACCCCTCCTCACCGACAACCCCCCCAAAGGCGCATGCGCACTTAGGTGGCGGGAGTGTACTTAAGGCGCGGACGAGACGTTTGCGGCAGTGCGCCCAACAGCGGACTCCGAGACCCGCGAACCTCGGCGAACCCTCACTCTCGACCACCCACCTACACTCGGAACCATGGCGGCAGTGGCGGCAGCCTCGGCAGAACTGCTCATCATCGGCTGGTACATCTTTCGTGTGCTGCTGCAGGTATGCATGCCGGGGGTTTCGGGTGGGAGCGGTATCCCGATGTGCATCCCCTGAACCCTTAAACCCATATCGCGATTGCCGCCTCCCGGACCCAACCTATCCTGATTGCCGCGATCCCTGCTTGCCCAATTGCCGCGGTGGTATCACACATCCCGACCCATTCCCTGCGCCCACATCCTCGCGCAGACCCTCCCCAGCGCGCCCGCGCCCAGCCAGGAACAAAGACTCAGGGGTGCGGCGGTCGCCCCTGCGGACGATCGCCGAAGCTTTTAGCGACCTACGTGGTAAGAAAACCCGTTACACTTAGACTCGACCCCAGGAGGGAGGCGGGGCGCTTGTGAGTTTCCAGACTTTATAGCTCGCCCAGCAAAAAATTTTTCTCCTTAAAAAATTGCGCATTGCGGGGAATTTTTCTTCAAAAATACACATATATACACATACAGCACTTGTAGACTGGGATGAGAAACAAAGAAAAAGGTACTTCTCAGAAAAAAAAATAAGTTCACAAAAAGAACCTCACAATAAATTAGAGAAAAAGTAACAGGCAAATAATAGAAAAAAACGCGCATTGCAGGAAAAAAAGAAACCAAACCAAAGCACTTAGTAGGGGAAAATGCAACAGATTAAAAATGTACTGCAGGAAAAAAGATAAAGGACAGGAAAAAAAAGAATTGGACAAAAACGCTTTGAATAAAACAATTTGTGGAAAAGCCCTTCACAGGAAAAATGGAAGGGAAAAAGCGCTTCCAAAAAAGAACAAAATTGCTTTATGAAAAGAAAAAAGGGGCAAAAGTGCTTTTCATAAAGATAAACTGGAAGAAAGCGCTTTATCATTAAAAAACAAAACAAAACAAAAACAACAAACAAACAAAAAAACACTTGCTGCACAGAGCTCCCTTTGCAAAAGAATTCCCTGCTAAAGGAATCCTTTGCCAAAGGACTCGCATATTTCCTTCAAGGTGTTCCTGGAATGCTGCATTTACTGGGTAGGATTCGCTTTTCGAAATCCTCCAGGGACACAGCCCATTGCGAGAAGTGAGGTATACCTAAGTTGTGGGTCCAATCAGCTTGCCGCCATGCAGCTCTCAGCACAGTTGGAAAAGCTCCAGCTGCCCTGACTCGTGGACAAGCTGCGCCCACGCCCGCCTCTCCGGCTATGCTGGACCAGCGGGCGGGGCCAGGGGCCAGGGGCCGGGCGGGGGAGGGCAGGGCAGTGTCGCAGACGAGCTTGGTCGCGTGCACGCCACTTAAAGGTGGATTCTGGGTCTCTCACTGCAGGTGTTCAGGTACTCCCTGCAGAAGCTGGCGTACACGGTGTCCCGGACCGGGCGGCAGGTGCTGGGGGAGCGCCGGCAGCGAGCCCCCAACTGAGGCCCCAGCTCCCAGCCCTGGGCGGCCGTGTCATCAGGTGCTCCTGTGCATCCCGGCCAGCATGGGAGCCAGTGCCGCGCAGGAATGGGGGGTCCCCTGTGCTCTCCCGTCAGAGGAGCACTTGCAAAGGTCAGTGAGGGGCTGGTAGGCCCCCGGAGAAGCAGCACCGATAATTACGACGACATCAGATCCCTTCCCAGCCCCTTTGCACCCGTTCTACTGCCGGCGGGTGGGAGAGGACGGGGAAGAAGGGAGCAACCCCACGAGATCTGGGCGTAGGCACCGCACTCTGATCCAGACCAAGTCGAGACAGCACCATCTCAATCAGCAAGCTACGGCCAGGGCAGCAGGCCCCACCAACCAAGATCCAAACCACTACGAGCCAGCAGAATGGACATTCTGACATCACCAGCTGAAGCCCTGAATCTCGGTGCAGCAGAGAAGGCGCCAACTGGGAGCCATGTGGCGGGACTGGAGGGCATGAGGGAGGAAGAGGAGGGTTGAGAAATGCAGTGGGGCCCTACCACTGTCCTTTGCCTATTGCACACACATTCCTGCCTTGCTCCCTACTTCCCCCTTTTCCCTGCCTTCCAGAGACCCTCCCCAAAATGTGTCACTTGATTCGGACCTATTCAACCAGTAAATGAATCCCATCTGTACCAAAACGCCTTCTCCGACCCCCTGCCCCTCACTGATCTTGCTTTTCCCTGGTCTCCCGCAGCAGTTGTGATCAATATTGTGGTAATTGCTAATTGTACTGATTGTTTAAGTGTGCATTAGTTGTGTTTCCCCAGCTAGATTGTAAGCTCCCGGAGAACAGGACCACCTCTTCAAAAAATAAAAAAAAAATAAAAAAAACCCAAAAAAACCCCAGTACCTTCCCTGTTCTGCAGTGTCCTAGGACCCTGCAGGGCAGTGGAGGAACACCAAAAAAGTTGTCTCTTGTGGTTTCTTTTGCGACCAGTGATGCGTTTCTAAGGTTGGGCCAATATGCCCATTGTGAAGTGGCTCACTTCTTGGGGGTGAAAGGAAGGGGTTAACAAGACATGAACTGGAATGCTTACACATGCAGCCCTATTTCAACACTGTCCTGGACATAAAGGACTATGTCTCCTACCCAATAAGAAAGGTGACATTCAGTTGTCCCAGAATAAGGGACCATTTTCTCCCCTCCACAGGTTCACACAACCAACCCCATTTCAACTGTCCTAAAATAAAGGACTATTTTCCCTTCCTGACGAGGAAAGTGACGTTCATTTGTCTCAGAATAAGAGACATTTTCTCCCCTCCCCAGGTTGATGGGTGCTCTCACTTGGTGGTCCTATGCAATAAGAGACCAAATGGATTATCACTCTGGGAAAGATGAGAGGAGGGGGAAAAATGTGGGAGGGTGTGGCCCTCTAAATAAGGTGCTAAAGGACCACAGGGACTGACTTCAGAGCATTAAGCTATACTCCAGGTCAAGGAAGTGAGTGATGTACAGGAAGGACACTGACTTGGTAGAGTATGGGATAGGTGGGGTGGCATGGTATCACCTCAACTCCAGGTCCCAGGATCACAAGGTCATCTTGCCTGGCCCCTCTACTCTCCAGTCCCCCAACCCCCCCAGCTGTTTTTCTCATCGTGGCCTCCCTATCCTTAGAGGTCCCTAGCCTGGTTTTCCTCCCACTGTGTGTGTGTGTGTGTGTGTGTGTGTATGTGTGTGTGTGTGTGTGTGGTGCTTTGCTCTCCTCCTCAGTGACCCAGGGTTCTTCTTACATGGATCAGTTGGTTGCCTCATCAAATGGTCCCACCACCTGTTCAGCCTCATCTCTGACTTTATCCATTCCTGTCACTACACACTTGTTCCTGTGTCAACATTAGAGGAGGGAATTGGAAGGCTATCAGTCTCTCCTGCCCCTCTCTTAAAACCTTTAGTCACATCTGTTACATTCAGGTGCATTCAAGAGCTCTGATCATGTCCCTGTCCCTTAAGCAGGCCTCTAAAGACACCTACAACTTCACTCTACATCAGAGAATTATGAAGGCAAGTAGCACAGAATTTGATCTGGTCTTGGCTTTGACATCTATCAAGCCAGCCTAGGCTACCCTGCCAGCTCATCTCCCATCGCTCACCTTTAGTTCATTATCAAGGTCTTATGAACCCTACATACATCAAAGCCAGTCGTGACGGACGTCACTGGTAGGCTGTATACTCCAAAACTCCATCTGTAGAGTGGCTCCTACTGCTGCTATAGCCTGAAGGGGGTTCACTTGCCCCAGGGTGATTTGCTGGTGGTAGTTCCCACACCTCCTCCCTGACTGCGAGTTTCTGTGCCTTGCAACACTAACCTTTAGACTATATACACAGTTCACCATACATTCTCAATGAAGACTGACTTGGAGGGGTGATCCCACCACCCACTGCTCTAGATACTCTAATCTCAGCCTAGGTTAGACACCAGCTGAGCTCACAGAGGCAGGCCAAAGCATCATGGAAGAATCCAGCTGCTGTCCTCCACCACTAAGGCTGTGTAACCCCACGGCTTGCCAGATGATCATGGCAAAGCTCCCTTTCCCCCTTCCAGCCACCAGAGGTGAAGACATCTAGGCAAGGGCTGCCCTGGTGGTCTGCACTCCATGATGGAGCCTAAATGTAAAATGTCCTCTCCCCACTCCCAAACCATGGTGTTCTGACAGCAAATTAAGCCCATCAGAGAGGGCAGAAAGACGCCTCCCACCCCCAGGATCTCAGATACCTGCAACTCTGATCCAAACACACCTTGTTTACAAAATGTGTTCACAAGATACACACCGTTAAAACATTTTATTCTCACAGATAGCAATGGGATGTTTTCTTTTATTGCAAAAACCTTAGTACACAGATCTAATAGACCCCCTCTTCTAAAATGGCTGCCACCCCCAACCCCACAAGGTGAAGGGCAGAGCACATCAGTTGTGAGAGGACTGAATGACTTTGTGAGACTCTAGCAACAGAGAAAACCCCAGAGACTAATGCCAAAGGGGGCTGTTTCTGGTCTAACCAGTTCAAGTTGAGGGGAGCACTAGGTGACACTTATCTTAATCTCCAGACTATCTCAATTGTGATTGACTGAGAGGTGGTCCGGGGGAGGGGCAGGACTGGGACAAGTTCTTGGGTTTTGGCTGTGGGGCCAGTGGCAGCTTAGGACACAAGGCTTCAAAAGGAGCCAGCTTTCTGTGAGCCACTTAATAGACATCTATTTTCAAACTTGGATCACCCCAGGAGCCAGCAACACTCCAAAGGAAGATTCTCAACTCGCAGTTAATTTCCCCCAGGAGACTTAAACATGTGTACACATGCACACAGACACATCACTCACCTAAGAGTCTCTGGCTGACCACTGATTGTTTCTATAAGCCCTGGAGACATGACACTTATCTTTTTGGGAACTGATCCCCTGTCCCCTACCCACAGGGCTCCTACTCCAGCAGAACCTACATTCCCCAGTATTTCCAGCAGGGCAGGAAGTCAGGAGGAAGGCAACACCCAGCCCTTGGTGTATCGCACAGTGACAGGCTTGAAATGAAATGCACGTGTTTCAAAGAGAGAACACCAAAAAGGACTGTCTACCCCAGATTCCTCTTTGAAACAGCCTATTATGGATAAAAGGTTAACTGGTTTTGCAAGCAACTCTAAGATGACCAATTTTAGATACAGAATTGATCTCGTCCCTGGAACCTAACCAGGCTCCAAGTGGCGGAATGTTTTAACAGGTATGTTTGACATTAATTAAATCTCTGATTTAAAAGAAACAAGATCTAACACTTGGCATTAGCGCATGGCAGGAACTTTTTTTTGTCTTTTTGGTCCCGGCTTTGGGGTTGCTGTCCAGATGGCTGGATCGCGTCAAGCAGGGCGGAGAAGCGTCCCCAACACACCAGTTCCCTGAAAGGGACAAAAGATGATCCGAACCTATAAACAGAAAGTCCGGTTCTTTTCCAGAGGGGCCCAGCTCGCTACCTGAGGAGGCAGGAGGCCTGGAGGCTGAAGGTTTGGGAGGAGCAGGAAACAGGCCGCCCCCACCCGCGCTCCCCTCCAGGCCGGGGGTGCAGGCGGAGCTCCCCGCCCCGGGCCGCTCCCGCGCCGCGGGGGCAGGAGGGCGTGTCCAGCCGCCGGGCCGGACGGAGTCGGCAGCGTCCACTGCCCCAGGCGGCGTCTCCCGCCACCCCAGACCCCGCAGTGGGGCTCTGGGCCCCTCTGTGCTTTCTCTTCGCGCCCCTGTGGGTAGAAAAGAGACTCGAGGGCTGGGGACGCGCGCCGCGCCTCCCCAAAGCGGGGGTCTGGCCGTGGGGCCCGGGGCCGAAGAGGAGGTGGTCGTGTCCCCTCCCCGAGTCCCATCCCGGGGGCGCTTCTGACCTTGGAGGTGCCGACGCACACGCAGGAGCCCGGTGGCCCACCCCGGGGTAGGGAAGGGACCCCGAGACCCGGCCGGAGAGAAGCAGGGCCCCCCTCGGACGCCGGACAGCTGCGTCCCGCCCCGGGAGCGCGGACGGAAAAGCAGCGCGGGACTCGGCGACGCCTAAGGTGACCCCGCGGGGACAACATGGCGGCGCGGCTGCACCGAGGGCCTCTCCTCCCGTCCCCGGCGGGCGGACGCCACGGTACCTGCGAGTCCCGCCATGGCGCCACCGCCGCCGCCGCCGCCGCCGCCGCCGCAGCCTGCCGCCGCCTCGCTCGCCGCCGACGCCGCGGGAGCTGGGGAGACGCCCCCTCCGTCTTGGAGTCCGGAGGCCCGAGGACCCTCCCGAGGTCGGGCTGTCCACGGCAGACGCCTGATCAGACGGCTCACTACGGCGTCACCCTCGGCCACTGTATCCCCACTGTACCCCACGGCGACCTTTTAGAATCTTCCCACTGGCTTGTAGAAAAAAATCTAGGGGCGTCTAGCCCTTCAAGCCTGAAGAGTTTTTAATCAGGCGCACCCTAGGAAGTCCCGAACCTCGGGTCCACGGCCTCCTCATGCATATACAGCAGATTGTGATCCTTACTCTTTGAGAGCCCGGCGGGTGTCGCTTACTATTCCTGATGAGCTGGGTCTCTCCACGCTCCTGCACAGCCCCAGGGTTCGTACACTTCGGGGGAAAACTTTCTCGTGGCTCCAAATCGGGCCCCTTTACTAGAGGCAAACACCCAGGCTGAAAACGTGGTTCCTCCTGGCTGATGAAATTCTTACCCCAAGGTTGCTGGGGCTGGATGAGTCAGTGTGTTCACTTGGCTAGTTAGGTACGTGCCTCAGCACATACTACGCGCAAGCGCAATGCTAGAGGTTAGGGAGTAGAAGAGGCTCCTGACTCCAGTTCGTGGTCCGTCCAGAGCGCGAGGGCACTGGAGTGTCAAGACCGTCCCCTAGTAATCACTGCATGTTAATATATTTAATCACATCGGTACGTGATTAGGCATCGTGGGAAGCGCAGTGAGGGAAGGAAAGAGGGCTGCGAGAGAAAGAGGTGGGGATAGGGCCTCCTTGGGCGACGGAGTTGTACAAGGTGTGGTGAGGGGAAATTTGTCCCGGGTCATTGACAGCCGAGGGAAGGTAGGAGAAGAACACTATCATGGGCTTTGCCCCTGCTGGAAAGACCCAACCTTGAGCCAGGAGGTTTTCCAAAGACTATGTAGCTAGGTCATGAATTTGAATTCGGTCTTAAGAGGCATAGGAAGCCAGTCTCGTCAAGGGGAATGATAAAGAATTTGGGTTTCTACAGACCACCTGGCTGCCTGGCTTAGAAGGCCCCAAATCAGCTATGGCACAAGATTATGGTGACTTGAGACAGTTGGTAGTTTAGGGAGATGGAGAAGATCTTGTGCAAATGAATGTGAGTGACCTCCAAGGCACAAGTAGTGAAATCTAAGTTTCAGGGTTGGGTATGAAGGGATGTCGACCCTTTTGTCAAAGTAGGAAAGTCGCACGTGGGCTGGAGGAGGGCTCAGGGATTTAGACTCTGCCTCATAAGCATAATGTCCTGAGTTTGGATCCCAGGTAAAAATGCCAGGTGGAACCCGCAGCAGCCTGCACTTCTGACTCTGATAGGCAGAGCCTGGAAAAATCCCTGAGAGAAGCAAGGAGGTAGAAGCAATCCAGGATGATTCCCGAAGTCTTCCTTGGTGCTCCACAGGGACTCACAGTGCCCTTTAATACACACACACACACACACACACACAAACACAGTAAATAAAATATTAAAAAAGAAAAGCTGTGGGTGATGGTCAGAAGTGTAACTCTGAGAAAATTGCCAACCATATGTGTGGAGGTTCGGGGTGCAGAGATTTTTCTGAGGCTGGAGCCCAGGAGGGTGACAGGAGGCTTCAGTACACAGGTGATTCTTTATGGTGCCTGGTGAGAGGCCACAGGATGGGGGTAGGTAGGAAAGTGGTCAGTGACAGGTAGTGAAAGGTGGGAGAGAGATGGAAAAGGAGGCAGAGAAACAGGATTCAGTGATGGGGTTTCAAACCGTCTTTCATTTTGCAAGTTAGGAAAAAAGGAAGAAAAGTAAAAGGAGGAAACCAAACACACTAAATGAATTGGTTTTAAAAAGTAACAGGTCAGGGGGAGCTGAAGAGGTGGCTCAGGGGTTAAGCCTCTGCCTTGCAGGCAGAAGGTCCTGAGTTCAGATCCTAGACCCCACATATAGACGCCGGGGTGGGGAGAAGTGGGGCGGCCTGCGTTTCTAGTCCTGGTAGGGCGGAGCCTGTGAATCCTAGGGCAGAGTAAACAAGGTGGAGGTGGAGGCAGTCCATGGTGGTTCCCGAATTCCTCTGTGGTTCTACACACACACACACACACACACACACACACATATACACACACGCACAATTGAATAAATAATAAAAAAAATTAATAAGTAACAGGTCAGGGGTTGGAGAGATGGTTCAGGGATTAAGACCCTGCCTTACCAGCAAATCCTGAGTTTGGATCCCAGATTCCATGTAAAAAACAGAAATGGCAGTGGCCTGCACTTCCATCCCTGTTGGGTAGAGCTTGGGAAATCCCAAAGCAAAGCAAAAAGAAGGTAGAAACAATCCAGGATGATTCCCAAAGTCTACCTTTGGTCCTCCACAGGGGCACATAGAACTCACTCTCTCTCTCTCTCTCTCTCTCTGTCTCTGACAGACATACACACACACTCTAAATAAATAAAATTTTAAACGTTAACAGGCCAGACTGTAGCACAGTTGATAATGTGCATGAAGCCTTTGGGTAAATGACTGTGATGGGACATGCCTGTAATCAGAAGGTAGGCAGTAGAGGCAGCAACATCAGAAGGATAAGATCATCTTTAGCTATGTAGGAAGCTCACTGAAACTCTTGTCAGAGAGAGAGAGCGAGAGCTGCCACTCAGTGGCAGAGGACTGAAGTGGCTTTGCCATGCCGTGGAGAACGTGATTCATTCCAGCTCTCTGTTGTCCTGCGTTTCATTCTCATGCTCACAAATATTTTGACACCTCAGATGCTGGGGCTCAGATCCCTCAGCTGAGACCTCAATAGGCCTGGCTGTTTATCTTGATATCCTGCAGTTTATAGGCTATAGGATCAATATGCCAGTGCCAGGTATTCCTGGCATCTGACACTGGAGGAAAAAGAAACCTTGTCTGGGAACCTTTTTTAACAGAGGACGGAGAGTGAGCCTGGCAGGGCCTGGGGCCACTAACATTTTTGTACAGTGCTAAGGGCAGAAGGAGCTGGCACAGCCACTTCAAAAAGCTCTCTGCATTTCTTTGCTCTCAATGCACCTGTGCTGTAACCTAGAACCTCTGTTCTCAGCAGTGGAATCCCTAGCTCAGTAGTGTCCATTGACGGGAAACTGGACCAACACATATGGCCACGACTTCTGCATCCAAGGTACTAAAATATTTCTAAAACTCTTACCTGCCCCAAACATATACAGAATTTGTTCTTGTCCTCATTCCCTGAAAAATATAATCATAACTATCTCCATAACATTTCAGTTGTATCAGGTGTGGCAAGTCATCTTGAGCTGATAAGTATGTAGTCTTCCTACATGTGCGTAGGAAAGTCACATGCAGGTTATATGCCAACACACTATATAAAGACTTGAGCATCCTCAAATTTGGGAGTCTTGGACCAAATACCTCTGGATTTTGAGAAATGTATGTGTTACTATATGTATAAGAGCAACAGATCAATCCTGTACACAGGATATAGGCCGAACCAGCTCATTTTGTTATTCTGTTCATTTACAGCTCAAGGGCAGGCAGGACTTATCTATGGTGATAACAATCAAAACAATGGTTGAGGAGTGGAGTATGGTAGGTAGCTACTAGTATCAACAATAATTAAAGACTTCAGCTCTGGGCACATTTGTAAAGAATGAGCCTGCAGGAGATTGTCTAATGGAAAAGACCCAGCCCATGGTGGGTGGGACCATTCCCTAAACAGGTGAATTAGATGGAGGGAGCTAGTCAACAAAGTTAGCATCCTTTGAAATACTTGGCTTTACATGCTGGAAAAGTAAGGATTGTCCCTTTTAATAGTCCTTGGATGTGGTGTGGCCCGGTGTTTGTGTGATACCTTTTGGCAAGCTGGAGGCAGCCCAAGGTAGGTGGAACTAGGCCCTGGACAGGTGAATAAAATACAGAGAGCTGGTTGAGGAAGTTGGCATCCTTCTGTATACTTGCCCAGACATGCTGGTCTGGCAAGTAAGGATTGTCCTTCTCTCAGCTGTTATGTGGACATGATAGGGCCAGTTCCCTTAGCCAGTTGGTGTGAGCTCTCCTGTCAAGCTGGACTGAGAACTGTCACCAGACTATATAGTAAGAGAGTAAACCTCTAATTCCTTTCAGCAGTTTTGTCCTGATTTTATCAGCAACATGCATGAACTGCAACGCCATGGCACATGTGTGACTGCACATGCATAACTTGTCCATAAGAGTCAGAAAGTCTGCTGTGGGAACACCTTCTCATACAATCATTCCAGCTAAGCAAGCAGCCTCAGCAGCCAGCTGTCTTTGTGGGGCTCCAGAAAGTCAGAGGAGACACGGGGTTTCTTTCCTTTGATCCCCTTCTTTTCTATCCACAGCCTCCCTACCTGGAGTCCTAGGACCTGAATGTCCCCCGGAAGACCTTAAAGATCCCTAAAATTTGGCTGAGCAAACTTCCTTCCAGGGCCTGCCCAACTTGCCTTCACCCACCTGCCTCCCAAACTCACTCTGACTCCATCTTCCCTGTGTATCCTTCTCATGGCTCCCTGGCTCCCTTTAACCTTCTTTGACCAGTTAAAATTTGGTCCTGGCCATTGGCCTCCTTCCCCTGGGCCTGAGCCAGCTGCTACTCTGTTCTCCTACCTCCTATCTCTCTCAGAATAGTTGTCTTCCGTGCGGCAGCCAAGGTGATGCTGTTAAAATGGCCCTGGGACCTTATATCTTGAAGGGTTTGGTTTCTCCCTCTACTGTGCTTACCTATCGAGAGCCTCCCTAGTAGTCTTGAAAGTCCCAGGACATAAGCTACTGTGCCCCCTTAACATGGGTGATGACATAGACCAAGGCATGCCAACTTCTCGTACCATACTGATGGCCAGACCCTGAGGATAGGGTGGTATGGGGTTTAGCGTAAGGAAAAGGCAGTTCCTGGTATATGAATGAGAAAAGGAAAAGAGTGAATGACAAAGTTCACCCTTTTTCTTGCTCTCTGTCTCTCTGTCTCTTTTTCTCTGTCTTTTTGTCTGTCTGTCTCTGTGTATGTGCTATTTACTCAGTATACACATGTGAAGGGCGTAAGTCAACCTCGGGATCTTCTATTGCTTTCTACCTGTTTTTTGAGATAGCATCTCTTACTAAGCCTGGAGGTTGCTGTTTGTCTAGACTGTCTGGCCATCAAATCCCTAGTATCCTCCTGTCTCTGCCTGCCAACACTGGGATTACAGGCACCATGTCCAGCTTTTACACTGGTGGTGGGGATCTGAACTGAGGTCTTCATGCTTACACAAGTACTTCACCCACTAAACTATCTTTCTAGCCCGGGTTTATTTTGTTTTCCTGCTTGTTTATTTAATAGTTTCTTTTTAATTGTTTGAGTATGTTTGTTTAGAGACAGGGCTTGCTCTATAGCCCAGACCAGCTTCTATCTGCAATATATCCTAGGCTGCCCACAAATTCATGATCCTCCTCCCTTAGCCCCCCCGAGTGCTGAGATACAGGTATGTGCCATGCACCCAAACCTTCTGTTCCTTATGGATTCATTACACCTCTGATTTAGGTGATCAGCTGTAGAACGCATTTGGGGCTGGGTGGCAGATTTGGATGTGATAAATCATAAGGTCCACTTTCCTATGCCACCCCTCTGTTTGAAAGTCCTTGTTTTTGAAAATCAACATGGCTGTCTTACTAAGAATTAGATTCAGGAAATTCAGTCTGTAGCAGAACTGTAGTGGAATGTTCAAGCATGAAAGAAGCTACGTGACAACAAATGACTAAAAAAATGTAATAAGGAATGTTACCTGGCTGGGGAGATGGCTCAGTGGATTAAACACCTGCACTGCAAATGTGAGGACCAGAGTGTGAATCTCCAGAACCCATATAAAAGCCAGCCAGCCAGGTCAGCAGCCTCTAATCCCAGTACTTGGGAAGCAAAGACAGAGAACAAACTGGTTGGATGCCCTAGCTGATCAGTGAGCTCTGGGTTCAACTGAGGCACCTGACTTAATAACAAAAGCAGAGAATGATGGAAGAAGATACCCAAAATCAACTCTGGGTCTCCATATGCGCACTCACATATGTGCATGTGTCCTTACACATATGTTTTGTTAAAAGACATGCAACATGCACACACTGTCCTACAAATCTCATATACAAAGAAACAAAAAGGAAATATTACTGAGGTAAAGAAGAAAGGAAGAAGTAAGCTCTGGACATTGCAGAAGGCAGCCAGAATGCCCTGCCTTATTATTTTCAATGTGTATTTACCAACTGTGCATCCTTAAGTTATTAACCTCTCTGTGACTATTAGACCCTCTCTGATGGCCATTGGTGGGAATTCATAGTTCATATTATAAAATGCTTTGAATAACACCTGTCTCATAGTACTTCTGGTCATCTACAATTACCAATGGATGAAATGGATGATCCCAGGGGTTGGCAGCATATGGGAGGCCTGATTCGAAAGGCCCCTGTTTTAAGTTCTGCTGCTATCACTGAATACCTGAGACTCTATAATTTAAAAAAGAAAGAAGTTTATCTGCTGTGTGGATTCAGAAGCTGAGACATCCTGTCAGGAGGCATGTGGGGAGTAATTTCCTGCTATATCACAAGGGGAGGAGGTTGCCATCTGTAGACTGAGCAAGCCCGGGTTTCTCGTCCTCTTCTTAAAAGGCCAATCATGCCATCAGAAGATCCTCACTGCAGGAACCTCATTTAAGTCAGGCTACTTCCCAGAAACACCCCCTCCCATGAGTTTATGTGATTAGCATGTGACCATGGAGATTAAGCGTTCTACAGGTGACTTTTTTGGGGACACATGCAAGCAACATGAGCCTCTCTCTATCCTTCCACGCCACAGCACGCCAGGGTTCAAATCAAGCTTCCTGATCTCAGAACAGGGAAGCCCTTTTGTTCAAGCTCCAGCTCCCTCCTTGGGAAGCAAAAGTTGCTATTTTAGCCAAGTCTGTGGCGACACCTAGTGGTAATTATGCTGGACTGCCTGACCTTTTAAAACTTGCTTCCGCCTAGTAATTGATACAATTGGTCACAGGTGAAACGGTTTCCTGTGCCCCAGACATTGTTACCTGACCCGTCTTTGTTAACTTTCCATGAAACCTGTAACATTTAGTCTGTTACTATGTTTATGTTACAGAAGAGGAAATGTGGAGGTCGTTGATGGAAGCTTCATTCATAGGCTTGATTCCAACCCATGGTTTAGGAATTCCCAGAACTGATATTCACCCCTTGTAATCTGTGAAATATCTCCACGTCTATCTCAGAGAAGTCAGGATGAAGGAAACTCTTGCTTCCCAAGCAGTCAAATTCTTCCCTGAAGACTGGGGGGACCTGACTGAGACGACTGAGAAATTCAAGTTGCAGATGCCCAACTGTTATTCTTCCATCCATCCATCCATCCATCCATCCATCCATCCATCCATCCATCCATCTGCTCATCTGTCCATCTGCCCATCCGTCCATCCGTCCATCCGTCCATCCATCCATCCATCCATCCATCCATCCATCCATCCATCCATCCATCCATCCACTCACCCAGCAAGCATTTATTATAATCCAGGCACTGTACCAGCCTCCAGGAACACAGCAGTGAGCAAACCACAGAAGCCACAACCGTGAACTTACTGTAGTCTCATGGCAGAGGAGCCGACATAGAGCATGTGTTAGGAGGAGACTCAACAACCCAGGAGACCCTAGGTTAGTCTGAGAATAGCTGAAGAGAGCTTCTTTCTAACCCACATGCGAAAGATGAGGATGGGTTTGCTAAGTTATGAATTAAAAGTGACATTACAGGAGGAATGCATAAAACCTGAAGGGCAGGAGGTGAGAGGTCGTAGCTGTGCCACAGACCAAGAAAAGGAGAGTGTGGCCAGATCTCTGAAAATAATGATAGAGCGATGTGGGTCATGGTCATATTTCATGAGCCAAGGCGAGGCGCTTGTATGTACCCTGGGCACAAAGTGAGGAGTTACATGTACCCTGGGCACAGTGAAGTGAGTGTGGAAGATCTTAACAGGTCTGGTTTGCATCTTGAAAGAACACTCTGGCTGAAGAAAGGTTGGAGAGCAGGAGGAGAGGTGGTGAGCTGGTGGGAAGTGGGAAGCAGATGTGTGTGTGTGTGTGTGTGTGTGTGTGTGTGTGTGTGTGTGTGTGTTTGTGTGTGTGTCGGGGGGTGCTGAGTTCAGTGCAGAAGCAGTGGAAGTACTGCTCTATGACTTGGTTTGGAGGCCGTTTCTTGCTGCCTGCTGGGGACTCAGAATGGTTCTAGAATTTGGACTCATAGAGCAGATAAATTTGCTTTTGGAAAAGTGGGGGACTCTGCACTTTGAATCTGCCCCCCTGAGTAGAGTATCTGATCCACAGGATGCCTTTGGCACAGGGAGGGAGGAAGGGAGGGAGGAAAGGAAGGAAGGAAGGAAGGAAGGAAGGAAGGAAGGAAGGAGGGAAGGAGGAAAGAAGAGAGGGGGAGGGAGGAAAGAAGGAAGGGAGGGAGGGAGGAAAGAAGGAAGGGAGGGAGGGAGGAAAAGAAGGAAGGGAGGGAAGGAGGAAAGAAGGAAGGGAGGGAGGAAAGAAGGGAGGGAGGGAGGAAAGAAGGGAGGGAGGAAAGGAGGGGGAGGTAGGAAAGAAGGGAGAGAGGGAGGGAGAAAGGGAGGGAGGAAAGAAGGGAGGGAGGGAGAGAGAGAAGGAGGAAAGAAAGAAGGGAGGGAAGGAGGGAGGAAGGAGAAGGGGGAGGGAGGGAGGGGAGGGAGGGAAGGAAGCCAAAAGTGCTATTCAGAGAGACCACGACACACCTGCTGTTCTGGTCATTGTGTAGAAATACCAGTGGCTCTGAAAAACCAGGGAAAGGCCACAGAGGATCAGGCTGATCTGCCATACAGTCGTGTTGCACAAGCACCGCTGGATTGCCCCCTGGGGAAGCCGAGCAGCCCACACAGATCAAGCAGGAACTTCTTTATGGCCAAAGAGTCCATTGAAGCAGCTTATCTGAGACGTTCAGATTGATGTGGCCCAGAGAAAGGGACACAGCATCGAGGCCAAAAATTCCTCCATGAAATATTAAATATAGGCTGGAGAGTTGGCTCAGGGGTTGAGCCTCTGTTTCATAAGTAGAAAGACCTGAATTCGAATCCTAGATCCCACATAAAAACACCAGGCAAAAATGGCAGTGGCTTGCACTTCCAGCTTCGAAAGGCTGAGCTGGAAAATCCCAGAGCAGAGCCTAGGAAATTCCAGAGCAAAGCAAAAAGGAGATAGAAGCAATCCGGATGATTCCTGAAGTCGCCTGTGTCCTCTACAGGCATACACAGTGCCCTCTCATACATGCACACACCTACACACACACACACACACACACACACACACACACACACACACACATACACAGAGGCAGGCATTCACATGTGCATACATACATGCTTATACACACATGGGCACAATGGAACCCCATAAGATGTCAGCAAAGGGGGCTGTAAGGTGGCTCAGTGGGTAAGGATTCTGCTCGCAAACCTAGTTGTCCTCTAAAATACACACATGTGCTATGGCATGCATTCTTTCTCTCTCTCTCCCTCTCATTCTCTTTCAAATAAAGAACAACTGAAGATAGAAGCTTGGAAATTCCAGCAGGAACCAAACTGGTTATTTTCTGCCTCAGGACATTTGCACACGCTTCCTGTTGCTGGTAATGCTTTCTGTTTTCACTCAGCACTGACTCATGAGGTCTTAGTTTTAATGTTGCTTCCTTATAATACTTCAGTTTCTCTCTCTCTCTCTCTCTCTCTCTCTCTTCTCTCTCTCTCACACACACACACACACACATACATACATACACACATAACCTTTCTGACCACCATGAGCTGATGTTTAGCTTTACCACAGTCCAGAAACAATAGAGAGACAACTCCAAAACAGTCCCCTCTGGGCGGGTGTGGCTCCTGGAGAGGGTGCAAGGGCTGCAGAGTTTGTCTCTTTGGGGCCGAGGGCTCTTGTGCAATACACAACCTTGGCAACATCCCAGAAGCCACTCTCCAGTCCCAAGCACAAACAGAGGTCTGAGAATCCCCCTACTTGGAGTCTGAGAAGCACCTCACACCCAGCATGGAGCCCAGGATAGCCTTGAACTTGCTACGCAACCAAAGATGACGATGAATTCCTGTTTCCTGTGCCTCCCATGTGCTGAGCTGACAGCTCTCAGTGACCACCTCCCTCCAGAATCTCCAGCGAGTGCTGATTGCTTGCCTGACACCTTCCCTTGGTGGCCACACATCATCTTGAAATGTCCAAAAGGAAAAGCAGGCTCACCTCCCCTACCTTGTAGAGTGCCGTCTAGTGAAAAGTGGTGCTTGGGACTGTAGAAGGGAAATATAGAAGAAAAAATTTCATATACTTATAGGAAACAAATAAGAAGTCTTTAGCTAAAAGCAGGCTTGACATATCCACAAGCAAATGCAGATGTCACCTCCTTCCTAACTGTTTTCCTGGAATTTCCTCCTCTGCCCAGTCTCCTGGAGTGACCCCCCCCCATTAAAATGTAAATGTCAAGCTTAAGATGTATGTTGTCTATAAGAAGCAGATGTACAGACAAAGAAATGAATGTAAAACTTAACAGCTAACTGCATTATCTTGCTTCTGTGATAAAACCCCTTCAGCTCTGGTAACTACATGTCTGCACATCTATCCACTGGAGTTTGCAAGTCCCCTTCCTTGCCTTTGTTCTCTTTCCTGCCCTTTCTTGTCCTTAAATTCTTTGTGAAATCATAGCTTGGGGCTTCACACTCAATGGATTCCATTCCTATGTGAGCCCTGGTATACCAATCCCCTCCCCCAATAAACTTCTTCCCTTGTTAAACTTTTAACCTATGGTCAGTGGTGAATCTCTGAACAACCCCAGACCCACAACAGGGACACCATCTTGACAAATGGATTCATCACTGTCTGAGGATTTTTGCATAATGGCTGAGGATAGTTAATTATGAATTCTCCATGGAAATCAAAGTGCAAAGTGGTGGTCTAACCCACTGATGCTCTTGAAGTTCTTTCTGACCTAGGCAAAGGCCCAAGGTTATTGCATATTTCATAGATATGAGAGATTCACACCATGCTGTCTCTCAGTGCTGATTTCTCTTGACAGACTGGTTTTTGGGTGTGCTTTAGAGCTAAGAGGACTCTCTCTCATGTCCCTATCTCTTTTCCGACAAATTATAGGTCCTACACCCAATCTTGCAACCTGATCCCCAGCTCCCATTTTAACATTCCTGTACAAAATAAAGTTTTGCGAATAATATAAATATTCACAAAATAAAGTGGGCTGTGAGAGCCCACTTCACCGTTCTTGAAGCAGGAGACTGTGATCTTCCGCCATCTTGCTCAGCCAGTTTTGATCGCTTATCTTGTCTCTCACGTCTTTTATTCCTCCTGACCTGCCTATATCTTTCCTTGCCCAGCAGGTAGTCTCTGTGAGTATATCCAGCTTTGATGTGATTTGTATTGATGTTGAGCAAGAAGAAAAAGCATTTTAAAGTTATACCACCTGTCTGTGTCTGCTCCTTTTCCGCGGCCCAGATCTATATCACCCTCCAACTGCTTAGGCACTGCCTGGGAGTCCTGTCTCTCCATCTTGTGACTGTAATTGCCACATCTCTGTGACTGGAACTTCAAACCACTCCAGAAGCTTTACCATAGAGACCTGGCCCCAAAGGCTGTCATTGTTCACCTGGAGGGTTATGGACACCTTGTTCTCATGAGCCTCTAGCTTTGCTACTGCTTGAGACCATGCGCTGGTAAGTGCATTTGCTGCAGAGGAGTGGCCTGACTTTGATCCCCACATCCTATATGGTGGCAGGTGAGAATGAACTCCTAAAATTTGACCTCTGACCTCCATGGACATGCTCACACAAACCAAGCAAATAAAATCTTACTGCTACTAAAAAGGAACAGACAAACTTCATCCAAAGTCAAGTGGTGCAAAGTGAGGTGCAGAATTCTGTTGGGTTCCAGATTTCTTTCCTTCTTTCTGGAAGCTGATGCACTAACGTGTTCTACCATGAGCAGGGCTCAGTCCCGCTCCTTCCCTTAAGAGGCAGCATCTTCTCCGCATCCTTCAGGACATTTGGTCCTGTTTCTGGTTTTTCCATGTCGTTCATTTAGTGAGCATGATATTTCATTATGGTTTAATCTGCATTCTCTTGGTTCCTTTAACAGATTGTGCATCAACTTGCTGACTTGATTGCTATCCTATCTTTTCCCATGAAATGCCTCTTTGTTATTTATCCATCTTCAATGAAAAAGTTATATGAAAAAGTACATTTGAGGGGCTGGTGAATAACTGGTGACCTGAATTCCATCTCCAGAAAAGCACATGATCTCTTGCTCACTCTCAAATAGATAAAATAAAATGTTTTAAAAAAACAAGGACTGGAGAGGTGATTCAGGGGTTAAGCCTCTGCCTTGCAGGCAGAAGGTCCTGAGTTCGGATCCTAGACCCCACGTATAGACGCCAGGCAGAAGCGGGGGCGGCCTGCGTTTCTGGTCCTGGTAGGGCGGAGCCTGTGAATCCAGGGGCAGAGTAAACAAGGAGGAGGTAGAGGCAGTCCATAGTGGTTACGGAATTCGTCTGTGGTTCTACACACACACACACACACACACACACATACATATACACACATACATACACACACATGCACACGCATACACGCACAATTGAATAAATAATAAAAATAAATAAATAAATACATTTCAGGGGTCTGGCAAGATGACTCAATAGTTAAAAATCGCCTATTGCACAGGCCTGATGACCTGAGTTCCATTCCCAGGAACCTCATGATGGTGGAAAGAAATAACTCCATAAAGTTGTCCTCTGACCTCCACATGTGCAACATATTGTCATACATGCACATGCGTGCGTGCACACACATGTACAATAAGAAAGTAAGTAAATGAAAAACTATGCTTTATAATATATAAATGGATTAATAAATTCTTATATACTAGTAGTAATATTTGAAAGCTAATATTTAAAAATAATTGTTTTTAAATTAGAGTGGAAGTTGCCTTTAAGTGTCAACTTGACAATTGAGAGGTGACCCTTCAAGCAAACCTGTGAGAATTCTTTGGTTAAACCAACCTCAGAGTAGGTCTTATAAGATAATCTTATAAGAGATTATCTAACTGATGTGGGTAGGACCATTCCCTGGCCACATGGTTAATAAGATGGAGGACAAATTAGTTGGCAATCTGGCTGACTGGCAAGCTAGAAGGTATGTCCTTCTCTCCCCTCTGCCTGTGGTATGGTGTGGCCAGGTCTCTTGATCCCTGATGGCAACTCTCCTGCCATAACTGACTGTAAAGTCATCCAAAAAATCTCCTTGCTTCCTTCAATTGTTTGCAGTGTGTATTTCTTTGTGTGCATGCATGTGTGTGTGTGTGTGTGTGTGTGTGTGTGTGTGTGTGTGTATCAGAGGGCACTGTGTGTCTCTGTGGAGGACCAAGGATGACTTCCAGAATCATCCTGGATCACTTCTACCTCCTTTTTGTTTCACTCTGGGATTTCCCAGGCTCCTCCTACCAGGACTGAAAGTGCAGGTCACAGCCATTTCCTCCTGGCTTTTTTCTTTTTCTTTTCAAAGTAAAAGACATGTTTACTTGAATGTAGAAAGTAATACTTGTAATAATCAATCTAAATATTTTGGCAAGATTTTTCAAACTTGTCAACTTTAAAGTAGACAAATGAGGGCTGGAGAGATGGCTCAGGGTTAAGATTCTGTCTTGCAAGCAGAAGGTCCTGAGTTCTGATCCCAGGTCCCACGTAAGAATGGTAGTAGTCTGCAACTCCAGCGCTGGTGGATGGAGCCCAAGAAATCCCAGAATAAAGCAAGGAGGTAGAAGAAATCCAGAATAATTCCAAAAGTTACCCTTGGTCCTCCATAGGGAAACATAGTGCCCTCTGATACACATGGTCATACATACACATAAAATAAATAAATAAAATATATTAAAAAAATAAAATAAAGTAGACAAATGAAATAAAACTACACCAATATAAAACCAAGTAGAGAATAGCTATACGAAACATAAACACTTAGGTAAATTTCACGCCACACAAATACTTGAGCGCAGTTTGAACCTACATATGTCTGACACACTGGAACGTTAAAGACTTCATAACTAATTCACACTCTTGCTTTGGTCACCTTTGAAATCCCCAATACGTTGATTTGTATTTGGGTCCTGCTTGCTGGGCTGACCTTCCTCTGGGATGACCTGGAAGTTCTCTTGTCCTTTGACCACAGGGGTCATCTGATATCTTTTCTGTCCTGGATGAACTTTCAAAACCGGAGGAAGGGGTGCTTATGGACTCGCTGATTGACAGGCTCTGATGTCCTCCTGCTGAAGCAGACACAAGGGTGTGGTTACTTAGAGATGTGAGTTCTTCATCAGCTACTGAATCGTTCCAAAAGGGAGATCTATTGGCTTTAAGAGGAGTCGTCTGAGAAGTGGATTCTTTCTTCTCTATAGGTGATCTGTATTTGGGGCCACTGCTCGGAGGCGCCTGAAATGCCTTCTATGTAGCTGGAGACTCCTGGTGTCTTTTTTTTTTTAACTCTCTTTTTATTTACTTGTGTGTGTGTGTGTGTGTGTGTGTGTGTGTGTGTGTGTGTGTGTGTGTCAGAGGGCACTGTGTGTGTGGATTGTTCTACCTCCTCTTTGCTTTGCTTTGATTTCCCCAGACTCTACCTGCCAGAAGTACAGGCTGCTGCCATTTCTGCCTATTGTTTTTACATGGAACCTGGGATCCAAACTCAGGACCTTCTGCTTGGGAGGCAGAAACTTAACCCCTGGAGTCATCTCTCTTCAGCCCTCCTGGTGTCTTTTATATGGGACCCAGAATCCAACGCAGGTCTTTTTACTTGTGAGTCTTAACCGCTGATCTACTTCTCCAGCCCATGGATTGTGTATTTCTTACAACAATGGAAATAGAATAACTCTGGCAATTAACATCAGCGAAATGTAAACACTGGCCACAGAAGCCAACAGAAGGTGTCCTAGGCTCCACACCACCTCAAGGGCGGAAATAAGGAGAGTTAAATATGAAAAGATAAATGTAGGGCTGGACTGTGTCCACGAGTCAAATTGTTGGGGGGGGGATCAAATTGTTACGGGGGAGGAATTTTTATGTGTCCTGGAGACTGTGTTTGGGAGTAGATGATTGAAACCAGAATACCACAGAGGGTCACTGCAGAGTTTATTAAGGAGAGAAAGAATAGAACTCATGGACGTGGGAGCCAGAGGGACAAGGGAGCCATCTGATGCTCTGTGCCAAAATGTAGCGTTCTTGTATCTGGGGATTGAAGCAGGAGAACAGCGTTAGAGGATTAGAGGACAGAAAGAAAAGAAAAGAACTTTACAGACTCCAGACACGGCGCCCCATGAGGGGCAAGGAAGTCGAAGGTGGTTGGCAGGGTCAGGGGTATTTATAGAGTTAGGCAGCCCTCCCCCCCAAAAAAGTGGGCTTTTCCTCATTGATTAGCTCTATTTTCTGCAAACTTGATTGGAGCATTTAGTCCCCTGTAGCTCATTGGTCTGTCCATGCTAGGGCCTAGCCTAGTTGATCTTGTGACCTGGTAGAGCTGTTTGTTTTGTGGAATTTAAGCCTATCTACAATCTAGAGCTTATCTCCATATCCTTATTTCTGTGATCTTATTTCTGGAAAGATTAGAGTCAGTTCTTCCAGATTAATAGGGTGTTTTCCTTTTGCAAATCCCAGCAGTGGGATTTGAAGACCTTCTAAGACCTTGAAGACCCTCAAAGACCTCCCAAAATGGCTGCTTTAAAACTGCCTAAGAATGGCTAGGAATTAAGACATGACTTTCACCATGGAAAATGGAAAGAATATAAAGAACAAAAGTGATTTCTAAAAAGATATTTTATTTATTTACCTTAAGAGGGAGGGGTGAAGGAGGGAATAAGAGAAGAAAGAGGACTCAAGACACTTACATAGGTGGAGGTCAGAGGGTAACTTTCAGAAGTCATTTGTTTCCGTCCACCATTCGCACTTCTAGGAATGAAACTCAAGTTGCCATAGTTAAAGGCCTTACCCACTGAGTTACCTTGATACTCCATAAAGTGATTTTAAAAAATATTTCATATAAGGCTGGGGAGATTGCTCAGTGGTTAAAGTCTTGGCCTCAAAAGCAAAGGGACCTGAGTTCAGATATCCAGATCCCATGTAAAAATGCTGGATATTAGAACATCTATGCTGTGAAGTCTTTGAAGGCCTTTTAAGGTCTTTGAAGATCTTCAAAGATCATCCCCCACTGCTGGGATTATCTGGAAGAAACATACTCTACTAATCTGGAGAAACTGATTCTTCCCTAATCTTCTGTTTATGAGAGGATATGGAGATTAGTTCTCCATTGTAGACAAACCCTAGAAGAGACGGGCCACAAAATCAACTGTGTTGGGCCTCGATATGAATAGATCAATGAGATATAGAGGACCAAAAGCTCCAATCAGGTTTGCAGAAAATGGAACTAACCAATGAAGAAAAACTGTCTCCTTGCCTACCCCGGGCCTGCCTAACCCTATAAATATCCTGACCCTGGCAGCCATGTTGATTCCCTTTTCCCTCCTGGACTGCATGTCTATGAGTTCCTTTCCCGCTCCTGTGTCCCTCGTAGGACACCGTATCTGGAGTCCATGAGCTCCTTTCAGCTTCCCTGCTCCTCACGGGACACCATGTCTGGAGTTCGTGAGTTCTTTTCTTTCTCTTCTCTGATCCTCTTATGCTGTTCTCCCACTTCAATCCCTGCGGCAGTCCATCAGAAGTCTCTCCTGCCCCTTGTTTATTCATGTTCGTGACTTCTGTTCTTTCTCTCCTCAAATAGACTCTGCCTTAATTCTCTGCATGTGTTCTGGTTTCAGTCTTTGACCCCAAACACAAGAACCTGGACATATAAGACCCCAGAAAGTACCCACCAATATTTTGGCAAGAACAGCCAGGAGATCAAAACGCCTTATCAGATGGGTAGGGCAGCGACCTGCAATTCTGGCCCCGGATGGTGGGGTCTGGAAAACCCCACAATCCAGGGTGATTCCAGATGTCACCCTTGTGCCTCCACAAGCATTTATACTCAAGTACCTTCCGGTACACATGTGTGCATGTGCGCGCGCGCGCACACACACACACACACACACACACACACACACACACACACACACACACAGAATGCTCATGACTGAAATCAGAGAAGACAGAGGGATGATATGTCTGTGGCGCAGAAGACTTAACGTAGTAAAACTCACTTCTCGCCAAGGTGATGCATATTTTTAGTACAGTTCCTATAAAAATCCCACAAAGCCTTCTACAGATTCAGGCAAACTTATTCTAACATTTATATAGAAAGGCACAAGCCCCAGAATGAGAGAGCTCAGAAGAATAAGATGGGAGGAATGATTCCCTTGAAGTGAAGGATTACAGTATGGCTACATAAATTTAGACGCAGAGGATGGGTGGGCAGGGGGGTGATCGGCACAACTTGAGTCTTAACCTAACATGCTTTAGAGATCTGTTCCCAGAATTATCCCTTCCCACACACAAAGAATGAAACAGCACAGAGACCCCAAAACTGGGGCTGTGGTAGAGCTTCCCTGGAATCAGCATTCTGGCCAGTGGAAGCAGGAGGATTGGGAGTTCAGCAGATCCTCAGCTAACAGAGAGAATTCCAAACCAGCCTGGGGTCATGTCGCCCTGCCAAACCCCCAAGGGAAATCCCAAATAGACCTCTACAAATATGCCCTATAGTGTAGAGGACTGAACCCAAGACCTCACACATGCCAGGAACCCCCCCCCACACACACATCGCTGAACTCGACACCCAGTCACCGCCTGACTTTTGACAGATGAAAGGCAGTGTTTTCCATGTGTGCTGTTGCAGTCACCGCATATCCAGAGGCAAAAACATAGAACCACAAGCCCACCCGAGTCCCATGGACTACATCAAATTTAAGTCAAAATGGACCACTGATTCAAATTTAAGATGCCAAGCTGTTAATATAAAACTTCTAGCCAAAAGACAGAAGAAAATCTTTCAGCCAGGGCTACATAGGATCCTTCTTAGCCTTGATACCTGAAGCAGGATCCCCGGAGCAAGCTTGACCGCCATCATTTTGATCAGGTAGGAATTTTACACCATGGAAAAACTGTATGGAAAGGATTAAAGTCAAGCCACAGAAGGGGAGAAAATACCCAGCCAGGGACTTGTGTCTCCAATAGATCAAGAACTCTCAAAACTTGAAAATAAGAAGTGCACAATAGTCCAAGGAGCAAGGATTAGATTTCACTGACGAGGCTGCCTAAGTGGCAAAGAAACATGAGAGGCCATTAGCTATTAGGGAAATGCAAATTAAAAGCACAGAGAGACACCTCCAGACCTATCAGAAAGCCTAGAAATCAGTCAACGCCAGAGGCTGCCCAGGATGGGAACAAATGGATCCTGATCCTTGGCTGGGGAACATCGACAGTGGTTTGGCCCCTCTGGAACACAGTTGGTAATTCCTGAAAAAAGTAAGCATGCAGAGTGCACACTATAACCCCAGCATTGAAAAGCCGAGGCAGGAGGATTGAGTTCATGGTCAGACCAGTGTACACAGCAAGAACCTGGAGGACAGAGGCGAAGAGGAGAAAGAAAGAAGAGAGAGACAGAGGGCGGGAGGGAGGGAGAGAGAGAGAAAAGAGAGAGAGAAAGAGAAAGAGAGAGAGATTAAGCATTTATTTAATTACCATATAACTCAACAATTCCATTGTTGGGTATTTACCCTAGGGAAATTTGCATCCACTTTGTTTGCTATAGATCCAAGCTGGAAGCCATTTAAATAGCTCTCAGTGGGGTAGTGGGCAGACAGCTGAAATATATTTCTGCTGTGGAATACTACTTAGCTATAAAAAGAATCAAACCATGGATTCCTGCCACAAATTGGATGAATCTCCAAAGAATTATGCTGGGTGAAAAAGCTGATCTTTGAAGATCCCGTACTTTTTGGTTTTATTTACAAAGTCTTTTGAGGTGACAAAAATGACAATAATTGAGAGCAGATCACTGGGTAAGGAGCATTGAGGAGGGGGCAGGGCAGAGGGAGGACAGGACAGCGGGTATGTCCTTGGGGTGACAAAACTGCTCTGTGACCTGACCTGTGGTTGGTGGTCACACAAACCCACACATGCAATATCATTGCAATGACACATGCACTCTCCCTCAAGTATAAACCAAATTGGGAGACTCTACATAAACAGACAGGCTGTACCCCTACTCTGGGGTTCTAATTACTTCCTTGGTCTTCGAGGAGCACCGTGCCTTTCCAGCCCAGAGCTGTGTCTACAGGTCGGCACGATGCTTGGCTTCTTCCGTCCTTTGCAGCTGAACTCAAGTATTACCCAGCGCTGAAGTCTTCTCCTCTTCTGCTGCCCAGGAGTTCGTGGGAGGGCTTGCCCTGTACTGCAAGAACCCAGAGATAGGACAGTAGCCCAGCTTTCTCCTTTCAGGGCAGCTTGGAGGAATGCTCCATGTGGGGTTCCCCACCATTGAGCCCCATCCTCTGCAGCAAGAGCCCTGTCATTAGTGACCTTCTATTTTTCTAGATCTCAGGAACCCTCTCAGAGAAGCCAGCTGCACCCAGATCTGTACCAGACTCTGTCTCCAAAGCAGGTCAAAGAATGGGAGAGGCTCAGGGTTCCAAGGTTCCAGTCAGCGGGGCAGGGGAGTCACAGCAGTGGGAGGCTGGGGAAAGCTATTTGCATGCGCACTTCCTGGCCAGTGCTCAGCTCTCTTCCTCTACCTTACACAGACCAGGATCCCCAAGCCCAGGAATGGCACCATCACACGTAGCCTGAGTCTTCCCATGGCAATTACCATAATCAAGACAGTCCTTCCCAGGCTTGCCAGAGGCTAATCTCAGGAGATCCAGCACTCCGGGGTCAGGTTGACCATTAACACTGAGATCATGCAGCCCTCGGGCACCTGCCGGCATAATCTTTGTTTCAGTTACTTGGCCTAGAGGATGGCCAGCTTGCCTCAGGACCTTTGCACTTGCTGGTTCTGCACCCTGGGATAGTTTCCTAGAGGTCTTCTTGTCTAACTAACTCCCCACTTCATCCAGGTCTTGCCTCAACTATGATCTCCTCAGAGAGTCACCACATTATCTAAGAACAAAACCTATCTTTTTCTTCTACCTTGTATCTTTTTCAAATCAACTTTAACAAAGACTAACATACAATAAATTATATCCATATTTTATTTAGGACAAATCCATGTGTTGTGGTCCTAGCCCCCAAGCATTCTCCCACCTATTTCTTGTGACTCCAGCTTGCTCTCTGCTGTCAGGCCAATCTTCCTTCCAGCTCAGTAGGATCGGCCTTCCCTCTCGCCTTCCTTCTGAGCTGCAAGAAGGTCCAGTTGCTCATCTGTTGCCGAATCCTCAGCCGGGTCAGCCGGGGGCGGGGGGGGGGGAGGGCCTCGAGGTGAATGGGTGAGCCGGTGACAAGGTCACCACCAGATCCCGGGAATCAGGTGAGAAGCAGCAGTGGACGAGATGCCACAGATTCAGAGTCATTAAGGGCATTTGGGCTTATGTAGGGTCAGCGTCCAATCAGGTGTTGCCATCCCTCCTGGGGGGGGGGCAGCCACCAATCATTTGACTGTTTACTAGGTCTCCACTGCAGGTGCAGGTCAGACAGCCGCTCCCTCTTGGTTGTTCATCCTTCCGTCTCTGTTGGGACATGCCCAGGGCATGTCTGTATGTGCCTAGGCTTGTCCGTAGCTGGGAGCTGGGCTAGGGCCTCCCTGAATCGGTAGTGCCACACTCATCCACGCTCCAGATGGCAGGCACTCACGCTGCTTCCACTTTCCCGCCATTGGAAATGAAGCAGTTCTGAATGCTTCCAAGTATCCCTGTAACATGAAGTCTCAGTCCATCCTGGATGCTGCTATTGGTACCACAGAAAGAGGAACGTTACAAAGAGGAGGCTTGCTTGGGTTCCTTCTCCCACAGGCTGAGGTTCCCCACAGGAGCTTGAAGGAAAGCACACACCCACGAGAGCAGAAACTATACCCACAACCAGGACTTTTCCACAGATGTGGTGACATGCTGAGGTAGGCCATGTGTCCCACTGCCTCCTTGCGTATCCCTTGGGAGGCCAGCTCTAGTCTGTCCTTTCCATCACTGCAGAACTCCAGAACAGAGTGGCGTGGACAACCCTGGCTGTGTATTCAAACTCTGTCCACATTTCCACCCACAGTTTCCTCTTGCTTTCTGAACTTCTGAGGAACTGGCACCGTGTGCACATTTTAGGATGGTCTGGGCCTCTGAGGCTGGTATTAACATCTATCAATCTCTTGCCACATGTGGTTCTAGACAGACAGCTGTGCTCCCAGCATTACCTCTGCCCTCAGACTACACCAACAGCCTTGGCAGGCAAGTGGAGAACCAGCGTATCCACTGAGATCCAGCAGGGGGCGCCGGTGCTACATGGAGAAGCCAATGAGGGTGGCGAGGCCACTTGCTGGCTGGCTTGATGCTACCATAGCATCCACATCCCTCTGGTTGTTCAGAAAGGGAAACTGAGGCTGTGGAGAAGTTGCCCAGATCTTCAAAATCTTGTCCCAGATACCACAGATCAAAACCTTTCTTTAAACATCATGGAGAGGGGATTCTCTAGGAATCAGGGTGGGAATATTCTTTTCTAGCTGTGCTACCCAGACCTGCTCAAAGGCAGGGGGTTGGACACAATGACCTTGTCTTCCTCAGGGATCTTCATGAGCTGCCAGGGTGAAGTCTGGAAGGTTAGACCATTCCAGACCCTCCACCCCATGCCCTCATCTATAAAATAGGTGTTCTAGGAGAGCAGGCTGTTTCCAGCTTCCTTCCTGTCTTTTTGCTTCATCCTGAGGGGCCAAAGGCTTGAGGGAGGGCACATCCTCATCTGTGCCCTGTGCACACACTGCATTCCTAGGCTTTGCCCATCCCTGGCCGGCGTACTTGAACCGTAGGATGGTCATCCCAGCCAGCAGGTGGCTTCCTTACCCAGGCAGCCTGACTCCCAGGATGAACCCGGCAGTCAGATGCTGCCTCCTGCTACAGCCCCTGTGAGCCAGACCTTCTGTCGCCTGCTGGAGGCGATGCAGCAAACAGGAAAACCAGGCTCTGTCCCCAAGGCTATACCATCCAGGGGTGGGAGAGACAGTCCAAGAACAAGCACCAAACATGACCTAGCGAGATGGCTCAGGGTGGAGATGTGCACTCTAACAGGATAAAGGCGCCTGCATGTAAACCCCGTGACCAGAGTAGATTCCCTGGAACCTATATGGTAGAGAATCAACTTCTGAAAGTAGTCTTCTGACCTCTGCATATGTACTGTGGAATGTGTACAACTGCTCTCTCTCTCTCTCTCTCCCCCTCCCTCTCTCTGTATTTATCTTTCTATCTAAATATATATAATCTTTTTCTCTTATGCTATCTCTTTGTCTCTCTCAAATAAAATAAGCAAAAAGAGTAAGTGCAAAACCAATTAGTTAGCTACAGGTCCACAATAAATGCTGTGAAGTGTACTACAACATGGCCAATGTAAAGAGTAACCATGGAGAGTGGGAAAGGAGTTGACCCAAGTAAAGTGCTTGCCCTTTAGGTGTAGGGACATGAATTCACACCTCTATAGTCTACCTAAAAAATCTAGGTGTGGTGATACAACCTGAAGTCCCATGGATGGTGACATGGGAGGGAGAGACAGCAGATCCCAGAGAGCTTGCTGGCCAGCTCGTCCAACCTGCTTGGCAAAGTTTCTGGTAAGTAAGAACCCTGCATAAAACTTTGAGTGGCACTTGAGGTTGTCCTCTGGCCTTCGTGAGCGCAAGGGCGTGTGCGCACGTACACGCGTGCACACACACACCATGCAAGCACAACCACCTGTGCATGCACACATACAAGTGCACCCCTCCACACACAAACATGCCCACATAGATGTGCTCATGCACATACACACTAAGGATACATTGGAAACGAGGTACATGCCTGCATTCCCAGCAGCACTCAGTAGACTTTGAGCCAAAGCTTGAGGTCAGCCTGGGCTACATGGAGAGATGCTATCATAAAAATAAATCAATAAAAAATTAAGCAAAGAGGAGAAACTTCCTGGAGGTGGAGCCATCAGGGGAGGTTCTGGAACAAAGCAACCTGCTGGGTGGAGGATGAGAGGGGGGCCCACATTGCAAGGGTGGAGCAAATGGAAGGAATGAAACTGGGTAAAAGAAAAAAAAAGGATCAAATTCACCATTTTAACAGTGCGTGGGCTCGACAGGAGCCTGAAGCCCCAAGGACGATGATGGCCAGTCAGGGGAGGGTCACCATGGGTCAGACTTCGGAGGTTGTCATGGACACAGGGGCTCTGGGCTGACCATGGGAGGTTAGTTATGCTGGAGGGTTTGTAGAATGCTTTTGACAGAAGGTGATTGTCACAGACACTTGGCTTGGCTGAAATGAAGGAATCTCAGAATGGGATCCAGCCCCTCTTCCTGTTCCCTGCTTAGGGGTGGGTAGCTGTTCTGCATTCAAGCGTCAGGCTTGAATAGATAGTCCTGCGCTATGGCGAAACCCACTCCTGGTCCCAGACCTGGTTCAGAAGAGATCTTCGCTGTATAAATTCAGTTTGTCTGGGTCAGGGGAAGCCCTTGGCCCGGAGTTCGGGTGACCAGGCGTGGGCGAGGGTCGAACCAGTGTTGGGGGTTGGGGATGAAGGGCAAGACAAGATGGGAGACTCAGATGCAGACAGATGTCAGGAGAACACAGGACATCCTTTCTATCTTGACCTCGTTCCAAATTAGCTACTAAGATGAGACTTTTTCAGGGCCATCACGAAGGCTCAGTAAACATGGCAGGACGGGGTGCCAGAGGCCCTGCAAGCATCCTTCAGGAGGTAGAGGAGGAGAAGCCAAGGCCCGAGGACACCCCAAACCAAGTTTGCAGCCCCATAGGTCTCACGTGGCCAAGACATCCCCGTTACACTTGGAAGGTATGCAAATACTCTCCCCGACCCTCTCTTCCGGAATCATCTCCCGAAGCCCTCTCCTTCCACCCCAGGCACGGTTGCATCCACGCGCTCTCGTTTCCGCAAAGCAGCCTGCTAGCCCCAGTTACAGATGAAGGCATCGCAAGCAGCTCACCCAGGGTCATCCAGCCAGCTCAAGGCCTTGAACTTCCACGGGTACGGCCGGCCTGCGGTGGCGGCAGAAGGATTGGCCCCCAATTCTTTGTTACAGCACACCACCACTTAAGCCACAGAAAACTACAGATGCCCATAAGGACCACATGAATCATTTTTAAAGGCTCAAATAATCAAGGCCGGGAGTGGGGCTGGACAGGAGGCTAGGGTTATGTTTGAGAACCAGCATTTGCCCTTCCACTACGAGGGGATAGAGCCCTTCCCTTTCCCCAAAGTCAGTCGTTTCTCTGTCCCTGGAAATGCCTGGGAAATGTCAATGGTGGGCCCTCCCTCCTTCTGAGCCGCGTAGCAGCTCAAATATATTATACATATTAAAAGAATATATTCTCTGGCAGCCCTGAAGGGGATAATGAAACCTATGTATATATATCTATATATTTATACACAATGGATTGGCTGGAAATGCTTGGAATATCCCTCCAGCTGAGGCAACCCTTTGAAATATGACACAGGACCGCCGCCTCCCCCACTGGCAGCTGGCGGGAGACATTAAAGATTTAGAAAGAGAGAGAGAGAGAGAGAGAGAAGAAGGAAGCAGAGGAAGGAGAAGAAAAAGGAGGCAGTGGCTATCGCCTGTGGCTGTGCAGCGGGAAGCTGTGTTTAAATATTAAAGCTACCCATCACCCGGCCCAGCTGTCCGCCCTGCATCAGCCGCCTGGGACCACTCGGGCCTCCAGTGCTGCTCGAAGCAGCAGCAGCCTGGGGGTGGGGGTGGTTAAGAGGGTGGAGAGCAGACAGACAGGCCCCAGGTCCGTCCCTAGTCTGGGCTGGGGGCTGGGGGCTCTTAGTCACACCTCAGCCTCAGGCTTGTCTAGGCTGTGCTACCTAGGTGTGGAGGAAGCTCTGTGAGCCCCGAGCCTTCCTCTTGATGCTTTAGCTTGCGTGCTCTATGACATTGACCTTGGAGAAGTTTCTCTGCAATTTTCTCATCTACACTATGTGGGGGGTCTGAATTGGAATTTACTTTAGGGTGTAACACTGAGGAATCTAGACCCTCTGCTAAATGGCAAAGCCTGACTTTTGTATCACCTTCTCTCCTCAACTCCCCCCTCACACACACACCTCAGGGTCTGACTTCCTCTGTACCCCAGTTCTTGCAGGAGAGGCACTTCATGCATGTTTGCCTGTGATCATGGATGCAGGAAGGCTTGTCTGGTTTTGCAGTAGTAGGGTCTCTTCAAGCAGTGGTAAGCATCCTTCCACTGAAGAGATTAAAACAGAGATCAATGAATTCCTTTGGGGTGCTTTCGGGGAGGTTTCAGCATCTGATGGGGCTGGGTGGGAAGTCCCTTTTAAATCCACATCTATCATTTTAGTTTTCCATTATATAGAACTTCCGCTATGAGTAGGGAGGGAGCTCAGAGTGGAGAGAGCGAGCAGTCTGGGGCTTCTTCTGTGACAGTGTAGAGCCCAGCATGTGGCTTCTAACCATCACAGCTCTCTGGATGTCACCGTGTGTGAATTCCAGGGTTGAATTCCAGTGCTTACTCCTTAGCAGCTGGGCTTCCAAAGTCTCTGAAATAATACCTATTTTACCATGGATTCACACCAAACACTTTCATCTACTCACCTGAAAAGATAGGAAGTGGTCCCTGCTTGAGGAGGGGAAGCCAGCAGGTCCCGTCACACTGAGTGACGTCACTGAGCAAGGTCTTTCCTTGGCACAGCATCTACACCAGGAAGGGACATTTGCAGACCCAGACCCTAGCTCAGAAACCAAATCCCTAATGAAATGGAGCTCTTCCAACCATGGTGCTCCACACCTAGGAGTATCTGAGTTAGGATGCCAGAATTAAAACTTCCATAGCTGACATTTCTCCCCTGTACTGGGGATTAGACTTAGGATCTCATGTATGTTAGGCAAATACTTCTAAATATTTTAACCTCAATACTTTTTTTTTAACTTTTAATTTTGAGACAAAGTCAGTTGTCCAGACAGGCCTCGAATCTGTGATTCTCCTGCCTCAGACTCCCAGATAGCTGGGATGAGGCCAGTATCACTGGGTCTGGAAACTCAATTCAAGAAGACTTTAAAAGATATGTTATATTATGTCTACGTACTTGGGGAACACCAAACTATGGCTGGGAAATCTTTTTGCTACAACAGCCACGTAGAAAGTCTTGCTATGTCCCAAATGCACTAGAGTTTGGGTGGGATTTTGGGAAGGGGATGTGTCCATGGTGGGTTGGTGAATCCCCCCTACCTCCAAAAAATATGTGCTGCCTCGGGGCTGCAAGATGGCTTAGCAGATAAAGGTGCTTGTGTGGAAATCTGGAGACTTGAGTTCAATCCCCGGAGCCCACATTGTGGAAGGAGAGAACCAGCTTCTGAAACTTGTCTGATCTCCACACGCGTGTCTGAGTATTCTCTCTCTCTCCTTCTCAAGTAAAATAACTTTAAAAAATGTGCTGCCCGCAGCACTTGCCTGTTGCATGGCGTAAATACCTCAGGGTTGGTGTCGAGTGCTTACTCCTTAGCAGCTGGGCTTCCAAAGTCTCTGAAATAATACTGATCTTCATGACTGTAATGGTTACTCTTTACTATTGCTGTGAGAGAGCATTCACAGTCAAGCAACTTAAGGGAGAAAGGGAGATTTATTCAGTTTACGGTTCCAGAGGGAAGATATAGTCTCTCAAAGCAGAGGCGGCATGGCTGGAGGAGGCTACTTCACTGCAGACATCTTGGAGACTGAGAGCTGCCAGACTGCTTGCTGCAAAGGCAGACTTCTCCTGGCAGTAGGGTGGGACTCATCCACCTCAAGGCCCAGCCTTGTGACTGCCTTCCTCCAGCACCTCTCAGGTGCCATGACCTTGCCAAACACATGAGACTGTGGGGGACATATTTCAAACCAAGACAATGACCTAGCAAAAGCCAATTCCAAGCTAGGCGTGATGGTAGACACTTGTCACTGAAGCACTCAGGCAGGAGGATTGCTAGGAGTTCAACATCAGCCTGGACTACATAGTGAGTTGCAGGCTTCAAATCAGGGCTGTTTATGAGACCTTGTCTAAAAAAAAAAGTCAGCTCCAGTACATTCCAGTATTATGCCAAGTGGGACAGCAGGTGTCAGTGATGGGAAGGGTCACGAGGGCTGTGCCAGTGGGGGAAGCAGAAAGAGGTCAGGGATGCTCCAAAGTGACACGTGGGCCCCATGGAAGCGCTGCTGTTTCTAGGGGAAGGAGGCATAGAAGGCACAGAGTGAGGTTTCCAACCCTGGGCCAGGAAGGGGGTGAGGAAGGGTGGCCACGGTCCTGTGATCTGAGTGGCCATTGCCCATGTCCTCACTCAGGTCCTCGGTGGGGGCTGACACAGGGAAGCGCTTCAGGCTCACAGGTAAGCAAACCCCAGAGAGACCTCGCGTCATAGAGAGTCAAAACTGCAACAAACCCAGGAAGACCACATGCAATAGTAAAGCAATACAAATAATAAAAGCACTGGGGGCAGGAGAAGGGGAGGGGTTAAGCAGATAGAGTGTTGGTCTAGCCTGCATCAAGCCCAGAGTTCAATCCCAGCAACGGTATAAACCAGGCAAAGCCGTGAACATCTGTAATCTCTGCACTGGGGAAGCAGAGGCAAGACGATCATCCTAGCTCTATGGTGAGTTTGAGATCAGTCTGAGATACATGAGACCGTCTCATAAATGAATGAAAGAAGAAACACATGAACGGATGACTGAATAAACAGGAGGATGCGAATGAGTTATATGCAAATGGTACATTTTTATTAAGGGACTTAAGCACTCTGTTTTTGCTGTTGGATTCAGATTAATCCCCTGTGGCTATCGAAGGACACCCGTGTCTGCCTGCCAGGGAGGAGGCACGAGAGTAGTGACTGAGAGGACTGAGCGTCTACCCTGAGCCCCCGCTGTCCTAAGTAGGGTGACCTAAGCAGTCCTGGCCAGGCCTCTGTATGAGGGTTACTCATTAGCAAGCAAGCACACAGAGGTCTGAGGTGGACAGCGAAGGTATGTGCTTCTTACAACAGCTTTGGGTGACTTTGCAGATGAAAAGCAGGAGGCACAGAGAGGTGGAGTGGCTTACCCAGCATCACACAGCCAGTGGATGTTTGAGCCAGGCGGAGTCCTGACCAGGCAGGGACTTGTATTCAACATCTGTCATCTTCTTCTGTGAGAGAGGGAGTAGGAGGAGAAGGTGTTGGAGGTAGGGAAAGCTGTCGGTCACCAAGGACAGAGACTTATGTAGATAGAGGTGCTAGGAATGAAGTGGGAAAATTGGGTGGGGGTAGAGGGAAGTGGTCCACACACAGCTTTTTCCCCTTCCCCCCAAATGTCCTAGTCTCAGCTTTCTGAAAATTGGGGTGATGGGCACTCATTCCCTAGAACTGCTCTAGAGAGACCCAGAAGGGAGTGAGCATCTAGCACTTGGCCCGGGACAGCTCGCCAGGACCGACAGCAGCAGCTGCTGGCTCGCTGCCTGGCCAGAACACGCCAGCTGTGGTGCCAGATGTGAACTGGGCTTCTGGCCTATGGGACAAGAGCTGTGCTAGGCCGAGCTTAGGGGTATCAAGGTGGGCAGCGTCCCTGGGAGGGGCCAGTTCTAGAGTTCTGCCCACCCACTGGGGCCCTTCATTCCCCACTGCCCAGAGGGCAAATATTCATTTCAAGGAAACCATAAGGAATTAAAAATAGAAAATTCCAAAGTGGCCAAGGGACTTCTCCAAGTCACTTAGTCAGAGAGCAGTAAACAGGTTTGGCTGTAGGTCTCTCTATCCAGGTGTGTGTGTGTGTGTGTGTGTGTGTGTGTGTGTGCGTGCGTGCATGCATGTGTATGTCTCTGTGTGTGCACCTGTGTGTTGCATGTTTGGGTGTGCAGGATGTCATGTGTGTGTGACAGAGACTTTCTGTCCTGGATGTGTGTACACGAACATTCAGCAGTCACTCACTCACTCATTGCACCAGCTGTGATCAGTATGTGTGAGGTGCCCCTGTCCTACTTGGTGCCAGGCTGAGGATCACAGGAGACAAAGGACTGAGTCTCGGGGTGTTCATAGCCTAAGGAGGTGAGGAAGAACACCCCACCCCACAAGGCAGGTCCTCGCAATGCTACCCTCTGTTACCAAGAAGACTGACAAGCCAGGAGAGGGGACTGGGCTGGAGGTCAGTGAGGCCATCTGAGCTGAATTGGAGTCAGTCAGCAGGCACAGGAGGTGGTGGGAGGGGCATATGCTCCATCCAAGGGGCCTCCAGTGTTAAGGTACAGGGGCTGGAACAGTGGCCTTGGGGAGGCTCTGTGAGGAGAGTAGGTGATGGGAGAGGAGGCTAGTGATCGGAGGCCAGCAATGGTTTTGCCTGGGAGCCTGGGGGGGGGAGGGTTGAGAGGGGCATTACTGTGTTTTCAGCAGGTGTGACAATGGTTAATACAGACTGTCTTCTTGACAGAACCCAGAATCACCTAGGAGACAGGCTGATGGCCTGCCTGTGAAAGATTTTCTTGTTAGGTTAACTGAAGTAGAAAGACCCACCCAAAAAGTGGGCAGGTACCATTCTCATTCTGGACTTGTACCCTTTCCCACCCCCACCCCCACCCACCCCCACCCCCACTAAAGAGGAGAGATGACTCAGGTCCTTCACAAGCAGAAGAACCTGAGTTCAAATCCCAGGTCCCATTTAAAAAAAAATGCTAGTGGTCTGCACTTCTGGCTCTGGAAGGCAGAACCTGGGAAATCCCAAAGCGACACAAAAAGGAGGTAGAAGCCATCCAGGATGGTTCCCAAAGTCAACTTTGGTCCGCCACAGAGACACACAGTGTGCCCTCAGATACACACACACACACACACACACACACACACACACACACACACACACACACGCGAGGCGAAAGTGAGGCAAGCGTTTCTCTCTCTTGTCTTTCTAATTCAAACTCCGGCCTCTTTGACCCCCCACCATGAGAGACTGTACCTCGAACTGTGAGCCAAATAAACTCTTCTTTCCCTCAGCTGAACTGAAGCAACCGGGAATGACTTGGCTGCAGTGTGGCCAGGGAAGGTTGGTAGAAGACAAGGAAGGGGAAGCAGGGAGGGAGCAGGGAGGGACTTCCCACGTCTAGGAGAGGGGTGACGGGCAGTACTGCCTGCCCTGGGACGGAAGCCCAGCCGGGCTGGGCTGAGAATGGAGCTGGGCTGGCGTGTGAATCACCTTCTGTAGCAGTCAGCCTGCATGGTTGCTGCTACATCGCCATTAGACGGCTTAAGGGAACAAGAGGTTTATTTTCTTAAAATTGGTTACAGTTCTCAGTCCAGCTTGACAGGAGAGCTCACACCAACACCAGGGCCGAGGGAACTGGCCACACCAACTTCTTCAACTGGCTCTCAGCATTTTATTTATCTGTTCATGGCCTAGTCTCACCTGCCATAGACTGGGCCTTCCCCATCAGCTAGACAGTCTTCTGCAGGTTTGCTCTGGGCTTAACTCAGCTACTAAATCTCTACAAATGCACCCAGAGCTCAAACCCTCAACTGTCAAGTTGACACCTGTGCCTGTGACACCTTCCCAGCTCAGAACCACCCTTCTGGTCTGGTTCTCAGGCAGCAGCGGCGCCTGGCAAGTGCAGCTGGTCAGACCCATCAGCACCGCTGCTTCATGTCCACTTTGCACCCAAGTCTGCTTTATATTCTGTGGGCTGTGGCTAGAGGAATGTTACCCAGGAAGCCAGAGGCCACTTGAAATCAGGCCACAGGCCTCTTGTGGGGGTCTGGGTCACCCAGAGAAACACTTTACCCTGGGGCTGGGCGGGGGAGGGGGAGACTGGTAGCTGATGCCCTCTGGGGTTCCTTTGGCAGGTCCCCAGAAGTGCATTCCAAGTCTGAGGTGACCCAGCCTCTCACTACCAAAGCCCTCAGACTATCAGCCCTGCAGGATCTCAGACCCAAGAAACAGCTTTTCACCTGTCCAGCTCGCCACCATTCTAGAATCAGCCCTTCAGCTATACACATGTTTCAGATGTTCTTTAAAAAAATAATCATCATCGTTTCAGGAAACGCTCCACTTTCCATTTTGATTGACAATCAAGATCAAGCAGTGAGTTGGGCAGGACTTTGTGGGGCCAGTTCATTAGAAGAGTGTCCCGAGGTCCAGCCAGGTCCCTGAATTCTGGCCCTAGGCAGGAAGGAAGGAAGGAAGGAGGGAAGGAGGGAGGGAGGGAGGAAGGAAGGAAAGAAGGAAGGGAAGGAGGGAGGGAGGGGGGAGGCAGGGAGGGAGGAAAGGAGGGAGGGAAAGAGAGAGGGAGGGAGGGAGGGAGGAGGGCAAGAAAGACAGAGAGAGGGAGGGAGGATTACTGGGGGTGACAGGGAAGTGAGAGGACCAGGTACAACTGAGCCACAAAACCAGAGCCAAGTGTTAACACTCTAATTAACCAGCAACACCTGCTTAACAAAAATACTTGCTAAACATCCTAGTTAGAGTGAAGGCTCTAGTTAACAGCAAGCATCTCTATTAACTGTTAGCGCTAGGTAAGCTGCAAGCGCTAGCAGACAAGCACCCTAGTAGCGCCCCCCCCCCAGTTCACTGGTGACACCTCCATCCACAGCTAACACCTTATTTAACAACAGTCCCTGAGCGGGCAGCTAGCGTGTGGGTTTCAGCCACAGCATGGATGGGGCGGGATGCTGATGGGGGCTGGAAGGAAGGAGGTTCACCCGGCCAGCCTGTTCCATAGGTGGCCCCCGGTCCAAGCCTACCCTCCAGCTGGCGCAGGCTGGATCCCCCCTTCCAGCTCAGACCACTCACCCTGTCCCCCTCCCCCATACACTTGCTAAGGAAGAGAGGAAATAACCTGCTGCGGAATGCATTATGCAGCAGGGTCTGCCTCCCCCTGCCTCCCCCAGGGCCTCGCTTCCTCTGTTGTGTCAGAGATGAAAGTCCAGGCAGGAGTGCCTGGGAGCTGGAAGTGATTGGCAGCCTCTCCCCCTTCCTCCTCCTCCTCCTCCTCTCTCAATTCCCTGCTGGCCCCCCTCCCACCCATTCCTTCTCTAGTTTTTAGTATCTCCATTTCTCTGGCTGAATCTGTTTGCTTCCCCCCCCATTCTTCCTCTGCCTCCCTCCTCCCTTCTTCCTGCTCCCATTTTACCCATTTCCTTCTTTTACCCACCTCATCAGCCTACAGATCTCAACCAGGAAGCCCCCCCTGACCTCCAGCCCAGCTGGTTGAGTGTCAGGTCCCTTCTCGAAAGAACTTCTACTCTGGGACAGGTGAATGCAAAGTGGGGCGATGACTTAGCGCATCTCCCTAGCTTATCACTGAGCACTACAGCCTGGGTTCTTGGTACACAGTAGGTACTTAGTCGATGGTTCCAGTGTAATTGCCTTTCTCTCTGCCACATCCTGGCTGTCCAGGCGTCCCCAGCCAGAGGCTCCTTTGCCTGTCACTCACCTTGTCCTCATAACCCCACCCCTGTCCTCACAGCCCCTGCTGGTCCAGAGTGGGCCTTGCTGGCTCTTGTCCTCTTGTCCCTGCAGTTCTCAATGCCAGCGTGAGGCTCCTGAGTCCTGAGCCTGCCAGGGCAGGAGGTGCCCACTGCTCCTTTGCTGCAGGAGTGAAGACTCTGAAGAGAGAGGGACCGGCATTCTGCAGCTCTAGACAGGAGTTTGTGTCATCTTGGGGGTTTCTCTTCTCTGTCTCCGAGAGTGCCATTGGACGAGCGCGTGCTCTGGATGGTGAAATGCCTTCTTGATGGCTGCAGACTAAGGGAAAAAAGTTCAGGCTGCAGCCCCCCGAGAGTCCAGACTGAGCATGGAATGCTGGGGCTCCGTGGCGAGGGGAAGTCGCTGATGTGCAGTTACTGAGCACCTGCTGTGTACTTGTGCCAGGCAAGCAAGGCTCTTCAGCTCCACCAACAAAGGCTCCCCAGAAGTTCCCCCACATGGTGCATCCTGTATGGCACCGAGCGCCCACTGTGCACAGGTCACGGGAGCCTCAGTGTGGAACAATGAACGGGACCCTCACTAATTCACATCGGAGCTACGTGGTTTGCCTCAGGGAAGTCAAGAGACTGACCCCCCACCCCACCCCGGGGTCACAGCCCAATTCTGTCCCACTGACCCCAGTGGGTCTCTTTCTCTGGGGGCCTTGGGTTCTACCTGCCCTCTTTCCAAGCCTCAGGCTCCCTGGCTATATTCTGAGCGACCTTGGAGACCATCCAGCAGCGCAGGGCAGAGGGGGAGCAAGGACAGCAAAGGTGCCCAGCCGCACGTCTCTTCCCTCCCAGGCCCGGCCGCTCGCTGCCAATAAGCTGACTCTGAATCGGAAGGAAGTTCTCATTGTTGCCTCCAAATGACTTTTGCATCCATTTATTTTCTGCGTTTTGATTTTGCATTCAATTTCCGGTCCATTCATGTGTCGGAGCTACCTGGGGGATAGGGAATTGAGGCAGCTGGAGTTTGGTTTGGCTATGCCTGATGGCTCCTGCTTCGACAAGGGCTGGGTCCTGGGGTTTTCCATCCTACTTCACCCACCAGGCCAGAGGGGCACCTCATCCTGAAGCCTAGTGCCCCTCAGTCCAGCCCATACATCCGACCTGGTAAGAGCTCTGAGAATCTGGGATGGGGCCGGATCAGGCAAAATGATTTGTTATTTGCTGGAACATGTAGGACTTGGAGCAGGGACATTGGTTTTCCAGCTCCCGAGTGACCCTCTGACCTCCAGCCGCCATCTGTGGAGTCTAGCACCAGACCTGAGCTGGTCACTCTCCTACCCCATACCCCCCAAGACTGGCCACACCCTGCCAAAGCCTTCCAACCTACTCTACCTCAGCCTTCTCCTTCTGCACAACTCTGTAAGAAGGAGCCTCGTTCCTGAATCTCAAGTCAAAAAGGGCTCAGAAAGGTAAA
The DNA here is from genome assembly GCA_023101885.1 of Typhlomys cinereus. Classification (NCBI taxonomy): domain Eukaryota; kingdom Metazoa; phylum Chordata; class Mammalia; order Rodentia; family Platacanthomyidae; genus Typhlomys; species Typhlomys cinereus. The sequence goes on from JALPQD010000196.1 coordinate 2,193,685, forward strand.
TAAGTTGCCCACAGCCACACAGCAGGGCAGCGGTTCAGCTCTGAAGCCCACAGTACTGATCTGGGAATCTTAAAATCCAGCTAAGACCACCTCCTCTGACCTCAAGCCTTTGCCTCCCCCCACCAACTCTCTCCATCCCATCTGTCTAGTTTCCAGCAGAAGGCTCCCTTTCTTCCTGGGGCCGTGAATGCCTGGGATATTTTTGATGGGTGCATCTATACACTGCCTTTACTTTCACATATCTGCTCTGCCCTGAGCTGCTGAGGTTAGTGGTTTCAGGTCTGGCACCAAGGGTAAATTCAAACCACCATTACTCTCCTTGGGTACCTGACAAGGGTGGAAGAAGAGCTATGGGCAGATCTTGGGCAGCTGGGAGATGGGGTAGGTCTTGACGCAGAGAGGTGCGTGGTTTGCCAGAGGCTGCACAGCAATGATCAGGAATGTCTAGGCTTCCTTTCCACAGCAAAAGCAGAGCCTGGCCCTAGCTTGCAGTTGCCCCCCAACTGCTTTGTCTTGGGAAGTTTGGGGAGACAGAGCGGGGTGGCTGGGGAAAGAGCACTGGCAGAGGGTGGCTGGTGTGTGGCCAGTCCTGTCTTGTGGCTCATCTCCTTCCTCCCATTGTGTCGCTGCCAGTCACGTTCATTGCCACCTGTTTCTTTTCGCCCCTGGGTAGCTTCCTATTATGTGAAGACACCAGAACATGCAAGTCCCGGAGACCCAGACACTGTTGGTGGAGCTGCGTGGGAAACTGTCGGGAAGGATCTCAAGCAGTCAAACAGTTACCAAGTCCAGGTCCAAATCTATCCCCAGGAGCCTCTCCACCATCAGCACCAATCCAAACACACACACACATATGCACATATATATATACACACACACACCCCTAGCAGACCTGTCTAGAATGCACGTAACAGCCACAAAACCCTGGAACCAACCCAAGAGAGTGAGCAAATACAATCATGTGTCAAAGTGTGACACAATAAATAAATAAATAAATAAATAAATAAATAAATAAATAAATAAATGGCAAGAACCAAAGCAGGTTAGGCATGATCTTAATATAAGTTGAATCTGGAGAGTGGGGACATTGGTCTTCATTACATTATTCATTGGATGTTGGAAATAATTCATAAGAGAAAGGAATTGTAGTTTTAAAAATCCTGAACCAGATAGCACAGTGGACTTGGGAGACCTTCAGGGTTTGGTGTCAGCAGTTGGGTGGGAAGCTACCAGATGCCTCCCCAGCAATGTGGGATGGATGTTGCTACCTGCTCCCCGCAGTGGGCGGCCCTGAGGGGAGGATGACCTCCTCTCCAGAGGTGGGACAGGTGATATAAACTGTCCTGTGCAGACACTGCCAGCCAGGAAGATGTGCAAGGAGAGTAGTAATAAATGAGGGAACCACAGATGGGCCCAAGTGGAGGTAAAAGCTGTGTATTTTGAAACATCTGTACATCTTTTTAACTGGAACAGCGTGTTCCAGTTTCTGTGTCTGAACACATGACCACATACCTGCCTGTGCACATGCCTCCATGGGGGCAGGGCAGCAGACCCATCCTCATCCTTCCTACTCTCTCTCTCACAGCCTCCCAAGTCACACCCTCCCTGCCCCACGATCAGTAATGGCTGGGGTGGGGAGATTTCTGAAACAGAGCCTGAACCCGCCCTGCAGCGCACGGCTGAGCAAGTGTGCTAGAAGCAGATGCGCATGCTTGTGTGTGCGAGCTCCCAGATCACATCACACCTGCACACGGCAGCACGTGACTATTTGTTCTTATGTGTGGGTGATGCTTAATCTGACTGTCAACTTGATGGATTTAGAATCATTGTGGACCGCAGGTGCCTCTGTAAATACAAGTGGGCAAGTGCTCGTGTTCACGAGTATGGAGGAGTTGAAGTGTGAGTGTCTGCAGCAGTGTAAGGATTGCCGTGTGCACACGCACGTGCTTGTGTGAGCAGTTACACTCGAGAGGGGCTGCATCAGCTGTATTTCTGCATGTTGGGTCTGCACGCATGTCTATGCTTATCATCCGAGACCTGGTGGCTCTCAGGGCTGTAGGAGGCACGTCTGTGCATGTGCATCCTGTGAAGTCAGGGAACCCCAGAGAGACCCTCCGAAGCTCTCTGATGATTAAGAGCCTCCTGTCGGCGGGGAGGTGCCTGGGAGATGGGCAGGGTGTGCGTTGTAATGACAGCCTGTCGCCTGCCCCCTCTTCTTGCTGACGCCTGTCTGGAGACAACCTCATCAGTCTGGTCTCAGATGTGTGTTTTTGCTGATGGGAGGCAGCCGGATGGGCTGTCAGAGCTCCCAGCATGGCAAGCCGGCTGTGGCACCTGTCGGCAGCCACCGCGCAGCTGTCTTGGTGATGGCTGCCGGGAGCTGGGGCGGGGCAGGGAACAGTTCATGGGGTCCGGGTGCGCTTGGCACCGTTGCTCCTCCTTCCTGTCTACATGGCAGGGTGAGACTCACAGGTCTTGAACATCTGAAGTCAGGGCCCCTCACCCCATGAGTTCCTTTCAGGATTTTGGGCTCTGGGTTGCGATGCACATACTCCATGCATACCTCTTGTTGGAGAGGTCCAGCTGGTCACTCTGCCCAGTTCCTTCTGCCTATCTGGGGTTCTCTGGCTTGCTTGGGTCCCTTGGGCTTTCCCGGAGTCCTTTTGGTGTCTATGTTCCCTCAGCCCATCGCCTCCAAAGGTGTTGGCATCCCTTTTGTCTGCTGGCTTGCTGGTGAAGCCGACCGTTCTAGGGCCGGCTCCCAATCATCAGACAGGCCTACCCTGCTTCGCCCACATTCTACGTTGCTTCTACCACACACACCATCTCCCAGGAGGGAGAGTTCAGTGGTCTCTGCCTTCCGACCCAGACTTGTGTCTGCAGCTCAAGGAAGGAGAACCAAAGGGGTCAGTCCCCTTACCCAAGGAAATCAGGACCAGGGTTGGACAGTATGGGTCTAGATCCCTTGCAGGGAACTTTATGATTGTTAAAATAAGATCCCAGATGATACACACAGGCCTCGAAGGAAAGAAGAGAGGACCAGAGAGAGCTTGATTGGTAAGCTGCCTGCTCACACACTTCGAGACCTGAGTTTGATCCCAGAAACCCACATAGCTGGGTATAAGACCTGCTTTCTACAAGCTGTCCTTTGACCTCCACTTGTGCACCATGGCATGAATGTGTAGTCTCTCTCTCTCTCTCATAACTAAATAAAGTATAATTTAAAAAAAAAGGAAGAAGAGATGGTTTAAACATGAGTAGCTGTGGCCTGGGAAGAGATTACACTAAACACCTAATGTTCCAACATGGTAACAGTTGAAACAAAAAAAGTCATAAATCAACCCTCTTTTTAAATACATCAGTGGACACATCGGTGAGTTCCAGCAAAGTAGGGAAATGTCTGCTACGGGCCTCAGATACTATCCGGCAGCATTCTTAGCTTGTGGTTTGGTGGAAGCTAAGGTTCTGTTTTACATTTTAAAAGGGTTTGCCTAACAGTTTAAAGGATGCCAGGTCATATACTCGTGCTAGTTAGGGGGCTAAAGATGCCCCAAGGTAATTTGGACCTGTTACATGTTAACTTTCTCAGACAATGTTCTAAGCAGCTAATCAACCTTTAGGAATGTTCAAGGCACAGCTCTCCCCCACCTCCTGGGAGCTTCAGTGAACAAGAGTGATGCTTGAAAGACCAAAGAAAGAGACCAGAGTAGACCTATCTCTCAAGAGAAAGGGCCTTAGCAATGGGACACATACACAAGAAGCAACACTGGGTAGGAGGGACGCTTATTGGGTAGAAGTCTCCCAGGAGAAAGACATGGGGTAATGGCAGAGCGTAACAATAAAGATTACATTGCAATTACAAGTAATTAAGCAGAGAGAGAGAGAGAGAGAGAGAGAGAGAGAGAGAGAGAGAGAGAACACTACTTTGGATTATGGGACAGTCAGCATCCCAGGAAAGGGACACGGGGATGAGGATGTAGTCTCAGTCCAGCCAGAACTGGAGGACAGATTTCATTCATCCTTCTGACTAAACCCGCCAGTCCAAAAGAGATCAGAGCTTTGGACCTAGGTTCAAATCCCAGTACCTCCGCTTACTGCTCTATGACCTTGCCCAGGGCATATCATCTCTCTAAACCTTGCTTGCCATCATTATTACATAATTATAGTGTTCAGTTCAAGGATGTGCTCTTGGGAACATAGCAAGTCTGTGTCTTGCAGAAAGTCTGTGCGGGCTGGGGCTGCCCGAGGCAGGCTTAGGACCTGCCCTTCTCCCCTGACTGGGGGCCAAGGGCTCCTGACAAGCCCACGCTGCATTGGCCCTGCTTCTGTCCTGACTGTGTGACCCAAGCTGGTCATATCACCTCGTTGTACCATGGCTTCCTGCCTCCTACACTGGAGATACCGCTAGAGCTCATCCCAAGGGGTGGTTTGCAAGGATGGATTACTGTTAATTGACAAAGGGACTGAATTGCTTGGTAATAGTCATGACTATTAACAATTAGGCCAGGGCTGGAGAGGTGGATAAAGCACTTGCTCTGCTTTCCAGAACCCATGTCAAAGCTGGGCAGATGTGATAGTCACCTATAATCCCAGCACTCAAGAAGCAAAGACACAGAATCCTGAGAATAAGCTGGCTAGCCAATCACTGAGCTCTGGGTTCATTTGAGACACCTGCCTTAATGACAATAATAAAAAATAAAGAACAATTGAAAAAGACATCTGATGTCAATTTCAGGCCTCCATATACACATGTGCGTATATGTGCACATGAACTCACATGCATCTACATGTGACTACAGGCACAAATATACATGCACACACACACTTCTATATACACACAAGCAAAGAAAAAAATTAGACCAGGTGTGATGGTTGGGATCTGTAATCTCTGTTCTCAAAAGGATGAGGCAGGAGGGTCTTGAGTGTGAAGCCAGTGTGGGCTACAGTGTGAGACACAGTCTTAAATACACACACACACACACACACTCACACATGCATACACTCACTCACACACGCACATGCTCAGGACATCTGGTGTGTGAATGGATGTTGTTAGTATCTGCTGAAAAGCACCCACCCAGGGTGAATATTCCTGACTGGGCACCTGAAATGATGGACATATTGGATCAAAATTCAAGTATCTGCTCTGGGCCAAGCTTCACTCCTGGTGTCCAGGGCCTTGGGAGAGGGTAGAACAAGATACAGCTCAGTCTCTGAGGACCCAGAGCCAGGTCTGGGATGTTAGAGGGGAGAAACAGAAACACTCAGATGATTCGTTAGAGGCCAAACATCCCCTTCCAGAGTCAGACAAAGGGGGTGGGCTTGAACCATAGGGGCACCTGAGAATGGTCTTCGAAGCATTTGCTCCGTGCTGGGCACTCTGTCTTGCTTGCATTTTCCCATTCAAGGCTCATGAGATCAGCCATGGGGACAGCTGTTCCCATCTTAGGAAGGAAGGCGCCGAGCCTCCCAAAGATCAAGTCACGTGGTGGAGCTTACAATAGCTTGCGTTTGATTTCTTGGTTACCTGAGTTTGGAAGCTGCTGTACACTGCGGGGGGTGGGGGGAGCGGATGCCATCAGGGGAAAACTGCAGAAACTGCAGAGTCAGGGAGCTCTGCGGGGAGACGTGCAGGGTCAGGGAGAGAACTGTGGGGAGCTGCTCATTTAGAGGGAGTCATGTGGAGCAGCACTGTCCAGGGAGAGGCAGGGAGTCGGGGGGAGTGTGCAGACGCTGGCTGTCCACCAGTTCTGGACATGCTAGTCCCAGACAAGGCTTTGCGTCACTGTGCCACATGCAATCCTTACCAAGCATCCTGGTGACACCCTTATCTCCATTTTTCTCGGAGCCTTCGGGGCACTTTACACACGGTTTATCAACATAAGAAGATGCAGTGTCTGCTGGGGAGTCAGGTAGTCCAGTTCCCAAACCTTCCCCGTGTGATTTTCTCTGATGCCGTGGAAGTGCACTCCCAACACATAAGAGCTGTCCAGCAGAAGGGTAAAGATGCGCGTCCTTGAAGAGAGCATGGTGTGGAGCCACTGAGACTGATTTCAGGGGGCTAGTTGCCCATTCCTGGCGGAGGCAATGAGGACCCAGCAATGACTGCCCAGTAAGGGCATGGCAGACCAGAATCACATCTTTCAAGCATCCCATCCTGTTGTGGCACCTAAGACAGATTGGTCAGGGACAAGAGAGGCAGGAGACGGCGCTGGGTGGCTCTGACTTTAGATGACAAGTGATAGGGGCCAAATGGCCTTCTGCTGGGGTAGGAAAGCAGAGCGCTCAGCATGAAGAATAGCCAGGGCCAGCACCATTAGCCTTATCAAAAGGCTGATTGCTCTTAGCAAAGTATTTAATACGGTTTCCTGCTATTAGGGCCCAAACCTGGACTAGTGAGATTATTAATTCCAGAGATAATCATTGAGTGGGGAGGACCTGTATTTTAATATATGGCAACGGGCAAGTCATTGTCATTTCTTCTTTCCATCTTGATTGCAGGTCACCCAATTAGAGCTGGCTTCCAATGCCCCTTCCTGGAGGTAGTAAGATAAGGCTTAATGTCCTCGAACAAGAGCTATCGGCTGTGACTAGACACCCATAAATATTAATAAATCTATAATTAGTCCTTTGGAAAGGGGTATCAATCCACGAAGGTTCCACCCATTAATACCAGGAGCCACTTTGGCTGGGAAAGCAAGATTTTTCTCTTCCAAATTGCAGGCTCTTTGTTCTGGAGAGGAAGCAGCACTTGGATCTCGCAGACTTGGATTTGTGTCTACTCTGAGATGGACCAAGGAGTGAGTAGTCAGAATGCCTGCAGGGTATTTGTTCCCAGGGGGGGACGGGCTTAGTAGAGGCAGTGCAGGAGAAGGTTGGACACTCTGTGATCTTGTCTTTAATTATTTTAGGTTTTAAAAGAAATTATTTCCTAAAGTCATGGCATTTTGGGACATTAGAAAGATTTACTTGTTGCATAAAATTTGAGCGTGGGCTGGGGCTGTAGCTTAGTAGAAATAGTGTTTGCCCAGCAAGCAGTGAGTCCTGGGTTCAATCCCCAGCACTACATAAACGGTGCTATCTGTAATCCTGACACTCTGGAGGTAGAGGCAGAAGGATCCGAAGTTCAAGGTCGTTTTGGCTATGTAGTAATGTTGTTGAGGCCAACCTGAGCTACACAAGGCCCTGTCTTAAAAAGGGGGGGCGGTTAGAGAGGTGGCTCAGGGGTTAAGCCTCTGCCTTGCAGGCAGAAGGTCTGAATTCAGATCCTAGACCCCATGTATAGATGCCGAGAGGAAGCAGGGGCGGCCTGCATTTCTGGTCCTGGTAGGGCGGAGCCTGTGAATCCCAGGGCAGAGTAAACAAGGAGGAGGTGGAGGTGGTCCATGGTGGTTCCTGAATTTGCCCATGGTTCTACACACACACACACACACACACACACACACACACACACATACATACACACAGGCACACATGCACGATTGAATAAATAATAAAAAAAAAAAAAGGAGAGGGTGGCCAGTGGCCTATGGAGGTGAAAGCTACCCGGAGGAGAGAATATCCATTGGTCTATATTTTTTTAATTGGAGCTGGGGAGATGCTCAGTGGTTAAAACTCTTGCTGTGCAAGTAAGAGGATTGGAGTTTGGATCCCCAGACCCCACTTCAAATGCCAGTGAAATGCCCCTAGAGGATGGGTTCATGGGGCTGTTGTGTCCCATGTGCATCAGTAGGTGGCAGAGACTTGAGAGGCTATGTCTACATTCAGTGTCCTGATCTGTGAACATGTTAATGCTTTGCAGCCTGACACTCCACAGTGTTTGTCAACTCCATGAATTCCATTGTCTATCTACACATACCATGGCAGCTTTTTATGGGTTAGGCTGCATCCACTCACATCATGGCAGCCTCCTGTGGGCCAGGCTCCATACGTTCACACCACAGACAGCCTGCCGTGGGCCAGGCTCTATTCTCTCATACCACGGGCTTACTCGGTCCACGGGAGACTGACAAACTACTGTTCTTTAGCTTTGTCGTGGGTTCTTAACCACTTAGGGCTGGAAACACAATCATAACAACTAACTACATCCTAAATATCTTTTCCTTTAATGCTCATATATTATAACCCTATTTTTCAGAGGGAAAAAAAAGAAAAAGAGAGAACATGAATGTAGAAGGGGGAGGTATTGGTGGAAATGGGAGGAAATGGGAGGCAGGAAAGAGGTGTATATGATCAAATGCATTATCTACTTGCATGACATTTATTTATTTATTTATTCATTTAATTTATTTCCTGTGAGTTTCTGTGTGTATCAGAGGACACAATGTGTGCCTGTGGAAGTCCAGGGATGACTTTGGGAATTACCCTAGATTACTCTACCTCCTCTTTGCTTTGCTCTGGAGTTTCCCAGGCTCCGTATTCCATGATTGGAAGTACAGGTCCCCACCATTTCCTCTTGGCATTTTCTCGTGGGACCTGGGATCCAAATTCGGGGCTTTCTGCTTGTAAGGCAGAGGCTTAATCCAAGCCATCTCTCCAGCCCATGTCTATAAAATTTTAGATAAAGAAAAGAAGAGAGAAGGGCAAGTGGTATGGCAGCCTATTTATCATTCCAGCCTTGGAAGATGGAGACTGGGAATCCCCAGAACAAGCTGTCTAGCTAGACTAGATCTGCAGGAGAGCTTCTGAATTTGATTAGAGACCCAGCCTCAAAAGAATAAGTGGAAGAGCACTTGAGTATTCCTGGTATCAATCTTGAGCCTCTATATGCAGCACGCACACATATATACATGTGTGCACCTGCATAAATATATATATATAAACCTCCCCACACACACACATGAAAAATGGGAAAAAATATTGGTGCATATCGTTGTTATTGCTTGGCTCTAGAGTGTCTACCCAGGGCTCATGTGTCTGAGGCCTGGTTTTCTGGGACATTAAGAGCTGGGACCTTGGGGGAGGTCTTTAGGTCATTGGCGTGACATTGATGGGATCATGGGGCCCCCAATCTCTTCTGTTTCCCTGTCCTACCCTGCAACTGTGAGGGAACTGGGAACTGCCATGTGCTTCTGCCATATTACACTCTCCTCACTGAAGCCTGAAAATAAGGGCCCTGCCTGCTTTTATGTATGTATGTATGTATGTATGTATTTATTTATTTATTGTGTGTGAGTCTCTGTGTGTATCAGAGAGCACCATGTGTGCCTGTGGAGGCCCAGGGATGACTTCTGGAATCACCCTGGATTGCTCTGCCTCCTCTTCACTTTGCTCTGGAGTTTCCCAGACCAAAGGTGGCTCACGAAACACCACTCCCAAGGAACCCAAACATCCTTTTCTCTTCCTGAATTACCTCAGGTGCTTCCTTTAGCTATGTAAACTGACCATCATAAACCCTGAAATATATGACTCATCATGGCTTGAGCTCATGGCTTCCTGCATACTGAGTCTCACCACCCAGGGGTAATGGGGACATACCCACCACCCCAGAAGCTTCTACATGGTGACCACTCTTCTGCCCTGCAGTGCTGCAGGTGCTGTCTGTCTGCCCTTGGGTATTACAAGCTGAGGAACAGGATGAACTTCTGGCTCTGGTTGCTTTCATGAGTTTTTTGTGTCTTGACACCAGGATGGGTGGCTGTTTGCATAACTGCCATTTTCTTCCTTCCCCTCAAAGTAACATGTGTCACTGTGGAAATGACACACAGCACAGATGACAAGAAAGAAGGTTGGGCATCACCTTTGCCCCTGGGTACTTCTAAGAGCATCTCTGTTTTTAAGATCTGAATAACAAGATGGCCCAGTATGGAAATTCTGAAAAGAAGGCGCTTGGTTACAATTGACAAAAATCCAACCTCAACCATTTATGGGTTCAAGTAACAGTTCTCCTAGCTAAGTGCCTCTCCCTCTAGGGTCTCTTTAGCAATCCAGGGCAAACTCTGATTGGCTTTGTTGGGACCACTTGCCCATCTTTGAACCAATCACTGCGGCTAGGCTGATGGAGGACTCTGATCAGCCAACCTGAGCCGTAGTTGGGGTAGCATCCTGATCGCTGCCCCTCCAAGGCAAGGAAGCTGGGGACCGAGGACTCCCCAGTGGTACCAGACAAGAGAAGGCCACCCTGCTCTGCACATGGGCCAGCTAGTAAGAAGGAGAAAAGGAATGTTGCCTGGGTGACAGGACATCCCTCAGGGACAATGCCCGCGACTCATTCCTGCTCTCTGGCCCCACTCTTGTTTTCGCTCCTCTTTCCTGCCTCCCCTCATAGTTTTCAAGGTCCCTAGAACTGCAAAATAGAGACATAGTGCAGCGAAGATAACCATAATAATCTAGTCAAAATGAGCAGTTCTTGTGGACCAAACCAACCTTTTGCCGCGTCCCAAGACGCCCAGCCCCTGAGAGGTGATGCTGTTTGAACAAATGGCTGCAGTGCAGAGCAGCATTTGCCCAGCACTGTGTGCAGATCCTCTGTCACTCTCTGGACATCTTGCTTTGTGCTTGTAGGAATCTTCTAGGGCATTATTTTGAATCCCATTGTGACAGATGCACTCTTTTATTTATATCACATTGATTTAATGTGTGCCTGGGGTATTCAGGGCAGGTGAGATGCCAGCCCACTTTTCACTTGGAGTTGGCACTCTAGTGCACGGGAATCCCTCATAAGTTAAGCAGTGGGACAAGGAGCGGATGGTTCTCTGACTGGAAGGAGCCCAGAATGGGGACACGGGGTGGTGGTGGGGGTCCCCTGAGTTCTCAGGCAAGTTAGAGGGAAGGAAGTGGGTTTCAGCCAGGTTCTAATTAGTTTCAGCCAATCCAGAGCCAGCAGGGTAGCTCCTGTGCTGTCCCTCCCCCTCTCTTGCAGAGCTGTCGCCCACGCTGTGATTGAAGCTGTAATTGATGCGTAGGCCTTGGGCTAATTGAGGTGGGCTGCAGGTCCAAGTGGGTTTCAGATGCGGCAGCCCTGAGGAGGCGGGCACAGCGGATTCCATCTCCCTCCAGGGTGGGCCTCAAGCAGGCGGAGGCCAGGTTGCGTTCAGTCCCTGCCTCCTTCTGCAGTGGGGTACAAGCTCCCCAGGGGCAGGCGTCACGGCCTGCAATGTTACAAAGGTGGAAAACTCCTGGGGTGGAAGGTGGACAGAGAGAACACTCTTAAATCAGGCCCAACACCTGTTGGTGCTGAACTCCTGGGGAGCAAGAGGGAGCAGTGGCTGACCCATCTGTCCCGATTACTTACAATGGCTGGGGGAGGGGGGTTGGCAAGGAGGTTCTCTTCTGAGCCTGGCATTCCCTGCTAGTTGGTTCATTCACTCATTTCTTTTGTTCAGCACTGGCTTATTGAGTGCTTATAGAATTGAGGCCCTGGAGAAATAGCTAGAATAAGATGTAGTCCCTGGGCCTAGAAACAAGCAGCCAAGATGAGATTCACAAAATAGCACCTACTCTTAGAAGAGGGGAGGCCTTGGGGCCAAGAACAGCATGTGGGCATGTAAGGGAGTGGTCCTACTCTGAGATGGGGGGGGGAGTAGGAGAGTGGGGAAGGATGGACAGAAAAAGCCAGGAGCTTTATAGCCCGCACACTGTTTTTCGGCCTGTGCTCTAGCAGTTGGAATGTTCTAGTCCACACATTGCCTCTGCCTTTTTTTTTTTTTTTTTTTTTTTTAAATCCAGCGGAGCAGCTGCTAGGCAAAAAGTAGTTCCAGACTGGTTTCCCAGCCTACTGCAGGCGTTGACTTTGAAGTCTCTGCACAGCAGAGCGTGGCCAGGGGTGGAAGCAGCAAACAGACCCAGTCGGTGGCTGGTGGCAGGCAGCTGGCACGGAAGGACAGGGCGCACTGTACTCAGACAGCCCAATGTCATTTTGTAGGTACTCGCAACACCCAGTGCACCTGTGAGGGAAGAGCGGGGACACAAGAGGGGGCCCGAGTCCTCTTGGCTTAAAGGAGTGTAAAGTTTAAGATGCTTTCTCCTTCCAAAGGGAAATAGGCATGTGGGTGAAAACTCCTCTCTGGGTTTGTGTTTTAGGTTTTCCATTTTCTGTTTGGAAGCTATCCACCTTGAGGCCAAGTTAACAGCCGAGGTGGTTGAAATCTGTGGAGCTCTCAGCCAGAGAGGGCCTGGGGTCCTGCCAGCCTCCTTGTCCCGGAGGGCCAGAGCCCAGCCTGTGCCTTCTCTCCAAGAGTCTCCAGCTGTGAGCTCCCAGGCACCAACAGTGGTCTGCCTGCACTGGCTTCCTTTCTTCTTTGTCTCTCCTTACCACACTTTCTCCATGGCGGGATCACCTAGATTCCCTGGAGCGTCCAAATTCTGACATCGGGACATGCATTGTCATTTAAGTCTGTGCTCAAGAATCATACAATCAAGACAGAGAGAGACAGAGAGAGAGAAAGAGAGAGAGAGAAACAAAATTGTAGAAAGATATCTCAAGTGTGAAGGACGTTTAGGCATTGCGTTAGGCCACAGGCATGCTGCCCTGGCTGCGTGCCAAGATGAACCCCTTTTTGCACCCATCTCCAGGGCTTTGAGGAAGATCTGCACTTGGCCTCAGGAGGCGACATTTGTGTTCAGTCTTCTGCCTGGAAGAGAGGCCGCTCCTGGGTTGTGTTCTCATCTCCTCTTCACACCCCGCCCAGACTCCATGCCAGCCCCTGTGGCTATCTTCATTGAACAGAATTATAAGGAAATGTATTTATTGACTCATTTACTGTGTGTGTGTGTGTGTGTATGTGTGTAGAACCACAGTGTCATGGCATACATGTAGCGGTCAGAGAACAGCTTTGTGGAGTCATTTCTTTCCATCCACTTGTATGTGGGTTCCAGAGATGGTACTCAGATCGTCAGTCTTGTGTGGCAAACACCTTTACCTTCTGAGTCATCTTACGGGTCCATTATATAGATTTTTATAAGGAAGTCTATCTAATATCCTGTGGCTCACTTGGAATCCTCCCACCCCCTCAGTACTGTAGCAGACCCTGCCCCACTCCCAGGGATCCTGGGAGGAACCATACCTTCCTTCCCAGGTCTACCCAAGACCCAGCACAGCATGTACTGTCTACTGTGAGTCCACTGTGACCAGTGAGCAGATCCTTCCTGTTCCCGCGTTCACCCGCTTCTTCCTCTCTGCTCCTCCACGTACTTCACTTCCTTTTTCTCCATCTGCCTGAAGCCTCCTCCCTTCTTTATGTTTCATTACCCTGGCTTGCTTTCCTATCTGCCTCCCAGCTGGACTGTAAGTCCTTCAAGGGCCTCATGCTATCTTGTTGATCATCGTCCCCATGGTGTCTCAGCGCAGTACTTAGTACTTAGTGCCTGCTAATAACCGTTTATGGAATAGATAGATTAATTAATTACCTAGCACACACATCCCTGGGTCCCTGATTGAAAGGACACATGCCGCTGGAAATCACCTAAGACTTTATCTAGATGGCGAGCGACAGAACCCAGCTCAACCGGCTTAAATAAACACAGAAATCTGTTTTACACCAACTTGATTGGCTTGAGCAATTTATGTGTGTGCTTGTATATATGTGTGTTCAGGTGAGCAAGTGTGTGTGTGTGTGTGTGTGTGTGTGTGTATGTGTGTGTGTGTGAGCTTCTACTCAGCAACTGTTCACCTTGTTTTTTTATTTACATATTTCTTATGAGGCAGGATTCTCATTGACTTGGAGCTCTCTGAGTAGGCTAGGGTGGCCGGCCAGAGAGACCAGGGACCTTCCTGTCTCTGTCTTCCAGCATGGGGATTACAAGTGAACTCAGCTCTGCATGCTTGTGCACAAGCAAGCACTTTACCAACTAAATTATCTCTCCATCTCCTGTTTCTATTTTTTCAGTTTTTATTTCTTTGACACTTTCATAGCTAAATATAATGAATTCAGGTGTCTTTCACCCCTCACTATCCAGTCCCATTCCCACCTCCTGTCCCATTTCATACCTTCTCCTTTCTAGCCAGTTGCCCTCTTATCCTCATGTCTTTTTGCATGTGTGGCCCCACTAGATTCCATCTAGGACGTCTGTCCCGGCAAATGCCCGAGTACTTGCTGGGGCATGGATGACTTGCCAGTGGGTAAATCATTAAGTCTGAGATTAACCTTAAGCAATCTCTCAGGGGGGATGTAATGTTTCTTGAGCTCTTCCCTCATCCATGGTGAAATGTTGATAGGTGAATTACTGTACAGGTCTGGTGGAAGTTGACAGCACTCCAGTGAGCTCTTGGGTTCGGCAGCCCTGCTGTGACCAGAGGACACTGTCTGGCAGCACCCCCCCCCACGCACCCTCAGGCTGTTACATTCTCATCCCCCCCAACTTCCTCCACAAGGTTCCCTGAGCCTTGGGAGGGGGGGTGAATTTGATGTCCCATTTGGAACTGAGCACTCCTCATTCACTTATTCTCTGCGCTTGGACCACTTGTGGTTCTCAACATTAAACACTGTGATAGTTAATCTTGGGTGATTAGATCAGCTGTGAGACCGCCTGAAGAAATTATTCGGATCAATACATCTTCAATACAAAGACCAGCCCTAGAGCTGATTGGAACCTCCCTAGATCTCATTGGTTTTCCCAGCAGTGGACCAGATAAAAGGAACCATAGAACAGGAGACTGAGAAGAGAGACTCTCCAGGAATCCTCCAGTCTTCAGCCATCACCCACTAGCCTACTGGATGTCTGCAGTGACTTAGCTGCCTCCAGCTTCAGCCACCAGCTGTGTCGCCTCCACCATGAAAGACTGTTTCTCCCTTCTGGAACCATAAGTTGAATAAATCTCCCTTTCTCCCTTAAGTTGTTCGACTTTGGGTGCTCTCTCACAGCAACAGTTAAGAGTAACTGTTACCCCAGGTCCCACATAAAACAAACAAACAAATCAAAAGCTAAGAGTAACTGTTACAAACACCTCTTCTCTACCCTTTGTGTGTAATGATGAGTGTTTACAAGGTACTGTTTTATTTTTTTATGAAGCCGTCTTACTATATATAATCCAAGCTGGCCTTGAACTTATGATTGTCTTTCTCTAGCCTCCTGAATGCGAAGAGTACAGTGGTTTGCCACTGTAAAAGGGGTTTTTATTATTCATAACACTAGATGTCCTGTGAACTTTAGGCATGGCTAGATCTAGAAACCCAAAAAGGTCAGCTACTGACTCCTGCATTCTTTCCTTTTCTGTGGCTACTGAAGGTCTTAAATGTGGCCCAAGATAATGTTCCTGCTTGCTACTTAGGACAAAGTGGGACCCAGAGAGGCACGAGATTTGTTCAAGGTTACCCAGCAAGTTAAGGATGGACTGGCAGCGTAGGCCATACTTCCAACCTTCATGGGAAAGAAAACAAATTATGTCAGGTACAGAGAGCCCAGAAGAAAGGTTTTCAGGACAGGCTCAGAAACACACGTGTGGACCCTGACCTCTCTCTGTCCCCCCTCCACACAGTCCAAATGCTGAGATTCTTGAGTCACCAGGCGCTGAGTCAAGTATGGGACCTGCGATGTCCCAGGGCTAGATTTGAAGGTCAGGCCCACCACGTGCAGCTGTGACCCTGAGGTCATTTCTATCTGAACTGCTCCTGCTATCGCCTGAAATACAGGCGGTCACAGGCACCCAACCCTCAGGGGGGACGCTGGGCGATGGGAATAGAGATCTCAGTGTGGGCCGGGCGGGAGACAGGGGTGGCCACCGCTCTCAACTTTCGGATAGCAGTCCTGTTTTCAGATCATACAGTCTCATGTCCTAGGAGCTCAACCGGGGTCTGGAGCTCACTCGTGGGCGCCTGTACTTGGTGCAGGAGGGAGGGGTCCTCAGAAGACCTCTTGGATCAGATCATCAAGCCCGATCTCTCTGTAGACATGTCTTGGCTGGCAAGCTCATTTCTGCACCTCCGGGCCCTGAGAAAAGTTCAGAGCAAAAGCTGAGCAACGAGGCCTCCGGTCTCCTCCGTCCTCTCTGTCCACAGCTATCTTGACCTCAGGGGCTCCTGAAACTCAGACTACAGGAATGCAGAGCTGGAGCGGACCTGGCACTCACCCCAACTTATGAGGCGTTGCCCACTGTCGAAACAGCAGAAACAAGGCCCAGAGGGGAAACTACAGGCCCACAGCCTCACAGCAGGCATCTTCAGTCTGGCCAACCTTTCAGGTGCCCTCCTGGATGCTTGGACCCATGCTGGGAGATGGAGAGTCCTGAGAGCGACGGCAGCATGGCATGAGGAATGAGCAAAGGCCCCAAGCCTGGCTCTCCCAGCCATACACTTCCCAGGTGACCCCGCGTCTGGGTGACCCATGGTGATGAAGGTGATGATCTTGCCGGGGTACTTGGGAGCAGTGGCTGAGTGATGGGAGCAGGAAACTCAGAGACCGTGTTACTGACTGAGGTGAGTGCTTCCCCCGGGCTGTCTTGGCTTTTACCTGTGCTAGCCAGACCTTGATATTTCTCATTAAAACAACTTGCTTGCAGCCTGGTGTTTTGTTGCTTACTGGCAACAGTCCCAGCTCTTAGGGTGAGGAAGAAGGATTAGGAGTTCATAGTCATCAAAAGTTGAGGCCAAACATGTAACTTGCTTGTGAGAGAGAGAGAGAGAGAGAGAGAGAGAGAGAGAGAGAGACACTTTAAATAGAGCTTTAAAGGAAATTAGGTAGATATTTCAGTGAGTAAAGTGCTTGTTGCACAAGCAAAGGACTGCAGTTTGGGTCTCCAAATTGCATATAAAATGCCAGGTGGGCGTGGTGCTCCACCCGTACTCCAGCCTTAGAAGATTCAGACTGGGGAATCGCCAGAGCAAGATGGTTTGCCAAGACTTGCCCTATCAGCAAGCTCTGGGTTTCACTAGTGATGGCGCCATAAGAAGAATAAAATGGGAAAAGTAATCTAAGATGATCCCTGATAACACCTCCAGTCTCCACATGCATGCCAACATATGTGCGTACCCACATACATGTAAACACATATACACATATGCACCCTACACATAAGCATGAAAAATAGAAAGAAGAAAAAACTTGAAATAAAAGATTTAAAGGGATATGGCTCATCACTTTTTTGGGATTTTTGATTCAAATAAAAATTTGACTCTGACACCAAAGACCCTACATTATTCACCTGGAACCAGACCAGCCAAATCTCTCCCCATCCTAAAGCTCAGGGAACCATGAGGAAGAGGGGGCGGCAAGATTGTAAGAGCCTAAAGATGGGGAGGAACAATGTTATGCAAGATACTCCACACAAGTTAGGACTGCAGCAGCCAGGATTAGACTTTGCCTGACCTTGTACAATGGCTGACATGTCAACGACCCCCCCAAAGTCTAGCACGGATCACAGGGAAGAAGGCTTCAGGCAGTAGGATCCTTAGAGCAAGGGATTAAACAGTCATAATAGAGTTCCCATGTATCATAGTTAGGCACAGGTGTCAACTTGACTGTTGAGGGTTTGAGCTCTGGGCACATTTGTGGAGAATTAGTGGTTGGGTTAGGCCTAGAGCAAACCTGCAGGAGATTGTCTAGCTGATGAGGAAGGCTCAGCCTATGGTGGGTGGGTCTCAGTCCTGAACAGATGAATAAAACACTGAGAGCTGGTTGAGAGAGTTGGCGTCCTTCCGTTCACTTGGCCAGACATGCTGGTCTGGCAAGTAAGGATTGTCCATTTCTCAGCTGTTATACGGTGATGGTATGGCCAGTTCCCTCAGCCCTGGTGTTGGTGCATGCTCTCCTGTCAAGCTGGACTGAGAACTGTAACCAGATATCATAAGAGAGAACAAACCCTTGTTCCCTTAAGCCATTCGATGGTCATTTATCAGCAATCATGCAGGTGAATTGCAACATCATGCTAATGGGGAGCCCAAGAAGGAGTCTGGGGCTATGCCACTGAGTCCTGAATCCTCACTAGGGTGGAGGACTCAGAGGGAAGTTCGGAGCCCACATAAAGGGATGGTCCAGGAGATGGAAGGAAGAGGGAGGCACCAGGAGTGGGATAGGGAGGGGGGGGTGAAAGGAAGGGGGGAAGGGGAGGAGTATGATGGGGACAACCGGAGGGGGGATGGGAGGGGGGAGGGAGAGGACGGGGCAGCTATTCAGCTTATATGATTAGAAGAAAATAAAATGAGGAAGAACAAAAAATTTGACTCTGAAATACCTCAAAGGCAGGGCACAGCCTGAGCCATGCTTCCGTACAGTTCTATGGCCTTGTTCTGGCTGTAGCCTTTGGTCCTGAGAGAAGTAGAACTGAGCTGGAGACCACAGAGAAGAGGCTTCAGGAGGGTGTGCAGGAGCCCCAAGTTCAGACCTTCCTGCTCTTCTCCAGGTGGGGAGCCAACAGAAGAGCTGGCAAACCAGCTCTCGACACAGTCCCAGACCAACTCCGGCTGTGACATCCCACCCAGGTCCTCTTTGAGAATCTCTTTCTCTCTGCAGTCTGGAGGCCCTCAAAGACAGGATAGGTCTGGCTTACCACTCATGGACACACACATCCTTATGTGGACACTCAGCAGGCCTCTCGAGAGGAACCGAGAACAGTGGGTTCCAAACCCACTGGATCCCAGGAAGTAAAGGACCCACCAGGCTTCTCGGTTGTCCCAGGTGGTGGGATAGCTCAGCCAGGGCCCTGTCACTTTACCAGATACACTTCAGCAGCTAAAAAAAAAAGTTCAAGGACTCACCTGGGCCGGTTGCTTAGCAACAGGAGGCTGTAAATGACACCGCTTCAGACACTATAACTAACCCCTGGGTGGCAGGCAGAAGATAATGAAGGCCCAGACATACAGCAAGACAGAATTCAAAACCACATCCAACATTGAGCAGGTGCTGGGGAAAGTGGGGTGGGGGGAGGGAGAGGGGGAAACTACAGCAGGCACTTGTTGGAGCGGAGATCTCTAGTCACACAGTTGGCTGACTGGTTCTTGGGAGCTCAAGTTGGGAGTTTGGGGTGTAGGTTTGCCAATCTTATACAGGGTTAATACCTCGTGGGCGCTATGCCTATACTTCCAGAAGTTACCACCAGGAAGACCACAGCCCTTCCAAGGTCAGCTTGCACATTCAACCTGAGGCTACAGATCTTTAAATCCAGAGAGTCATGAAACAAAACAAAAAAAGGAAAGTGGGATGGGAGCTTGGTGAGGAGAGAGGAGGATTGGCAAAGGAAGAGGTGGGAGAGGACAAGACAGTGTGGAGAGATGAATGTGAGCAGATTGCATGACATGCAGGTGTGAGATGGTTGAAGAACAATTTTTTAAAATCATAACTTAAAGAGAAATTTAGAATGCGCTGGAACCTGAAGTCATTTATGAAATCATTTACCTTGTTGATTCACATGGTCTTCATAGTGCCACCGACAGCAAGTACGGAAAGCCCCGTGCTCCACAAAAGGAGACAGAGCTGCTGCTCTGGGTTGGGCACTGTTCAGTCACCTCTGCGCTTATAGCGGTGTGCAGGGCACACAGACTTCCCACCCTCCTGCAGTCACATTTTAATCAGGGGAGGAGAGATGACAAATCTGCAATACAGACAGCGCACCCCTCCCCCACCCTGGGCTTCCCCTGGTTCCATTAGAGTTTTCCCATTTTACAATGGTGTGAAAGTTATAGCATCCAATAGAAAGAGGTGAATTCCAAATTCTGAATTTTGATTTTCTTATCAGCTTCCTGAATTGTGATCCACCTCCTCCCCGATATGATGTGATGTTGTCCTGTGATACCAACTGTAGACTGATGGAAGGGTCATAAGTTCATTCAAGGTGGCATATTTTGTAAGATAAGTGAGCATGTAGTTAAGAAAAATCTTCATGTGTGTAGGGTGTGTGTGTGTGTGTGTGTGTGTGTGTGTGTGTGTGTGTGATCAGAGAACAACCTCCTTGTTTGAGTAGGTTCTCTATATCACTAGCCTGGGAATGTGTGGAAATTATCTTGTCTCCACCTCCCACCCCTCTATGGGATTCCAGGGATTTGAACTTAGATCCCCGTCATGGTTTGAATGTGAATTGTCCCCCACAGGCTCATATATTTGGATCCTTAGCTGATGTTAATGTTTGGGAAGGTTGTGACACCTTTGAGGGTAGAACACTGTTGAAGGAAGTCACTTCACAGGGCCTTAGGGTTTGGTGGTCTGGCCTGGTTTACCTCCAGTTTCTTTCTCTTTTTTTTTTTTCCTGCCTCCATGATGTCTGCGGTGACCTGAACTCCCTTCCTGGTTTGCTCTGTAGCCTTTTGCTGTGTATTCCCACCATGATGGACTCTGCCCCCTCTGGAACCCTAAGCCAAATACGCCTCCCTTTCTCCCTTAAGCTGGTTATATCAGAGTGTTGTTCCCCAGCAGCAAAAGAAAAGTAACTGCAACAATCTCCATGCCTGTATGGCAAGTGCTTCATCCATTGAACCGTCTCCCCAGCCATAAAAGCCCTTTCGATGTAAGATAGCTTCAAATTTCAATGGGTTTACAAGTATAGTAACCGCCTCACAAGGCGAGAAGTACCTGCAAATCATACATTAGATGATGCTGAGACCTATGGAGAAAAATAAAGCAGGAAAAGGATGAGAGACGCTTGAGAGCAAATGACTGGTCGCCCGAGAGGCTTCTGAACAAGGATCCAAAATAAATGGGGAGCAGGTGGGGACGAGGCAGGCGCCTGTGCGTGGGGAGGCCAGGGTGGCTGCAGCAGGGTCAGGAAGGAGGAAGGCAGAGAGACACCAAGTTAGAGGGCCGGTGAGCCAGGTGCATGAGGAAGAGGCAAGAGCTCTGGGTAAGACAGAGGCCATGACACATGGCTATCAATCAGATCCCAATAAAATTTCAGGTTAAATCAAAATTTTAAAAGAAAGAGCAACTTTTTTTTTTTTTTAGTACAAGTACATCCTCAGGATCGGCTGGGACATGCTTACAATAAAAATGATATGTTGTTGACCAGAAACTCACAGTTAACCGAGCATCCTGTGTTTTATCAGGCAACCCAGTGGGGGGGGGGCGCAGAGCTGAGAACTTTTAGTGAAGATGGCTGGGAGCCCTCTGGTGAGGTAAGGGATGATGGGGGCTAGTGGAGAGGTGGCAAGAGTCAGTTTTTAGACACATTTTACCAGAAGAAGAAAAAGGGTATCCTATTGCATTAAATATGAAGAGCAAAAGAATGACCATTCTGAGATGGGGGCCTGGTGGCTGGAATGATGGAGGAGCCAGTAATGATACTAGGAAGGCTGGAGTCTGGGGAGGTGACTTGGCTGGTAACATGCAAGTAGTTCAAGCAGGAGGACCCATGTAAAAAGCTGGGCACAGGAGACCCCTGGGGCTGACTGACTAGTCAGCTCAGCCAATCAGTGAGTGTCAGGATCATGAGCAAACCTGTCTCAAAACTAAGGCGGAAAATGATAGAAGAAGGACTTGGGGCGGACAGATAGGGGTTTAGATTTGAGCACCAAATCCAGACATGCATGGAGTATCCATAGGCAGATGTTCAGCAGAATACTGGGCTGAGTTGAATAATAAGCCCCCAAATTCATAAATGTGACCTTATTAGGAAATAGAGTCTCTGCAGAGGAGAGCAAGTCAAGGCGGGGTCGTACAGCAGAGTGGGGTCTCGCCTGGTGACTGGTGTTCTTCGCACAGAGGGAAGACGGTGGATGCACATAGCAACGGCACCACTGGGGTGACACGTCTCTGCTGAGGCACCAAGGCAGCAGTGGAAAGCAGCTGAGAGGCGGGGAGGAGCCCTTTCCAGGGCCTCAGAGGGCAGCAACCTGCACTGCCCTGATTCCAGCCTCTGAAGTGGGAAAAGCATGTTAAACCGTTTTGTGCTACTACCCCCTTAGTGAGAATTTGCTACATTCACCCAGGAAGCCACCAGAAAGAAGTGCCAGAAATGCAGGCCCATGCCGTATGCTCTCCCTCCCTCCCTCCCTCCCTCCCTCCCTCCCTCCCTCCCGACATCTGGTTATCCGAACTCTAGTTCTTTTGCTTGCAAGGCAAAGGTGTTGACTCCTGAGCCATCTCCCCAGCCCCAACAGTGGGGGAATTTTAAAGAAATTTTTTTTTTTAAGCTATCTTCCTTGTTGTGACCAAATACCTAGCATCAGCAATTTAAGGAAGGAAGGGGCAATTTAAGGAAGGAAGGGTTTATTTTGGCTCACATTTTGAGGGATGCAGTCCATCATGGTAGTGGCAACATAAAGCAGTTAGTTGGGTCACATTGCATCGGCAAGCAGGAAGCAGAGAGAGGACAAGAGGTGGGGTTTGGCTGTAAAACCGCAAGGCGCACCTCCCTCCCTCCTAGTGAACTACTTCCTCAAAGCAAGGCTGCATCTCCCGAAGGTTCTACAACCTTCCAAAATAGCAGCACCGGCTGGGGACCAACAACACATGAGCCTATAGGGGACATTTCACATTGGAACCACAAGGGATCTGTAAGCCCTTGTTCAATTTCTTGTAAGTCTGAAATTAGTTCTACACCAATTGTTTTTAAAAGTGACTGAGAGAGAGAGAGAGAGAGAGAGAGAGAGAGAGAGAGAGAAAGAGAGTAGGGCGGGCAGCACCAGGGACGGAGAGTACAGCCTGCTCACCCATGCTCCGCCATTGGTTCTGGTCTAGTGTGAAGCAAGCACATAGAAAGCAAGAGGAATTTTTGCTGCTCTGATATCCAAATATATAAACCAAAAGAATCTCGGCACCAGTTGGGGGAAAGAGACCCAGACTCTGCCACTGACAAGCCAGGAATTACTGGAAAAGACATTTCCGGCCCTGTTTTAACATTCAGAGAGGGTAGTTCCTTCCTTAGGCCCACCCAGCAAATGGCTCTGCTGGGGTTCATGTGCCGGTTGCCCGAAAGCACGTGGCTTTCCAGCACCTTACAGTGAATGTAATATCTCCTCTTCCGCCTCACCTCTTCCTTCTCTTCTCCCATTAGAATTTTAGTCCTGTCCATAGTCCCTTCAGACGCTCTGTGCGTGCCACATGTTCTTCTGCACGAATATTTGCTGCTGTTCTGTTCATTCATTCACTCAACAGATAGCTGAGTAATTAGGGCAGATGGCAAACTGGGCTCTAAGGGACACAGTGGACACACTTGGTTCCTGCCCTCAGGAGGTTCCCATTCTACAGAGGAAGATAGACATGAATCCAGGTGTTCTGTATGGCGACCACATAGAAGGCTCACCAGGGTCTCAGTATGTACTAACCTAACAAGAGTTGGATTTGCTGTGGCCCAAGAAGGTGACTAGTGAGTGGGGACCTGATGGGGTGGCTAGTAGCTAATGAACATAGAACGAGAGAATGATCCAGGCAGAAGACCCAGACGGCCAAGGGCTGCTGGGATGGATGCACTGTGGTATGTGTGGCTTGACGGGTGGCAGATGGAGATGGGCAGGATGAGGCTGAGAGATGAGTACAATCCAGAGCTACAGAACCTTGGGAGTCATGACAGGAAACTGCATGATAGACAAGTTCTTCCTGAGGGCCCCAGAGAGCTATGGTAGGGTCAAAAGAAAGCAATAGGATCTGCTTGGATTCTTAAAGGATCTCGTTGGTCAGTGCCTGGGAGACGGGGTGCAAGAAAGGAAGAGGCTTCCGTAGTTGCCTGAGAGAAGAGGGTGGCTGGATGAAAGGGGGTGTAATGCAGAGGAAGTGGGAGGTTCAAGGGGACTTTTGCTCCAGAGAGATGGTGGGGAGCCAGGCTTGATGAAACAGTAGGGGAGGGGCTGACCCTTAAGATCTTAGAACCAGGAAGTACAGTGGGGATAAGGACAATGGAGTGATTGTCTGTGGACTTGCCTGGGACACATACATATGGAGCAGTGGAGTAAGCTGCAGTACATGGGTTAGAGGTCAGGTCAGGGGGGAGATTTGGCTCCAGCCCAGCCATGCCAGCATGTGAGGAAGCCTCAGTTTCACTTGCGTGTGGGATAGACTGCCCCGGAGATGACCTCAGTGGAAACAATTAGAGCAGGATTTATGGGGAGCAGAGTTGGACACTGGGGCAGGATTGGGAGGGGGGAAAGGAGGGTCCAAGAAGGTAGCATGGTGGAGGCACAGAATTAGAGACATGCATGCTGCTTGCCTGGGATTGGACAGTCAGAATGTGTTTGTGTGTGTGTGTGTGTGCGTGTGAGTATATGCATATATGTGTGTGCCTGTGTGTGCAGCTGCCTGGCCATATATACGTGTGGGCACGCATGCAAGCATATGTGTATGTATATGCATGCATATGTGTGTGCATATGCATGCATATGTGTGAGCATGTATGTATACATGTGTTTATGTGTATGAGTGCACCTTTGCATGTGTATGCATGCATGTGTGTGAATGTGCATAAGCACATGTGTGTATGTATACGAACATTTGTGAGTGCATGTGGATGCAAGTATGCATTTGTGGGTTCGTGCATGTGTGCATCTGGACATGTGTGATCATACATGCAAGTGTGTACATGAGCATGTGTATGTGCATGCATGTGTTTGAGTATGTGCATGTGTGTGAGCACGTGTGCATGCATATTTGCACATGCATGTGCGTGTAAGCATGAGTGCATATGTATGCATGTGTAACAGTGTATACATTTGCTTGTGAGCATGTGCATGTGTGCATAAGTAAGACCCAGTAAGGAACAACTGACCCACCAGCCCTCAAACTCAAAATCAGAGTTGACACCAACTTCTTTCTCTGGCTCTGCCTTCTCTTGCCTCAGTCCCCTGCTTACTTTCCAGTCCTCCTAGAAAAGAAGCCCTTCTAGCAGCAGACCCACCTTGGGAATAGACCCTTCTCAGTTCAGACAGGGTGACTGTTCGTATTTGCTTTATCTATTGAATTGACACAGAGAAGCTCTTTTGAAGAAAGGTTTACGTGCCGCACAAGTCTGGGGACACGACAATGTCTGTCACTGTGGAGAAACAAACCAGCATTCTTCATATGAGAAAGCAAATGCACAGCATTAAATATGAATGAAACAGAGCTACAGGGATGAAGTTCATCTGAGTGAGGAAAAGTAGTCAGGTAAGTGAGAACCACTCCTCCCTAAGACATGAGCATCGTGGGTTGAGAATATGTGCCGGGGAAAGGCATATACTAGTGCCTATAAATGCAAAGCAGTCATCCGTGGCTGGGAATGTGGGACCGTCAGAGGCAGAGGGAACAAGGGAGTCTCGGGGCCTTCAGAGGCCTTTGCATGGTCTGCTTAAGTTGCCTGCTGGGCACAGGAACGTTTGCTGGAAGCTGAACTATGTTTTCTGTGCCCAGGATGATTTTTGACATCAGCAGTCCAGAAGGGAAGGACAGAGGTAGCAGGTGGCTTATTAGCCTTGTGATGTGTTTGTTTCTGAGACAAGGTCTCCCTTCGTAGCTTAGGCTGACCTCAGACTTGCAGTCCTCCTGCCTTAGCCTTCTGAGTTCTGGGATGCTGGGGGTGTGACACTGTACCTGACTCTGGGCCGAGTTTTATATCATGTCATCTTGGTGAGATGGCTGTGGATTTGTGAGAGACTTCACCTAGCTGAGCCTCTTTAGAACCCAGCTCATTAGAGTAGATATAAACCCATGTCTCATGGTCTCTCCCTATTTCTTTACCTCTTTCTCTCCCTCTTTTTTTTTTTTCTTGCCTTCCTTTATCACTTTCCTCTTTTCCCCTAGATTCCTTCCTATCAATAATTACTTACTGAATGTCTCCCATGTGGAAAACCCTACTCAAAGTACTAGGCCCAAGCTCCCTCTCAGGGCTTACAGTCTTGAGAGAGAAAAAGAGACAGGCATATGAATCAAACAAATTAGCATAATTTCAAACTATGCTAAGAGTTATGAAGAAAATGAACAAGCTTCAGGGAGAGAGAATTATGGTAGACTGAGATGCGGTGGTCAGGGAACCTGTCTCCATGGAGACAGCAGTGAAGAGAGCAGGCCAGCACAAGCAGGGGTCCTGAGGCACAAAGCTACGCAAGTGTGTGGTATACTGGGGTGACAGGCACCCGGGGAGCACAGGCAGGGTGGGCGTGTGGAGGAATGGCGCAGAGCATGCAGCGTGATGGTGGACTTTTCCACATCTCCCTGGAATCCACAGGGCCATAGTTAAGGGAATAAATGAATATCTGGAGCAGAAAGAGGGCCGAGAGTCCCAAGACTCCTGCCCCAAGATACACTTACAACAACCTGGACTATGGTCCTGATCCATTTCCTCCCAGTTCTTAGTCATGTGCCCTGGCCAGACTTAACATTGCTTAGTTATGTAACCTGCTTTGGCTACTGAGATGATAGCAGAGGTATAGCTCACAATGCTGGAGAGACTTGCATGGTGATGCTAGACTCTGGCCCAGTCTGTGCAGAAGGGGGAAGAGACGGAGAAGGGAGAAGAGGAGGAAAAAGAGGAGGAGGAGGAGGAGGAGGAGGAAAAGAAGGAAAGAGGAGGAAGAGGAAGAAGGAGGAGAAAAGAGAGAGGAAGATGAGAAAGAAGAAGGCGAGGAGGAAAGAAGAAGAGGAAAAGAAAGAAGAGGAGGAGGAAGAAGAGTAGCCGCCCCAGCTACCCTAAGCACTAGCTAGCCAGTCCAATGCTTGCTCGCTGCTGTCTGCCCTGCTGCTCCACAGGTAGAACTTGGGTCTGGCTCTCACGGCGTTGGGAGCCATGCTTTGCCTAACTTCACCCAGAGGGGCCTCAACACAGGCCCCAGAAAAACCCTTTCCCACAGAAAGTTGGGCTTTCCATCTCTATAATGAGAGCAGATCACTAAAAGCCACCTTCGTGGGGACCACAAACTCAGTTTTCCCAGACAGGATCATATTCCTCAGGGAAAGGTCTCTATTCCCTAGACTGGCATCTGAGGCTCTGGTGGCAGTGTTCTGCGTGGCCTGCAGCTTGGCTCCTGTCAATCACTGCAGTTTCCTGCCCCCTCATTGCTCTGGGCTTTTGCATCTACTGTCCCACCCATCTGCAGAGGCAGGCTCCTCATCCCTCTGCTTTGTGAATGCTTACCTGCGGAGTGTGCTCGGTTTCTAACTCACACGCATGGATCACTTACTGTACGCCAGGCGCCATGCTGAGCCACGCGTACATGGGTTCTCACGCAGCTGTCTCCTCAACACTGCAAAGCCGCCATTAGCATCTCAGCCTGGAATACAAATAAACAGAGGTGCAGAAAAGTAAGTTAAGCAGCCCAGGTTTGCACAGCCAGCAAACAGTGAGGCTAGAGCACAGATCTGGGCAGCTGGATGCCCAGACGACAGGAAAATAATGTTTAAGAAAACAGGTTTACTTGTTTCCCAAGACCATACCCTTAGTCCCTTCTCTGTCTCCTCTGCTTGCAGAATTTCTATGTAAGCGCAGGGACTCTACTCAGTCAGCCCCTAAAGATCCCATTGGGTGCCAGTCGCTGTGCCATGTCCTTCCCTAGCTGTCACCTGCTTGGTTCTCCCTCACACCCAGCCTAGGAGGTTATTTTTGCTGATCATTTTTCTTAGGAGGACTGTAGAGTCTTTGAGAATGAAGAGACTGGCTTTGAGTCATAGAGATAATCAATGGTAAAATCAAATGCCCAGGCCCAGACTGGACCTCTTGGGCACACTGACCCTCAATTTACCAGCTGATTCCTAGTGATTTGTACTTCTGACCTGTCCACCAGCCCTTTGCTCTCCACGTAGTTTGGACGGAAGTCAGGCATTAGCAATCGTCCATCAGGCTTGCAGCTGGATGCACCCGACCCCGCCTCCACCCCCTCCTTCAAGCCTCGGGCGGTGAGCGCAAACAAACAGGAAGCCAAATGACTTTCACTCTGTCCCTTCCAACTCAGTGATTTTGGAGGAGAATAAATACTGAAGCCACTGGCATGAATAGA
Source organism: Typhlomys cinereus (assembly GCA_023101885.1). Classification (NCBI taxonomy): domain Eukaryota; kingdom Metazoa; phylum Chordata; class Mammalia; order Rodentia; family Platacanthomyidae; genus Typhlomys; species Typhlomys cinereus. The sequence continues at coordinate 2,221,443 of JALPQD010000196.1, forward strand.
AATTAATCTAGGACCACGCTAACTGCACAGGGCTGTTTTTTGACAAAAGGAAAAAATTCTCAATTTAAAATCTCAACACAAATAGACTCTTATAAGGTCAAATGAAAGATAAATGCCTCAGGAAAGCAAAGAAGCCATCGTGAAGATGGAAGCATCTTTTTTCCTCCCTCTTTCCTTCCTTTTTCTCTCTCTGCCTCTCTCTTTTTCTCCCCTCCCCTCTCTCCCTTCCTGTGTTTCTCTTTTCCTCTTTCTCCCCTCCTTCCTCTTTCTCTCCCCTCCTCCCTCTCCCTCTCTCTTCATCTCTTCCACTGCCTATCTCTTCTATGTCTCTATTCTTCCCCCTGCTCCCTGCTTCCATTCTTCCCATCTGAATGTTTGTACTCACCAGTCTCGCTTTCAGCTTATTTGTGTGTGCATGCATGCGTGTGTTTGCCTGTGTGTACACACATGTGTATGTGGGTGCACACGTGAGTATATGTGTGCGGAGGCTGAGGTTAACATCAGGTGTCTTCCTCAACTACTCTCCACTTTATTTTCTGAGACAGGGTCTTTGCCTTGGAATCCAGAACTCACCTCTTCAACTAGTTTCTCTAGCCAGCTGGCTTCAGGGATCCCCCTGTCTCCATCTCCTATATATTAAGATCATAGGTGGGCTGCTGTGCCCACCTGGTAATCGCATGGGTGCTTGGGATCTGAACACTAGTCCTGATTCTTGACCAGCAAGTGCTTTACCTGTTGAGCCATCTCTCTAGTTTAACTGGCAGAATCTCCACCTCAGTAAAGCAGTATGATTTCAGGCAAGTTGTTCCTTGTTCCAATGATCACATGCAAAAATAGACCTATTCCTTGCAGAAAGGTACTGAGCATAGCGAGACAGGTCTTTTTTCTAATAGAGGAAACAATCTTTCTACCCCAGAATGGTTGGGGCCTGGAGGATGAGTACAGGTCAGAAGTGGGCACCATCTGGCCCCAAATTATGCCAGTGGGTGGACACTGAATGGCTTTCTGGCTTGGCTTCTCTACCACCATACTGTTTGGCCCCAACAGGATACCATTTGAAACAAAGGAGCATCTGAGAGGCTTAGACGATCTGGTGGATTGGAGTTCCTTCGAGGGTCAGGTAAGTTCCATGCCAAGTGAGAAAGACACACACACCAAATCCGTGAAAAATCAGGGGTCTGTGGCCGGAAGAGTTCCTTAGCAACCATGGAGGTCCCAAACCTGGAGAAGAGCTGACTGAAAAGACCGACCCCAAACACTACCATTTTAGAGAAACACATCTTCATTGGTCACTGCTGTCTCCCCAGGATACCACATAGGGTCTCTGGCTGCATTAATATTATTTGCAAAGCAAGTACCTACCCCTGGAACATCCCCAAACAAATCTGATGCCCTTTCCCCAGAGACCAGAGTCCTCCTGCAACATGCACCCAACAATCTTTGGCTGAAGACCTGAGTGGCTAAGCCTTCCAGCTGCAGGTGCTGCCACTGTCACATGGGCATCTCTACAGATCAAGGTTATCTGGGAGGTGAAGGGGCATCTCCACTGTTGGGCAGAAATGGAAAGTACCTGGACAGCATTTCCCAGGTAGCCCAGGCTTCTCTGCTTGAAGGATTCTGTTACCTAGAGACAGAGATGAGACTGAAAGACTCAAGTTTGCCCAAGTACCATCTTGTCTCCAGGGGGCAATGAAAGGGGAGGACAGGGACAGTGGAAAGCCCAGAACTAATAACTTTGAGGTCCAGTAAAGCACTTCAACAAGAGTCAAGCAGCCTGACTTCCACACTCGAATCACAGCAAAAGCCAGTTAGGAAATCACCTTAGAGCCTTCTAGTCATAAATCAGAGATTGCCCCATACTCCCCAGAAGGTGGGCAGGGAGATGGAGACCAGCATGCAGTCTCTTATTAGGGTGTGCACAATAAAGGGGGGGGGGCGAGACTGAGTTGTGACGTCCTCACCAGACCCCAAGCCAGCCCAAGCTGGTGTGTGTTACAGCATCCACTGCAGTAAACTCCTCCCACTGACACCAAGACTTCTACAAGATACAGGCTAGATAGTATCATCGAGTTCTGAAGATGAGAAGAAAGAATTTTGGAAAGTGTGTCAACTCACCCCAAGCAACACAACTAGTAACTCTGAGTTGTGGAGCTGATCCAAACAAAGGTCTTTCTCATTCTTCATCCATTCCCTTTGCAGCTATACATTACTGCTCCCATCCCTTCATCCTTTCTCCCCAGACCCCACCTGTTCATTCTCAAGATTTTGACGAATAGCCTCTTCTCTTTGGATCTTGCTTCTCCATCTGTTGAAAGAAAGGAGATAGGGTTATATCTGATTATTTTACTTTTTAGACATTATCTCTTACCGGCTGAGTGCTGGTATTACAAACAGTCACTATGACATCAATATTTGAGGGAAGGGAGAAAACGAGTGTGTGTGTGTCTGTGTGTATGTGTGTATGTGTGTGTGTGTGTGTGCATGCCTTTGTTCTATGGCACATGTCTGGAGGTCAGAGGGTAGCTTTCAGTTTCTCCTTCCACTGCATGAGCTTTTGGGGATCAAACTCATGTCACTAGGTTTGTGAGCTCATGCCTTACTGGCTGAGCCATCTCGCAAGCCCATGTATCTGAGATTCTTAGCCAGTATTTTGTGAACCCCAAGAAACAGGCTAATTTTGGTGTAAATGAACACAATTTTTAAAGTGTTTTTCCAAGTTGAGAGTCTATGAGAGTTTTAAATATTCTGAGAGGTTTATGACTCTCTATAGAGGTTGACCGTCATGTTGCAAGTAGTCAAAAGTCCTTTAGGGCACATGTTTGCTGGGTGCCTGCCCACTTGAGGGCGGAAGCACCACGGACAGCGCCAAAAGTTCATCAGCACTAAAGGCCGTCGTCCAATACCGCGGACAGCGCAGTGCTAGCCATCCCTGGACTGCAAGGTGCACCAATTTTCCCAGGGACTTGAAGCCTGGCTATTGAAATATTTCCACTGCCCAGATTCAGTGAAACGGCAAAATCAGGATGGGCCGTCGACACAGATGGCTTCCCTCCCTCCTAGTTTTTTCTTTAATGAAATAGTCCCAAATGTTGCAATTGTCCTCACAGTGACATTTCCCCCGTCCTGGGGGCCTCCAATTCCTCTCCCCCCCTCACCAACAGTGACGAAGAGGGTATCGAGCCGGGCAGCAGAGTACCCTGGTGACAGATTAGCGCTGCCAACCACCGACACAAAACCATTTGGTGTGGGGAGATGATAGATGCTAACACTCATTTTAAACACAGGCAACTGAATTCCTGCAGACAGGCGCCACGGCTGGAATTTAGGGCACAGCTGGTAGGTTCAGATAAGGTGCCGAGGCAGCCCAGCATACCGTGATGTTACTTAATAATGAAAATGTGGTGATTGATGCTTCTGTCTCGAGGATATAACCTCCCCATTTGGAGGTTTTTGGATCCCAAATCGTCCATTCCACTGGTTTTTTTTTTTCCTCCCTTTCTTTTTTTGGAAGGGATATGTGTGTGGGATGGATACAGGACCCAGGAGGGATGTGATGGTGGCTGTAAAAAGCTCATGATCCTAAAGAATTTGAAGACAAGTCCAAAGAGCTCAGTTTGAAAGAATGCAATTCTGTAAGCTCACCTGAGACAGAAAGTTCAACATGGGGAAAATTGGCTAACAGTTACCCTCAATCTTTTTTATTTTTGGCCAAGGACTTCTTTACTGCCCCCATCCTGTTGCTATGATGTCACTAAGAGCCAATAGGAGCTTCCATACCATACCTCACCTCCCTCTAGGAGATGTTTGTCCGCTGCCTCCTCAATAGTGCCTCCCATCCTGGAGAAAAACCTCCAGTTGAACACATCAGATTTAATCTAGGCTAGAATAGCCAAACCTGTCACTTCCTCACTTTGGCAAGAGATGTCACTGAGGACCAATATCCAAGAGTGATCCCAGACTCTGCTTCCTCCTCCATCACCTGTGCCCACTCCAAACCTGGAATTTCTTTGTCTCTCAAGTTGTTCTCTTCTAAATGCCTTATTTTTCTTTATTCTCATAGGCTTGTCCTCCTATCCCCAACCAGTTTCTTGGATCCAGTCTTTCTCTCTAATCCATCTTCTACTGGTATCATTTTGCTAAACACACACATGCAGGTCCGTCTTGTGCTAAAACCTACAGTGGTGTTTCCTCAGCTTGGCAGCTAAGCCTTTCAGGTCTGTCTCTACCCCTATGCCCATGTCTCCACGAAGTATACACATGAATTGTTTCAACCACAGGAATGCAAGCTTCCTTTGACTCTGACTGTGCAGACACATCCTTTTCTCTCTGACTTGTCTTTAAGACTTGACTTTCAGGGGCTGGAGAGGTGGCTCAGGGGTTAAGCCTCTGCCTTGCAGGCAGAAGGTCCTGAGTTCAGATCCTAGACCCCACGTATAGACGCCGGGCTGAAGCAGGGCGGCCTGCATTTCTGGTCCTGGTAGGGTGGAGCCTGTGAACAAGAAGGAGGTGGAGGCGGTCCATGGTGGTTCTCAAATTCGCCCATAATTCTACACACACACACACACACACACACACACACACACGCGCGCGCGCGCGCACACACGCACAATTGAATAAATAATAAAAAAATTAAAAAGAAAAGACTTGACTTTCAGACTCAAATGTTCTCTTTTGGGAGCCTGCCTTCCTTATCATCTCCTCACTGCTAACCATGCTGTTGATGTTTGTCTTCATGTTCCTGATAAATGCATGACCAGACAACTTAGGGGAACAAGGAGTTTTATTCTTGCTTATGATTTTGGTTATAAGTTATAGCCCAGCTTGGTAGAGAGTTCATACCTGTCATAGTTAGGCACAGGTGTCAACTTGACAGTTGAGAGTTTGAGCTCTGGGCACATTTGTAGAGAATTAGTGGTTGGGTCAAGCACAGAATAAATCTGCAGGGGATTTTCTAGCTGATGAGGAAGGCCCAGCTCATGGTGAGTGAGACTAAGCCCTGGAATAAAATACAGAGAACTGATTGGAAAAGTTGGCATCCTGTGTACACTTGGCCAGACATGCTGATCTGGCAAGTAAGGATTATCTTTCTCTCAGCTGCTATGTAGAGATGGTGGTGGCCATTTCCCTCAGCCTTGGTGTTAGTGTGGGCTGTCCTGTCAAGCTGGACTACAGACTGTAACCAGACTATTGTAAGAAAATAAACACCTTGTTCCCTTAAGCCATTTGATGGTGATTTATCAGCAACCATGCAGGCAAACTGCAATAATACCAATACCAGGAATCCAAAGGAACTAATCACACTATATCCCCAGGAATTGCAAGAGAGGGGCAAACCTTCTCACTTGCCAGACTGTTGAGTTTGCCAAAGTATTCTGAAGTGCCATCACTGATCCCCCAGTGAGGTCCCAGCAGCAGAGCTAGGGGGAATTAATTCAATGCCTGAGACTCACAGAAGGGGTGCTTGGAAGGAAAACTCACACACAGAAAGGGAAGCAGGAGAAAGATGGAAGGGGTAGGAGAGGTTCTGTCTCCGAGAGAGTCCACTCTGGCTGATCCCTGTGGGTTCTCCATCAACTATCCTACAGAACTGCTCCTCCTTGCAAGAGGGGGCTGACCCAGGACACTCTACTGCCATCTGTCACTGTGAGCTGCTCCCTGGCGGGCCAAGAGGAGTCATCTGTCAGAAGTGACCCTGGCCAGCCAAGGGGGCTTTTGATGAGAAGGGAGTGGTTGCGGTGGACATTTGGTCCTGCAGGGGGCTGTGCCCTGCTTGACACCTGACACTCTGGGGGCAGTGCCACTGTGTAGGGAACACTCAAGCTCGAGATCTCTGTTTCTTGAAGACAGATGCCAAAGGCATTCCTCACAGTCTCAGTTGTAGTGTGCCTCCTATGCCAACCTATCAGCATAGTTGTAGGCTCCTGTTGACTTTCTCACAGGGGGCAGGGATGGATCTTGTCCTGTCTTGAATTAGGATCAAGGGCAGAGGTGTTTTTTTTTTTTTTTTTTTTTTTTTTACATATTTCTTCCTGTTCTTTGGAAGCCATCTAGACATTAATTAGCATGTCTAAAGGGTGGGCACAGAACTTTATCATTGCCTATCAGCAGCTTGTTCAGTCTCCATAAGGAGTGGGGCATTAGGGCATATTAGCATGTCTAAGGACAAGCAGGGCTGTTGGTGGTGGTGGCTCCACCTATTGTTGACTTTGCCCACGGCTGTAGTCTATGTTGCAGTGTATATGATGTCATCTATCTGTGCAGTGTCATCCCTCTGTTTCATGGTATGTAAGGGATTAAATTCCATAATAAACTTACTTGGTTTCAGCTTTTCCAAGATGCACTCTTCACCCAGCCTGATCCAATTCTTGCTGATCCCCCTCTGGTACACCCATCATCAGGATTGCAAGGTAAGCGTGCAGGTCACAGAACCCATCACAGCTGCAGTCATAAACAGAGCCCTTGTTTTCATGGGACTGAGAGTGTTTTGTATCCAGGGAACCAGAGTTCCTCAAGTTTTATTCCTTGAAGATTTGCATGTATCCAACGCAAAGATACTTGCTGAACATCTACTATATTCCAGGGACTTTATATACTACATCCTGGAGAGGGGGAAAAAATGGAGTCTTAGGTACCTCATAGTCCAGTGGGAGTGACAGACATTTGCCAGTGAGTTGGCATCAAAGACAAAGGTCTGTGAGAACAGGAACTCAGTTCTGTGAGGGTGTGTGGCAGAGGGAGCCAGGCCCGCCTACAGGGTACTTAGGGAGGGCTTCCTGGAGGAGATGCTCACCAGCAAAAGCCTGAAGAATGATGCTTGCCACTGAAAGAAGGGCTTTCTGCTAGGTTGGTGTATTAGTTACTCAACCTGTTGCTGTAACAAAATATACTTACAAGAAGGAAGGGGTTATTCTGGCTCACGGTTCCAGGGTACAATCAGTAAGGATGGGGAGGTGAAGGCAGCAGGAGCAAGAGGCATTTGATCACATTGCAGTCGGGAACCAGAGAGCAATGAATGCCGGTACTTGGTCGACTTCTCCCCACCCCGCCTGCTGTATTCAGTCCAGAACCCCAGCCCATGGACGTCCGCCCACGTTTAGAGTGTCTCCTCCCACCTCAGTTGATCTAATCTAGAAAATCCCTCACACACATGGTCAGAGACTGGTTTCCATGGTGAATCTGCATTCCCTGAACTTAAAAATGAAGATGAACCATGGGGTTTGGAAGTGGGAATGTGCAGCTGTCCTCCTAGAGCTTCTTAAAGGCCTGCTGCCTTACTGCTGCTGTCAGTCATTTCCATTTGGCTGTGAAGGAGACTCTTTTCTTTGAATACAGATTGTTGGGTGAAGAGGTCTGGGGGTACTGGAAGACTTTGCAGAGAAGCTGTAACATGGTGGAAATGGGGAGCTGGGGTGGACAGGGAAGGCAGAGACTTGGAGACAAACAGGCTACTTTCCCATAGTGTGACTGATACCTTGCTTAACCTCTCACCAGGGGACAGAAGCTTGGCTTGGAGTCACAGCAGCCATGTTCTGCCTTTGAAAGCTGGACGCCACAGGGCCTAGTCCATACTAGCTAGGCTTCTATTGCCCATGTCTCTTGCTGCCTGAAATCCCCACCACAAGCGTTTCAAAACCTCAGCTCCACCTCACAGCGTAAATCTCCTCACTCTCTCCTGACCTTGAACCTTGAACCTTGAACCTTGAACCTTGACATGCTTTATCCTGGTATGGGTGGGGAGCAGCTCCGTGGAAGCCCCCACAGCCTGGCTCTGTCACTGCTGACCAAGCAAGGCTGCAACCTACAGGTGCTGAGCTGGGGTACCCCTCTACTCCCTAACCCCCCATCCCCAGGCACATCCCCACAGGAACCTCGGGGCCACCAGAGAGCCTGGAATCCAGCCTGGGGGCTTCTCCATCCTTCAGCTGGCAGAGCCCAGTTCCAAAGCCAAGGGGCAGAGTCTGGCCCTGGAAGAGGCCTGCGGGCCCCCGTGGTCCTTGTGGAGCTGCTGAAATGACTTCCACCCCCCAGAATGTGGCCTGCCAGCTGTCGGGCACGCACCAAGGTCAGGGCTGTGCCTCTGCCCCAGACACAGCAATCACGGTTTCTAATGGGCTGTAAACAGGTGAAGTTTGCCTCAAAGATGCCACCGCCGCAGGAACAATATCAGCTCCTTTCTCCTTAACCCTCTCCTGGCTTCTGATTTTACCATAGCTCCACCAGTTCAACCAGAGGCTTTTTATTTTTCTTTTGTGCGTGCGTGTGTGTGTGTGTATGTGTGTGTGTGTGTGTGTGTGTGTGTATACATGTGTCTGTGTGTAGTAAAGGGCACCTGATTATATGTGCCCGCGGAGGCCCAAGGGTGACTTTGGGAACCATCCTAGATTGTTCTACCTCCTGTTCTACCTGCTTTGCTCTGGGGTTTCCCAGGCTCCACCTTCTGGGGCCGGGTAGTGTAGGATGCTGCCATTTCTTTTTTTGTTTGTTTGTTTTGTTTTTGTTTTATGTGCGACCTGGGATCCGAACTCAGAACCTTCTGCTTGTGAGACAGAATCACAACCCCTGAGCCATCTCTCCAGCCCCCAGGATGCTGCCATTTCCAACCGGGATTTCCGTGTTGGATCTGGGGTACGAGCTCAGGTCCTTCCGCTGGTGAGTCATCTCTCCAGTCCGGTGTGCAGAAGCTTCTTTTTTTTTTTTTTTTTCACATGTCATTTGAAAAATTATTTAATTCATTGCCAACATTATTTTTTAAAAATTAGGGCACTTTATCCCCTCTGCTGAAAAAAATCTGGTACCTTGGCTCAGCACTGCTATGTATTGACACTTGGCTAAAACAGTCCTTCTACCTGGGCCTGTGCTCCATGTTGGGCCACTGGGCATCTGTACTGAAACCCACAGCAAGGGCCACTGGACAACACCCAAAAAGGTGTTGTCTATAACCCCTAAGGACCACAAATTTCCAAGTTCTCCAGGTACAAATGTCTCCCACTATCCCACTGGGGAGACAAGGGCCCATAAGAAGTTAATCCGCCTTTATTGGATGCCAGTCTACACTGGGACTATCCATGCATGTCAGCCTTAGGTGAGACTCAGACGATCATCTCCAGCTGCCGGGCATACTCGATGACCTGTTTGGCCAGCTCGGTGGAGGGGATGGTGGTGTCTTCTGGCTTCTGTTGCTGGCTGGCAAAGCTGTAGTAGTTATTAGGGCCTAGGACCCAACCTCGCTTCTTGGCGTAGTCTGTCATCTTTTTGGGTGTGTTGAAGAACAAGATCCGAGTGGCCTCAGCAAAAAGGATTTTTTCGTAAGCCTTCTCAATGCATCCAGCAATCTCATCCCTGATAGTGTCCAGGAGGATATCGATGAAGAAAGTATAACTCTCAGCAGGGATGTTTCCCTTGGCCAGGAACACCTTGTTGTAGCTGCCCTCCATCAGGTATTGTTCGAGTGACACAGGATGTTTGATATAGACATTGGTCTGGATGTCTTTAGCAGGCAGACGCTCCAACTCTGTGTGGAACTCAGCCACTCGGTTCTGGGACAGCAGGAAGAGAAGGTTGAGGCCCAGGAGCTGATGCATGTAGGCTGATTCGGGGAGCTGTTCCTTGTAATCAAAGTAGTAGCATTTGAGTTGAGCCATGTAGCGCTCGAAGGAGGGGATGTCCTTGCATAGAATGCTCCACTGGGCTCCGATCTCCAGTATGTCACGAGCCAAGATGAGCTGCTGTTTGGTCAGCTTGGTGCCTGTTGTTGGCAGAAAATTGAGCTCCAGCAGAACCAGCTTGAGGCGGCCCAGCTCTGCTCCGCATTTGCTGAGATTCGGGCTTTTGCGGTTCCATTCGTCCTTGAGTTGCTCGTACATCCCAGCCGCCGCCTGCAGGACCGCGCCCGAGGTGGCCGCGGGCCCGGAGCTCGAGACGCCGATGCCCCCGTTCACGGTTGCGGCCGCCATCTTCCGTGATGCGGCAAACCGCCTGCCCGGCTGACGGCCGCCCGGTGTGCAGAAGCTTCTGAGCCAGGTCCTTGCCCACCTAGAGGACATGCAGAGAGCAGGGGTAGTATGTGCATCTTCTAGATGGGGGAGCTGAGGCAGAGAGGAAGAACGATTGGCCTCAGATCTCAGACCAGCACAGCCAGACTGATCTCTAGGACTTATATGACCTTGTAATCCAAACTATAATCCACTGTTCTGGTTCTCTCACTCTCTCTCTCTCCTCTCTCCTCTCTTGTCCTCTCTTCTCTTCTCCTCCTCCTCTCCTCTCTCTCTATGTGAGAGAGAGGCAGAGAGACATAGCAGACAGACAGAGAGGGAATTAAGTGTCCTTAGAGTCTTGAGGTCTAGAGAGAAAAGTGAAGATCTTTGAGTCACAGGAAGTTGAGTTTGAATCCTGATCTGCATTTTACTTATGTGACTCTGGAACCATCAGTTAACCTTTCTGAGCTGCCTTATCCTCTTTTCTAAGGTGGAAATAGGATTTGTAAGTAGGATGAAATGTGTGCTGAAATTAGTGCATGATATTCCTGCACAGTGCATGATAAGCTTGGCTCACAGGTTTCCATAAAGGCCCATTACACTCTTTGAGTAAAACATGCCACGTTTCCTAAGGGAAGTGCTAAGGGCCCCGGTGCTGTGGATGGAAGACTGGCGGCCCAGGCCCCATGCCTGTCTTGTATGAAAGGCTCCAGGAACAGGGCTGCCATTCCCAAGGTCACCCTGGGCTGGGCAGGCTCAGGGCACCCCCTCCCTCCACCCAAGCCCTCGCCCACAGGCTGGGAGAGAAGACAGGGAGATATAAATAAGACCAATGAGGAGCTGTAATTCTGCCTGCAGCGCTGGGCAGCCATTTCCCTCACATGCCACTTTTAGTGCAGTCACCGTTACAGCCTTACAGCAGCACGGGACCAAGACATGGAAGGGTGGCCGGCTCCTCCTGTGGTGTGTCTTCTCAAACCTGTTGGATGCCAGGCAGTGGGATGTGGTCCAGGGCACCACCCAGTGTCACCAGTTCATCCCTGCTCTGCACGCTTCTTCCAGGCTGCTCCCAACCCTGCATGGAGAGCCGCCCTCCCCCCAGCCCCACTAAGAAGGGAGACCTGGGACCTTAGGCAGACCACACCCCTCTGAGGCTAAGCTGCATTTTAAATCCTCTACCCATTTTTTTGTTTGTCTGTTTGTTTTGTTGCTGTTTAGTTTTGCAGAACTGGAGAGTGAATGCAGGACCTCACACATGCCAGGCAAGTGCTCCGTCACCAAGCTATGTCCCCAGCTATGTCCTCTTCATTTTGAGACATGGTCTCAGTGAATTACCCAAACTGACCTTGAAATGATTCTGGAGTCCAGGCCTAGAACTTTCCATTTTCCTGCCTCAGTCTTCTGGGTATTGAGATTAAAGATGTATGCCAGGGCTGGAGAGATGACTCAGGGATTAAGACTCTGCCTCACAAGCAGAAGTTTCTGAGTTCAGATCCCAGGTTCCACATAAAAACGGCAGGCAGAAATGGCAGCAGTCTGCACTTCTGGCCCTGGTGGGCAGAGCCTGGGAAATCTCAGAACATAGCAATGCAGGATGATTCCCAATGTCACCCTTGGTCTCCCTCAGGGATTCACAGTGCTGTCTGATACATACACACACATACACAGATAAACACACATACACACAACGAATAAATAAAATTAAAAAAAATAAAGACATGTGCCAGCAAGCCTGCTCACTCCACCTTCACCATACCCAATATTTTATTTACTTTTAAAAAAATAAAGCTATCTTATCCCTGATGGGATGGAATATGTATGATATTTTAATATTTTACTTATTTATTTGTTTATGTATAAAAGATGGGAAGGGCACGTGCACACATGTCAAGCACATGGGTGGAGGTAAGAGGCAATTTTTCAAAGTCAGTTCTTTACTTCTACCATGTAAGCCTCCAGGGACCAAATTCAGGTTGCTAGAATTAGCAGATATGGTGGGAGCCTGCAATTCAGACTTGGGCAAGTGGAACCTGGGAAACCCCAGAGCAAAGCAATAAGGAGGCAGAACAAGCCAGGATGATTTCCAATGTCACCCTTGGACCTCCATGGGCACATGCACACACACACACACACACACACACACACACACACACACACACACACACTTTCTTTGGGCTGGTGGAATGGCCCGAGTTCAAGAATTCAATCCCTGAATCCACATGGTGAAGTCCAGAACTGACTTCTACAAATCCATGTGTATTCACGCAAGCCAGAGAGGCGGAAGGACTGGGCCCCTGACCCAGTGCTGTGGCAGTTTGAGAATAGTGGGAGCAGAGTCAAGTTCATTCATAGCGGACCAGAGGCCATGTGGGGGACGCTGAAGGTGGGGGGGGAGAGCAGAATGATTGTGATGGTTGATATTAATTATCAACCTGACACTTAAGAGGCAGCCCTCTAGGCATACATGAGAAGGATTCTCTAGATTAAGGTTGGCTTTTGGACATGCCCGCAAGAGAGATTTGATTGCTTTAATTGAGATGGTAAGAGCCAATCTCCTCTCTCTCTCTTTCTCTCTTTTTCTCTTCCCTTCCCTTCCCTTCCCTTCTTCCTTCCCTTCTTCCTTCCCTTCCTTCCTCCTCCCTCCTTCCTTCCCTCCTTCCTTCCTCCCTTCTTTTCTTCCCTCCTTCCTTCCTTCCCTTTTTCCTTCCTTCCTTCCCTCCTTCCTTCCTTCCCTTTTTCCTTCCTTCCTTCCTTCCTTCCTTCCTTCCTTCCTTCTTCCTTCCTTCCTTCCTTCCTTCCTTCCTTCCTTTTTTCCTTCCTTCCTTCCTTCCTTCCTTCCTTCCTTCCTTCCTTCCTTCCTTCCTTCTTTCTCTTCCTTTCTTTCTTTTCTTGCTAGATAAGTGCTATATCACTGAATTCCATCCCTAACCCCTGGGTTAGGATCCAAGATGATTTTGTCTCATACCTTATAGCTAAGAATAGGCAATACCTCAGGGCCTGCACAGTGATCTTGGCTTCACAGGTAACCAGTTTTGTGGTCCAAGACAAGTCACCTTCCCTCTCTGAATCTCAGTTCCCCCACCTGTGAATTGAGCATCATTGTACAGTGAGAATGCAGCTGGTAAGGGCCATGAAAGCGGGGGCACAGAGTGGGGGTGCAGCAAAGTATCTGCAGCGAGTTTCCTATCTGGAAGCCAAGAAGCAGCCCAGAGAACACTTGGTGGAGGGCAAAAGCCTGCTCAGCCCCCACGAGAACTGCTACTGTTGGAGACAGGTCCCTAAGTCATCTTCACATGGTCAAAAGAAGCTTCTGGGTGCCTGCAGGAGATCCTCGAGATGTGGAGAAGTAAGCCAGGAGAGGTACGAGGGGCTATTTGCATGTACCAGAGCTGCAAACTCTGGCCTGGACACCTGGTGATTTCCAGCGTCACCTTGGACCCTTGCTGCTGCACGCATCCTGAAGGGAAGCTCAGGCTCGGTGTTACGGGACTGATCTGGCTGCCCCTTCACAGTCGACAAATAATCTCCTACAGGCTTGCCTTAACTAAATAATTCTTCACAAGTGCGCCTAAAGACTCAGTTGTCTGGGATGAGTGAAGGGAAATGCCCCTATCGGTGGGTATAACAGTTACTCTTAATTATTGCTGTGAGAGAACACCCAAAGTCAAATAACTTAAGGGAAAAAGGGAGATTTATTCCACTTACAGTTCCAGAGGGGGAAAACAGACTTCCATAGCGGAAATGGCATGGCTGGTTGGCCGAAGCTGGAGAAAGGCTACATCACACCCACCTGAGAGGCTAGTGGGAAGGAAGATTCCTAGAGTCTCTCTCCTCTGTAGCTCCTTTTATCTGGTCCACTATTGGGAGATTCCAATGAACTGATCTTTATATTATCCAGCTAATCTCTTCAGGTGGTCTCAGCTGATCTTGCCAGGTGTGGTCACAGCTGATCTTAGTTAATGCCAGGTGTGTCAAGTTGACACCCAGGATTAACTATCACAGTGGGGGTGGACCAAGGAGGGGCAACTTGACATGACACAGAGTCCTAAATCCCCATACGAGTAGACAAGCCACAGAGAACCCCCGGGTCCATAGAAGCAGCCAGGCAGGAGGGTAGGAGGGAGTATGATGGATTGATGAAGGAAAGGGAGAGGGATGGGAGGGAGGGGGATAGAGGGAAGCAAGGACAACTACTCAATATGCTTGTGAAACTAGAAAAAATAAATTAATTTAAAAAAGATTCAGTTGTCTGGTGATACCTATAACTTAACTACCCCAGTCCCTGACCTGAAAATAGCACATACCAGACTCAAACCTGTGGGCATATGGGCCTTTTTGCCATTTCCTGAGCACTCCCGGCAGTGCTGGGGCAGAACGGTGCCCTCTCCACTTTGGAGCAGAGGGAACTGAGGCCGGGTGAGGTTCATGCTTCCGGTAGGTGTGGGGTGCGTGGACTTGGCTTCCGAGGCAGACACTGAACCTGCCCACCTGTCTAATAGAGAAGGCAGCGCAGGCAGTCCTCCCAGGGGACAAGGGGAGAAAGCATGTAGAGGGTCTGCATTTGCTCCAGGGGTTTGGTCACATGAGGGGCTGGGCCACGTGCAGAGAGCACGCGCTGGATCGTGGTTCTGGGCACCAATGGGGCGACTGAGCTCTGACTCATCGCTGGACAGTCAACATCCATCCGGCCCTAAAGGGTGCTGTTCTTTGGTCCCTAGGGGAGCTTGACTCAAACCCAAGAGAATGCTGCTGCTGCTGTTATGTAGTTGCGACAGGACCTCACTCTGCAGTCCATGCTGGCCTCAAACGCATGGCAATCCTCCTGCCTCAGCCTACCAATGTTTGGAGTGCAGTGAGCCAGCCATGCCAGGTTTCCGGGATACTTTACTGTGTACAAGGGAGAACCGGAGTCCCCTCCCTTGGGCTGGATCTTTGTCACTGGCTGTAGCTTGGGCGGCCTTTGATGGAGTCAGGGCTGGAGTCTCAAGCAGCTGGGCTAGAAGGGGCAGAGGCCAAGGGTGCTCTCTATGGAGTAAGAGGACGGACGGGTGGACTCGAGCTAGCCCAGGAAGGTTCATGCACTGCACCTGGAGAGTCTTGAAGCCAGAGGGGAGTCTGGGCAGGTGGGCGTGGCTAGGGCTGAGTCTGGGCGGGTGGGCGTGGCTAGGGCTGAGTCTGGACGGGTGGGCGTGGCCAGGGCTGAATCTGAACAAGTAGGTGGGGCGAGGGCTGAGTCTAGCGGCATGGACAGGGCTGGAACTGAGTCTCGGGCCTTGGACCCCGCCTGAGTTCCGATCTCAGAGATCCCCTGGAGATTGGGTTTTCCTTGGAAACTGTAGAAGCTTCCCAACACTCCACAGGTCTCCAGCACCTAAAACAACTCTGAAAGAACCAGAAGGACCCTGCCTGGCATGGAGGGGGCTATGTCACCACCTCCTCCTTCAGCCCCAGGTTCCGGCTGGCAGCCGGTGGCTCCCCATGACGCCGCGGCGCACATCCTTCAGCGTGACATTGGAACATCACTGGGGGAGTGGAGGGTGACGGAGCACCATCCCGGGCTGTAATGGCTCTAGCGCCTAGAGGAAAATGACATAAATAATGTCCCATTAGAGACGCCGAGCGGCTCCGCGGAGCGCCTTGTTTCGCCGACAACATGATGGTCTTTCTAAACAGACTCATTTATTCTCTAGTCCTTTTTCAAGAAGGTCCGGGGGTGGGTGGGGGTGGGGGCAAGGAAGGTGACCCGGCAGCCAAGGCAGGAGCGGACCTGCTTCCTGTCCAGGCTCCATCCACATGCTGTCTTTGGAAAGCACCCAGCTTCCTACACCTTCATGGCAGCTCAGCATTCCAAATTCCTGCCGCTGGGTGGTCGGTCTCCAGGTCCCCTAGCCCTGGCAGATGAGAGAGACAGACCTGCGTTCACGGTCAGACCCAACAGAGACCAGCCTGACCCCTCGGGTATCCTCTGACCCCTTGGGTGTCCTCTGACCTCTCTTCTCTGCAAAGAGAAACTCGATGACCACTGTCTTGTCCCTCCTGAGGCTTTATGCGCAGCTCGGCTCAAGGGGATTTGGGGCAGGAGATGTGACTATAGAAGATGTAGGCCAGGGATATGGGCCCTTGATATTGTCCTGGCTTGAACAGTGATGAGCCCTTGGGATTATCTCTTCCTCTCTGCGGAACCTCTTCCTCTACAGATAAAACAAAAGGTTAGGGCAAAGACAGGTTTTCCTGACCCCTTCCACTTCAAGGTCTGAAGCTAGGCCCCTCCTTGCTTGGCTTTAAGCAAGGCCTGAACATCTCTGTATGCCAGTTTCTTTGTCTGCAAAACAGGGGCCCTAAAGCCCACTTAGAGGGCAGATGTGATAACAAAGTGAAGTAATTGAATCAGTGGTATTTACTGAGCATGTGTTGTTCCTGGCACTGTTCCCTACTGGGGATACATGGTGAATATTTCAGCGGGAGAGGAGAGGGAGAGTGAGGTAGGAGATCAGTTCAGAGAGACCTGACCTGGTGTGTTCCCCAGGGCTTGGGCGGAAGGGAGGGGAGCTGTGGCAGCTCTCTCCCTGGGCAGGGTTTCAAATGCTCCCCTGACTTCTCCCCAAAGCCTAGGTGGGGTCTCCTTAGCATGCCATCCTTGGGGTGACAGAAGCTCACTGGAGGCTCAGGGCCTCCCCTGGGAAGGGTCTCTGTCACTTCCACTGCTTCCTGTCCCACATAAGTTGTCTCACATCAATGGCCCACCTCCCTCCTGTAACCATCGTCCCACGCAGAATGAGAGATACTGCAGTGATCTTCCACAGATCTGAGGAGCAAGTAGAAGGGAAGGGGAGGAAGGGGAGGCGGGAGAAGGTCCCAGGTACAGCAACAGCTGGTACAAAGGCGGGGGCAGGGGAGACCACATGGCTCAGTTATCTTGGTGGCCACAAGGTCATGGCACTTACAGACATACAGAAACACACTCAAGTAAACACCATCGACACGGCTGTTGCTGAGTGTGGGGAGCTGTGGGAAGCGCTGGGACCCTTCCTGCTGGGAAGGGCTGTTATTTCAGGCTGGCAAGCCTTTCGGAGGAGATGCCTGCTGGGCTAAGTTAACCTGTGACTCAGAGGAACCTAGCCAGTCATGTGCAGGCCTGAGAGACAGCAACCCCCCCCTCCTTGGTGACTGGGGGGAGGGTGTCGGTGAGGTCCGCATGCCAAAGCTAGGTGGCAAGAAGCACGCAGCCATATGATTGGAACTTGATGAGTAAGTAAGTAGCAGGTGCAGAGAGGTGATGGATGGGCAGAGAGAAGGCAGGGTTTGCACGGCCCTGATGAGGAATTTGGATTGTTTCTAAGTGCGACAGGAAGCCATTGGCAGGTTAAGTGGAGGATATGATCTGATTTTACAGTCATGACCTCTCTCTGATGTTGAGGGCTCTGGCACTCGGTTCTGGACTTAATGCCCCACTTCCGTTCCTGGCAGCATCAAGGGTGTGTGCTGTGTGACCGTCTGCTAGCCACGTACCCTCTCTGAGCCGTCAATGTGGGGGATGGAGTAGAGAGGGTCAGAGAAGGAAGAGGGGGACGGAGCATGACTCAATAGCATCTAGGTGGGAGACGATGGTGTTTGGACCGGGGGTCACCAGGGAGAGGACAGTGAGTAACACGTGGGACCGTGACAGACCAGGAAGCAGAAATAATAGAACCTCATGACTGGCTGGGGGGGTGGCGAGAGTGACCCCACGTTTCTGGCCAAAAGCTTCATCTTCTTTGACAGCACAGAGTAGCTGAGTGATTAGCCCGCAGTCACACAGCTCATTCATGGTAGCACCAGAATAAAAGCCAGGCCTCGTCCCAGAATTTAGTGCCAGCTCTGGGCCTGGGGATGGCCCTGCCTCTGGGACCTTGGCCCTCCTCTCTGTGCTCCTCCCCCCTTGACGGCCCTCCCTTTCCCTCCTTCCCGGATGCTGGTTGCCGTGGCTGATGTGGGCTCAGCAGGTGTGCCTCGCCAAGCTGTCCGCGTGATGAACAGCCTCCCTCGGCCGAGCAGATAACGGTACACACACAGGTCAGGGGGGGCCTGTGTAGCCCATCCATCAGGCTTGCAGCGGGCGGAGGGCTGGCACACCCTGGCGCCTGTTATCTGCCACAAATGTGTTTTTTCCCCCAAGGTTAACAGGAAGAGTGACAGTCAGGAGCCTGACAGCAGCCGGGCTGGTGAGCGGAGCCGGTCAGTCCGTCGGGGCCTCTTCTCTCTCCCTCACCAGCCGCTGGGGGCTCCCTCTTCTGAACAGGAGCCAGGCCCGGCCTTCCGCTGCTCAGACCCTCTGTCATAGTTGGGCACAGGTGTCAACGTGACAGTGGAGGATTTGAATTCTGGGCACATTTGTAGAGAATTAGTGGTTGAGTTAAGCCCAGAGCAAACCTGCAGGAGATTGTCTAGCTGAGGAAGGCCCAGCCTATGGTGGGTGGGATTAGGCCCTGGAATAAAATGCAGAGAGCTGGTTGAAGAAGTTGGCATCCTTGTGTACACTTGGCCAGACATGCTGGTCTGGCAAGTAAGGATCGTCCCTCTCTCAGCTGTTACTTGGTGATGGTAGCAGTTCCCTCAGTTCTGTTGGTGGTGATTGCTTTCCTGTCAAGCTGGACTATGAACTGTGACTGGACTTAAGCCATTTGACGGTGATTTACCTGCAACACCCTCCAACCAGGAACTTCCTTGAAAATCCTGTGCAGTGTAAAACAAACAAACAAACAAAAAACCTTTAGACTGCAAGATAGCTCAGCAGATAAGGTGCCCGCTTGCAAACTTGGCCACCTGAGTTTGATCATGAAGTCCACATGGAGGAAGGAGAGAACCGACTTCCCAAAAGGCATGGAGTCTGAATCTTCTTAGCCTACTTGGATTCAAATCCTACTTCCGCCACTTAATTGTGCAGTGCAGTCTGAGGCAAATGAGTCCATGTCTCTGTGTCTCATTATAATGGTGGTGATAATGTCCACACTACGGGAGGTTGTTGATTAAGAAAGCTAATCATTTCTCCTTCTTTCTTTTTCATTTCTTTTTTGAGACAGAATCTCATGTAGAAGAGGCTGGCCTTGAACTCTGATCTTCCTGCCCCCTTTCCTCCCCACCTCCCAAATGCTAAGATTACAGACATGTGCCACGTGCTTGGCTTAAGATCTGATCTTATTCATATATTCGTCCATTTATTTAGTTTTACTTATTAGCGAGTGAGCCAGAGAGAGAGACATAGAGAGAAAGAAGAATTTGCACATGCCACAGTATATGTGTAGAGGTCAGAGGACAACTTTTGGAAGTTGTTTTTCTCCTACCATGTGGGCTCTGGAAATCGAATTTGGATTACCAAGTTTGTGAGTTGGTGCTTTTACCTGTTGAGCTATCTTTCCTTCCCCTAAGAGCAAATCTTTTGAAAGTGTTTAGAACAGTGCCTGGCACATGGTAGTGGTATGAATTAGCAGAGAAAAATAGTTCTAAAAGCAGTGTGTGTGTGTGTGTGTGTGTGTGTGTGCGCACTAATGCATGAGTTTGTGTGAGCAGAGATCAATATTGGATGTCTTTCTCAATCACTCTCATTTCATTATTTTTTATTCCCCCCCACCATCAGACTATGACTTTCAGAAGTTGTTTTTTTCATTCTACCTTGTGGGTTCCGGGGATCAAACTCAGCTCATCGGCAGGCTTACACAGCAAGCACTTTACCCACTGAGCCATCTTGCTGGCCTATCAACTTCGTTTTTTGAGGCGGGGTCTCCCACTGAGCCTGGAGCTTGCCAATTCGACTGAGCTGCCCAGTGAACCCCAGGAGCTTCCTATCTCTTCTGCACTGTTGCAATGACAGGTGCATGCTGCTACACCCAACTTTTGTATGGGTGTTGGGGATCAATCTCATATCCTTATGCTTACACAACAAGCACTTTACTGACTAAACCACCCCCCCCACACACAAATCCCCACCAAGCTCTACCCCTTACAGATATAAAGTCTTTTAATGGACACATGAGACAATGGATGTGATGGTTAATCTTCATTGCCAGCTTGCTGGGTTTACAAATACCTAGAAGACCTATTGCTTGGCATGTCTGTGAGGGAGTTTATCATAGTTAGGCACAGGTGTCAACTTGACAATTGAGGGTTTGAGCTCTGGACACATTTGTAGAGAATTAGTGGTTGGGTTAAGCCCAGAGCAAACCTGCAGGAGATTGTCTAGCTGATGAGGAAGGCTCAGCCTATGGTAAGTGGGATTAGGCCCTGGAATAAAATACAGAGAGCCGGTCGAGAAAGTTGGCATCCTTGTGTATACTTGGCCAGACATGCTGGTCTGGCAAGTAAGGATCTTCCCTCTCTCTGCCATTAGTAGAGATGATGTGGCCAGTATTCTCAGCCCTAGGGTTAGTATGAGTTCTCCCGTTAAGCTGGATTATGAACTATAACTGGACTATTATAAGAAAATGAACCCCTTGTTCCCTTAAACTGTTTGATGGTGATTTATCAGCAATCATGTTGGCAAACTGCAACAGAGCTTCCAGAGAGGTTTAACTGAGGAGAGAATGAGGGTACCATGTCATGGGCTGAAGTTCTGAGCTAAATAAAGAGGAAAAAAGGAGGGGCAGGTGAGGAGAAGCTCAGCAGGTAGGATGCCTACTTGATCCTACCTGAGTTGCGTCTCCAGAAGCCCACATTGTAGAAGAACTGATTTCCAAAAACTGTCCTCTGACTTCCAACCATGTACCGTGGCATACCCTTCTCTCCTCTCAAACAAATAAATAAAATATTTCTAAAAGGAAAAA